>CM023202.3:19487146-20711627 GCA_004115045.4 Sinella curviseta | reverse complement strand
ATATTGAATATATTTAATAATTTTTATAATCAAGTTATGATAATTTGTGTATTTTGAGTCAAAATGAAAGATTTTGCTGAAAATACCTTGGAAAGTCCCAAAGTTCATCTTCTCAAAGAAAAGATAAAATACCCTTACCACGCCAATAAGCACGTGTTATCATTATCATGTATCGCAACACATTTCACGTCACACCGTGATTATACGGCACATTACTTGACTTAATCTTTTCGTTACGAGATTTCCAAGTTTGAAATTAGAGTGTGAATTTTTGTCCCGAGCATAATAAATATGCAATTAACAAGCAACTGAGTAATTTTTTATGTCTACAGCATATATCAATGCTGACAATTACCTTTGTCATAAAATTGAAGGAACGAATTAAACATTATGATTTAATATTTCACGTGGCTTTCAAAGAAGCATTAAAAGATTTTATGACTGAATCGTTCACATACAAAGCATATTGTATATGTATCTACATAAATGTACAGACATATTGTTCTATCTATCAAATTATTCAATAACATATTTTCGAAACCCATGAGAGAGTAAATAATGTTCACAGCATCTTTCATGTCAAAATCCAGCATTGTTTCGATCCGTATTTTATACATAAGCTGCCCGCTTGTACTATGAATTCATTTGCGTTTTTGTTATTTTATGACATTTAATTAAGGGAATTCCAAATACGTGATCGCAACCAACGAGAGCAGTGAAACGAATTTTGAGGTAGGCCAAGTCATCATCTGTAAACGTGATTCATGATAATATAACATTAGATCTGCAAGCAATCTGCATCCCAAAACATTTTGAATATCGTATTTCAACAATATTTAATAGACACTGCTGCAATGCAATAAAGGGTTCGAATGACCTCATACGAGGAACAAAGCCGTTTGGCTTTAGCAGTAATAATACCAATAATCTTTCTGGTTAATAGACATTTCTAGCACATTAAATGCATACTTATATTGTTGAAACGATATATTGCATACATACTATAATTACCAACAAGCATCATCGTGTGTAGTAAGCCTAGTCATGAAAACATATGGATCTCTGAATCCACACAACAATGGCAAATGGGTATAATGTGATGTGATTCATTGCTTTATTTTCATTCAGTCAGTTCTATAAAACTGCACATCACAATAACTACTACGTAGTCAAATGGGAAACCACTTCATGCTGCTGCTGGTCCGATATGCTTGTATGATGCAAACTTATTTACCTACCTAATATGGACGCTTGTGCCAACTGCCAGCTATAATAAAAAAGTATGTATGTATCTTTCTTTGTTGCTTGCCGTTGCAGCTCTATTGTTGTAGTTTGTAGTTGCAACGATAGTGAGAATGATGGCGATATGTTGCGTTGTATACCTGATTTCAACTACAACTATCATCAGGTTTAAAGAACATGCAACCCAAACCATGCTGCTATTATAACTACATATTATGGCTAGCCAACATGTAACATAGTTGAAAGTGATCGGTCTTCTTAGCAGTTACTAGCAGCACCAGCGCGTCTTTCTAGGAGAATGGTACGGCCTGATACGATGTACCTATGTTGATCGGCACGATGATGATGATTATGACGAATAATATCAAACGGAGGAGGAATGGAAATTTTTAAAAACATACATATTGCCTCTAGTCATTCATTGTCAAGGCAAGAAATACTTTTATTATCGAAGTTCCCGTCTCTTCCTTTCTACATCAAAACATCAGTAGATCACACCTCGTGTGATGTTATATGATCATTTTGACAAACGTAGACATCTACTGAAATACATATAAAAAGTTATATAACCCTTAAATTCCTTGAAAACCGGTACCCAATTCTAATTTGGTAGTTGGCCAATTTGTAAAGAAAAAATGCACAAAGTGACAAGAAAAATTTTCAAACTTGGCATCACTTCCTCTCTAATTGACAAATCACAATAATCACAACAGCAAAATCATAAAAGATCATAAATCTACACACTTCCTCGCGTCTCGGAAAATTAAAATATTGACTGTGACAATATTAATGCTCGTTCCGTGATATGAAAATCTTTGTACAAGGTCATTCTTGGCTTTTTGTCTTGTACTGATCGACTTGGAGAATTTTAATGAAATAACTTTACGTGTATAGCTACAGTTAAACATTATTAGCTCCAAGATGTTTTGACACACCTGCGTTTTTTGTTTTCATCATTTTTATATTGTTTACATACACTTGTTAAGTCCGTTTCCACCTTTGTTAAACAAAAACAAGGGGTAAGCTCATTTCTATTCAGTAAGTTCTCAGAAGAATGTTAGTATTTCTAATTTCACTTGAAACAAAGGAAGAAAATTCTGACGTACCACTTCATTGTCCAGTAAAGCTTCTTTGTACAAACAAGAAAATAAAACACCTATATACGAATACAAACTATTAATAAAAATAATATAACATTAATTTAACATTCAGCAGTCAAATCTGCTTGGTTTGTTAAACTTTTGTCAAGCAATGTAATGTTAGAAACAATTTGGGAAAAACCTTGACTTGAAGAAACCGAATACCACAACGAAATATGTTGCTCTGCAATTAGCTTATAGACATTTCTTAGGAAAAAAATCAAGATTATTTTTGGTGTTTTGAGCACGCTTACGAACGAATTTCAACATCTTGCTTTTTTAGAACTAACGACAAGCTCTTCTCATCACATATTATTTATACTGATGGATAGTAAATGCGAAACACTAAGGCATAGAATTTTGCATAAATAATATGATGACTTGACAAATAGAATATCATATTTTACTTACAGTCACAATTACCACTAGTTCATAAATAATATGACGCTACTTATCATCATGCTCTTTATTAGAAAAGCATGCGGATATGCAAAATTCCAATTTCAAGATTCCAAGCAATTTTTTTATTCATTAACACATAATAAAAGGGATGCAAAAAATAGAATAGCACGTATGTGTGTTTATAAGTGCATGTCTGTCCATAATCTTACGATCTTGATCTTTTAACAATCACAACTTGATTGTAAAATAGGAATCTTGACAATGAACAAAGGCGAGTTAATACATAAAAGTATTAGACGACAATGGAAGCATCGTTTCGTCGCTATTGTTAAGTCCTCTCCTCGAGTCAACCTGATTTCGTATTCACTATAATAATGGCAAACTTCATCACATTTATATCGGTTATTTAGGGCAGCACACACACGCTGAATAGAGATCATGCTGTTGTGATCGTATTACCATCCGTCTGAAACAAGACTTATTTACTCGTCTGAATCACCCATCAGCTAGCCATCGATCCAGAGAAAATAAATTGCAAATAGATCTCTTATTGCACTTACATTGCTTTTAACATTTATTTGTAAAGACCCAGAGCATTCTAATCAAAATTCAAACTGAATCTCTTTAAAATAACAATAAATTTTCAAAATTATGCAGCGATGACGGTAAACGACCAAATAAATTGATTTCATTTTCTGCAGTTGCATGATGATTGATACGAAATTGAAAGTAAAAATTGTAAATTCATAATTTTACAACTCTTTCTCGTACCTGAGGAATATTTATTGCACTCAACTGCATTGAAATTATTAATTGTTGTACAACGAAATGGCGCCAGACTGACAGTATGAACCGAAAGTGATGAAAAATAATAAAAAGTTGTCAAAGGTTTCAATAAGGTACCTGTGTGAAGTCGTCGAAAAGGAGAATCATTACCTGACATCGATTTCTGCTTTTCAGAGATTCAGTTAATAAGAAACTTTTGGCAACAATGAAAAATATCTAATGCACATCGAAAAAAATAATATTACGCTGAAATGAATTGTACTACAACTGTGACATAGCCTGCAGTGCAATGACGTTGTGTGAGAGGTTCAAATTACAACAACGGCCTGTACGAAATTGACTTTTTCGTTGACAGCAGCGTGTAGGTACCACTTCCTCCCTTTTTTACATTCTTCACACACTTCTCCTCGCTCACACGACTTATTTGCAGGGCAGCAGGAGTTGACTGCATCGCAGTCCAACAATGGCAATAACAACGCAATAATGCAACGCGTGAAGGGATAAAGTCACAAGAGAACACACAATGCATTCGAGCGTTAGTGACTTAATTGGCATTACAACGAACGATGATGTGAGAAGGTGGAGCAGTTCTCATTTCACTTATAGTACACACGTCGTCGTCGTACGTAAATACTTATTACCGACTGGCAGCCTGGTGGTAGATAGTTTTTTATACGTTTTACGAACCGTTGTAAAATGGAAAATTGAGAAAGGGTGAAAGTATAAAAATAAATGTTGGCGGTTGGTTGTATATAGGTCTTTTCTGACTTCACACAAATAAGATTCCTCCCTTCCTTTATTAATAGAATGCAGCGTGGTAATAATAACATAAAATGTAAATGTGAAAAAGTTATTGTCGTGAGTAAAATAATTTGAAGCTTCCTTCGATGATGAGCATTAGTTTTTACACGCACTTGCATTTAAATTAACGAAATGGTTCAATCAAAACAGCTAGGTATATAAAATTACAAAATACTTCATGCATTATATTTTAATTCCAACGGAAGGATTACAATGACGATGACGAAGTGGATGACAAAAAAGTTTTTGATCATTCGAATCGTTTTACATAGTACATATCTTTATTCCTTATGAATATAAGTTGGGAATAATAACAGTGTTGAGGGAAGATAAATAACGGCTATTAAAAACGGCTTTGGGATTGTTGCACAAGACGACATTTAATCAAGCTCTTCCTAACAATTAATGTCATTATTGCCTTGCTTCTAATTAGAATTAAGCAGTTGTACGAAGATATTAAGTTTGGCTGGCTATACTGAGATTGAGGAACAGTATACTATATAAAATAATCATAATGTTTACGGCTAGTGACAATTCAAAAACCAACCAAGAATTTACTGTTATTACCTCATGAACTCCGCCAACAATGTTCTACAATTCAAAACATTGCAGAGTCAGCTATAGATATTTAATTTAGCAGGAAACCAAATTGTATTTAAACAATTTTCCTTCTCAACAATGACATTCTCGGTCGAGCCCTTCTTCACTTGGTACCGCAGAATGCACTACAACTGTTCATCCAATTTACACAAAGCTGTCAAAATATTTTCAAATTAGCATGGTTGTTGGTTGAGTAACACATACAATATGTATAAAGGGCAATTTAATTCACATTCATAACAGCACTTGATCTCGCTCAGCGTCAATAAAGCCCATGCAACCCAACGGCTGTTGCCGTTACAATTTTTGTGCTTACAATTATAAGCCCATATTTTTATCAGTATGCATACCGCGGTACTGGTGATGTGCATGTATGAAGCATACCTACCTTTTATTGCATCAATTGATGTAATCTTATTTTAGAGCTAACAAACCATCATCGTCCCGTAGCGTGATTATTACTTATCAAAATAATAATCGCTGTTGAACCGTTTAGCACTTCTTTATAATAGCTTTATGACATTTACGCACTTTCTACAATTTACTGCGTTGCCTGCATTGTTCGAGGCTCACTCACAGTCGGAGAGCAAGTGTAATTTCAGTTTGGTCACACCAACATCCAACAGTAGAGGACTATACTATGCGTAACCAGTAAGCAACCACTCTTTTGTGCGTTTTCAAATCCATCTAATTGCAAATAGTCATTGTCCGCAGGACACGAGACTTAATAGTTATATCTTACTTTTTGTACCATTGCTGTTGGTCATGCATGTCAATTGATGGTTATAAAATAAATGTTAGCACATCGAACGTCTTTCTTTCATTCATTCCGTTCAATGAAGTGGTGGGTGCATGTTAATGCCTGTGAGTATATGTAGTTGAAATTCAAAGGTACAAATAGATGGAAACTGCATTGTATGAGGCATATAGATGAGCGTATATCCGCGAATCCGCGTTTTCATGTCATCTACAACACTATTAAAGATTGCTTCTTGTAAATAGTATATCATCAGAATAATCACCTCCGTTGTCCGTGGGGTAGAGGTGTTTGACTCGTTCGATTTTCGAAACGCCACCGTTAGGAATCGCACAAATTTCGAGCCATTACTTAGCTTGCATTCCAATCATCATTGCTCTTTTCAAACCTGGTAGAATAATTATTATATCAAACTCTATAACGTATTTTTAAATGACACCAAAAAGTCAAATATAAGGAGGAATTGTTGTAAAGATGATCAGAGATTCTTATTTATTGACTGAGAAACTAGAGCTTTATCCACAAAATCTTTTCAAAATGATAAATTTTTTGAAATGAACATACCGGAAATAAGTTATAGGTACTTATTACTGATTTACTTGTTGAGGTTAAATACAAAAGTTTCAATTCTACAAGTTGGTTATGCCTTTTGCTACAAAAAAATTATGCAAACCTATTTAACATTTTTGCTCATGATTCCCAAACTTTTTGAACAATTAGGAATTGATAGGTAATCATTAAAGCATAGTTTTTTTACACTTTATTCTCTTTCCTTATAATATTTTGTTCCGTGTTGGTTACTGGTACGTCAGCCGATCCCAGTGAAAACAAATATGTGTTACAGTTGCGGCTGTAGCTTGTATGTACTTTACTTACATTTACTGCCTTTGAGGTAAAATTTTAAAATGATATAACCAACTCGGCAATCGAATGATATGACATAAGAGTAACGCGCAATGGTGCTACTACTGCAGAAGCAAGGAACAACCAAGAAAAATGGCCAAAGGCACCATGGACGTATCTATACGTAATTATAGATCATTAGCTAGAAAATCATGTTTTTCAGTAACAGAAAACATCCCAAATTGGTAATTTGGTATTGCATTCTGTGAATGAATGCCATTTGGATTCAGATATAACTAAGTTCGTGTATAAAATAGTGAGTAGTATAGTACATGGATTCATACATAATAGGTACACAATTTTGGTAGGAAAAAAAATTGGTGAGAAAATCAATTGAATTGAATATGTTTAAAAGATAACAGTGTGTAAAGAACATTCACAACAACATAAAAAAATTCCCCTCTAGCAAAATTACCATTCATTGAAGGAACGATACTAGTTGTTTGGAGGGACGTGAGCGGAGATACGCTTTGTAGTACCAACCAAACCAATAATAATAATATATAACCAACCAGTTTGAGCTTAATAGTATTGACGTGATGTGGTAAGTAATTTTTTTTTGAATTGTTATGTCGTATTTTGATTTGTTGAGGACAGCCAAAGCAAGGACAAAACAAAGCTTATTATTTCAAAGAAAAGGTTAAATCGAAATGCACGAGGGTATGGTTGGTTATTGACAAACTGTCATTTTTTGTGGTAGTCATCTTTTTTGGAAACAAACTAATCGCCTTTTGTTGTATGGATTTATTGCTAAAACTTTCATAATTGGTTTTGTGCAATTGTATCTGCATTTCAATAGGCAAAGGGGACATTTCATGTCTTTTATAAAAAAAAAGATTTCATAAAAATAGGTTAAATTCATGGATACATTATGCAATCTGAATATTATATGGCATGGTTAAACTCGTATATATACAGACACTATATCATGGAAATTTTTTATTTTGACCTACCCTACTTACTTGTCAACAACCTTGAGTAAGTATAAAGCTTGTGGTTATACATACGTGTGTGTAGGTACATGCAAATCAAGTGAATTGACACCGAGACGAGTTATTAGGTAGTAAAAAATGTAAGTTCGTTTGTAGCTGATCGTGATACAAAAAAATCTCTGGTATCGCTGTACATACCTACACATCTCCAGTAGACAAGAGCTTACGTGCAAGCAAGATCATTGTATCCAGGTAAGACGACATTCGCAGGGAACAAAGGGCAAAAAGTTATATAATTGAGCAGCAAAAATTTGATTGATTAGACTGTGACTGTGAAGCGAACACAGGACCTAATGATTATTTTTATTTTCGCTGATTGATGTCCCATAGAACAAAAAAATATGAACTGCGAATAATCATTTTTCAACGATGACTGAACATTTGAACACCTGCTTTTGAAATAAACGACTGCCTGGACAGAGTGTGACTGATTTTGAATGCTAAGTAGAAATATAGGACATTTTATCTAGGTACAACATATGTAAATGAGATGAAATTTTTGATACATATAAGTTTATGTAATGATATTTAAATGGCTCGCTACAGTAGCATTCATTTATGTTAAAAAGCCAGAGCTTCATACTTTTTATTCGTGATTCTTGTAAACGTGCTACACAGACTCTTATTACCTAAACTTTAAAAGAAAGTTGAATACGCTCACATTACAATGTCACAAGAGTCAATCAAAGACAACGACAACTATGCATGGATCGGTATAAAATGGTGTGCTGGCAACTGCTCGTATTCGTTATGGCCATACTGGTACTGGGAACTGGTAATAAGCCATAATCACGACCATAGCACATTTTTAAGACCTTGGCAAGGTGAGACTGCGAACACTCTAGTCACAAGCTCATCATGCATCTAGCGCTTGGCTAGCATTGTTTAAAAAATCAATATAAAAAAATTTGTAGCTACGTATCAACAAAAAAAGTAAGATGAAAGATGACGAAAATGATAGTACAAATGCTAAATACACAATAATATGAAGATGATGATAATAAACACGGCCGAATTGATAGGATAGGTCTTCTTCATCCTTAATCGTCGTAGTCGTAGGCTTCTTACAACTTACACAGAAAAAAGAATGAAAGAAACATGTTTTTCAAGGTACCTCTTCTTCTTACTTCGAATTCAATGAAATGCAAAATCTCAAAGGAATATAACAATAACTTTGGTTTTTTCTCGTAGCCGATGAGTCTTGATTATATGAGTGCTCGTCTAAAGGTTTACCGGCTAGCAGCTTAAAGTCCATCTACCAAGTACCATATTATATGAAAGGCATGGATTTTGGATAACATTCAGGCAGGTAAATTATTTAAATAGGTAGCAATATCAATATCACGATTCCTTTGTTTTACTAGCAGCAATGCTGGTGTCCATACTTCATACAAAAACACAAGTTTTTTTAATAGAGACGCATGAATATACATAAATATTCAGTGTAAATATAAGCAAGGGAAGATGAGAATTAAAAAAACAATACGTACTTATATCATCATCACAATAAAAACAAATGAACGAGAAATGAACTTGAAAGCTTTATTAGCTATAGTTATATTGAATTACTTTATGCTATAGTGAGCAGACAGTGCCTGCACAATGATTTTCATATACCTACATTCGAGAATATCAAGTGTGCGAATTTTTTAATTGCAAAGTTGGGTTGGATTTATCTGGTTAAGGATGATTTTATTTGGTATGCTGCATACTTGTCTTATAATAAAGTATATATTACCCACTCACTACACTTTGCTTCTGAACTATATAATAATAATAAATAATATTTAATTATTCTAGTATTTTGTTATGGCTAAGTTAAATAAAATCCGTCAAGCTGTTGCTATTATTATTTTGGGCCAAGATGTTCCTTTAATAAAATCTATTTAGACCAAATTGGAGCTAAAAATGCAAGAGATTTCTTATTTAAATTCTTCAACATCTCTTATAAACAACAAAAACATTGTACTGGAGGTTAGCAGGACCCTGGCCAAAACTTAAAATCTCATTGTTGGTTACATGGCAGATGTTTATTAAATTATCCTCAAGTAAAATTTTACATTGGAATATTTTTTAAATAAAAACAAACCAAACAATAATATGGCCAAGTTCTTCTTTCTTGCAATTTGGGCTGTTTTTTTCTTTACATTTCTTTCTGTATTAATATGCCAAGCGAGCTACGAAAGCATAAAAACGTGCTATAACTTTTATAAATTTATGCTGTCATAATTTATATTCAGAGACGCATATTATTCGCGCAAGTAACACAGAAGAATATTATTATATTATGCTACTTGTTTTAAACCATATAAAATTAATATGTGCCCACATCAAATACATCACCAAAGCATAAATTTTACACACGCCAATAAAATCTTCCCTTCCTGCTACGAACACGGCTATTTTTTAAACACAAGTCCTGCCCTGTTTATGTCATTAATCAACCAAGTCAAAGCATTAGCTCGAGTAAACAACTTGAGCACTAGAACATGAGCAGTGGTGCAGAGAAGCATAAAAAACATGATGATCTGCTGCTGAAGAGCAAGGATCATCCTACCTACACAAGTCAAAGTCGACTAACTTTGTTCGACACTATTCGCAGTAATTTGTGTTGATTTTTTTATGCAGTCAATGCAGTGACGAATGACGGCAGGATGATGACGATAAAGAAGAAGCATCTTCAAATAATATTGTGCAAATAAATTTTATGGCTAAAGTCGAGTTGATTCTTTTTGTGTGTCAAAAGGGTGGAGATCAAACATGACATGTACAGACTAAAAGCACACCCCTCAACTACTCATCATCAGTATACACAGTTAATAGCGAGAAGAAAGACGCTCAATATGTATATCAGATTTTAATAATAATTAAGCCTGTTACACCTATCGTGGCCATCAAATTCGTCCGTATGTGATGTACCCTCTGGTAACTTTAACGGAACATGTATACATAGTTATATATAGGTATTAATCTAAGCCATTAGTAGATTAAACGGTTTTATCAGAAGAGAACATCAATTAGTAATGAATTGCATGTTAATTTACACAATCTCAGTACAAATTAAAGAAGACGAAAAACTAAAAAAGTATGCAGTATTTATTCTCAGAAGATGCAAGCTGAAACTACAATGATAATGCAAGATTCGAGTGTGTGGTAAATATTGCATTACTTTTTTTCTATATCAGCAGTTAATTTTGTTGGCTTTGATAGGATAAAATTAGAAAAAAAGTAATAATTATCAAATGCATCTAAGGCAGATCTTACCTTCACTAAGTACGCGATATGGCCATTAGTTAGTGAATCCGGTGGATGAATCCAGTTTTTTCCTGAAAAAAAGCAAAATTCCAAGTTATCGTTACCAGTTTCATCCATACATTTTCAAATATATAGTGTGCTTCCCAACAGTAACAGTATCAATGGGCCAACTACGTAAACCGGAATCTGAATGTGCGCAAATGTGCATCAATAAATTGATTAATCGAGGAGATTTACTACGAATTGTTTTTAAACTGTTGACATAAAACAAATTCATAGAACTGAAGATGATGCATATGAACCAAACGTTATTTCTGTTTTCAATTAATGATTGGCAAGCTTGTTTGTTTTTCACTCGGTACTCGTTACGTGCCACGTCAAAAGTCAAACTTTACATTTAGATTGAAGTTGTTATGAGCTTGTGGGACATGGGAAGCTTGCGTTATTATTGAGTTCCACTCATGTCTTTAACCGTAAGTAGTCGGAAAATGACAGGGGGTAAGCTAATCGTCCTGTAATTCATACCACCACCGATGAATAAACGGACGCGGAGGACTGAGGAAACGAAATTTCCTGTATGAATATCAAAACTACAGATACACCTAAACGATGATTAAAATATGTACCTAAAATACATGCCTACACATGCAATGAAAAATGAAACAGGAGTAAAAAGAAATCTTATGAAATTATGAATACTGCATTAATATTGTCTGTATTCATGTGCACGCACAGTTTTCTTTCCTCCCTACATGCTGTTCCTGAAACTAAAAATGGGCTATCATCAGGAAGACCATATAAAAACTATAAATGAGATATCTTGCCAGTTGCACATATTAGATAGCAACTTGCCAAATCAAGAAGCAAAAAGTTTTCACTAATTTAACCGTAACCAATAAACCTTAGCAAAAAAGCTTCTCAATTACTTGTGTAAATAGGTAAAAAATGGTATAAAAAGACAATAAATAAACAACAGTGAAAAGATTCGCATTTTTATATTTCATATCATGTAGCACAAAATGCTTAGGTACTTCCCAAATTCTCGAGTTAAAGGAAGTTATAGAAAACGACATACAACAAAGTTTGTTGAACAAAGCATGCACGCACCGTGGTTTCATGTAACCGCTTTAAAATAGAAATTGTGCAAAATATTCATAATATGCCATATCCGATTCTGTGTGAAGAAACACTTCAGACTCCATCATCATCAGATAAGTAACTGACCAGACCAATAATGTTATGTCATCATCAGATAAGCAGGATTGGAAATGAATTTTGAAACAAAATTTTATTGAGAAAATGTGTGATAAATGTACCTTTAAACCAAACATAGCACGTGATGATAAAATGGCATAACTATTTTTGATATCAATGAGAATGATACGAATTTTTAATGGTCAAAAACTTGTTTGCTTAAATAAATTGGATAAGTACAGATAATTGGATAAGTCTGTATTTGGTAATTGGTAATGACCGTAAGACTTAATATGCGATTTCCTAGATTGACACTTTCAGTTTTAATACCACTAAATTATTTTTGAACCGTGTAGCACGATAATTGTATCGATGTTGTAAAACGAGACGACGAGTTAGCAACAAAACTTTTATTGATCACGAGTAGTGAGCATGAAATTAAGAAAGATGGCCGTAGACAAAACTGTCTGATTATGACTGGCAATATTATTTTGACGAGCACAAATAAAGTAGGTAGTAGCAATTTCATAATAATATTAATATACACACTTGCTTAAGAATGCACTATCAATGCGATTTTTTTACGTTTTATGCTAATCAATCATTTGTGAAGTTTGTCCTTTGAAAGCCATAACTTTAACATCTAAAATTTCCATTGGGATGTGAGAAATGGAAATAAAAAACAACATGCATACATTTTGATAAATTGGAACGAATGATTGAGTTCTTTCTCCCATCGTAGTCTGTCTGTCTCTTCTGTTCTATGACTAAATAGTAATGAGTTTAGTGCAATGTTTGCTACTAATAAATATAATGGCTGATGGCTTTAATATGAATAAATAACTTAATCAAAAACTCAGAACTTATGTTCAGATGAAAACCACCTAGACTGACTGTATGGGTGATTGATCATTGCTCAGTTGATGAAAAAATATATTGACAAGCCAAACTGAACATCCGACAAACTTGCATTACACCAAAAGCTAAAAGCAATAATGAATGACCTAGCTACAGGCCAAGAAGCAATTATCGAATCACGGTAATTTAGCATGACCATATTTATTCATTTTAAAACGTCATGTCATGACTGACTGCGATTGAACCTTACTGTGAAACCAGCATTCCTAATCAAAATAACGCACACGATATAACGTACGCTTCATTTCTTTTCTGACACACATGATGTCGTCTTTCATCATTTAATTTACATGCATTCAATTTCTGAAGCCAACCGATAACGACAACTTTGTTTGCGATGTGCAATAAGATGTCTCCCGTCGCTCAATCTGAAACACGGTAAAGCAAATGTGTCTTCTCAAAGAAACTAAAAGTTCAGCTCTGTGTTAGTGCAAATAATTATTGTATTCTATCTGGCCTAAATCCCAGATTCCCTAAGCGTATATACGAGAGAAATCTCTTTATATGGATCAACTATAACCCAAAGTTCTCTGTATATGACAATCGAGATGTTTGTAATGCGAATAAGGCAACAGCACATTTTTAAGTTTTAAGTAAAAACCAAATATGGAGATATACATGCATTCAAACATTCAGCTAAAGGCTATTTTGCAGTACATATATATACATTCAATTAAAGTCGCATATCAGAAATCAGGACTATCATATCTTTAAGACGGGTGAGTAGGCGGGTTAAAGCAAAACCAATTGTGTATCATCAACTTCTCTGAATCATTTCTAGATCACACGAACGAGGCACGAATGTTTGAAGAAATAAGAATGTAGAAAATGGAATCTTCTTTGATTTCGAAATGACAATTCAATCCCGAATTCGTTCCGTATTGATACAGTTAAATTCCTAGTTCATCGCACATAAAATTGTTGATAGTTGAACTATTTTGTGACAAAAGTTTACAATTTACTGAGCAGAAAGTTGATTTTGTATTGATAGACGTACTTATACATACATTCTTACATACATAAATTTTTTGTTTGGATTTGAATGGACGTATTATCATTTTATGATGCACAAAAGCGAGAACGAAGTGAGTTGCGCGTTTATACAATGAGGTTATACATGCATTCTATATTTGAGCATTGCTTAAACGGTTGATTTTTTGTTAAATGTTACATTATTTATCATACTTTATCTAGCCATGTACAACGCCGCGACACGCTGCTATGCTTTTTCATAACAATTTGAATTGAAACAAGCGTGAAACAGCATTCACCTACATTTTCATAGGATGTAACATTTCCTCTTTTTTGTGAATGTGTGCATCCTACACACTACACAAATCCAACCATGCCCATGCCCTGTTTGTCTGCTTGTTGTACAGTAATGATACTGTGACCTATTGTCTAACCAACCTGAATTTTTGTATCCTAAAAAGTTTTCCATGATTTGATGATAATTTATGAGTACATGCCTTCATATACATGTATCAAGGTATAAACCACAGTGTGTTGATTACTAGAACTATAGTAGTATATTGTGTATTTAGTTGCTGTAGGCATACATCTATTTTATATAGGAATATTTATGCATGGGAATATCCGAACGGGAAAAGGTGATCCCGTCATCGTCGTGAGTGAACTCAAAAAACTGAAGAAATGACTAAAATATGACTGACTGAGTTTTGATAAAAGTTACGGCTAGTTTCGTGGTTTACTCGTCGTCGTCGTAGACAAACTGACTAGACTGAATTTTTACAGTTACACATTTACTTACTCAAAACCAAAACTTGGTTTGATGTAAGCGCATATACATCATGGTGCATCATGATTCACGATCATCATCAACGTCATGCTTATCAACGTACGAAAAAAAATCTTGTCATGATGATGCAGTTGGCCGCGCAATCGCTTGCAAGCTGTTTTGCAAGTAGTCCCGTCTTGATTCAAAACAGCCTCGGGTAAAAAGATGCACCAAACGACAAGAAGAGTTGCAATTCAGCACAAGATTATAACATCTATAGCCTACGACGCTTTGGTGGTGATGAGAACTGGGATAGTAGTCATGATTGTGGAGTGTGTTGGACCTACCTGCGATTCTTAAATTTTTAAGAGGCGACCGCTAGGGACAGATAATACTAGCCTATAGACTTACTGTATACACAGACAATAATAATATTTTATTTTTTATCTGAGCTTATCCATACTAAAGCACTTGTAGTTACGAGTAAATACTACAAAACGCGTTGCCTTTTTAAAACAACTTGCAATAGTGCAATTGCATTCGCAACGAGTTTTCAGTCAGGTAGGCTAAGGATATTATATAGCTAATATTGTACCCGTCGCATCTTAGTACGCATTCATCATTTGATCTTTAGCTCGATTTTTAATGTGTTTTCTAGTACTGCTCTGACAAGTTCTGTTCTAGTCCTCTGCTCACTGTCATCTTCACTATCCTTTATGTCTGATAATTGTAGTTATAATGGCTGCTTTGATAACTTCAAACAGCTCCGACCGCAAAAAATTATTGTGTTTTCGTCAAGTTTTCATGATAACACTAATTAGCAATAAGATTAGAAAAATATAAGATGTGACTTGAACAAAAATCGTGTCACTTATCCTAACAACAAGGAGTTATAAAGGTACGTTTTACATTTGCTCACTCTGTTGTGATTGTTTCGGTATTCCACAAACTGTAAAACCATGCAGTTAAATCGAAATCACACTAAAAATTTAAACGAATACAGTTAGATGGGTTGTTGTAATGACATAGATGCTTTCAGTAAATCAGCAAGGGATGAATTTTCAAAAGGCATTTTTCTATTCTTCGAAAATGATACTCGGAATCGAATGCACTTTTGATGATTATGATTCCCTGATACAAAATAATATGATAAAAGCTAAATACACATGAAATGAACTATGAAATTATGTAAATTTCAATTCTTCATAAAAATGATGACTCTGTAAATTATCGTTCATATGATATATAGTTTTATTGGGTAGGCACAAGTGTATATCGTTACATCCATTTGGTACTTTAGTCCATTTCACATTGTTGGTGGATAGAGTCTGTCTGATTACCTTTAATACTAATCTCTCATTTCACCTGTCTGTGAGAAAACAAAAAAAAAGTGTCTATACCTATAAGTGATTTGATACACACGCAATTTTTCATTTCAGAGAAAATGCGCCATTAAATGCTCACAATTTTGAATAACCGTAATGTATCATATGTCAGCAGGCGTACTCAAGTGCAATGTATCAACAACGTAGAAAAATGATTCCGTTGAATTATGTGGTGGAATGACTCATGGGAACTTTGTTAAATTGTTCTCGAGTATAAAATAGATGATAATAAAGCAGACCTAATGGTAAAACACGAACGAAACGACACTTCACGACGACTATGAAAACCTATCTAGCCACAAAGACAGTCAAATCAATTATGAATATGCAGCAGCAGGTGTTTAGGATAACGCTACTTAATACTCTTGTATAACGAGCGTGTATGTTTTGTGCTTCTGATTTGATATTTTTGAAGACCAATAGTGCATTAAAATGCATCGTAATATTCAATTGTTGTATGAATTGCAATCACAGCAAGAAAACTGAAGTTCAAAAGGAAAAAAAAACAACCAAGTCAACTTCACACACTTCTTGGTTACATTGTTAAAGTGAAATTCACCTCGTGCGACTGCAGATACCTAATTAAAAAGAATAGCTAGTTTTTTTTCTAAATGAAATGCAGTTGCAATGTGTTGAATTTTTTTTACTTTACATGCATAATGTGCAAGTATATGTTTGTGAAGACGTTCAGAAAGTAAAACCTTAATTTGAAATGTGTGTTATTATTACTTTGTTGCTAGTAAACTAACCGTTTTATGAAGTCCTATGCATGCGTTTTATAATTATGTGACCAAGTTTTGATAATAGCATTTTACCATTTTTTTTCACTTTATGACTATTTACAGGTAAAAATGATAAGTAAATAAGACATGGTATCAAATGCACAGCAGAACACTTTTTTAATATGCACCACTTTATCAATGCAGCACAGCAAGCAAATAAATGCTTGTGTCGTGTGATGATGATTGCCTTAAGCCATTATCCATATCGATAATAATTCTAACAAATCCGGTGCACTGCCTGACACCTAGAAAAGAACATCATTACAATTATCCTGAAACAATAATATAATGGTTAATAATAAGTAGATTCCTCTGCTTTTGTTACACTTCTTTTATAATGAATCACAATCAGGCATGCACTCGCGTTCTCTTTTATCGAGTGCATCGCGTACTTTCATTTTAGACTAAACTCGTAACTATAAAATGAGGCTTGTTAACAATAAAAACATAAGTGGATGGGAAAAAGTTCTAGATGCCTATTTAATTCTGTGTCGCATTGCATACTACTGCGTATATATATCGCATTTCATTTATGTGTAAGAATTTTTGGGCAGATAGTATTATTAGGACATTTTTCTACTTGCTGCTGATGATGACTGTAAATTAAGAGTAGTTATTGTTAGACTTGAGACTTTTTTTGTGTACTTAAGAACAATGTGGTTTTCAATGATGATGACACATCAAATGGATGAATCCAAGTCAAACAAAAGCTTGCGAAATCATATTTAGATTAGTCAGTTAAAACCGACAATGAAAAATATGCGAACAATTCTAACTAGCAATAAGATAGACTCGTGCTTATTTTTTTATACACGTAGGTAACATGCTGTCTCATGTTTCTCGCAAAGCGCACGCACAATTCAAACTCATAAACGCTGTATGCATTCTAATTCTTTAACTATGGTTCTTATTCATCCTCTGTTCTCTTAAATAATTCCAAGTTGGTGTTGCCTGAGACAAAACAAACAATTTTTTTTAAAAGAAGAATAAACACGGCATGAAAGGTAGGTATGAACAAAAAAGCGTTAACCCTAATTCGTGTCTGTCACAAGTATTAACATTAACATGGATTTGTGCGGGTGAGTGAATCAGAATTCAGAAGCTTGTTTGTCATACAGGCATCCCAGTTTAAACCCTTTCCACAACTTTTATGGCAGTCTAAATGTCTGTTATTGTTAACTTGATACCATCGCAATGTTGGTGGTGTCAGGTTCATGTTTTGTTATTGTAGGAAAAAATGCAGTTCAAAGTACTATCTGTAAAAAAAATAAAATATCGCAGCAAACATAATATCTTCCCATAATATTAGTAAGCACAAGAAACTTTGTAGTAGATGATTGCTAAGTACAAGTACAACTGCATTTATTTGAGAAGAACTTCAAAGTATTGAATTTTTCTATTTGGTTTTCATCTTTAGCCTCGTGTCTCAATGCAAAAACGCAAGGTAAAACTCATCATCACCAGCAGCTCTCAAGCAGCAATTAGCCTTCACCCGCCACTATACATGCTTAAATAATATAATAGAATTATGCAAGCAAACTTTGAGCATATATTTAAGAATTCTTGTAAACATTGAAAAAGGAAGAAATGCGTTCGCATGGAAGATACGATACAGGTACGCACGATAATAATGAAGTATGGGCTTGTTTGTCGTGTAAAGTGTAAGATTATTTTTCCATCTTGGAATTGGAAATTGAGCTAAACACTTTAGGCAACTTTTCCTTTACTGCCAGTCATCTCATAAATAACACAGGTACTTACTCACAATATATTAGCACCACACATTACATATTCAAAGAGAAGCAAGATAGCAACAATAGGAAAAGGCCATGGCTTTTATCTTAACCTAAGTCTATCTATGTTTCATGGATGATTAGTGTTAAGGAGATCCCAGAGGAACCTTTGCCTTACCTCAGAAAATGCTCAAGAGAAATACATTCTTTTTGAGCAGGGAATAAATACCTGAAATGAGCATTTTCCTTTCCTATTATTTGAAAGTTAAAATTTAGAAACTCAAGGTGAACCTTCACAGACGAACGTATTTAATGTTGTTGGTGACAAATCGTGCATGGGTATTGTATAGGTTAGTATTAATGTTCGCTCACCGTTCACGTTCTGCTGCAGTTTGTATTCTACACACAAAGTTGAAAGTACAAAATCATACAAAGGTAAGCACAATATTATGTGTGGGCAAGGGTCATAACAATTTTCTTTGATGACTCACATTTTTACGCGTATTTCTATTTTCGTTACAAGTCTAATTCTACCACATGGTATTTAAAGTAAATTCTGTGTGTCAGCACATTCGTTTTAGTGGAGACACCCTTTTGAATAAAAGAAATGCATTTCGTAAACTAAAAATCTACTAAATTGGAAATCAATATCTGTAAATCATCATGAATGACAGATTCTTGCATATTGAAGAATTTTAAATTAAGATTTACAACCTATAAAATATAAAGTATACTACTTCAGCAGAACTTGCAAAAAACAGTATTTACCAATGCATAACGTTATATTTTTGTAGTGTCAACCGTGACCGTCAAAAT
The DNA here is from genome assembly GCA_004115045.4 of Sinella curviseta. Classification (NCBI taxonomy): domain Eukaryota; kingdom Metazoa; phylum Arthropoda; class Collembola; order Entomobryomorpha; family Entomobryidae; genus Sinella; species Sinella curviseta. Next base: position 20,692,184 of record CM023202.3, on the reverse strand, counting down.
TTGTTCAAAAATAGACGTATTATAGTAATGTAGCTCACATCTTTTGACTGCATGTATACAATTAATGATTGTACTGATATCAAAAAGCTAAATAAAGCTTTTATGCTGTCATTTTAACAATGTGGTATTTGCGTACTTTGTCTATGCATTGAACTACAAGTTACAAATTACTACAATGCTACACAGTGTAATACCAATAGGCAGAAACAAGTGTAAAGTCTATCAAAAGTGTTAAAACTTTCTATTGCATACATTTTATACTGTATATGAACTAAATAAAAAAAAATCTTTGCCAAATCAGGAAAGATTATAATTTAGTTCAATTATATTCGATTTGTATATATTTTTAGGAGTATAAAGTCTTATGCAGTTTATTTTCGTCACGTGAGCGTCTGATGATTTGATGATGATCGTCTGAATGACGATATGAGAAAATATAATTTGCAGGCTCCATGAATTTCCCCCTAAGATCCTAAATCGGATTTTTCATTAAGGTATGCCAAATTGGTTAATCTATAAATAAATTGTGTTCAAGAGTTCACGCATTTCGAAACTTCCTCCCTTTTTGCGAGATTCCTAACAACATGAAAATAATCAGTATAAAAGTAGATCGTATCTCTCCTCTACACCACTGCACTGATAGCAATTATTTCAAACACTCTCGTTTTCCTTTCAAGTTTTTTTTCATTGAGAAAACTAATTATATTCTTTTAAAAATGTATGTATAGCATATTTCATTTCGCCAAATAAATTATAAAAATGAAACACTACCATTATTGGATCCACTCTTGTTCTTGTGGAGAGACCACTTGAGGAGCCCATTGTTCCTCATCATTACGGAAGTCGTTCAAACGACTAGCTGGCGACGAACGATATGACGAGATAAAAATTTCTGGTATGCTTGCGCTCTTCTCACACAACACACAACGAAACTTCTCAAGTCCTCCTTTTGCCAAAAAGGGAAGTGAAGAGCTAAATAGGTAGGTAATTTTCTTGTGTATGTTTGTAAGATTCGAGGATCCTCTATATATATATTTGTGTGCTATATGGCAAATTTTTCCTGCTGCTGTTGGCTGCAGCACTCACTCGACAATGATATCGTGATGCACTAAATAACGAAACACGAGAAGGATGTCCTATTAATGAAAATGATTTGTTTTTGCACAGGACACGAGTCAAATTTGCATAAAAAGCTGATAACTTCTTCTTCGACTACACCAGCAACCGTCGTCTCACTCTGTTCATCTACCAACAATATATAATATTATATATTTGTTTACGACAGTAGATCTTCGCACTCAATTAGTATGTCACAGAAAATGGTTAATAAAATCACTTGTGACAATAAGTCCCATTTAACTTCAGTGACAATGCAACAGACTACAAAAATAATCTCAAGAAAAATTATCCCTTTTCACTGAGCCGAGCAGAAAATAAAACGTGCTTACAAGATTCCTCTTCCGCACAATTATTATTGGTCAAAGGCAAAGGAAAAAAAATGATTTTCAAGATTATTCATATAAAAAATTTGTTATACTTTATACTACATACAAAAGCGTTCGTTCGGAAAAAGAAATCGTTAACAGAGCTGCTGTGATGATGGTGGTTGCAGCAGTACCATGCACCAACTGAGGAGGGTGAGTAAGCAAAGAGATGATGAGAGCTTCAAATTATTGCCAGTGCTCTGTGCTGTTTGTGTGAGCGTATTTACCGTGTACGTAGTAAACCATCGTAATGTTCTGTACGCATTACCTATTATGATGATGTTTTATATTGAGCTTTAGCATATAAGATTTTTCAGGGGTTGCACACTCACATTACGTAGAAGTTGGAAGAAAGAAAGAACTACTGGCAAAATTCTCAATTTCATGTGATGTGCTTGTGCGCGAGAGAGGACTTATATATAGCAAAATCATAATATCATTAATAATTGTTGTGCTTATATTGCAACTACTACAAGTATGGGTTCTTCTTACAAGAAATATTAATCTAATGATGACTCAAAAAAAACAATTCGACGAAGTAACCAAAACCGTATACCCAGCAATGTAGCTCTGAAACATAATCGTCGTTGTAATAAATTTACAACACAGAAAAGGATCTTAGAATTTTCTCATTTGAAGAATAGCATGTGTGTGCAAGTGCTCATTCTTATTAACATTTGCAAGAGTGCTCGTCGTTGTATGTATGTGTGTGCCCATTAATGGGGAGTTTGAAAAAGAGGGATGCTAATTCTCACGATTGTACTGTGATAATTCAAACTTTTCTACATTCTACATGCACCAGAGTCGGTAGCTCAATCAAATGCACGAAGAAAAAACAAGATGTACTTTTTCAGCTGTATGAAGAATATGTATATATACCTGTGTACTAAACTCTTGAATAAATTTACCAAAATTTACATTAAAGGTGTTTATGAATATAGGTGATGTCGGTAAGCGTATTTTCTGTATTCTGTACTACTACGATTCTCCACGGCACCTTTTCAGCTGCTTTACCTGTGTATCTACCCTAATTGCAATGCACAGTGCACCGTCGTCACTGTTGGCGCTTGGCACTCTATTCGTCCCCACTACACACACATCTCACATTATTATATTTATCGCAGTTTAATGGGAACATGTGTGTACAGTGTACGTACTAGCACATCCCCACATCTCCGCAGGTAGGCAATAATACGAAATACAACAGAAGATGAAAGGACTAAAATGCATTCTACATTCAATTCAATTTTTTATACAATCTAATCCATCTTACCACCTCTTGCTTCAATCCAACTTATTGTTAGTGCACTATATGTATCTATCTGTACCTAATTCAGTATGCATACATAATACTATTTAAAATTCTCCCCTTTGTGTACTGTTGTTATACCCACAGGGCTTGTTGTGCTACAATGCGTACATCATACCACAAGAAGACTTTACCAACAATGCAAAGATCAAACAGCGCAACAGGCTCTACCTGTTGAGCTGTTATACGATCTAATGTGGCTCTATAGAATATGCCTGCTAGTGCTACGTAGAACGAATGAAATTTAGTTTTTCATATTATTATAGTGTTGTTTGTTACCTTTATATCACATTCATAGGTACGATTGATACAGGTGGATAGAATGGTCTGTAAGTTAAATTCTTTATTTGCATTTGATTATACACATGCACACCTCATTTTTGTAGCCGACAATAGAAGGATGAATAAAATGGTATGAAGATGAGGACTGAAAATGAATGAGTGAGATCGAGATTAAAACTGAGAACGAGAGTCCGCATGGCGCATTTGCATATAAAGAAAACAACAAACAACATTGAGGTAAAATTTGTGCAACGAGCTAGTATTTAGCAATAGTAAAAAGTAAACCCTTTTGAAAAGTAAAACGTATTCGGAAAGTTAGACTCCGACGCATGATCTTGTTGTTGTGTATTATAGACGAACCCCTATTATAATATTTGTATTAAATGATTGATTTGTGCAAGCGTCTTGGTTTTAAAATAATTTGACAAAAGATGTGTTTCTTTTCTATCATCTAATGACTTTAAAATATCCTTCAGAAAGGTATGGGCATGTGACATAATTACTTTAATGACTTTGTAGAAATATGGAATGCACAGTCATTAGACACAAATACACCTTAACTACAAATTTACACTTTCAACTTTAGTTCTTCGAAAAGTATGCATTAGGGTGACTGGTTTCTTATCTTCCTTTAACTGGAACCTTCGAGACAAAAAAGTTTGAATGATTAAAATTTCTTGGTATAGGTATTCATTGTGGGGTCAAGGGTTACATGCCATTTGAAAAGCTGTTTCACCGTAACATTTTCATAGAAAATATACACCTTTGATATTCATGGAAGTTTTGAGGTCACGACATTTTATGCAGAAATGAACCCAGCTGAACCCTATTTTAATGACTGATACGAAATGAAGCAAATCACTGCAAATGCCGATTAAACGTCTTAAGAGTCCTGGAGTCACATAGCCCCCAATGATATCTTAAAAAGTATACTATATTACTACTGCAATGTTAACTGAAGCAGAATGATCTCGTATTTTATCATTAGTGAGATTAAGTACTAAGTATTTTATTGACGTATGGGCCAGACATAGACAACTTTCTAAATTAATTTTTAATTGAGAATAGCATTGATTCGAATGTCCTTTTAACTATTCCACCTCCACCATCTTAAATGAATGACAAAACACAAAGACTTCTTAACACACATGGACTCATTTTAATGTTTATCATATACACACAAGCCGCAAGACACAAGTCGCAACGTATTTTAGCAGCAGCGCCATCTCCGCTTTATATTGTGCTGTACGGATGACAACTTAATATAGTCACATCAGTTAAAGTTTAACTTTTAAATCCTACCGGCAGTTACTAGTCCGTAAATTCAACATTATTCCTTTAACAAAGCCCATTGATCACGGCATAAAATATAGATTGTAGATTGCATGATTTAAAAAATTATCGCATAGTTTGATACTAAAAACCGCATAATATACTTGCGCACTATGTCCAATTAAACAGCGAGATAACCAAATGCATCAAAATTTATACCGAGAAAATTACAGAAGATGATCATAAACTAAGCAATTCAACTTGCACTACTTGCACATTACATCCACATTGAAATCACGCTTTGCATCCACAATCCACACATCACCTTAAATGATATGAAAACCTGATGAAATTGGATATTTTTTCAATCAATCATTAATATTGGAAAGTACCTAAAATAGATATGTAGATCAACTAAAAAATTAAAGATATTATAGCCGTAACATATAAACGAATTCTCGTTCTGCTTCATAAAAATTACAAAACCATTTTCCTTGCTATTGATTTCACCCACGACGAAAGACGCCACGAGAAAAACGTGAAATGGAACGTGCGCGTGGAAAAGGAACAAAGGACAGTGGAACAAAAATAACAGCAGCAAAGTGAGCTGTGCTGAATGTACTCATCACACAAGTAACATTAAAAGATCATCTGTACCGACACTCGCGGGCTATTCCACAACAACTATTCTTGCAACACTTTGCTCTCTAAATCTGCTACTCCGACTAATTGAATTGAATAACGTAACGACACAACCACATGTTTTGTTAAATGCACCATATTTTAGGACCCTTAACTAATTTTTATATGCCATGTTTCAAATTTAGTTGCGAAATTAATTGCATTCCAGTAGAATCTTATGTTGGAGTTTCATTGACGTGTTTTGTAGTGTATCACAAACCAGTTTAATTAGTGATGCAGTTAATTTTTCCAAACTAAACAAATATTTTATGTAAAGCTAACAAGCTTGTTTGACATCGATTCTTAATGACCTTTTAATCAGTGTCAATTGTTGTCATTTGTGGAACTGGACACGGGAGGAAATCCCCATGCTGTAAACAGGGACGCGAGGATTAGCGATAAAGAAAGTTAACAAATTTATGAGCGTGAACACTAAACCTAATTTCATTGTCCATGGTAAGTCGCTTGTGTAACTAACCGTTAGAAGGGGTTGCTAAAGAATTAACGTTAATGATTGATACTGAAGAACTCGTGACCACAGCATGATAATAATTGATCTGTCTGCGCACATTTTTGTAATTAAAATATTTAATTATGTTTACAGAAGCGGTTCAGCTCGACAGTTAAATCCAAAAAGAAAAAAGCAAGACGGAAATCTGAAATGGATAGTGTTGACAATGACTATTTGTTTAAACCGTTGGTATTCACGGAAGTCATCACAGAACCAACAGGTACCCATCCTTGTTCGTTACGAGGGCCAGAGCCGAGAAGTGGTCACAGATCCGTCTGTGATCAGGGAAATCTGTATTCTTTTGGAGGTTATTTGAAAACTGAGGTGGAGGACAACCAACATCGGTTGTTTGAAGAGCTTTGGTGTTTAAATTTTGCGGAAGGGAGATGGAAACTACTACCAACAACTGGAACTGCTCCTGAAGAATTGGCGTCGCATTGTGCCGTTCTTTATGGAAATCATCTACATGTGTTTGGGGGCACTGGAGTCACATTTGGAGAATCTACGTCAAATAAACTTACCCGTTGCGATTTGAGGAGTTTGAAGTGGGAAGAAGTCGGGACAACTGGAGAACCTCCTGATCCGCAGTATGGACAAGCTCTTATTCTGGATGAGCAGAGAAGATTTTTGTATGTGATTGGTGGCACGACGGGATTCGAATTTACAATGGACATTCACAGATTAAATTTAGTGACAAGAGCCTGGGAATTAATTTACGCTTGTAAAGGAGATCAGCCTGCTGAACCCAGTCCACGGTACCGTCACGAAGTGGCGTTTGACGGTAAAAATATCTATGTGTTTGGCGGAGGAACCTCATTAACCGCATTCCCTTTGAAAACCGTGCCCACGTTTAATATTGAAACCCGGAAATGGACAATGCAGAAGACGAGAAAAAGTAATGTCGGCCGAGGCTTGGCCTCAGCTACTGGGGAGCAAGACGTTCCTGGATACCCAAACCGTCGCAAATGTCATTCGTCTGTGCAAATCGGAGACGATGTGTTTATTTGTGGAGGATGTAATGGTATGAAAGTTTACAGTGATCTCTGGAGGTTTCATATTCCTACCAGACAGTGGTACTTCATGCCAATTCAAATGCCGCTACCGTTGTCATTCCACACGGCCTGCGTAACACCTGAAGGTTGTATGTACGTTTTCGGTGGTGTTACCAACATTGAGCGAAGTCAAAGAACCAATAAAGTTTTCAAAATCTGGTTGAAGATACCAAAGCTAAAGGAGATTTGTTGGGAAGCCCTGTTGAGTTCCAACGAACACATCAAAAAAACAACTCGCCAGGGATTGGCAGAACTAGGCTTACCAATAGATTTTGTAAATCGAGTCCATCCATCACCTCCAGGAGGAAAACCGGAAACTAATGTAGAATCAATTTGGGAGTCTGACTTATTGAAACCAGACAGCTCCACTTGTAGTGGTCACTCATCTCAAAGCTGCATCAATAGCTTCGTGTAGGTTAAGTGTGACTACATGCTATCTATCTATTCTATACAAGTATAAAATTTTGTTTAAATAAATAATATATTCCTGTTAAACGTCTCATTGTATTGCTTATATTAATGATCTTTTTATAATACATTAATTCCTTATCACTATTCGTATGTTCGTTTATACAGAGATCAGTTTACCGAAAATTAGTCTAGTTAATTCTGCTTTTTGTCGAATATAATTTTGTAGTATGGTATTCTGATATAATGTCCCCAATTGCTCATTAGTTTAACAATGGTTAACAATAAAGTTCTTTATAAGTGATAATAGCAATTTATTTATCATCATCGCAGATCGCAACAGTAACAGTGATTATTTCACTCCTAAACGATAGTTTATAAATAATATCAAAGCTGTTGTACGTAAAACAATACGATTAATGTACTAACATTTTTATCCCTAAGTATTTTTATTATTTAATTTCTTTGTCCGCATCCACGGTTTAGTTACATTGACGCACATTATATTGTTGTTAATAGGTTTGCGCATGTATAATATATAACATAATATATACATGAATTTTTAAAGTTTATATAAGCAAAATCAATATTAATACATAAATGTTGTAACTGTATTATACTATGTAATAAAAATGAGCTTCGGTAAAATTATGAATTTGTGTTCTTGTTCTTGAGAGTGATTCAGGCATCTTGCCATCTATTGAAATCCCTTTCTATTGAATTAGATCCATACTAAAGCAAGAGAAAGTTATTTTTGTCTTGGTTGGTTTGTAATAAGTAACTGTATCCAAGAGTAGTGGTGAGAAATGCACAACTTTCCATTGAAAAAACATCATTTTCCCCAACTGCCATCAATGAAGGCTACGCGAACTCCTCTATCATAAAACAACTTCGAGTCTGAGTGAGTTCAATGGTAATCTAACAGATAACGCCTGTCTACTCTAAAGATTGCGGTAACGTGATTTTAGTACAAAGAAAAGCTTTCCTTTTTTCGCAAATTTGTTTTTACGCACTTCTTGCATTCCTTTATCTCGTCAATAAATGTCAAGAACAATGTCAAACGCGAACAAAGTGTACTTGGCACTTTCTAGGTAGATTGAATTGTTTTAATTATCTAAGCACGCAACAAGGTGCTCTGTTTTATGACTGTATGATGGAAAATCAATTAATTACATACGTAGTAAATAGTAACTCTACGCACATTTGCATATCCTGAGAAAGTTTTCACGAGTAGTGGTGACCTGAATACGTAATGTATCAGACATTTAAGGTTCATGGTTAATTTCATTAAAACAAAATATCTTGTACTTTCACTTACTTTCTTTCTGTACTATTCTGTAGTTTTCCCCAACCTAACATTAGGATATCATATCATTTTGTTCTAAAGTAGGTAGTTTTGGTAGGTAGCATCTGGTAATTGGCGGTGTCTTAATAAAATCACTTCTTTATTCCGTTTTTCGAATGAGTTACGAAAGCATTGTTGTTTGTTTTTCAGCCTTCTTGCAAAGGCGGTTAGGTCATCCATATGGACTTTTTGTGTACTTTCCGTCTTTCATTCTTTACTTTCACTTTGCTTGCGTCATCAAAAAGGAACGAAGATGAAATTTTTCAGGGTGTGGGGTATTGTGAGACGTGCATGTATTGAGTTATATTGGCATGATACAGTCATTTAGTATTGGTATGCTATTATGTATTCTTAAAATATTAAACGTCTGTTTAACTTTCGCTTTCACTATCCTTCAATCCATATTTACATGCTTCATCTTTTGCAAATTAACAACTCGTTGATATTCCCTTATCAAAAGTAACAACTTTATTTGAGAAGCATCATGTTTCGGTCTGATTATATCTACTGCAGCAGCTGCTGCAGAAAGGGAAAACTTTATGGAACGTCTTATAATGAGTAGGAGTAAATTACTAGTTATCATTAACAAAGCTCCCTCAACCGACCAACTTTCTCAACCGAGCAAATCGTCCATCAGCAGCATATCATAATCATGACGTATAAAATGTAGTTCATCTTCTGTGTATTATCTCACTCTGTCCCAGAAATTGAATATGTCTGCATCATCTGCTACGTTTAGTAAGTACTGTGTAAATCATTACATATGAATTTCGTATGCTGTCTGGTAGTCGGTTTTGGTAATAGGACCTCAAGATTCTTAAAAGGAATTTAAAGGTGGCTGTTGTACTTGCAACTAATAATTTCAGAATAATTCTATTTTTATAAGCTCGGAATGGGCAACTTGAAACTACAGATGTAGTATATATATGTAAAAGGAGTCAAGTTTCTCACCGATGTAATAAAACAATACGCTTTATGTACATACGACTACTTATGAAACCAGTCACTTCTTCAATTCTTAACATGTACTCGTTTTCATTTCCCCTTTCTTCTGGATTTTCCACGAGCTAGAGCCAAGTGCGTACAGATGTGCGTATTTACTTTTCATATTAAATTTAAGATCCACTTTATCGCTTAATGTAAACTAAACCATGTGGAAATGTTGAAGGGGCATGTAATATGCTGGTGTAGCCACAATGACAGAGTTGACAAAATTATGATGTCCCCTATGTTGTAACCTTCACTTAAAGGCACAATGCGCAGTTATTTAAGTAGCTCGAAAGAATTTAATTTTTTTTCGAATTTTCTATATACTATTTCGTTGTTGACCGATACTTTGTACGATATTATGACGATGTTTAATTATATCAACATCATTGTGGTGATGAGACAAAAATGGTATGTTACGAAGTATCGTATATGACGATATAAAGTACAATATGTGAACAAAAACATTTTTTAACCTTGGTATTTTATTTGGATGTCCTTTCCGATTGGACTTGAGACTGAAAAGTAATGAGGCTCATATAGCCATGGTTCGTGCGTAAATACAACAACTTTCTTTTGCGTGGGACCAAATTTAGTGGCAAAGCTAACAACAAACCCCTTTTGTTAGCGTAGAAGCTTGTTGGAATTTTGTGCTAAATGCTTCTTCGTTGCTTTGCGTCCACTTGCATTCCAATTTCAGGCACATCCTTTACAAAAATCCTTGTCATTCTGAACAAGCTAGCTACATTTTAAATTGCTCCTTATTTTGGCAAGAGTCGTGCTAAAAATCCTTCTACAAGTTCATTGCTCAGCTCTCACAGGCTAAATAAGAAAGGAAAAAGAGCAACAGCAGCGCATCTCTCTCAATAGAGAAAAGAAAGCAATTTCGACGATACAAAAGTAAAAGTGTTTTCCACTCACTCACTTTTTTGTAATTTCGGATCTAAAGCCGAGAAACATATGTAACTGAACGGAATTTCAAACAAGCTGAAAGTAGAAACATTTTGAGAAAGAAGTCAAACTAAACTGAAAACAATGCAGAACATGGCCAGAGCTTTTACACTTGGCTTATTTTTACTTTCCAGAATTTCGCTGATTCTTCTCCACTTATGCATTTAGCTTCATCAGTTATCTACTGTTTTGCTGTAAACTTGTGTTTGTGTTCTTACCTTCATAGCGGCCCGAGTGAGCACTTTTGAACAAAAATAACCTAATACAGAGATAATTAAATTTATACTATGAAAGAAGTATGTTCTAGAGAATTGGTAGAAATGAACTAATATGGATCAGTAATACTGCTACATGCATGCATGCACACACATAAATGATGTTCAGGTTAAGAATTGTTTATACTCGGAGGGCACGGCCGGGCACAGCGTAAAATAGGATTTTCTAAATTATTCCGATGCGCTACGTTTGGATTAATTCTAAAACTAGTTACGTTATAAACTACATCACTTCATTTTCCAGATTGAAAAACTACACAGACACAAAACGATGATAAGCTCAGTGAGCGAGGTTGATAAACTGATATTACTCTTGTCAGAATGCTATCTACTTAAGCACTATCCAAAACCTTACAGTCTGCTTTTGCTTATATTTTGTAAAGAAGATATTTGTTCATGGCTTGAACAGAGCAAGTGAAGTGGTTTGTTTAGTTAGATGTTTCAATCCTATTATCCGATCGCATAGATTTATATCTCGTACCGTCATATTGAAATCTTCAGTACTGAAATCTATACATTGGGCATATCTCAGTTCGTCAGGGTGAAAAGGCTATCACTGAAAGTTTTGATGAACATAAAATTCATCTGATATCTCAAAGCTCCGGAACAACTACACTAAATCAATATTACTGATTCTGATTTCCTCATTTCCACATAAATTCTCTTTCATACCGAATGGGCTACACCAGTTAGTGTTGTTCAGTATTTGCTCTACAGGTTATGGGTTTATGCAGTTTATCCGATGCCTCAGTAAAGATGATACAAGGAAATAATATTCCTTTTATGTGTCTTTTCCCTGTAAAACCCGATAACTGTATTATTAGTGAAGTTAACGTAAATAATGTAACTTTTATTTTCATACCAAGATATTAGATATACATGAGTCCAAATGGCCAAAACAATTTCACCTGTGTCATTTGTGTTAAATTACGCTTCACTAATATTATTAAATGATTTTAAACCAGTTTCAGCAACACAGTTCCTTCTCCAATTGCTATTCAGTCGAATTAATCGTGTAGCATAACTTACAAGTTCAGCCAACAAATTGGACACTCCTTATCTAATTAAGAGTCTTGTTTGCTTTGATACCATAGCTTTTCCCAGTTTGCTACTTTTTCAAGGACCCTTGAACTTGTTCATTCTCGTTGCTCGTCTAGTCCACCTAATATTGAAAATTCAGAGGATGGAGAGAGAAAGACGGCATTTTCATGACCATCATGCATAAAAGTCTTACTATTACTGTAGCACCTGGTCACAATCAGAAACATTTTCAACAAACTTTTAAACTGGTGATTTTCCTTGCAAGTTGTGCCGAAAGATGATGTAAAATATCTTCCTCTCTAGTTAGTACAATATACCTAAACGTAAATACATTTTGTAAAGTGTAAGTTAATGTTCTGCTATGTTGTACAAGGAGTCGAGTGTATTGCTTGCACCGTGATTTTTTTTTCTTCAAAATAACCTGATGCCAACAACTAAAAAGAATAGCAACAAATGTTATACGTACTGTGTCATATATTTAGTACATATAAGTACACTACACTTAAATGAAGTTGTCATTTTATTGGCAGGTTTTACATAAAGAAAAGCTAGGAACGATGATAGTTATGTCATGTCAACATGTTTCAGAGATAAGACACATATTTTTTGGTACAATATATGTGTATGTGTCTTGCTTAGCTCATCAAGGTTTATTGTTGAAATTGTATAATACTAGTAGTTACTAATAACGGTTACTATCAACCCGTTGCTGTTAAAAATGGGTGCTAATAGGAAGTTGGAAGTAATATACACTAAAAATGAGAAGAGAAGGTTTCAATTAATGAAGTGAATACTACTGACGAAGTAAAGTGCTGATTTGTCCACGCACAATAGTTCTAATGTAATACATTATTGATATGTTAATCGAACTGGTCTCCATAGACTTAATTTTATGGCTTCTAACTACAAATTGGCAGAAAATCCTGAATCCATTTTGACTTAGTTGTCTAGTCAGTGTTAAGTGTTCCTGTACCTGTTAAAGTGTACCTACAATAGAAAATGTGCGTAATAAATAAATGTTGCACGTGTGGCGCAATACATATAAAGAAAGATGAGACAACCAAACTCTGGCTTGCTGTTTGTCTTAATTCTTACTTAAGATCAAAAATCCATTAGTGTGATTAGAATGAAATTGTTCTTTTAACTGACTCATTGAGATTTTATGCAACGCTGTGCATCCAAACTGAAATGCTGACAGCTTCTTCTTTCACTAACTACTCTAGAGATAGAATGGGAAGTATTGCCTTTGTATTTACCTGTTGTATTCCTAATATTCATTGGGTGAAAGTTAAGCAGCTTTTTATAATTCCAATGAATCATCGAATGTCTCTACAGGCATGTGTGTACGTTTACAACTGAGGAAGCTAATTAAACTTTATTTCGTGCCAGTCAAGTTCTCTAGGCGATTTTACCTTCCCTGCTGAATAACGAACAAGTTCCTCTTTCAGTTTTGAAATTTATTATTGCGCATTGCAAAAGAGACTCGACTCAAAGAAAAGTAGCACAAGTACAGTACAAGCAGTGTAAAAAAAGAATTCACTGAACTGCATATTGCGCACATTACGGTTAGGTATACATTATGCACATAATATTTCTGTTAGGGCCCTTAGGAAACATCAACATACCAGATTCCACTCTAGTGCTGAATTACTTAAATAAATACACATAAATACATAATTATGAAACAAAAGCATTTTAGCAAAACTAACTTTCTCTAAAATGACGCATACAATATACAAAGGGCGTTAAGTACAAAGTTAAAAGTCCAGCGTGTCGGCTGTTGACCTGTCGAGAAGTTGAACACCTAAAAAATTAATGTCTGGTCTCATATAGCACCTGGCTGTGACATTAAATAATATAATTTTTACGCCGAAAATAGAGCGAAAGAAGAAGCGTGTCAATCATTGAATCGCAAAAAGTAAAAAAAACGTGGGAACTGAAAAGTATATTTCGCTGGAAGTTTAACAGTCATTATACAAAATGAAGTACCCATCAGAGTACGTTACAACATGAACCTTTTTAAATGCTCCAAGAGTTCAATGGAAAGAAAGGCTTATAAATAAACAATGAGCCTCTTTACGTAGAATTAAATATATTACCACCACAAATAGTAGTAATAAGTTCTTTATCATAGCAAAATATGCAGCATAATATTCAAATTTAATAAAAGGATTTTGGCACTGGAAAATATTTTCCAAGGACCATTCTGGTACCACTAAATTGTTGTAAGAGTGCTCATTTTGTATTTCAGAGAAATAAATTGCTCCTGTCAGCTTAATGCAGTTGTCACTTCTTTCTTCAGCATCATCTGAACGTGCGGAGCAACTTGCTTCCTTATAATTTCTTTGTCAAATATCAATATGTCTGTATTCTATATGCATGATGTAGTGTATCGTATAGGACGATAAGGACATATATTATGTTGTTAGTACGACTTAAGACCTTACGGATTTAGTAAGGGCCAGGGTTGTACTGTGTTTGTGTTAAAGACGATACGAAAACGTATGTTTTCTGAGAAAGCAAATTGACTGAATCCGAGGAGAAGCCAAGCGACAGCTTGTCACTCATTTTGTTGTTATTTTACGGACACTTTTCTTCACTTTTTTATTGCCTTGAGTAATAGCGTTCTAACTGCATGTGTTGTAGCATGTGTTTGGCATAGTATGCATACACTAGAATACGGAAAACAACGTGATAGACAAAATTGTCTCTTTAGTTTACGACAAGTATACCTACATATTTGGACTAGAGTTTTTGCTGGCTTAATAACAAGTAATATTAAGCGACCTCGATATGTTATTTTAGTACCAACTACTAACGTTTAATTAAAGGTTTCAGCAAGCATGCCTGAAACATGTGTCTACTTTCTCACGACGGGGAAATGCAAGTTCAAGATCAAAGTACAAATTGGAAACAGGCAACATTGTGGTAACAATAGCATTTGCATCCGGCAGTATAAAGTTTATAGTATAAACCACAAGAAAGGGAAGTTACTTCGCTTGATTTCCTTTTCAACGTTATAAATATATCCTTTACTTTTATATTCCTTATCAAACAGCAATCAACAGTAATTTTATGTAGAGCACATACATTAATTTGTGTACACATGTTGGCAACAGTTTGTTGCATCCTTCCAAATTCCCAATCCCGAACTACTGATTTGCAGCAAACATTCTACGCGGAATGTATTGCTCAAGGCGTGTGCTATGCTAAATCAGTGATTACTTACCGGCAACCTTGAAAAGATTTCCTCCAGTTTCACGCTATCCACACAAACGTAATGAATATTTACTTTGGAATGGGCAACTGTATGCAGATTACTTAACGCTTATTTGCTGGAATGTATACAGTGGCTTCCTGGATGAATGTCGGAATTTTCTGGGACATCAAATCAGATCAAGGTGAAAGCTCACTAGAAGATTTTCATACAATGACGGTGTATAACATAGATGATGAATGCATGGAAATGTCAACAGATATGAAAGGACTGGATGCATTTGAAAGCTTTCAGAAAAAACGACTTTGACAAAAAAAGTATGCTTGTATGGAGATTCCCACACGTTCGAACCAATGCCTTCTAAAATAGAAAGATACGGCGATGAATGAGTAATGCGGTGATAGCTTTTTACTAATTTAAACTATTGTAAATACATCCAAAGGAACTGGTGCGAGCTGTTTGCTGTAATCAAACTGTTAGCAATGTTGCTGATGGCAAGTGTAAGGATGTTTTCCAGTTTGCATCCAATTCATCTATCTGTTCTCCTCTTGTTCGCTTTGGTTTTGGTCTAATCGTATTGTTGTTTCATTCTTCCGTGACTTGATTGACAATTTCATACGATGTAGGCATGCAAAGTTGAATAAAATTATAATTTCCGAACTTCGGTGTGAATATTTGTACATCATCGTTTCATTGACAGTAATTTAGTCTATCTTTTCATTGGTGGGAGTGATCATCAATCATTCTGTCTTAGGTATGTCATCTTTCGGAACCAGATAAAACATTTACCCATTTACAAACAGCAAATCACATAAAACTACAAACCTTAGATGAGATTTTCCCAGATTCTTTTCTCTGGAATTTGTATAGTACATACCTACATATGTGGGTGGGTATACTAACTGAACCTGAAAATAATATGAATAATATGTACCGTTCTATGTTGAGGACTCTTCCAATTGATAAAATCACTGGGCATTTACTATTGGAAATCCGTGCTTTCACTAGCAATAAATTCCGCTGTATGCTTTTCTGAGCGTTCTAGAAGCAAACTTTTGTATGCAAAGCTTCCATCCCATTGGGAAGTCAAGGAAAGAGAAACAAAATGTCAACACAAAATTGTTCTTTTATTAACGTCATCTTTTAAAAATGTGCAGAAATAATTCTGCCATACACAAGGGTATACAATACAGCCTTGAACTTGCATTTTAAACTAGAAAATAAAACATTAATGCACCAAAGACGTTGGTATTTTCTTCAAACGAACGCATAACGCAGGATAGCATCACATTCTTCACTGCGACATGGGAGATAACACAAAAAATAAAAAAAGTAATTTTGTTTCAGCATAATATATTTTTATTTGTGATACCCTTTTGATCCTTCTTTTATATTTATATTTATTGTACTTACATACTTCTAAAATAAACTTACTTTCTATTCTCTCCGGTAATATTTTTGCTCTTATCTACACAGTTGTGCTAGCTTATATACTAGAGATGATAATAGGTACTCACTCTGCATTTAAAATGCCCTTTCTAGTTAGGTACATGGATTGTATATTTAAGAGTACAGTTAGGGGTATTACAAATTTAAATGAGATTTACAAAAATGGTCTACAAAATTTTAATATCAGTGTATTTCATCCTTCACATCAGGTAAAGAAACAAACTCGTTGGTTTACTATATAGTGTACGTACATATTATATTAGTGTATTTTTGGTATTCAATTTGTACTACAAAGACAATCCTCCCTGTTCCTCCCAATTGGTTCCTTTCTTTCTCCAACTCCCGTACCGCGATGAAGCGAAGCTAATGAACTTTCCCCTTACCACTTCCACCGAACTTGCACAGCTTCTCTTAGAATTCATAATGCAAGATTGAAACATAAGGTTTGGGTAAGTATTCATTTTGTCATACGACACGAAACAGGAACTCCGCCATCAAATACTTTGATAATAACGCATTTTCTTTACAAGGCTCAATCAATTTATTTTAATTTACACGTGGCGAAGAGTGAAAAAATAACAACAATAAATTACCATTTGTATGACAGATAGCAACAACAACAATAAACTTTATATCAATCTTGGCTTCAATTAGCACAACCATTGCTACGCCTACACTCTTCCAACCATACTGTAAATTACACGATAAAGAATGAAAAACTGTATAATATATTGTACATAGCTTTCCTTAAGTACTTTTCCGATCTCTACTGTCAATTGTTTTATGCATTCGAAGTCGATTGAGTAACTACCTATTCTATTGTTTTACATTTTATTGTTCCTACATGCTATCATGGAAAAGTTGACTAGAAGAATACAGGAATATTGACGTGTAAATTTTTATATCAGTTTATGCAAACACGTAACAAAAATGATAAAATTACATGAAGCTATGTTCATGTTAGGTATAGGTAGATACACACTTCATTATAGTCAATAAAAAATTAGCGAAATAAAATTCGATTACATAATTGTGTATTAAAATAGGAATGGTAGCAGGTGTGCCCAGCCAGACGAAACAAAACGTGGTTTGGAAACTTGAACTATTTCATCATTTCACATTATTATAGTAGGTATATCATAATAATATGTACTCATATCTTTAATTGTATACGGACTGGAAGATGAAAGTAGATTGTTTACGTCGGTTTAAAAGTAATCCTGTCGGTATTATTAAATAAATTCTATTATACTACCTTGCATGCATTTAAGATCTTAGTAATTAGAATTTGATTAAAACGAACATGATATTACGCGTTACCTTGCTGTATGTTGTACGGCGTTTACACTTAGGATTCTGTAAAGCTTACTAATATCGACTGCGACACAAGAGTTTGCGGTAAATGACCTTGATTACAACCACTTACTTAGATCAAAGGTACAATACCAATATAGACATTGGCCTGAGTGTCAGTATAGTCAGTAAATAAATCTAACTTTGCATTTTGGTACAAAATATGCGCGTATTCAATCTAGAGCTAGCTACACATAATAGGAAACAGAGAAAATTTGTGTATTTAACAAAGACTTTCACGAAATACTCATTCGTAAGAATGCTTCACGTTTCGAACATTTTTTTACAGTTTTTAACGACATTGTGACGAGCTTGATTTCAGTTCGAGTATACTAAGAGATACTGCATTTTGATGTAATCCGAGCAGTCAGAAAGTACGTAGATGTTTTACCCTTTGTATACTCATGAAGTTTCGTGTAAGCTAAAACCTTTTACTAGAGGGTCATAAAGTGCCCTCAGCTAGAAAACTTACACTTTCCTTCCCTGGAAATTAATATCTTGCGTTCTAATAAATTAACATTTTACTTTTTCTATCTCAGAAAATACAATATATTTATACCTACACCATGAGCCATGAGTAATAAAGTTTCCACAAAAAACAGATACCAAAAATTTATTTGTTATATATAGCACATGTATTGTTTTACTTAAATATCAACATATAACCTGAATTGTACCAAAAGAGAAGGAAATGACGATTAGTTTGAACTAACTGATCAGTGAGTACGTTGAAGAGAATTAATGAACCATTTGATACGGTAAAGATTATCAGAATGTGACTCACTATGGATTCGTTTTACTTTCCTCTAATCCTAGACTACTTAGTTATAATTAAAGTCTTTATGAAAGAATGATGACGATGGTTATATGAGATTTTTACCCGTGCTCAGACCGTACAATTATATAAATGAGTTAGTGCGGCAATGGAGTTTGAACTTGCGACTGTCTCGTGGGACTTTCCGTCTTGATAAGTGCGGCAGCCGTAGCAGCGACAATGCTGGCACTAGCACTAAACCTAGACGAAGAAGAGAAAAAAAAAAGAAATTCGGTTTTAAAGGATCCTTTTCGCTCAACTTTCCAAAGAAAGTTCATAAACTGGAAAATCAAGGACAAGACACACGAAAAGATACAAAGTTTCATACAAGACACGAAATGGGGGAAAGTTTAATGAAAAGAAAGTAGAGATAACATTGTAGTCGACAGCGAATTTCACTTAAATTTGTTCAATTTGCCATGCATTAAGATAAATACTAATGTACTAGTGGTGAGAAATAATAATATTATGCTGTTTGCTTATCAAGCAGCACGGTGCAGGTGGTAATAATTTAGGAGACAGAAAACTACATTTTCTACTTCAAAGAGTTCGTCCCGTCCTAATGAAAAGTGATTCATTAAAAGGACTTTCATTTAGTAATAAATCAACATGAAGATTAAAAGCAAAATGAATATAAAAAACCAGTTATGTAAAACTATGAATGAACAGGTAGGAATTACTATACTATTGCGACGTGAGAAAATCATAGCGTCAAAAGTGGAATACTGAATGAAATTAGGCATACAATCGCTCGATTGTGGAGGTGAAAAAGAAAAGAGTAGTAAGTAGTGCATAAGAAGTATAGATGAAGAAAGATGAAAGTTGGTTTTTACCGAGATTTTTTATACAGATTTTTTGATGGTTAAATATTTGTTGATGAGAGTTTGTGACCTACACGTTATCTTCCATCATGGCCCCATTACCATTAATGTTACTGCAGATGCAAACACTGGTGGTGGAGGAGCTCAGTTGGCCATCGGATCCATGAGCTCCAGAGAGAATTCCACCGACTCCAGTCGGCATTACATTTAGATGATGATGGTGTTGCTGCTGCAGGTTATTACGATGACGATGGTTATGATGAAGATTATCTTCAAGATTCTCATCGAGACCTTTCTTGCCTGCACCTACTGCCCCCATTGAGATCGCACCTCCTCCATTGGAATGAGTTGTGAGAAGAGACCCGTGCTTTCCCGTCACCGTGGCCCCGTTTCCTAGCCTGTTATTATTAGCAATAGAGCCATTCAAAATAGTTCCAACTGAGGAGCGACGTCGCTCGAAACTGAGATTAGTGAGTAGTGTGCGTCTGCTAGATATCCCTCTGTAAAAACAATGTCACAAAAGGGGGAAACTGAAATATAATAAGCCGGACTAGTAAAAATAATAATGTTATTTCTCTAAACAAGCTTAAAAAATAAGCAATCTTCATTTTTATTAACGATTGCATTGCATGTCCTTCGTTTGATATGAAGAACAGTGTGTTACCCGCGTTCCGTCATTGAAGTGCTTGCAAAATATTAAAAATCTTTTTTTTAAATCGCTGTGATCAGAATATAATTCCGGTTTTTGCGCAAAATAATAAGTAATAATAATAACAACCGCGCCAATTATAATTTCAAAATGGGGGACGCAGATAGCGTTAGTCTAAAAGATTCAAAGAAATATCAAGTCAAGAGAACCAGTTGAATTGATCGTCTACTTTAGTAGTAATCATAATAATTAGTAAGCATACATAGCAGCATTACTGCATCGATTAAATATCGCTATAACGTTAGAATCTAATTAATTCAGCAGAAATAATTAATAATTAAGAGTTATTGGCCCCATAGCTTCAAATTACCCTGTACGCTCTAATTTGCATCGAAATGTATCCAGTAATTTTCACTACACCATTATGCTACGCTACGTACCGCTACCAAACTATGTTTTACTGCAACTATTATAGCACATCACAATACTACATATGATGTATTTTACTTTGCGTCTTACTACTAAAAACCCAAAGTTCCGCTAACTAATTATAAGCAGACTGGCAATGGCAAACTTGCTCTACGCGGTAATAGGATGGCTTACGAGCAATTTGTCATTTTGAGATCATTAAAAGGAAATGAGTTTGGCATAAACGCAGAATAGCCGTGACATGTTTTTACATCTGTATTTATCAACAACTTATCCAGTAATTGATTGTGAATAAGAGAGTCATTTTGTAAAGTAATGATAAAAAGTGTTTACAAAGGTAGTGTACTTTCTACGTATGGAGTTCTGTGAAATAACGCTACGTTGAGGTTAAAGAACGTAATATTTTCAATGTTTGTCCTTGTAACTTTTGCTATTTTGTTAAATTGTTATAAGGTTGTGTGTGTACATCGTGTATGTAACTTTTGTATAGCTTGTTAAAACGCAAACGCGACGACTGATATTTGTGTTACTTACAAGTTTTTGTTATGTACAAGTACTTACATTTACATCTCATAACGCCTTCCGTTAATAGTCCGTTATAAACGGTAAGTGTATAATTATTAACGTTAAATTCGTTACCTTTGCAGTTCCTTTCTCCTTGGCTTCCAGAGATGGAAAATTCCATAAATCAATGGGTTGAATAAACTATTTGACATCCCGAAAAAGAAGATGCCTGACTGCATGTCGTCACTTATAATTTGCTACAAAAATAAGAAAAATGTTGTAAGTCGATGATCACATGAAAGAAATTTGTTTCAAATTTGTTTCAAAGAAACGTCATGACCGTGCTTTAAATGTATTGATCTCATATCAGAAAGAACAGTGAAGCAGAACGTGTGCAAAATTCGACAATTTAAACTAGTTTACACCCATCTTTTATTATAAAAATAATTTCGCAAAAAATTTGAACTTTTAACTTCAAGGATAAAGTTCTGAAACTTTGTACTCTGCACCTGACTAACAAACTATTCCTAGACCGTAGCTACACAGCTACAGACAGCTTAAGTTCGTAAAATCTCCCTACTCAAATGCCAGCCTAGTCAAAATATTTTGGTATATAATTTAGGTAATGATGTGTGTTCTCGGAAAATTTAAAGAACCATGAAGAAAGATACCAAAATAGAATGACTACCTAATATGAATGGAAATTGATATCATTTCATAATACATATACCACCATACCATAATGTATGTCACAACGTACAAGCAACAATAATATAAACCAATTTCAGCTTTTTGTTTCACTTTTCCCCAAAGACTTTCACCTGGTAGTAGTTTAGATTATTATAAGGTATGTGTACTTTCTAATTCTATATAAAATTCATTAGAGTATATTGGTATCTTACCTCTCTATTTGGAACGAAGAAAAGTACGGTGATCATCATAATCCAATATGGCAACCAGCATACAAGATAAACTAATATGATGGCAACAGAAATCCTGAGACTTTTCATTTTAGCTCTGCGAATGAGCTTCCGACGATTCGGATCGATCAATGTTCTGAAGGACCCGGAATGATCTAGAATTTCTTCATTGCCTGTGAAAACAAACAGTATCAATTGGTTAGACTCTCACCTTTCTCTATAAAAATGGTTTAAGGACTCATGTTTCTTCTATCTATAATAGTCGCTTTAATTTACAAAGCATTTCCATTGTATACATGTATCTTATGTAAGAATGCATGTGGACATTTGGAGGCGACGTAGTCGCGGCGGTGAGGTCCAAGGGTTCATAGTGATCTACCACGAATCCCACGCACGCCGATAAACATAGTGATAGATGTGAGTGCGTCAGAGACAAATTGGGAAATATCAAATTAGAAAAGTCGTTAAGAAAATCTACAGATTCCTTTGAGTGCGTATAGCTACATTCAACACTCGATTTTACAACACAACAAATACAAAATAAAATGTATATATGCGACATTCCTTAAAACAAAGTAATCTGGGATTAATAATATCATGTGCATCAATAAACTCGTTAATTTTATAATGGCATAATTTAGTCAGTTTTCTGCTTGAGTGATTTCATTACATTCAACTCAATAGAAATGAAGAGTTCTTTTGTGTTCACTACCACTGCATCAGGTATTCAATTTCAAATGCTAGGCTGGTGAAAGTCGAGACAGTTATTTTCTCCGTCGTTTTAAAGTAGTACTGCTCCCACCACGTGCAAAGTTCTTCGTTAATGGAATGTCGAATGTCGCCTATTTTGTGCCGCATGACATGACTATATAGTTTTAACTCATTACTACAGGTCTTAAGTTAGACCTAATGAAAATGCACACAAATGTCATCGTCCCCGGTTGGAAACACACTATTTTGTATGTTTAGAGCACAAAGTTAATGTCAAGACGAACTACAAGGAAAATTTCATTAATTATCAAAGTTCATTCTTATGGAAATTCAAGGAGCCGCAGACTAGTTCGTGGCCAAGTATTATGTTTCTTAACGAAGACGAAGAGAACTCTGAAGTAACGCGCATTCTCATTTTTCATCATGATGGTGTGGACTAATAACTGCTTTGAAAGTACGTGATGCGTGAAGGACATTTAAAAGGGTACAACTTTGTCAACAAAAGAAATGTGGCCAAACACATAAAATACACAATTTTAGTGAAATTCAATGATTTTGCATACAAAGTGGGTAAACACAACTCCTACAAAATCAATTCTTTAATTTATTTTATGACAAGTAGAATATGTTCAAGAATTTCTTTCGTTCTTTCGTCGGAAATTGGAATCCAGGGGAAACAGGAATGGGTTTTTAGCATTTGCTGTTCCTTACAATGTGATTCGAAATTAATAATAATAATAATATTATTATTATGAATATCAGATAGTATATACCGCTGGAATTCCAAGGACGGTTAAAAAAATAATAAACATAACAAAAATAACAAACACATAGTCTAAGAAACATGCAAATTGTAAAGTTGCTAGTGTAACTCTCCTTCTTTTGATTACAAAATAATGAAATGTTATTTGCCATTTGTACTGATAAATACACATAGTGTATAAAACCAAAGCCATAAAAAGGCCAAATGACGTGACTTCGACCATCAGGTCCCCTTTAAAAAGTTAAAAATAAATTATTCTGCCTCCCATGGGCTAAGGAAATGCTGCACTTTGTTGTCATTTATGCTCGACAACGAACAAAAAAAGTCACACCGACCTAGAATCGAACTCGATGCATGTAGTACGCCTTATGTAACTACAGGTCATTGTACATTTATGCATTTACAAACAGCAAACTACAAAATAGCGAATTTTGTAAATTAGCGAAAAAATGTGTGAATTTTTGAAGTGAGAACTACCTATTGCTGCAAATTAGTATCATATCTTCAACAGCGTCAACTAGTAGTAATGCTAATCTTGTTCCTGCTCAAAGGAAGAAAACTACAATTGACAAGTGTGTTCAAAGAATGCGTGTATTTGGATATATCGTGTTTTGCAGTCTAATGGTGGTTTTAAAATGTATATAGCATTCAAAGTAATAATAAATAGTTTTACAATAATTTAAAAATGGTTGACACATTGATAAGTAATATAACTAGTAAGGTGTAAACCTTTATACATAACTACCGGAAGTGCGATGTATGCCCAATTAAGAACCCAAATACACATTTGACCAATTTCAATATGCCTCGAAAGCTAAAATTGAACTTCCCATTGGCTTTACATAATAAAAAGTTTTAAGGTCGGAGACCCCTCACCCTTCCAGGCGCCACCCTGGCGACAGGGGAGTGATATGACCCATAGTGCTTTGACAAAAAATGATCCTTTTGAACTCATCTATCGATTTGTACAATAACATTTTTTGACAATATACTGACCCCCACCCACTCCTACACGCCGACATCCCTACTTCCGGTCATTGACGAGGTACATGGCTGAAAATCAATAGGGTTCGTGCCCTTGGCCCAAGATACCTCTATGCCAAATTTGAGCCAAATCGGTCAACGTGGAGGGGAGTTAGAGTGTTCACAGACAGACAGACAGACAGACGGACAGACAGACAGACAAACAGATCAATCGCTATAACTACCTTTCAAGCATTTCATGCTTCCGGTAGTTAACAAAGTGCAGCATTTCCTTAGCCCATGGGAGGCAGAATAATTTATTTTTAACTTTTTAAAGGGGACCTGATGGTCGAAGTCACGTCATTTGGCCTTTTTATGGCTTTGGTTTTATTTGTAGGTTTTTCATAGCATCTAGGCAAGTGCACTCACATGCAAATGTTGAACGTAAGTAATATTGCAACAAATAGTGCTTAGCTATTTCCTGGTTTGAGCACTTAGCTAACCATTGTACATGTATGCATTCATAATTGTGTTAGTTACATTACCTGTGTAGTAACAGAAAGTTTGTTATGAAAGTAACGACTCAGAGAGCCATATCGATAAGCTAAAAACAACCCGGTAAGTGAAAAATTGAGTAATTTTAAATAATGTGAAAGATGTTAAAATATGTTTTCGAGCATAAGGAATCTGAACCCGGGGTCAATTTTACTCTAGGTAGCTTATTTCTATGTCACCCAGTCGAATTTAATCAATTCCCGTAAGATTTTCATGCGTAACTCCACGAAGCCCAAAAGAGCTTGTTCTAACTCAACGATGTTCTTTTGGAACCAAATCTAAATTCGCAAAAATGCAAAAGTTATGTGGCGGGATATGTTTTCGAAATGTGACTAAACGCATATAGTGACTTTTTAAAGTCAAAGGTTATGAACGCGTTGCTACTCATAAACCGTTGCCAAACACCTTTCCCGTTGTTACTGCTGACCTGTGGTCAGCAGCAGAATGCGGGTCTAAGTCACGTCAAAAATATGTTCGTGAGTATCAAATAAAACTTACGTTGAAGAGTGCAGAATGTAAGAAGATAAGTCGTCGCGAGAATCACAAGTGGAATGATAAACATAAATAAAATGGTGAACGTGGCATATAAATGCTCCTGCCACTCTGCAGTATACGTTCCATACGTCACGCACTGGTAAAATTCCTCTACAAATGGCCCCTCATCCACATGAAACACGACAATCTGAAAGAGAAACAAAGTTGTTACAAATTATCACGCTATATCAATCTACAATCTACAAATTTTTTGAAGTCAGAGTATGACTTTATGTATTTTCATTTTAGAGTTGGCAAATATTTGCGATCGGTGTTATACGAGTATTGTTTCCAACATCGGAACAGGGTTAGATAACAAACATGCTCGTTTATTCGTTTCCTCGGTATAATAAAAATATCTGCTGAGAAGCTAAGAAAAATGTTCGTCAACATTGCTAAATTATTCAACATACACAAACTACATCATGAAGGTCCTCTGCTCTCTTCGAGTTAAGCAAAATGTACATGACAAGGTCAGGGTTGAAAACGTGTGTGCATATGATAGCGATAACGTTAATTGTTTGCGTGAAAGATTCATTTTTAACACACATTGAGATTGTAGTAGGTGCATTCTGTTGGCTTACAGGATGATTTATTGCTCATAAAATAAACTGCTTTCTCTGCTTTCTCTTTTGTCAGTTGCCATTACGGTCATGCATGTTATTATTCACATGTCAGATTTCATAGTCTTCCTTATATCACATTAGGCTAACCATTTCATGTTGTGGCACGTCCTCGAAAATTGCAAAAGCAAATGCATTCCTCGAAAGAGACTGATGAATTCAACAGCACTTTCCCCTTTCTTAGATGTATCACGTAACAATAATAGTATACGTACCAACTTGCCACTGATGCATGCCATGCAATGCAGACTCATGTTTTGCGTCAAACTTACAGCAAGGAAAATCACTTCTGATTTGTTACAAACTTGCTTTTATCTCTTCAAAACAGCCGTTAGGTATTCACGTGCTGTTGGATAACATTATATCTTTCTCGACAACTTTTTTTGTTTTGGACAACTTCTAAACGCAAGCATTTATCTTGCATTCGTGTTCGTTAGAACATGGATAAACTTTTGCAGACCATACAAGTTCCTACCATTAAGTACCAACGGGCAAAACATCGACACTGTTGAGGTGGTCTCCTTAAGGTTGACCCTTATGCAGCATATGTTATGCTACCAAGATAGCTCAAACTCTGTGATTGAAGTATAATTTCAGTAGTCAGAGTAAGTTTGCCGTTCATTAAATTGTGCTTTCGCTTTTACCAGTCTGATGTGAGTTCCATTTTAGTTGCCATTTTATTTAGCTCCGCTTCTCCTATCTGTCAAAGCACATATTATTTCCAAGCAATGGCAGCACATATGCATATACTGTTTTAGATTTATGTTTCACTACAACTGCTATATTTATAAAATAGGATTTTCATGTCTATCAAATAGTCAAGTCACATTCATATATAAGCAGCATTGTGAGCGTAAATTGTGAGCATTCTACACATCAATCCGAACACACAACAGCCTATTGTAAACCAAAGCTATTTTTGAATTAAAATGCATGGTGAAAGTTGTGTCACTTTTACGTGATCCTTCTCCTCACGGCTCAACCACTACTACAAGTGAAGCCAGCCGTTTCACTGTAATAAAAATCCCATCAGCATAATATATGATGGAAGTTGATGGAGTCCGAGTTTCACGTTTCACGGGTCATGCTTAATATAATAAGGGCAATGCACTTATGTTTGCACCGTTATTATCCGGCTAGTACATGTGCGAATGCATGTACGCCAGGCCCCGGTAGTCATTTATAAACAAGCATGAAACTAGGAAAGAAATACAATTTTGGAACACACTTTCGGAGAACGAGGTGTCGCGTATTTTTTATGCATATTTTAATGATGATGGCGGAAGTTTTGCTCGCTATATTTTCATTCGTTGCTGCCTTGAGTGCTATTTTAATTCACTGGTGTCAGTTCTTTGGTCCGATGTCGCGATAACTCTGTTTTATCTGCAAGATTATTCATGCCCAGATATGAAATGTTGAATGTATGAGCACATTTTGTAGTCGTATATATAATCGTTCACATTTTAACATGACACAAACAGCAGTCTCTGGCATCTGGCTAAAAACTATCATAGACCATTGAGTAAAAGTTAAAAGGGTTTCATATTTTCGACAAGAAGATTGAAGTGAGACAGTATTTAATCAGAAGTTAGTACGGATACGAATATGTATTGAATTGCACTTTCCAATTTCCTTCAATCTGTTAGAATGTCACATTTCCATTATTCTTTAGTTGTTAGAAAGTTCAGATTAATTCAGCACATCATCTTAAACTGGTACTGGTTATATAACAACCATTCATGTAAAGTAACACCGTGGTCGAGCTCTACTCATTTGTGACGCAATCGTAAAGTTTAGTCACCCAAGCTACCATTGATGTATCAAAATTGGATGACTGAAAAGATGTGCATATAATGCTATACGACCCAGTACCCCAAATAAATGCATGTGAAGCGTTTAAAATAGCTATCTGATATTTGGCAAAATAATAGAAACATTAATTTTAAATAAGTTATGCGTTTTATGTTAGAACAGTTCAATGCAAAAGTAACAATGGAGGTAAAAGTAAAACCTTGGGCTATTTACTAGTTCTAAACATGAATAGTTTACGACTTAAATGAGAGACTCAACTCTCGACTGGCCTTAAGTGTACTCTTCATCTCGTTCAACTCCATATACTAGCAAATCGCGGGGCTGTTCTTTATTATCCCATTTTCCATACTAGGGAAGTGAGGTGATGCGAAAACCTCTTCTTTACGACACAATTTTGCCATTACGTAGCTCCTTCTCTCTAGCATCAAACTGTAGTAGGTTCAGTTTTCCTATGAATTCTCGAGGCAACAATAACTATAAATTATTAAATGGGCTACATACCACCACATTTTATACGGGCGATACATGGTTATAGAATCATAATCGTTAGCATCAGGAGAACGACTTTCTTCACACTCACTCCACCAGCTATATTATTGGCATTTCCCGTGAGAGCATTATTGCTCAAGATCGAGCCAAAGTACCAAGGCTTTAAGAAAGCACCTACCAAGGTACGTACTTATTACAGATCTATGTAGCTTCCATATCTGTAGCGAACATAATAATGACATGTCAGGTTCATAATTTTCACTTTTGTCCAGAGAATAATGCTGCCATTGTCAAAATGAATTCCGGTGGAAACTGAAAACAACAACAATACGTGAGCTGCCAGAGTTGACTCAGGGTTTTCATTTCAGTACAACTTTCTTTTGCTACAACTCTTTGTCAAATAGAATAACCTTCAAAGAGCGTACTTTCATGGATTCCTGAAGCATGCATGCTTCAGGAAGCACGTCGCTTTCATACCTCTCTTTGACAGTCAATAAATATGGCGGAGAAACAACAGAGCAAGTGACGACGTTATACGTTGTTCTTGTTCTGTCACTCAGCATCTGACTACAACATTGCTTTTTTGACAAACGAGAAATTCTTATTTCTATTTTGGAAGATACTGTACGTTTTCTAGGGACAAAAGGAACAAGAATTCCTTTTGTATTTTCGCTACATTGTAATTCAGACAGAAATAAATAATTATCGTTACGAAAATAACAAACAGTTGTCTGACGTCTAAGAAAGTTAATTTGCTGTTATATAAGTTTCACATATTGATACGTTTGAAATAAGAAACCATGAAATTGAACGCTTTATAGAACAAATGCATAAGTTTATCATGTATGTAACAAAGTGTCTTAGATTTCAGAATCTTTTGTTTTCTATTGAAAATGTCTCTCTTCTTATGTATTCCTTTAATTTGACAGATACACGTCCTAAAAATACCTAAAAATACGGCTTATATAAAATGTGATTACGAGACGAATGACATGGAACGGCATAGAATCGATGTTCGAAATCAAAGGTTTTATACAAATGCATAATGGAATCATCAAAAGTGTGTTCAGATAACTGGTACCTCATGAAAAAATGGATGCTAATATGTTGCAACGTAAGTGACTGAATTCTCGTGAAATGAAAATTAATCTTTACATCAAATATGTTTATACGTAAGAAAATGAGTTGACTTTTTATGGTTTTCATAACTGTGTTACAGGAACAGCATATAACACATTCAGATACTGGAGACGATGAAATTGAACCCAAATATGAACACATTAGGGCACATCAGTTCAGTGATCACTTACAATATTATGCACTTGCACTTTTACAACATGTTATGTTACGTTCCGTGAAAGACCCTCACCAAATATGTCCTGACTACAAAATATTTCAAATATGCACATAGTTCTGCCATAGAAACCATTCTCAACTAGCCTCGTGTGTCACACAAACCAGCAAACAACGATTGCAAATTACAGCTTATATTTATTCCCCGATGTTCGAAGCAAATCATGTCCGGATAAAGTTCGTGATGTTGAAAAATGAGCATAAATGTAAGAACCAATAAAAACTACATTACGACGTAAACTGACATACCGGTGAAAGCATCAGAGAATACGTGTAAGCGCAAGATCGGCAAAAGCGGAAGAACGCGTGCCGATGCATTTCATAATCTACCATACAAGTTCCAATGAACCAGCAGAAAACTTATTTGAATATACTAGAGGGATAAGGAGAGTGATATTACACAAGTACTGGATATGAGTGGATATGTAGATAAAAAGTTTGCTATATAACCATATATTCAAGAATAAGCCTCATCAGTGATCAGTAACGAGGCCATTTCTTGACAGATTTTTCAACGTTTGCGTTTCTGCGCTGTTCCTAAACAGATTTTCAAATATCAATCCAAATTTTCTTCACTCAAGAAAAAGTACGCAATCCCTTCGAGCATCACTTTGTTCTGTTATCCAACACAAATGTTTTCACATGTCAATAACTCTCAAAGAGAAACCAAGTATTTTGATTTGCGTTATCCTTAAAGGCTGAAAACACGACAGTACTTATAGAACGACATATGTCTCAACCATTTCGCATTGTATGGATAAGCCAATCACGCACAACTATTTCACGATTTCATTGTTTTCGTGCTTTGCTCTACTCCTTTCTTTGTGAACGGGAAGGGAATATATAAGAACACATGAATAAATAAATGATAATATGAAACTCAGCAGACATACCTAGAGGCGACTAAAATATTTCAAATTTTTGTTTGCTATTCTTTTTAATAGAAGTGTGGCTTGTTTTCTTAAACATATTATAAAATTGTTGTATGCTTACAATATCACAAACGGATCCCCTGTCCCACTTTCAGTTTAGTTGCAAGACTGTGAAGTGGACAAAATATATTTTCGAAAAATTTGGCTCTTTTAAAAACGATTAAAAGTTGTGTCTTTATTCTAGATGACTCAAGTTACACAATCAATTCAGTCAGCATAAGTATCCACTCAAGAAGGCACTGCTCGTGTTCGTTGAGCAAACATTTCAGCAAGTTCAGACAAACAAGGAACACTTTGCATTCAAAAGGGCATTTCCTAGAAATGATCAAATCTCTTATTGGAATCGCCGTGCTTGAATTTTGACGCATATATTATCATACGCCTACCTACACTTGACATTTGTAGTTTCCTATATTACGATACGAGTGAATGTGAAATCGCATCTGTGAAATGTCTGGCAAAGCTTTGTTCAAACATTTCTCGAACCCTAAAATTGTCAAACTGATGTAGTGAATAAAGTTTACATAGTAAACAAGAGAAAAATGTAGACAAAAGGTGTAAACCGTTCTATGTCGTTTTTGAATAGATCACATAATACTTTTCTTTTTAACTTTTGTAAATCCTTGCAACAACTGATGTATCCAATGCTCGTATCTATCACTTTAGCTGATCAAAGAGAACATAGATGTGCAGTGAATTGTCCTTCCGTCGAATGTCGAGTTACGCACATGTTGATTTACGTCATTTACACAACATATATATGCACCTCATATTACACTTTCGTGTCTTTTACAATAAAATCCCTTATGAAAAATAAAATGATGCATGGTGTCACTTTCACAATGAGCTCGAGTGAATATTGATTATTTTGAAGAGCTGAAAATATACTTAGAAGGCTATTCCAAGGTCCCTTGTGTATTCTTGGTCCGTTAGGTAATAACATACAGTTTGTTGTACCTACCCGGAAAACACTTCGTTTAGGTACTAGACACAACTAATATATATTTGACACCCATTTTATATACATGACAGACATTGAAAAGCATTTTGCAAGAATACATGGGCTCTCTACCAATAGTATTGGTCCAATAGATTGTTTGTGAATGGAATTGAAGAGAGAAAGTTGGAGAAAACTTTCCTCAAGTTTATAAGTCAAGAGAAAATAGGAAGTCTTGAGTGTTGGCGGTGACTAGGGCAAACATTCGTGACTTTTCATTCATTCTTTCCGTGTCATTTTCTTAAAACTTGTCAGGTCTGATATCTAACAGATTTAGAAATACATTTTCATTCAGAACGATACATTAGGTATATGTATTAAATGGCTGTACAGTAGTACCAAACCAAAGTTTTGTCAACTTTACAGAACCATTTTCATCTTATGACACGAATATAGGTAGGTATGCTTACTTGTTATTGCATCTTCACCTTGAGCTTTGTAACAAACGTCGAAGAAATATCAACCTTTTCATGTTTTAATTTGAGTGGTTTTTACATGATACATATACAATATCTCACAGATTCACTCCTTCAAACATTTCAAGAGATTCGGAAAATACAAGTAAATTGAGAAGAAGAATATTTTAGAGTACCAGTTGTCAAAACATTCAGTTTAGGTCAATTGTAGGCGTATAATAACAATTATTATTTATTGCGTAGTATATTGCCAACCTTAATGCAAATAACAACAATGAATCTTCCAACAAGTAGGATTTGGCATGCACGCTCATATGCTGAAATCAGATACACTAGGGATGCGATATTATTCCACTATAATTATAATACAAAACACACATAAATATGCACTCATTCAAAATGACATTAGCTGCAAGCATGAATGGTGAATAGGAAGCTCCACAAGATAAATAAAAAATAGAAATTATCTACCACCCACGCTATGAAGTAGCTCCTAAAATGTTTATATAGACTCTTTTCGACATCTGCCTCCATTCATGTACTTTTGAGAACAAAGTGCATATCTACCAATACAACTTGACGGTTATTAAATGCATCAAACTCAACTTTCGTCACGTACAATGTTGGATAAGGGAAACTTTCTCTTCAGTCTATAAGTTATTAGGGAAGAGACTGCAAAATTTCAAACACAATCATGCTGACTTCCGTACACCGTACATACCTAATTTTTACTTCCCACATTCAGCATGCAATAATAACAAATCAATTAGCGTAATGAAATGACGCAGGAAAATCTTCACGTTCATTACGTGCGTTTTCCGAGAGTAATGGTGGTAACTTATTCGTTACCGTCTGTTCTTCAAGCGGTAAGAACGGCTTTACTTGAAAATCTACCCGCAACGACGGTGCTTGAAAAGCGATTATTGTGGGCGAAATCAAGTGTCAGATAGGATAAGAATCAAGTTGGTTTCCCCTTGCTGCTCGCTATTGGACTCGATTTATACTTAACCTTTCACCTTTGTGGTCACATTTCTTATTTTCCTTCGAAAACTCGCTGCAAAATGAAGCAGAATAGACAGAATTTTTTTCTTTAGTTCGTATTTACGTAATACGTACGTAAACGTCTCCCACTATCACCGAAAGGCAATATTTTGTCTAAAAGGTTGTGAAGAAGTTCATTTCCCTCTTTGAGATGTACGTGATAGGTTAAGTCGAAGAAATATATAAGGACTTTCTTCGTAATGCGTGCTGTACCCAAAACATACAAAATGCAATAAAAATAGTAACATTAATCTGTACAGGATATATAACATTCATCAACTACACTATGCCTATACAATGTTCATCTCGTTAAAAAGATATTAAATGGTGAAAATATGACTTTAGAAAGGTGAAAATTGTACCCGAGAAATAAATGTATATAAAATTGAAGCATGCATGCTTACGTACATATATTTGTATTTACAACTGCATAGAGTCTGTTGATTTTGTAAGCAAAGTCATGGTTCACTGTAACAAGCAGAAGCAACCAATATAATAAAGGGTTTGACATTACGCTTTCGATGCTGATTTTGACAACATGCATTGCAGGGAAAGTAAAAACACATGTGGAGTAGACATAAATTCATCCTAGTCCACAATTTTGGTAATGCCAGTTACCAATTTAAAATTTGACTATGAATCCCACATTATGCTGTAAGGTATAAAGCGAAAAAATATCAAAAGCACCAACACCATTATTCCTACGACGCAATACATGTAAACCTTTAGACGAAAAGTATTGTTCAGGAAATCGGATTACCAAGGATCAATCTCATCAAATATGGCTTGTGTGTGTAGCGTGTGTCCGCTGAACCATGACGCATACATAAATTATTGCAAAACAAAATACGTATGTAGCTGTACAATTGTCCCGCGTGGCTATTCAATTTTTATCATTACAAAAATTGCTAACCTAGTTTGACTACAAGAAAATTTGAATCCTTGAGTATTTTCTTTTTAATGAAATATATGGACGTAAATAAATAAATTCTACAGTTTACTCTTTGCACGATGGTAAGCAGACATACAGCGGACGTTGCATCACCAATACACATTTAAAAATTTAGTGCTCCTAACACAAAGCTGGTTCCTTATTATTATTATGAACTATACGGATAGTAGAGCTGAATATTATAAAAAGAAGAGAGAGATAGTTTGTGAATCCAAATCATCCAGAACGTCATATTCTAGCTAGAAAGCTGTATCCAATCCCGTTTTGATGTACCTTGCAACATATTTTCATTACTTTCATGTAAAGTGCGGATAGATTGGATCGACTCTAGCAAAATACATGTTAAAACCAATTTTGCGTAACATCTACTTGAGAACCAAATATATACTGTCTTATGGCGTTATGAACAATATGATACAATTTTTAGTAAAATTGCCCGCGATAAAGAAGTATTGAAGCATTATTAACAATAAATAGCAATCGTCATGTGTTCTTGAGAAGTGCGAATCTGGCAACGCAGCATTTGTTCTGCCCGCATGGTTAAAAATTACCCAAGTACAGTAAAGACAAGACTAAGGAAATCCTTTAGTTCCTAAGCACCCACATAATATGGTGAACAGGAAAATGTAAGAATTATTTGTAAAGTAGAAAGGAAGTTGTACCTCTATAATATATGCATACGATGGTAACCAAATTGCATGATCATTAGATTGAAATATGTCTTCACTCTCGATATTTGGACGGATTTGAGTTTACATTTACAAATGCTTACAATGCGGTTTTAATTCATTTATCTTCCATCAAGTGATCATATATCACAATAGGAAATCCATATTTCACGGACTGCCCATATGTGCGGGTGCGATATGCAATCCAAATACACACTACGTCCATTAACAAGATTGCAAACTTGCTGTATGACGGTGTTACACGGCTTACACTACTAAAGGCGATAAATGGAATATGGAGAACGGTTTCGCTTTCAGCCCAGAGTCTAGATAAAGCATGATGAATTATATTTAAGTCATTTGCTGGTTGTATTGTATGTGCGAATTAATTCAGCAGCGAAATGAACGGGCTAATATTGCGTGCTATGAAAACGTCCTGATCGCCGTGGATAGATTTCCAAATTACTAAAGGACCCGGGCGAACCTTTTTAGAAATGCCCCGTCAGTCTAATTTCAAATGTTTAAGCACATAAGCTGGTACCAAGGACATTCTGGTTTGATGATAATGATAAGGTCTAAACAGAGTAAGCTAAAAACTGCTGCTTAGTTCTATTTAAAGCCTTTACAATTAGCTGATGGGGTGCCGCCGACAGCTAAAACAGACAAAAGAAGGAACACACAACAAAGTTGGTCTATGCTGCATTCTACCTACAATGTGATGAATGCTTTCATTTGTTCATTAAAGCTAACAAAATGATTGCTATGGTTATTTTTTAAGTAAAGATGTATATTTCGCTTATACGCATTTCAACTCTTTGTTGTCTGAAACAACATTGCATTTCGAAGGACGTGCGGCGTGCAGTAAGAAACTAATAATACCTTTAAGGGTACGACGTGAGGTGGAAAGAACAATCATAGTTGTAACCACAATTACCATCATTTTCATTTGTGTACAGGTGGATTAGAAGTTCTAAGGGATATTTGAAGTTTTATTTTACTGGCGCATAGAAAATGAATGCGGATTGGTATTGGTACTGGCTGCAGATACAGACTTTCTGTATATATAAAGTTAGCACAAATAGTTCTGGGTGGGTAGGTTTCACCCTCCAGGAAAGTTCATTTAGAATACACACATTGGTTCGCTCAGATAAATATAAGATAACAAGTTTAATACACGAGCTTATTTCCTCATTAAATGCGCATTTTCGAATTATAATAGTCTGCCCGATCGCCAAACATAACAACTAGGTAAGTTGAGGAGAAACAAGTTTTCTGTTGGAAAACTCCAAAAAATGATATAAATTATCTCACCCTTTAGTGAATAAGCAATCGATTGTTTTCAGGAAATACCATGCGAAATAGAACACAATAATTCCAATCTTTCAGTAAATCACTTGTCCATCACCTGTCTTGATTGCCCTTTCCATTATCTATTGATTGTGGTTTCTTGTTTTTTACCATGGACCCAAATAAATCCATCTCTAAATCCTGTACAACCTATATTCTTTCTCTCGTCCATTCCTTCCAGTCCAATTTTTTTGAAAAGACTCAACCATTAAACTTACCCATACTAACAACAAGTGCCTTCTGTTCTGAACACGCACACTAGGGAATTGAGAGTTGTTCACATTCTGACAGGAAAATACTGCGATATCTAGATAAATCACCCTTACAGTACATGACGTGTGCTTACCTTTCTTTACAAGAAAGGCTTTACATACTTGCGAGAGTTATGGTAAGCAAAATATCAGAGATAAGATATAGTTGATTAAACATATACGAATTGCGAATATAAGAAATGTATTAACCCGTATCTACACGTCCAGTGTCTATCAACAACAATACACAAGTATTCTCTTGTTTTTTTGCGCAACATTCGACATTTTATTTTTCCCTTCCTCGA
Source organism: Sinella curviseta (assembly GCA_004115045.4). Taxonomy (NCBI): domain Eukaryota; kingdom Metazoa; phylum Arthropoda; class Collembola; order Entomobryomorpha; family Entomobryidae; genus Sinella; species Sinella curviseta. The sequence continues at coordinate 20,655,718 of CM023202.3, read as the reverse complement.
CTTCTACAGTCACACCTTCCCATCAAAAATGTTTCATGGTAAAACGTCCAACTCACAGTAAGTAGAACGTCAATGTCATACCCTTCGATAAAATCAAGTAAATAAGGATTAGAGTTTCACAACACTACATACAAAGGAAAAGGTGACATAGACATCTCCAACATCTCTTCATTATTTCTGTAATATTTCTTTTCTTCAAACTTACAATTAATGGCACATGTACACATGTCATGTGTATTTCAAAATTAAGGCTAAAGTGCGCAGTGTCTCGTGAAAGAGACGTGTAGGCTGTTGTAATAGTTCATAGTTTGTACTTTGCACATGAATAATTCCTCACAAGAGAATGACACAGAAAAGCCTCGGATGATTAGGTATGACGAGATAAAGTTTGAGTTCCATCTAAATCATGACGACAATCTTTTCATATGCTTTTCATTTATTTTTTCACTCACTCCTCTCCTGCTGTCACTTTCTTTTGCTCCTTTTCTCATCATCCCATAAGTTATTACTCTTCTATAGTAAGCTCGAAACAAAGCTGCTGTTCCTCAATTTCACAAGACGATGTAGTATCCTTGAGATTTAATATTAGATGAGAAATTAATGAAACTAGTAACACAGTAGTAGAACATATTGTTTGTGGATATAATTGCATGTCTTTTCAGTATGGTCTAGACATGTTTAATTTTGCGGGTAGAGGGGTAGTTGGTATTACCAGTGTTTGGATTTAGTGGGCTTTGAGTGATGACAACAATTTTGCAGGTGAAAGTTTAGCCATTGAAAATGCTACATTATTAACCGATCAGAAGTACACATAGTGTTACTTGTGAAAACTCTAGGTGTTTCAACAATATTTTTATATTATAATATTCCCGTAATAACCCATGAATGAGTTATAATGTTAATATAAATGTTAGGAATAGTCTTTTTCATCCTAGTAGAAATATTCACTTTTCACTAAAAAATGCTGACGATTTCTTAAAAATGAAAATAGCACTTATTTTACATATAACATTTTAAACTGGAAAATGAGTATTTCCATCTCTGTAGTCGTTAGTACTTAACTCGAACAAAGTATGTTACAAATTAAATCATTTATAATGTGGCAGTACCTATTTAGGGACAGAACTCATGTGGCTGCTTCTAGAGGCAAGGTAAATATATTATCCATTATCCCTATCCCTACAATGTGATGATTAGTAAATGATTAGTACGAATGACGACAGAAATTACACTGGTATACTGATTTTCTATTTAAAAATACATACTGTGCAAAATAAGTATTATTTTTCATTTTAAAGAATGTTCAAGTGGAACCCGAAGATTTTTTAGTTTCGAAAAAATATGCCCAAATATTACAGAAAAGATTAAGCAAGTTCGGTTCCTACCTTAATCGCACAACATGGAGTTGTGCCAAAATATTTAATAAAGGTAGACACGTAAATGGGATCATCATGGAATACGGTATTGTATAATAAAATTTCCTTGAATATAGATGCCTTCTTGTCCTTCTTTATCACCGGTTTCTTGACACAAGTACCGTATGCTACCACCAGTAAGCATCTCAGAATCTTACAACAACACTTTGATCAGCATGGAGCAGATTCATTTTTCGGAAATGCCTATGTAATGAAAAGAGTTTTCTTCCTAACACGCAAATATAACGTGCTATTGCCTTATTCTACAGGTCCTACTGTCATTATGTCGCTAATTCAAGCGTTTACGTAGACTAAACATAAATGTATTTTTGGAAACGTACAACGTAGTAAATGGGAGATAATAGAACCAAATAAGGCACGTACATATATTTTATGTTGATTATACTATCAATAAATATATACGGTAATTTCCGTACTTTTAACAGGCTCACATATATGAATGTATGGACATGGTCTCTGTCACATGGATCTACGCCCTGTTCTGTCTGTCTGCATGCTGGCAGGCTTACCGCTCACAACGCCGCAAATACGGAATGCCGACGCTCATTATGCCGCATATTCATTATGCCGCGAATGACTATGCCGAGAAATTCACTATGCCGCTGCTCTGTTCGCCGTTCAGTAAAATAAAACAATGCCGAAGTTTAAAAGTAATAAAAAAATTAATGCCGAAGTTCACTACGCCGCACTAACATTACCAAGATATCCCAAAAATGCATTTATAGGATATTCCAAAATCATTTACATGGACTCATCATGGGGAAATTTAACATGGACTCAGCATGGGGAAATTTAACATGGACTCAGCATGGGGAAATTTAACATGGACTCAGCATGGGGAAATTTAACATGGACTCAGCATGGGGAAATTTAACATGGACTCAGCATGGGGAAATTTAACATGGACTCAGCATGGGGAAATTTAACATGGACTCAGCATGGGGAAATTTAACATGGACTCAGCATGGGGAAATTTAACATGGACTCAGCATGGGGAAATTTAACATGGACTCAGCATGGGGAAATTTAACATGGACTCAGCATGGGGAAATTTAACATGGACTCAGCATGGGGAAATTTAACATGGACTCAGCATGGGGAAATTTAACATGGACTCAGCATGGGGAAATTTAACATGGACTCAGCATGGGGAAATTTAACATGGACTCAGCATGGGGAAATTTAACATGGACTCAGCATGGGGAAATTTAACATGGACTCAGCATGGGGAAATTTAACATGGACTCAGCATGGGGAAATTTAACATGGACTCAGCATGGGGAAATTTAACATGGACTCAGCATGGGGAAATTTAACATGGACTCAGCATGGGGAAATTTAACATGGACTCAGCATGGGGAAATTTAACATGGACTCAGCATGGGGAAATTTAACATGGACTCAGCATGGGGAAATTTAACATGGACTCAGCATGGGGAAATTTAACATGGACTCAGCATGGGGAAATTTAACATGGACTCAGCATGGGGAAATTTAACATGGACTCAGCATGGGGAAATTTAACATGGACTCAGCATGGGGAAATTTAACATGGACTCAGCATGGGGAAATTTAACATGGACTCAGCATGGGGAAATTTAACATGGACTCAGCATGGGGAAATTTAACATGGACTCAGCATGGGGAAATTTAACATGGACTCAGCATTGAATTTTTAATATGGACTCAGCATTGAATTTTTAATATGGACGCAGCATTGAATTTTTAATATGGACTCAGCATTGAATTTTTAATTTGGACTCAGCATTGAATTTTTAATATGGACTCAGCATTGCATTTTTAATATGCACTCATCATGTACATAATTAACACGGAAAGGATAGCGAGTTTCTCGACATTGAACCTTTCGGCATAACGGTCGTACGGCGTATCGTATTCCGGCGTAAGTATTTACGGCATTATTTCTCTGCGGCGTTACGTACAAGACGGCATATTAAACTGCGGCGTTATGAACGTCGGCAAAGTGATGCGGCGTTCCGTGTTTGCGGCATTGTGACCGTAGCAGTAATCTTATCTTATGTATGAGTGGTGACAAGCACACATTCGTTCTGCTTTCCTTTTCGTATTACTTTCATCTTTGATTCCAACTTCTTTGTCCTTGTAATATTGGATGCGGTCGGGTTTGTCTTTCCACTTTAATGTTACTGCCCTACCTTTCCACCCTAGATAACAAGATATTCCGTGGTGATAGCGGTTGAAAGGATTATAATATGACATACTGGAAAGACGCATACATACCTATTATATTATGTTTTATGCCATATTTATGGCGATGGAAGGGTCATGGAATCTAAAGTACTTCACATGTATGAAGATATTAGATCGTCTTCATATCTCTTTATCAAGGGCGTTTTCACAAAAGTACATTTTAGTTTGCACAAAGTTTTCAGTGTGAATTTCATTAGCTTCACATGCAACACAAAATGACGTTCAAATTGATGATGAACGAGACAACGAGACAACCTTCTTTAAAACCGATGGTACAAGTCGAATTACCAACTGTCGCAACAATGACCACCGGTATTGCCATAACTCAAGTTGATCTACGATGATTTTCGATTCGACTGTCCAATTTACCATGCAGTCTGCTTCACAGTAGCATATAAGCGATTAGGTATATGATTTCTTTTAAATATGTGTATATTATGTATTCAGCTTTTCACTTCCAACCCAATACTTAAGTTGTCTACTGGTGTCACTTGTTATTCTCAGATTTTTAAAAGTGAAGTGAAAGCATTTGTAGAAATTGTTGTTTCTTTCAAATATTTTCATACTTACGTTTCAACGTTATCATGTTTGTTTAAAAAATTGAAGAAAAAGTGTAACAGAAATATATGACATGAGATACGACCATATCCAGCAAACTGACTTTGTCGGAAGCTGTACAGCGAAAAGCTATATCTGCTTCCTATTGTTGACTGTGTTTCTGCTCGATCCGATTACACAGGATTTCGTAACGATATTTTTTTCAATTTCTAACGCTAGCAAACTTTGTCCTAGTTTCGAATATGTAATACGAAATGGATTGGGGATATTTATTTTGAAGGAAAATCGGAATTTATGTTAGGTCGGGCAAGCCTATACATTTTTAACATAAAAGGATATCCAACTAGGTACATCTGTATGTACATACTTTCTCCAAAGATCTTTTATTCAGCAGAGTACATGCTTGTCGAAAATAATAATATGCGTCGTAATGTATAATATATTTCATATAATAGCAAACCTATTCAGAAGAAAACTTCTCAATTCACCTCCTTTGGTTTCTACTTCATTATATTATGCACAGAAGAAGTAAAAGTGTTAGTGTACTTGTTTCATCATAAATGGTAATTCTGTTATAGAGATCCTCTTCAACAGAGAAATACAACCTGAATGAACTCGCACAAAGTATTGAAATAACCTTGATAACTTTTCCAATTTAAACTATTCGTATTCAGACTAATTTGCTTTGATAAAGAACAAACTTATACTTACACAAGATATAGGATTGGTAACCGGAGGCAGTATATTGAAAAAATGAATGAAGAAATGTAAGAAAGAAAGAATATACCATCTTATGATAATTATTGCAAAACAGTAAAACTAGTCCAATTGACGATTGACTGTAACTAAATATGAAACTTCTCACCAAGCGACCTGCTTCCGATTTAAAAAAAAACTTTTGAATATGATTCCACAAATATTAAAAATGTTTTTGTTAACTTGTTAACTGTAGTATGAAATTAATGAAATTAACGTAAAAATGTCGTATACTGTTGTTGTTGTCACAGAAAATTATACATGAGCAAATACAATCAATAGGTTGTTAAATTCATGATTTCGCAATTCAATTTCAGGAAGGCGTGAGCCAGAAATTAAGCAAATAGTGTACGTTTTATCTTCATAATCTAATATGTACATTTTTCACATATATATTTTGCTCTGTTCTCATATGTATGCAAACCTTCATTGTTAATGTACATAAAACAACCGGTGAAAGTAAGTATAGTTTGAGATCATTTAATTTTCGTCATGTATAATATGTATTTACTATAGAAAAGACCCATTGAACTTCACCTTGCCCAACAACTGTCGTTAGAGATACCTAAGTAGATATATGTATGGAGTAATGACGTAGTACTTAATAATGCATGCGTATTTTGTGTATATTTATATTTGTTTTTCAGATTCAAGTTTACAAACTCATATTGGCCATAAAAGTTTTCTTATGGACGACTATTTATATTGCTTAATACTTCCACATGAAACATTGTTTTGCCTTGTGCAGAAATCAATAGCCAAAACTTGTTTTTAATCAGTTTTTGGGAACGAATAACTGTGTTGAGGGTTGTAGCAGCCAGAACTATAAATCGCACCCTTATATTGTAAACTCAATCCATAAGTCTAAAAGTACGCACATAATCATTAATATCTTTTTATAGACTTATGTGTGGGTGTGCAGTGCGCTCACAAATTGCATAATGTGTGTAGAAATTGTTGTGCTTCTTACAAATATGAATTACGAAACGGCATACATGCATTGTTTTTTGTCATTCATTCGAGTCGATGGAAACTACCTATATATTGCCAATTTCACCAAATCGTAAATTAGAAGCGACATATGATGAGTTCTCACTCTCGTGTATTGGTTACGAGAACAAATTACTAACCCACTGTATACCTTCTCCTTTCACTTCAGTTATGTATATTGCGATGTTTCTATACGTCTTCAGCTTTTACCGTGACTTATACTAAAAGATTCTATGCTAACACTTCTCTGGTAAGCAGAAACACACATTCTCCCAGGAATGAATGAAACCAACAACGCCTGGTATGCCTCTGATTAGAATTCATAGTTGTTCTTACACAACACATTTTAATTTCGCCACCGCATTCTCTACTTTGGACATAAAGGTAAACACATTCCTGGGACAAAGAATTATGGACCAGCTAACGCTGTAGGGACAAGATAGCGCTTTATATAGACTCCCACGCTCCGAAATGTAAAACTCATGTCATACAGTTTGAAACCAGAGTCCCAAGAAAAAACTTGCATTGGGCAAGATTTAGAAACGCTTTTAAGTTGTTACGAAAGGACATTTGAGTGCAACAGCGAGATTTCGGCAGAATCTTAAATATGCGAGTGGTGGAATAGTAGTGGTAGTGTTTCGGAGAACGATGCATGTACGGACCGGTTAACCGGAAACCGGAGAAATAGGCAACCGAAAATTATCGCCACCGTTCACGTTCCCATCGACCCTTTGGAAACCATATAGAATAATAAAAAATGCCTAGAAGTGAAGCTCTAATCTACCAAAAATGCTATCGTCCGTGCCTTTGGTCAAGGTCTCTGTCCTCTGCAGCTTTTCAAAAGTAAATTCTTTGTAAAGCAGCTACCATAGCGACGAGATAACTTGACGATTATGAACGAATCATGGATCGCACTTTCTCTTTTTTTCTAACGGAAGTATACCACATTTTCTAAAACAAAATTTTGACATTGGTATAAGTATTTTATGTAAAATGAAAATATGCACAACGGTATACGGTTACTGCCTTTGTCAAAAGCAGATTGTGTCTTATTAGCAAGTATTTAAATACAAAGCAAATATGGTACGATATATTTACAGGGACATGTCCAGCAAAATTAGATCGTAATAGTGGCAATGGGACTCACTTTAAACGATATGCCATTATGTTATCCTTGTGATCAAAGGTTTTTTCCACCTTACCCATGGGGAACGTTTCATATATAGTCACCCTATTGCATACAAACTAAGATTTGTTGCTTGTTTACAAGTGTTTTGTTGAAACCAAAAATAGCACATATGATATTCATCGCCCACGCAATTAATCATTTATCTTCTCATGATGTTGGCTTGGGCTTATCTGAGGTTACTTAAAGATAATTCAAGCCGAAATCTAAAAATACTTCGGCGCACTATTATTATTATATGTATCTATCAGTATCCCCGACCAGGGTAACTCACTGATAGATTTATAATTTTTGTCACGTTTTCACTAAATTCACACATACACCTATTCACAACTAGTATATTTGGTTCATTGGTAAAGTCTTCTTATGTCCTCAATTACTTGATCAATGCAAGTTAAATCGCAACCGACTGATTTAATCTCCCTATTTTCGATTATCCATTTCTTCAAGTTCGTTTTAAAATTGTTGTAATTATATTCTTCCATACATTTTAAGCTCTCAGGAATTTTTGTCCAAGCTGTTGTGAATAAGAATGATAGATAACTATCACAATTTTCTTTGTTTACTGATATGTGAACTCCGCTTCTAGTTTCATGAGGGATAATTGCACTGTCATTTATTAGACTCCGAAATACCGTAGGGCATATCTTGCCCTTAATTTTGTATGCCATACACATTCTTGAGTAATTATTGGATTCGTCGATGTCCAACCACTTTAGTTGATTAAACTCATCTCTATTGTAATGGTTTCCTAACACGAGTCTTACACATGATTTGAATAGTTTTTTGGCTTCTTTCAACACTACTTTACTGGTTTGTGACCATATAATGACCATGTACAATAATTTTGGCAAGCACAATGACTCTACTAGCACTTTCAACTGATTTTGGCTAATTAGGTTCCGTATTGACCGTAACGACCACAACGTTTTGTAACACTTTTTCACTGACATTTTTATATGGTCATTCCATGTCATATGCGTATCCTTAATTAGACCAAGACTTTTTATTGACAACGAGTTTTTAATTCGCACCCCATCTATAATAACTTCTAGGTCTTGGCATAGGTGTAAGTCATTTTTATTGCAATGAATGAAAAGTTCAGTTTTGTTTCCATTTATTTCTAGATCATTATTATAGAACCACTGCGCGATGTTGTTGCATGTTTCTTCCATCTTTTTCATGTCGCTTTCAATGTTGTTGCGGTCAATCTCACATATTATCTGGGAATCATCCGCAAAATATACTGCCTCTATCTTTCCAACTGTTAACTTTGCCATGTCATTAATAAATATCGAGAATTGGATCCCAGACACGCTGGAGCCTTGGACTAGTCCACGAGATGTGCTTAAAGTTTCTGATCTCGTTTTCCCTTCTACATATTGCGATCGATTGTTGTTATATGACTCCAGCCATGTTGAATCAATTTTGTAGTGTTGTAACTTATTATACAAGAGTGAGCGATTTATCGTGTCAAACGCTTTTTTGACATCCAGCGTAACAATTGCAAATAGATTTTTTCTCAAAAGTGCTTCTTTGGCTTTACTAGACACGTACAGTTCTGCATGTTCGGTGGAGTGCATGGGCCGGAAGCCAAATTGCCTGTCATATAATATGTTGTTGTTGTGCACAAACGATCTTAATTGGAAATAAACACATTTTTCTATGATTTTCGAGAACACTGGTAAAATCGAAATTGGTCTGAGCTGATTTAGTGCTGTAACTGGTGTTTGTTTTGGTAGTGCAATTATTCGTGCTAATTTCATTTTTTGCGGAACAACTTTTTGCGATATCGATGAGTTAATTAAGTTGGTTAAACTTTCCAAGAAGCATGGTTGTTTTATCACTGTGTTGATCATTCTATTTGATATTCCATTTGCATCCTCAGTAGAACAATTTTTATTTTTCATTCTCTTCCAAGCATATATTACCTGATATTCAGACACTTCCGATATTTGGAACCAACTTTCATCAAATTGATTTGTAGTTTTCAGCTGAATTTGTTTTTCTGGTTTATTTGAAATATCCACAAAATGTTTATTTATCTCCTCAGGCGAGAATGGTATCACTGTCGCTGCCGATGGATTTGTTAATGTCTTTACAGTCTGCCAGAATCCTATTTTTTCAATTTTTCTACTTATCATGTTTTTTGCGTCCCTATTTACAAGCTTCTTGACTAACTTCTTTGCCACCATGTATTCACCTTTTATTTTGAGACAGTTGGAATTATTAATTTGCTTGTATAATTTGTCCCTCACACACATTGCATTTTTGGTATCATTTTCCAGTTGCACTCTGCTCTTCGAATTACATATAAATTTGACTCGTATTGGGCAGTGATTGTCGTATATTCTCAACAGCAAGTCATTTATTTTGTCAAAGTTTACAGTTACATGGTCAGAACTATTCACACATATATTACAATTCTGTAGCTCATCATAAAGCTCCTGTACATTACACTTGTCATAATTTCTGTATTGAATTTTTGTTTTCTGCGTTTTTTGCTTTTTTACCATCACTTCAGTTAATACAGCCATGTGGTCAGAAATATGAGGCTGGATAACTTTCGTGTTTTGGCAAATTTTGTTGTCATTTGTTATTATAATATCTAACAGTGAATTTCCTCTTGTGGGTGACGTTATTAGTTGTGTTAATTTGAATTTTGTTAGTGTGCGTTCAAGTGTCGAATAGCACCACTGTGGTTTTAGGTTCAAATCACCAGTTATCAGAAACATTCTCTTCGTCGCAGTTAACTCTTCGATAACCATTTCTAGGGCTTCCAAATCCTTTTTCACTGTTTCGGTCGCATACGAAGGAGGTCTATACACTGAACAGATAAAAATTGCTTTTGATTTGCCGTATTTTATCCTAGTTGCTAACACTTCCAATTTTGAATTCGTAGTAATATTTTGTTCATTTACAAGTTTGTATTTTGTCATTTGTAGTTCTTGTCTGGCAATAATTGCTACTCCACCTCCTCTGCTTTTTCCAGATTGGTTAATGTCCCTATCCCTTCTAATACAGTCATATTTGTCAAGGATTAAAATATTTTTGTTATCATTTAAAAATGTTTCACTTAAACACAAAACGTCAACGCTCTGTACATCCATAAAATTATTCATTAGCACTTGCTTATTATTCACTGATTGAATATTGAGATGAGCTATTCTTATTCCATTCCTTCCGCTTCCTCTAAAATTGTAATCTCAGAGAATGATAAATTAGCCTGCAGTCTATATGTCGCTGAATCGGTTTCAATCTCATAATTTCTGTAATTTACGTTCGTTATCAAGATTCGGTTTGTCTTCAATTCGCGTATCTTGTTCCGCATCTGATATTCTGCTTTTCTGACTTCCTCTGGAACATCAGCATTAATATAGTTGGGCGGTTTTGTTTCCCTTCTTAGGTCAAAAAATGCATTTCGGTCAGACATTAGCTTAAATCTGATTTGGACATTCCTGGTTCTTCCTGTTTTGTATTCGCCAAACCTTTTAACCGTGTCGCACTGAAAATCAAATTCCGGTTGTATTGCTGTCACCATATTTTGAATTTTTCCCTTCAGGACGGTTTCACTTTCTCCTTGTTCGTCAGGCAGCCCTGAAACAATTAAATTAATTTTTCGTATTTCAGTTTCAATTTTTATCTTGTCTGAGCGGAAATCTTCAATTTTCTTCTGAATGTTAGTCAGGTCCTGATTGATATTTTCCACATCTTGTTGCAGTGTTTTGACAGATCCTGTGTTCGCCTCCAATCCTGTTTTTAAGGCTTGTATGGAATTCCGAATTTCATCCAATTTGTTCAACTTTTCTAATTGTGCCGAAATGTTTGCCAGTGTTGATGAAATATTATTACATGATGAACAAGCACCGTTTTCAGCGTCTGTTTTGGACTTTTTTTGTGGCATATTTATATCTGGTGAGTTTGCTGCTTTGTTGGCGTCATGTTGGTGACTTGGATCAGTGCTTGTATTCAAAACTGCGCTTCCTCTTTTTCGAGTTTCAGCGGTTGCTGATACAGGTGCCATTGTCACTGAATGATTTTTTTGAACTGTTTTGTTGTTGTTATTCTTCTTAGTCATGTTGGGTTTTGCGGAGGATGGATGAATGAAGTCGTACACTGCTGAATTGGTCATTATCTGACTGCTTTATTGGCTTTAATTGTTGGGGCTAGTACTATTTACTAGATTCTCCAATTGAATTTAGTTAGTGATCACTTATTCATTAAATTTTTTAAATTCAAATTAATTATTTGGAGAGATGTAAACACGCACAGCTGACAGCGGGTAGACTACATGCACACCATGCACTAGCTTTAGGCCATATCTGTATGAAACGTATTTTTGTCTGATGAGTGTTAACGAACACACAGATGAACAAGAGTACTTATTCAAATCCCAACCAACTCCTCCGGGGCTAGACTAAGCATGCATGCAGGCGCATTTAATTAATGTTTTAAACTTTGTCGTTCCTTTTATACTTACTTTCATTTTCATTCTAAATAATGCTTTTATTTTTGGTTTCACAAGTCTTGCAACAAAAATGGTTTTCTAAGAAATATGCCAACCATTTTTATCCATTTAACTATTCCTTTTATCTCAATACTGGAAAGTGTGTTAATATCATGGGGATTGGGATAGTATTATATAAAAGAGTGTATATCTATTATAATAAAAAGTTAAAAAACTTTTAATAGAGAAGCGTAAGTCTAATAGGAAAGAGGGTGAGAGGAGAGCAGTGAATGTTTTCAGTAATAAGTAAGTCATGCCAAGACAAAAAAACTACAATGCAGCAGTATGATTCTGCAACATTTAAAGTTTCCGTTCTTGTTTCAGAAGGAAGTGTATTAGCAATCTTGCAATTTAGACAGAGAAGAAATTTTGCTTCGACTAATATACAGATATATCTGTAACATGACAAAACGGTAAGTACTGCAAATAGTACATTAGATACAAAGGAACCAGAATGGTATGAAAATATTTGCAACGATAAAGCCAAGTCACTATATTAAAAACCAATCTGAAGGCTTTCTTAACTTGGTTAACATTTTTCATGCTTAACGAACAAGTTACAGTTTAAGAATTATGTGCAAGGAAGTATTTACACATTAAAAGTTTCAAGGAAACAAAAACAAAAAAACCTTATTTTTCTTCGCTTATTTTTTTTGTTTTGAATGAACCCTAACCTAGGCAATTTTATTTCTATTGTGACAAGTTTACCAAACCTAAATATTGGTATTCTCGATCTCAAAAGACAAATACGTATATGAAATGTTTATGAAGGGAGTTAGTTTTATTGAGTGAGCCTTGTTGAAACGTACATACAGTACAATAAAAAAACGTCTAACGATTTTGTGGCAAAAAAATCATAAATTAAACATGTGCCTGCTTCATCCTATTCTGAATGCAGACGACCAGACATTCAGTTTTTTATTATGATTGACTTTTCAAATAGCATGTTCATTCCACAAATTAGAGGGAAATTCCACCAGGCTAAACAAGGAATGGATTTAATCCTTATGGTCTATGCCAAAATTCCATTCTGTAACCAACTCTAGATATCTAGACAGCAAATTAAATAGGTGTCATATAAATTGAAACCATAGCTCGAAGGACTCATATCGCATTTTGCATCTGCAAATATTATATGTGTGCTTCCATCAGTTATAATATGTTATTACGCTTCTACTTCAGCTTCAAGTTATGCTTTAAGCCAAAGAGGTACCCAACCTCGTCAATTTATTATTATTTGTTCTACGCCATAACAGTATCGGCAGTCATGGTAGAGCACACAACATAAGCAACAGAGCGGTTCATGGAACGCCTGAAGTTTTCAAGAAATCCACGAAAGTGCTACAACAAGTAAGTATGAAACATGCATAATGCATAAGAACAAACATGTACGCTGCGTTTACTTTCAAAGCGTCCATGAAGTAATTCCACGATAAACAATATACTTGTAGCTCAACAGCAAGCGGCTGGATGGAGCAATACATTTTTTATACATTACCTACATAGATGACATGACATTTCAGTCCGTAGCGTCTCCCATTCAACTTTAAACATGGAAAACTTAGTTATACGTTTCAATATTTCCATTCATTAGCTTGAGGATATTTTTTAGGTACGATGGGACTTTGAGTTTATTTTGGCATGAAGTGTAAAATTTAATCACAACCATTATCGGATTATCGAAACAGGTAGAAAGAGCAGTTCATATAGAATTATATTGTTTTTTTGTGTAAAATTTTCTTATATACTTCACATATTCCAGTTCATGCTTTTGCCTATAGTAACATGTGAGTTCACCGAATGGTCATTTTTTATTAAATAGCTTGTATGTACCCATTAGTGCAAAAATAACTTTGTTATATGCATTACTTGTTGCATACTATAAATAGATTGTTATAGTAATCTTGTGCCTTGAGCCATAAGACTCATGTTTCGTCCACCGTCATTACAATACATTATATCTTTGCGCCTAAAGATAGCCACTTTTTCTGTCATTGTTGATAACCTGTGAATTGTGAATTTTTTATGATCGGTCGATGTGCTTCTATGACTATCAGAAATCTCTTCAGGCAGCTTAAAAACAAGTTTGTATTTTCTACATTTTTATTTCAATTTTAAGAGAAAATATAATTCCAGATTATCTCAGCACAATAGCACAAGGTCAAAATGTACTTAAGTTCTAGGACCAAATGGAGTTCTCAACTTGATGGGAAGTATCAAAAAGTTGAAACAGTAGTTACAGACTTCATATTACGAGTCAAAGTATTACGTTCATAATCCTTCTTCCTTCGCGTCCAGTTGCAATTAATAATGAGAGGTGCCTAATGAATGCACGAGTGAACAAAACAGAAATTAAAAAGTAGAAGGTGGTACATATTTGTTTTGCGTACTCAACACGTTTTACTCATGAGGAGACGGTGTGATACACGTACGCGTATATGGCAAATTATTAATCCGCGCGTGCATCAGTCTGATGTAACATGTAACTTTATGAGCATAAAAGTTGTAAGTCATGTAATAACGTCTAATTTTTAAACTGTACGGAGCTTTCGGCATCGTCAAAATGTTCATTTCATTTCGAAATAAGTAGTCGAACTGCAGAAATCAAAAGGATTCAAACATCATATTGAAATAAGAACTAACGTGAAAAGTAACACGACACGATTTTACAGCCAAGAGTTAAGTTACCTACACACATCGATTTTACGTTGTTCGTGGTATTTCCGACGAATTTGTATTTTCTGCCAAAGCTGATCGTGTTGGTGTAATGTATGGAATGATGGGAACTACATCATGATCAAGGCTATGTTTATAGATTTCTGGCCAAGTTGTAGTTGACACGAAGTATAAAACAACGAGCACTCACTGCACAACAGCATTTTTGCATTATATACTATGTTTCATTTATATAATATGGAGAAAAGAAGTTAAAAGCTGACATTGAGAGCAGAGCAAATAATGCATAACGTATGGGCACAAAATTACGCAAGTAACAAATGAAGTCAAGCAGTTTATTCAACACCGTCTGCTCATTTCCGAGTATTTTGGGGAAGGATAAATCTCTACGAGTAGGAACATGAGGTCTTCATTAATTCATTAAGTTGCTCTTTCCGTACGATATACAGGTAAGTAATGTCAGGTAATGGCAATTACCTTCAGCTAGGCTTTTTCCACCAGATTTAAATCTTCATTAGTCATGGTTCGAGAATACAATGGCAAAATGTAAATATAATATGCTTCTCTTATAAAATATAATGCGTTGTAAAATTGCGAGTGATTTGCAAAAGACGAACATGTCTGAAAGAGCATTTTGTTACTTACATAGACGAATTGTTTTCGCATTATTGGCCAACTAATTACTTTCCACTTAATTGGTTATGTACTTAAAATAACTTAGCAAGTAAACTCTTACCTGTGGTAAGCTGAGCACGGCACTAATTCCCCAGCAGACCCCCACCAGCCGATTGCAAAGTCCCTTTCTCATTGACTTCAAGGGATACTTAACAGCTGCAGAAAATGGGAAAAGAGAAAAGTAAGTAATTTAGTATTCATTGCGTAAAAAGATCAAAATAAGATTACATAGGTATGCATTTATTGGAAAACCGGATTTTAACCAATATTCAAGGCCGATTCACCCCAATGTGGGTGGAGGTGGCAAATATCTAAAAGTAGCGTCTGACGTTGAAATGGCATGAAAAATTATTTATCTCTGCGCTTAATATGTTTAATATGTTAAACGTATACTTTTCGAACATCATAATGTACGATTATTATTACAGATTCACATCCCACGTGAATGCTTAAACGTAGCACGAAACTTCTGTTCTCTTTCAACAAGATTGAAGACGGTAAGAAAGTGGGTCTACCCTGCTCATCGTCGTCCTTGCTTGCGTACGTTCAATTAAAGTTGACAAATCCACCGTTTAAGAGACAGGAACGGTTTTATGATCTCCTTTTTAGTCATTATAAAGGGGAAAACAGGTTCGTTGCATAATGTTATAGAACTTTCCTTTCATAGTACGATCGTGTGACGATAAGCTGGACCAGCTTCAACTTGGTGTGCAGCACAAAAGCTAAGTCCAAAAGTACCGGTGACGTGCAAAATATTAATATAATTGCTAGATTGCATCTCAAACTGGTACAGATTGGTACAAACTGGTATGGATGTTGCTTGCACAACTTAATTAGGGTTACAATGTATTCAACTCTCCATTTAGGATGATTTGATGAAACTATTATGTAACAATTTCTGGAGACCCAACAAGGATAGTGCAATTCGGCCATTATTACTATTTTTCGAAGTCGTATGTTGGAGGCCGGCTCGGCCACCTCATCCTTTTATATATTTTCTTTATTTATGTCCAGTGCAAAAGGTAAGGGTAGGAATGCCGGTATCTTGTTGGAAGTCCTCGGATATTTATACTTTTATGACCAAGAGAGGACAAGTAGCCTGCATTTATCACTTTTCGCTTAGGTATGTTATAACCACTCTAATGGTCACTGAAAATGTAGAGCTATAAATACTTATAAAGCTTATCATAAGATATTTTCGTGGTATTATGTCATGTGGTACCGTAGTACCGTCAGGTTATTCTGAGACTTCCCCGTTAAACCCAAGCCAACATCAAGAAAGAAACCAGCTTACAGGAGAAATGTAGACATAGCCTATGTCACATAGGTACAGTAATGGGATATATGAAACCGAAGGGTTTAATGATTCATGCAAACTGGTATCCTTAACAGAAGCCACCAGGGAAAATACTTTCGTTGCTTACGAGTCTCCAAAACTCTGTTTGACCATGTGTACATAATTTTAAAACAACATTCATAACCGCTGAAATGGAACACATTCTCATGAACATTATTTTTAGCCTTGCACGTGGTACCTAGAATGCTGGAGAAAGATGATAAAAGCCAGAATTTAGCGGCGAGGGTGGAGATGATGAGGGCTATTTATATGCAATTCTATTATTGTGCAAATTCAAGTAGTCACGCTGCCTAATATATATTTATTGGTTCTGTCTGCATGCACCGCCTTTCTGTTTGTTTTGTCTTGCCCTAAACGCTGTCAATTTTTAAATTAGTCATTGGCCATTGTTGCTCGGTTTCAATTAACGTGGTACCATAATGATAGGTCATCATTTGAAACCCATTTCAACATTTCAATAAGTATACACATAAACTGTCACAAAAGTATGCGAAAATTTAGGGGCAAGGTGAAACAACTCCTAAACAACTAAAGTTTAGAACTGTGAATAGTTCGAAGAAAAGTTGAGGAAACAAAAATAATATTATATTATGAATAAGTTGTGATTGTGATGCTAAAAGAAACGAACGTTGGACCAGAGATTTATAAACTACATCAAATGTACTGTACAATAAATATAGGTAGTATAATAAAAACAATCTAACTTTTTCCACGCCAATGACAATGAAAAATGGAATTGTGTATCTCAAGTAAGATTTTATTCAGACTTATACAAATGTCTACACAATGACCCACTCCGAAGTTCGGGACAAATCTTCAAACTGCATATATGTCGATAATTCCTGTAGTACATAAATTTTTGCAAAATAGGAAAAGTTTTTACGCACCGCAACAATGCCCTATGTCGGAATTTACTTTTCCAGTGCATATAGTGGGATAGTGAATCCCTCATTTTCTATAATATTGTTCATTTCTAGTAACTAACTTTACTGGAAACCTGAAGGAAGTTCAAGTTATGATTACTGAAGGCAACGTTCTTAACATAGTTTTCAAAAAAAAGTTTCTTATATTGGTATACATACATATAAATTATTCAGTTGTTCGTTTACGACTTTGTACATTTTGCTGCTGGCTTGGGTTGGGTGTTGTTGGGTCTATAATCCTTTTCGACAATTTACATATTGTTCCTTTTGCAGCAACAGAGACGGCTAGCAACATACTGCGGGAACCTCGTCATTGAACGAGTTAAAAAATCCCAATGGAATATTTGTGATGATGGTCGGAGGTAGTATGTATATGGTCGCTTATCACTTATTCTATATGTACTATATTTCATATAGTTTGGAGTGACGTCTGGGAGTGGAGAGAAATAGATCTTGCAAAAATTATTATCTTTATCTCAACGTAGTTTGTCTACCTGTGTAATATTCTCTTTTGAACAGGAATGTCGAGTTTTGCCGTGAGCTCACTTCATCAAAATAAATGCATGAGTAGAGTAGAAACGCTAAAAGCGAGAGGGGACAAGAGACAACTTGGGATTTTTTGCATGCAGTAATGTAAGTACTTTCCATTTTCCATCCCTGCACATATGCCTTTATTTCAAGAAATCTGAGAAGAGGCACATTGCGCAGAAACTGTCCTAAATACATTGGGGCATGGTGTAGCCATCCAGAAAATGGCATCTTTCGAAATTTTCGTTTCTATACCCCGAAACTCCATGCCTAATTACATAGATTGTCTATTCTCATGCAAATTGCACGTCTTTTCTTTTCCGTACTAGTAAACATATCAGAATTGCAGTGAGAGAGTGAAATGATGGTGACAGGTATCACGGCTATTACTCATATTACTACGCTAAGAGGTAAAAGAGCCGTCTATAAAATGAATGTACCTATGTAATAACAATAATTTTCTTCCGTTTGTAAAAAAATGAAAAACTGCTCCAGATGGCCTAACGCGTCGGTTGTTTTGATTTAATACATGAATAAAATATAGTTCACTTTTTATCTACTCATCATCTCACAAAGAAGGCGATGCGCAGAATTTTTCATGAAAGCTTTGAAATTGGTTTCGATGAATAAATAAATAATAAATGTACTATGGATATCTCTATTACTTTTTATATGAGTGACTTACCAATAAAACGATCAACTCCAATGAGAACCATGATAAATGTTGACAAGTACAGTCCAAACATTTGAGAGAATTTGAACACTTTGCATCCCCAGTTACCTGCTTTCCACTCAACCGTAAGAAACCTGAAATTGAAAACAAACAAACAGATAATTTATCATCCTGTCTGCCACTTTGTTGTGTCATTTATTAACATCGTTAGTCACATGGTTGTGAATGTGACATCCTGTGAAGTCAGCACTACTACAAGTAAAAATAAGAACACCTCGTTGGCTACATAAATTGACAGACGACAAAAACATAACTGGTAACTGCGCGAAGTGACAACGAAGGCAAAATTTTTACTCAACTGTACAACAACTGACAAGAAAAGAATGCATTCTGTTGTAAAATATATTTTTGGTTTCAAGGAACGTTAAAATGAACACATACGGACAATGTATGTATCGATTCAATTAAACTAAAGAACATTATAAATATAGCAAAACATATTATAAGATTCTACTATACATATGACATTTCTGGATGTTATTGCGTGGTCATTTCAATGAAGCCGACGCAACAAATTGCTAAATGCCGTATGGAGAGCACAGCGTGACATTTTTATTAAGCATCTGGTTTCCACGATGCAGAAACATGTTCGCTGTATTTTGTCCATTTTCTTATCCATTTGTTTTCTATGTGATCAAAGAATTCCGCCCGCCTGCGATCCATGGGCTTATTCCACTACACAACTCACTTTTTTCCTTTTTATGTCGGACGTGTACTCTATTTTTACAACGTAATCTTAAAAACCAAAAGATTCAACATTTTACTGGATATGAAACGATAGACTCATTCCAGATTCGTACACACATGTATAGCTATGCTATTTACTGTAACAAATGGGGGACACGGGTGTCCATTCTGTCCGCTGTACAACAACCATTTATTAAGCCACTAGTATATTTTGGGCTTCGGCTTTCCTTCTTTTTCATCTTTCATCATTTTTTCAATTGATATATTATCTTTTAGAAATAAGCACACATCGCCTTTGACTCATCAAAGACAATATGAAACTTTACAAGTTGTCTATCTATTCATAATCACAATATGTATCGTGTGCAAAACTGGGGTATCCCGTCTGGGACATTCCTCTTGTGGCATTGTATTAATTTGGTCCTTTGAGTTTGACTTTATCTCGCATTCTTCTTCCTTGTGCTTATTACAAAGATACTAGTTTTCAGACTTTTAGAAAAGAACAACTGTCCTGGCATTATCTTTAGAATATATCCACTACTTTCCCTCATAGTAGGGAGAAGAGTTCCATCATGTAGTAAAACATTAGTACATATAATGCATCATGCTGTATTCATAACTAAGATGTCCTTTGATGCTCCCAAGAAGGGCAAACATTTGACTCACGAGAAAGATCCGGTTAAATACAGATACTCTCACAGAACGAAAGAAATAGGTGAACTGTTCACTTTTTGTATGCTAAATATATAAAACAAAGTTAACCAGTATTTTATTCATCAACGCAGCCGCAAAAATGACTATGATCAGTGATCATGAATAGATAAACATTAATGATTTATCAATGGGAAGATTACGATTAGAATGAATCTGTGATTATTAATAATATATTGCAAAGTTCGGAGTGAAAGTTGAAGAATAATGGAACTTGACGAGGTGCTGTACGTCTACCTATATATACAATCCAGTGTTCTGAAACTTAATAATACCGCATACATCAGTAACACGATATCATCAACATTAAGTATTTACACGCATATGGCACACATGGGAATTGAGGAAAGAAAGTAGAAATGACAAAGTTGTCAGTTTTGACGTCACACACTCGGATGCAGAGTTTAGATATAAGATGTTCAGTAAAAGTTTGTCTTCAAGTATTCATTGAACTACATATTATTAATAATAATTCAAGAAGGAAAGAAAATGTCTCCGCGGATGTGACTTCTCGGTAGTCCTTTCCTATGCCTCTGAGGCAAAACTTCATTACATAAAGCATGTACCTCTTCCATGAAAATCATCTCGAAAAGTCAAAAGTGACCAGCTACCCACATATTCACCCTTGCATCTACCCCAAAAGGAAGTGAATGGTTTTTGCTGGAAACACAGTTATTCTTCACGGCAGTACTCATCATCCATTTATTGACTTGGCATGTACACCCTATCCATTACATTAGTAATACGCAGAAAGAGGAATGAAGTTTTCGTCGTCCCAGCTATTGCTATCATTATAGTCATTTTAATAGATCCTACACGAAACGAGAATGGATTTTATTAAGCAGAACTCTGTGTTTCAGTTATTATATTATGGAGTACAAAACGTATATTTATATTTAAGTATACCCCACATGTGAAACACATTGTTTTCAGCGAAGCGAAGTAATGCTTGAGTATACGACATATGAAGAGTGGAAAAGATGATTTGATGCTAATGTAATCGGTAAGTACCACATTCGGCATCATGTTCAAGAGATATTAGCAGAACTCTGTGAGTGAGTAGAGGTATATCTATGCGGATTAGGCTTTGAAATGCTTTTTACTTAAAACTGCTGTTTCTTTCCCAACATTCCCTCTTTCTTTTAGTTTTCCCTTTTGTTGTGGTAGGTTTTATTTCGTCGATGGAAAAGCCGAGGAAAATATTTTCTTCTTATCGTTTCATAAACATGCACAACACTTTAACTTTGAAACGCCGCAACATTTTCCTGTATACGTTATATCATACGTTATGCAGCAAGCTCTGCGCTTCACATTCGCCTTTGAAAATTTCTGACGAAATGGACTTAATGTTGCCACACATGAATGTTGAAATGATGATAAATGTTGTGTGACTCGAAGAAAAATTAACTTCATTCCCAAGCAGACAAGTTCAACCCACTTCCCTTCGTCTTAAAAGAAAAAGGACCCCAAAATAACAAAGATGCGCTAGGAATGTAATTCCTTACTCTCACAATAAACCATAGTCAAGACATGTATTATATATGACCGTAAAAATGGTTATGCGGTATCGTGGAGGGCGGGCAGACATTTGGACGTTTTCAGAATTCTCATAAATATGTTGTTTAATACTGCTTCTGTTATTATGAAGGATTCCTTTTGAGAATGATGATGATGACTTCTTATAGGTTGGATGGCTTCGTCAATATTTTCTGCCACAGCACTGCATACAGCTCTTTCGTAAAAGTAAACGAAACGTCGTCCTTGTCTGCAGAAGCCACGCTGTCGTTTCACTGCATTTTCCTCGGTACTTTTACTTTCCCCAAATATTTCTGCATCAAAAATGTTGAGCAGAAATGATGGCAGCGTATGTTATCCCGATATATGACTTTAAGTGCCTATCTCAGGCGTGGTTGTGGCTCACATAATGAAGCATGCCATATGACCTTTTCCAATTTTCCAGTGCACACTGAAATATACTGTGTCAAATGGATGCATAATTGACTTCATGGTACTACTACAAAATATGAAATAAGCTCTGCTCTCAACCAGAGGCGTATGCACAATCATTGCACGCTGATTATAATGATTATTATTATTACGAACATTATTTGCTATTACTATGATTATTACCACGCGGTACGAACAATACGAAGAAATAAAAGCGCCAGAAGTGAAATGGAATGTGATGTTGTACATGCAGGCACGGACGTATAAAATGTCTGATGGAAAGTCAAAAGCTTATGAGAAATAGCGCCCATTTATTATTATTTTTATTCAAATTTGAATACTGGAACTGTCTGCCCATGATGTTCTGGTATGGAGAGAAAACTAATATGAAAACCGTTTCCGCTATTCTCGGTACTTCCCAGGAAAATCAAACATGTCAGCTTCATATACAAAAAGAAAAATCGCACAAAGGCAGTCTCTTTTCTGTTCCATCTTTCAATACCAGGGGAGGTTTCCATTCCTAGAAAATAACTGAAATATCACCGCCGCTCCATGAAGAATCATGTACGGTTGAGATAAAAATTCCTTCTTCAAACGGTTGTTCGTTCTCAGTGAGAACTTCTCACTATCAGTGATGAAGTACCGAAATGATATAAAAGGTTTCTTTCCATAAGGCTGAAAATCTGCATAATATATGCCAAATCAGCCAAATAGTTCCATTTACTTTAGGTGAGAATCTTTAGAATTTTCTTAACCTTTGATTTTACATGTAGGCGTAAAAAGTAGATTTTCTATAGTTTTATTTATGTATACACACTAATTGTGGCTACTTGCAAGATGCGGTTCACAGTTTGGAACTTTCACCTTCCTTTATTGTGTCAAAAGTGATACAAAGCTCCAGTCTGAACTGGTTTTTATAACAAATTATTCACAATAAATGATGCGAACTCAGAGAGATTGATGATGTAAAGGTAACGTGTGAAATGCTTTAACAGCAGCAGTCACGAATTGACGGCACTCGTAAAGGTCAACTGTCACATTTACAACTTAAAAGGTAGTATAAAATGATACTTGAACTGCATCCCTATTTTCAGAATCATGCGAATCTAAAATAAGTAATATTACCTATTCCCGATAACGTCATATTGTGCACGCTTCCGATATCTCTACTTGGATATCGACTCTAACGCAAATATTTTATGAGACATCCATAGAATTTACATACGATACGAGGAAACTAAAGTAAGAATAATTGAATCCTCAAGTGTTTCGATGACTTGCTAGATGTTTTAGGCTATAAAGATGTCCGGCGTTCCTCGAGCATGTACTCATGCATTATACTACATTTATATTTAAAAATACTCAAAACTAAAATAAAATAAGATACTACGCTTTTAGCAGGACTTTATTGCATAACGAGCATACTGCGTTTAAAATATGAAAGTTCAACGTTCCACTGAGAATATTATGCTAATCTTGCCAACAGCATGCTGACACAGCTTGATATTTTAAAGTGAAAGCCGGCGATGTATCGCAAAGACGTCCGTTGGGGTAGAGGTAGGATCGCAAAATATGCATATTTCGGTACAAGTGTGCAAAATTATGGTCGCGTCATAAACATCATATTTTTCGACATGGCTTTCCTGTCTCTTGTATACGGCATTGAAGCGGCGGTGCGTGTAGTAAAACCCAGAAGTAAAAGCAGGAAAGAAGAGAGTAAAAGTTGTGCGGTGAAAGCATAGAAGTGTTCCGTCAGCTTTGGTTCATGGACGTGACGCGAAGACTGATACAGCCAACGACCTAGATATTTATGGACGGTGCAACAATGTAAAAAATCTGTGACAATGTAACTATATGGGAAATCTAAAAAATTACCAAAAAATCGATTGTTAGCAACGAATTGCCATCTACGAAACATGGAAAAGACCTTAGAAACATTTGCAAGTACCTGAGCAACTACATAACAGTCACAGAAAAATTTAGTTTTCTACACTGCATTGTCACCTCTATAAAACTATTTACCTCAATGGATACAGCTGCTTTTTATCGTATCGTGGTATGATATATAATGCCATGTCTTTCAACAAAAAGCTGCATGACAAGCGAAGGCCAAAATGTGTCTCTTTGAAGGATACGATGGCAATAATGATAGGGGATTATATTTCCTTTGCATAGAAGAGAAAGGAAATATGGAGAAACATCTTCCAGTGCCAGCGTGTTCCCAGCTTTAAAGCTTTTTACCTGTATCACGTTTCAACAAATCACAGAATCGTATTATTCGAGGTAGATGAAGAAAAATGTTCAAGAAAATCACAGAAAGTAGAAAATGATGTTGTTTCTAACAATTTCTACACTAGAAACTCAGTTTCGTTGCGAGAAATATCTTTTTTGCAAATAAAGTTTAACGACTGTTTTTGACAATACTTTCTCAAGAAAATTGCACGCACTTCATTATCCTGATCACCAAATTTTTACAGGGATGAAGCAGCCAGGATAATAAGTCAAGATTACAAGAGGGAGCTTCAAAGTTCCAATGAAACCATGTACAAATGAAATATATGCTTACATCGTTACATCACATCAGAAAGTGTACCACATGTAATATATCAGAGAGTCAATGGTACTAGATAAGCACGTGCATCAAGAGATTGCATTCTTCTAAGAAAGATAAATAATGTTTGTTCTCTCCACTTTATTCATTCCAACTTTCAACCTACCTAACTTTTCCGACTGTTGACTGTGCCCAAATCTTTTTCTGCTTCGTGTGTTGCAGGTGCAGTTAGAAAAGCTACTAGTTACTCCATATTCCAGGTACTGGGGACTTAGCCCAATTCATCCACATATACAACCTTGGATGCGGGCTAGTGGTCTTAGTGCCAAGATGAAATTACCGAATATATCATCATGTTCCGCAGCAACAGCGAAGCGTATTGTCTGGTGTCCAAAAAGTGGAAGAGATACATTACATAGGCGTCATCATGAAAAAATAATAAAATACGACATGCTACTGCCAAATTTCCCGAGAAAGCTTGGTTGTTTACTTGGCAAATTGAATTAAGCGGTGAAAGTGGAAAATTTATACTTTCACGAGTGAAACGTGTTGGCACGGATTGATGATGCTCTTGGAATAAGTGGTTCAACTTCAAGGATACCGTACCGTTGTTATTTGCAAAACACATACCGTACATATCGGATAGCATAAAATGAATGCATGTCAATAACGCAAGAATGTTCCCCATAATAGTCTCATTCACAGAAAAAGTTTAAAAATAGACTTTACGGCATAGAGAGAAACAAAGAAATAGTTAAACAATGGTTTTTTTGGTATTGCAAAAATTGAAAGGAAATTCAACAATTCCAGTAATTGGAAATGGAAGTAAAAATCATAGCGAATCGATTGAATGGAAAGTAACTTTCTTTGTTTGCTTAATTATGTAAGGGGATATCACACACGTATTCCCATTGAAACTGGATAAGAGGAAATTGAAAATCAAAGGATATAATGACAGGCATTCCTATTGTCCTGTCACGGAGCTTTTAAATAATTTGTTAATGGAAATGAAAACTAGACTTGCTGCTGGCTTAACCAACATCAACATGTGCTTAAATTCCTGTTCGAGTTCCCTAATAAAAAATCAATTTTGAGCACATGACTATGCAATATTTGTTTTAGTCATGTTATGTTGTTTTAGTGAGAAATGTAGGTAAACTCTCACATTGAGGAAAATACTGTTTGCCTCCCACACGATTAAATCGTATATTGCCTTGTTTGGATATTTGCTAATCGTAAATAAAAATTTCCGTGAATGTGCAAAAATGCAGAATGTGGATATAAATTAATAATTATCCTACTGCATGGTGGCGGCCTGTGTAAAGGGTTCGACCGTATATTTTGTAACAGTATTAGGTATTTATTGTTGGAACTACATATGCATATAAGATCATGATTACAATGAATCTGGCGGTCGATATCCCTGTTACAGCAAATAAAAGCATCAGTACATCCATTAAAACTTTTAATTGGTTCAAAATTGTGCCCCAAATCCATGGGCGATACAAAGTGAGCATCATATCGCGGAACCTTTTCGTATCTAGTTGGTTATAAACATAATTTTAAAGGCATTTCTTTTCTACGTAAGTAGCCCCTATTCTTGTTACGGCATACGTCTGCTAAATAGTAGAGACCTTGAACAATACAAACTTAACATTTTATATAACGTCTTGACGTAATCTTGTTACTCTTGGTCTGGATGAACTTATAATTAGTTAATATACTCCATGAAGATCTGAAGATCAAAGGAACTCCTTGGATTTCCAGCTTCACTTAAAACTTAAAATCATCTAGAGGCGCACGCATGTGAATAAAAAATGGTTTGGTAAGACGGCTTAGGACCACAAGGAAATCCTCAATGTGAACTTGGCATTTTCCACCCCAACTGCTAATATGTCTGACAATCATTCCCCAACTGCTTAGTCAAAAACTTATCGTATCCTACTTTCTTCACTTTCACATTAAAATATTCCT
The DNA here is from genome assembly GCA_004115045.4 of Sinella curviseta. Lineage (NCBI taxonomy): Eukaryota > Metazoa > Arthropoda > Collembola > Entomobryomorpha > Entomobryidae > Sinella > Sinella curviseta. Next base: position 20,629,294 of record CM023202.3, on the reverse strand, counting down.
TATTTGGAAGAAAATCGATCTTGAAAAAAATTGGAAATGAAAACGAAACGCACAAATTTCGTAAACTCTCATGTTCTAGATATACAATATAGGTAGGTATATTGTATTACATTTCTTATATTATACAATTTTTCCATTTAGTTCACCCGCACATAGGAAAGTAAGAGAATGTGACCGAGTCCAATAAGTAAAGGATATAGTCAAATGAATTCTTTGAGAATACGTAATGTGAGTTTTGGAAAAGAGAAGGAAATTAAGAAATTGTGAAAGGAAAGAGTTTTTTTCCTTTAGCCGTTTTTACTCAAGCTTGTATCCAAGAAATTGATGGAAACTGATTTGTTCAAGGAGGCGTTATGTGACAAAGCCAAAGTTCCGGTGAAAGTTGTCTTGATTTGAAACATCTGTTGATGATTTCCAAACACGCCTTTTCCACGACACCAGGATATCGTTGTAGGCAGATGAAATGTTTTTCTGTGTTCAATTCAACAGAAAGTGAGGATCAGTTTGCTAGAGATAAATCGATAGCACGCAGCTTATTCGAGTAGGTGAAGATATTGACTATATTTACTTAAGATAGGTATTCCAATATGGTGACATGATGATATTAATTGCGATCGAAAATTCACCGCAGTTTTCCTTCTTCATTTTGACTTTTCTTTGTAAGCTCAGTTTAATCAAGCGAAAATCAACTCATAATCCTTAAGGGGAGCCAAAGTACGCGTATCCGATGGGAATTAATTGAGGAAATGTAATATCAAGAAGACTGATGGTGAGATTTAATATCTGAGATTCCCTTGTCTTTCCATTTACCCGAAACTTCACAGAAAACAGGAAGAGAAATATTGTTTTTTGTGTGAAGACGTGGAAGAGCTGGCTGGAATGAGTCGAAGCAATCAGTCTGTTGTCATTCCCCTCTTGGCAACTCATTTGTCTAAAGTAACACGTTGTAATCCACGCTGCCAATATTTTTCCTTCTGCTCTGTGCTATTAGGTTTCGCTATGTAATCAACTTGGGTTGGTTGACACATTTCGTGTTCCGGTGAGTGGAAAATTTCTCGTCAAACAAGTCGAGATCATGTCAGTTTGTTTTTATGATAATAGAATGACCTAAAAGATTGTTTGACGTCGTATTTTTAGCAGAGCTTCTTATCGGTGAATTTGCAAGAAAGTCGCGCTGTTTTAAACATGGGAAAGTATGGATACAATACTCTCAATGCAAGTTACAAATTGCACAAGAATGCCATTCATTCACCTGCAATTCACTTCAAAACGGATAGAGTAGATAAATTAGAGCATTTAGACTGATTTATGTAATTTTGTAAATTATCGCTTCATCTACGTATGCTCTGATAAGAACTATCTACAAACCATTAGGTATCATTACTGACAGTAGGGACTACTGTATAAAAAGTAGAAAAAGTAATATCATTAATACTGATTATTACGAGAAAAGTTACAATTACGTTTAAAAGGGCAACCCTTTCTAGTAGTGGATTCATATGCACTGGACATTCCGACTAGTATGTCAGTAACGCGAAGATAACACCAGCCGGAATTTTGCTTCGATGAATTCCGCAAGGTCATTAATCAGTTTAATTAAAATGAAGCTCATGAAGATATATCGAGCACGAATGCAAAAAAATGGTGTGTAGTTTCGGCTAGACTGGCAGACGCTTATTTGCCCTGACTTTTTACAAATAAGAATGCCACGTCCCGAGTCTAGTTGAAGCAAGCAGAGACCAAGTAGAAGTATAGTAGAGCACAAGAAAATCTAGCGTTTTTACATTACTTACAATTAGCTACCGCATGTGGCCTGTAAGCTTGTAAGTATTTTTTATTAAATATACGTATTATACAATGCGGATGGTAATGATGTTGAATGTAGAGTCTACATTGTAGACGATGCGGCTATGCTGTCAGAACAATGTAATTATACAAACAACATGACTCCTATTTTATAGTTTAGCCACGCGGTGAAGTTGTAGTACAAAACATAAATCAATCACTATAACTTCATTTCATTGCTATTTGTTTGGCTACTCCTTATGTCGTTGCACTTCTATCGTTATCTTAGAAGATAATCTTTTATGTATACGCACAATAATTCCTTGTTGCATTTTAGTAAAACATAAATAAAAGTGCACTGCCAACATAAAACCGAATGTAATACATAAAAAATTATTCTGTCATGTTGATGCCTTTCAATATCATGAACCTATGAGAGAGTTTTCTTTTCAACATGCCTCATGAGAAGCACCAATTTCTTTCCTGACTTGAAAATGTCCAAATGTATTGAAATTCGTTATGTAGTCGAGGTAAGAAAAGTGTTTTCTTCTCTCATAATTCATAACAATTTTTTTTGCTCAGGCACAGCTATTCAAACTCAAACGTCTATTTGATTTTATGTTAATTTTCTATCATTAAATATCATAATATGATATCGACAATAATTTGTTAACATGCGAGCAACTCTCAACGAAAGACATCAGCTACAACCAGGAGATTTTCAACGAAATCCAATATAAAAAGTTGCGACAAAGGATAATACAAATGACCATCACTTGTGGCCTAGTGGCTCAAAGGGAAGCTAAAATTGAAAATTCCTTTGTGCCTTACTTATTCATCTAAATTCATTTCGTTTAATACGTACATGAGTGTCATTGCTAAAAATTCTTGTCCTTATCCTAGCGTTACAGTTGAATGCAAATAGATATATATATATAGTTGAGCGTAAAAAATAATTACTAACGCAGATTTCGCACTGACTGTTTGCTGTGTGCCAATATCAGCACAATGCAAGAAAATGCAAGTTCTTTTTTCTTTAAACCCGATGTAGGCTGAAAAGTATTCCTTGCAGTCATTCCACTTCATATTTTGTTTTCGTAAACGCATTTTCCATCTGGTTATATTTTTTACATACAGATACTTAGTTCTTTTAAGCAAAAATACCTAGTTTTATTGTCATATAGCATAGAAACAGAAAGTCGTCGCATGTGATTAAACTTTTGCCGAGTCACAAACAAACATAAAAATTTATCATTAGCCAGGTTACATAAACAGGCCAAGAACATGCCAAGAGCAGAAGACCTTTTGTAGTCCAATGAGCTAAAAATATTGCGGTCTGTGCACGCCTATCTAAATAACTCATAGGAAAAGAAAAGACGGAGAGATTGAATTGATCTGGCTTTGCTTTTGGTTTCACTGTAATAGAAAGCACAACTGCATTTATACGCACCTAAGCCCCAGTTCAAGCCATTTATCGGCAGAGGAAAGAAAGCAGAAGAGTGTCCCCGGAGTCCATTAGGACTGATAACTGCAAGAGATATGTCGATGATGACGGCGATAGTTACTATGAAAGATGAGAACCCAAAAGTATGCGCAGCTAATTAATTACCTTTCATTAAATTAATGAGGCAGAAGTAACTTAACGGAAAGCTGGTATGTTGCGGATAAAGACTTTCAAAAGAACAAAACTGTTTACTGAATTTTATCCGTTGCCCAAAGCTTGTACTCACCGCCCCGTTAATTCCGTTTCAGGAAACAACTGAACTTACGTAAATGAAATAACAAATTGTTCTTCCATGCTAACCATATATGCTTTCTCATTTTAGCTAAACGAAAAAATGCTCGCAGCAGCCACATAATCGCAACGCAGTCTTCATGTGGCCAACTGACCACCAATGCGTAAACATGGAGGCAAACGGTATTCGGTTCAGTCCATGTTTCCATTGAGTAACAACTTTGCTCAAGTGACTTTGCTGTACTTCCTGGGAAAACACTTTTCATATACCTTACTGCTTACATATCAGGAGGATACATATAATCGGATGTGTAACCATTGTCGGATATTATCGTTATAACGGTTAGTTACCCAATATTAATATGACTGGAGCCACGGGACGAGCTTACTCACTTAAATTAAAAGCTCTTGCATTGTGTAGAGGTAATATTATGGTTTCATAGCCTTTATCATTTTCCTTTTGATCTCAGGAGAACTAATTTACTATTACAGCATATTATATAATGTTTATATGAACACTAAGATCTTACGTAAACACGTCGCTGGCACAAATGTTTGCACAATTTCATGTGTCAAATGCTAGAGTTTACAGGACAAGATATTTCCCACTCAGGACTCGTCACAAAGAAGTACGCTTCCTTTGACCATTCAAAAGAGGTGAGATAACGTGATATGTGCGTCACGAAAATAAAGGCAATGGCTCAAAAAATAAAGCCTAATGCCAAATCTTTGAGGATTTCGTTACAGAACGAGATAAATTTTTATTCGTCTGACATACAGACTGCGTATTACGTAAATATATTTTAATGGTAAAAATGTTATATTTGGTATTTTATCACAGCCCTAATAAATCTTTAAAGGAAATCTTGGAAATTTTTAGCTGTGATAATGCCGACTGTATTTGGGGGAATTTGAGCAACTAGTGGACGAGCAACTTGATACTCTTTGAAATTTATACTGTATTATGACTCATAACTGTTTTCAGTCTATCGATTTATTACAAACCTACCTTATATTGTGTTGCGAGTATGGTTTGTGAAGAATGATATTGTTGACATTATGTCTTTTTAAAACTGAAACATTATTGTGCAATAATTTATCCCCCACCACTGTAAATATTGTCCCTCGTATTTTATTTAGTACATAATTTCAGTAAAAGCGTCGTCAGCACGTGCGCATGTGAAGGAAAGAGAAGGAATACAAAACACAAACATAATGTATAAACCCGCAACTTGTGTATAAACTATAAACTAGATTCCAAATTCCAAACAGGCAACAGCAACTGTCACAGTTGTTTAATGCTACAAAACAATCATAAAATAAATCATGTCAGTGAGGCTACAACTCATGTTCGATATTTTTAGCTTGTCTTAACGTCTGGGTCTATTTGGTTCATATAAGCGGTTGGCTTTATACTACCTCCATGGCTGTATAGTTAGTATAAATATAGCTTTCATTAAAACTCCTGTTGAAAAAATTTATTAGTCTCCTCGTGGAAATCATGTAGCTACCATATTTGCAGACTTATTGTAACAAAAAGGACATCCTATTGCGCTATTTCTTACCAAATTAAGCTTTATGAATTTTTGACTGTAGTGAAAGATCAAAGATGTATTGGGCGAGACACAATAAATTATTTAATTTGCGAGTGAGCTCTCATATGATCGGAATGTGTATATATGACTTTTTATGTACATGTGACCAGTTTCATCTCTGTCGGCTCAGTATTTCCTCCCAACTATCACATCTCAAATTGGTATGAAAAACATAAAAAGTAAAAAAAAAACTTACCAAAGGGCTTCTCCAAGGATGCACCAAAAGGTAACCCAAAGGTCGGCGATAGAAAGATGATAGATGAGAGTGTAAACATGAATTGATTTGTGTCTCTTGGACTTTCGTATGCTGAGCATGGTCGCCACATTACCCATGAGGGAAAAGACAGCCATCGCAATGAGAATGATGGCTCGGGTCATTCTTGACTGGTTGAGGGTAGGTGCGTGTCCCAGACATGTGACGTTTGCTGGCACCATAGACAGGTTCCCGTACAAGCTGAGACATTCTTCTTCCACCAGGATCTGGAATAAAACCAAATACACAAGAAAATTATGGCAAAGCGTATTTGGGAACACGAACGAGATTATACTCAGTTTTCCAGAGACCTAAATTGGTTTAAAATAGAAAGTGCTGAATCATTCTCTTCAACAATATATATCATAGTACCGAATTTCTATTATTTGCACATATCTACAAAAGAGTTTACATCAGAGTATATACATATTCTGTAAATGCATCAGTGTAAATGCTTTATTCCGGGAGTTTGATCATTATAAAAACCGTTCCCAACACATAACTTACTGCTGAACAGACAGCTAGTATTATGTATGGAGGTTTATAAAGTTTGTGTAACTAACAAGCGTCATGTAGGCACATACGATAGACCCCATTTTTATACCTTGTTAGGATGTTTGGAGCAATTTGATATATTTTTGACGGAGGAAAAATCTATGGGAGTTGTGGAAAGTTGGGTCGCTCGTCGTCTGTATTTCTGGGAAAACTATCTTTTCCCTCTATTTCACAAGTCCGACAAAAGAGAATCGTGTTTTGACATAATTAGTTTAAACCCAGAAACAAGGCTACAGCGTTTTGTTACGAGAATTACAATTATCCATTTTTCAGCTAGCATTACTCAGTTTAACTGTTCAGAATATTTAGTCTGCTAATCGAAATGATATTATTTTATAAAGCGCAATGATTTATTAAAATCTGGATGTATGTCAGGATTCATACGATAAAAAAATTGTTACATTTACTATTCATTTTAAATACAGGACAACCATACAATTAAATGACCGATATCAAGTTACATTCATTTGTGACAAAACAGATGCAAAGAATCATATTGCCTGCACAACACTCATGTTAATCTTTAAAGAGTGCAAGAACATTTCAGCTAGAGTCCATGATCCCTAAATCGGATCATTTGCACACAACAACAACTTCATTCATTCAGTTCAACTTACACGGCCTGCTCATTCTTGTTTTCCCATTAAAATGCAAACTTCAAATATATTAAACCGAATTTAATTAGAGTGATCGCGAAATTTCTTTATAGTACCTATGTGGGGAAAGCAAAAACCACAGCCACCACATATTGACGTGCCTAGACATACTTTCTCATATACATGTGTCATCGCACGGTTGGCCCGCACATGTCAAACAAACAATTATACGGAAATATTTCAATAATGTCTAACTAGAACCGGCGAAGCCGGCTCGCGTCGCCCGTCACATGGACGGGAGCGAGATTAGAATTAAGTAACAGTCTACTTGAGTGCGTAACGTACATTCACGAACATTTACAATTACGATTTACTTACATTTGAAATCAACTATTTCAAACTTTGCATTAGTCAAGGACGGTAGAGTAAAAGGCGAACTCGTATATCACCAAGGAAAAGGGAAACGCGCTCAGATTTGGCTGGCCAAGGAATGACCCTTCCCCCAAATACGGGCGAATGGTGGATTTCCCCTCTCTGCCAAACGTCCAAGGCTCTCTACAACCGATTCTTTAATTTTCGCCAAACCCGCAAACTCAGCCAATTTTTTATCTGCAAACTCAAAGCCAATTCCCTTTTTTCCTGCTATTAAAACTCATTTAACGTGTTACCATAGTTCATATTATACTGAAAATATACATGAAAATATATTTTTCATTTTTGACTTTAATCCTTAAAGCAAAAAATGGAGGCCCACCCATCCCCATTTTTGGAGAAGGGTCAATCCTTGGACTTTTTAATCTGAGCGCGTTCCCCTTTTCCTTGGTGATGTATTAGTGATTTCTTTTACTCCACCATTCTTGGCATTAGTTAGTATGCGAACACACGTATATATTAAGTGAGTGTGAAAGTCCTGTACTTCCATAAACGTCAATCAACTTCTCTTCACATTTTTCCCCGGCACGGTCATTTAAAAATTGTAATCTTTGACGTGTGATATCAGTATTGGGTTGCAGAATTGACTGGTGGTTCTGTTACAACATTTGCTTAACTTCTTATTCTCTATCTGAATCCACCATAATTTTTTTGTCATTCTCCCACCCCGGCATGGTTTTTCGACCATAGCTCCGCCGGATGAGAGGGGGTCCGCACTTTTTATTGCAGATTCAGAATCTGCGCATCAAGTTGCCCCTGTATACTTAATTTCAGCAAATTCTACCGTAAGATTTTTGGGCGTCTAAATTATAATATGTATTTATAATAAAATTGCAAACTGCTGGGGTTCAAGGAATGAAATATGTTCTATTGTTCAATCTTTCATTTCATTGATTAAAGTTCAGTGTCTTGTGTAGGTGTGCGCTTCACTGGCTTGCATTTTTGAGCTTTGGTCTGCATGTGTAAGTAGTCTACATACCTTGTCAGTTTGTGAGTTGGTATTGTATAATATGTATATGATCTATATATGTATTTAAGAATTATTTATTAAAAATTGTAACGATCTATATACACATATGTAGATTGGATCTATAGGATAATAGTAAATACCAGGGAGTACACCAGAACGTAAGCATGTAAGCATAGCACTTAAAACGTAGATAGATTGAAAATGGAAGTGATGGCGGTTCAAGTATCTAATCTCCTGCAGACAACTTTCCTTATTTGGCAGGATACGATTCTGAGGATTGATAGACAAGCTAATATGCTAATTTGACATTGTACCCAACAGATTAATTTGGGAAGAGCAGCGTGCTATGGAGCAGAACCAATGCCATGAGATTCACATTATTAGCAAGATGGCAAGTGATAATGACTTGACAAATCATGCGTGACAATATAAAATGACGAATGAATGAACTTGTCTGGTGGTGCGAGTAAAGTCAGACGGTAATAATGATAATCTGTGTTGCAAGAAAGATTTAAAGTTCATGGATCACCCACAAACAAATAATATTGAGATGATGGAGCAAAAAACACATACCTATGTATAGCCAAAAGTATTTCTGTTGCCTTTGTCGCAAAAATGGCTTTCCTTCCGTAGAGATATGAATCGCCTGTAATTTACCTACATCGTATCGTGCCAGTAATAGGAAAGGCATTATTAGAAGCATGAGTCGCATGACTAGCCAACATTGTCAATCACGCAGGGATTGTACTATAAATCAACATGATAAACCCTTTTGTAGATCTGAGTGTCGATCGCCATGCTGTGTGCTAGGTACTTTTGTTTACAAATGATAACGGTCGTCTCTACACCATCAGATATGTTTATTAGCAGTTAAATATCCATAATTTTTTCGTCGTCGTGCGTGTGGTATGTGGAGGCGTGCAAGCAAAAACTTGAATTATGGTGATGAGCAAATATATGTCACGCATCATTGATCCACTTGGTCTGTTTTGTACCAGTTTATTGCTCTACTACGCTGATCAACGGAGATGGAACGCATAATGATTTTTTATTTTCTACGTGCTCTGTTCCTTATTTTTTCTTCCATCGTTTCTCAGGAGAGAGGTCAAACGTATGTATATATTTCTACATATGTGCAGCGCAAATAAACGATAAGTCTTATCCCAAAAATAGTAACAAAATTTACTTATTTACAATTCCAAAACGTTGTACGACTTTAGTTTGGTTTTAACTACGATTTATTTAATCATGGGAGATTCAATATAAATGACGAATTTTATCACAATATTTTTAGCATTTTAGTTTTTCCATGAATTGTCATCTTCTAATATCTTATACAAAGTTTAATATATGTCAGGTACGCTTTTACAGGGCTTATAAGAAGTTAATATTTTTGGATGGGATCAATTCTCGATTAGTATGCCTGTTTATTGTAATATCCAGTCGTTGGGCATTTCGAACCAACAACATTCATTTACTCATTAGGGTAATGGAAATCACAAATGAAACTTTATTAAATGTAAAGAAATAATTTATTCGCTTGAATCGACAGATTGGATCCGTCGGTACACAGGTGACAAAAAGACAATACTTACATGAGCAACATTATAATCATTTGTGATCCATATACAAGAGAACAATATAATATGCTCTTCGGACTAGAAGGAGATTAATTTGTATCTAACGATTACAGTACTTCATATGATGTGAATTGACAGTAAAATAATTATTCGTGTATTGAATGTGGAATATTTTGCCATTGTGATCTAATTTATTATATAGTGCGGGAAATTAACCGTGCTCTCACAAATTGTAGTCGCTACTCCTTTGTAGCCGTTTACGAAAGCCGAATAAATGTTAATTGGTATAATAATTGACACCATCATTTATATAGTCATGCAACTGTTCTTGAATTGTGTATCAGTAGGATAACATAACACAACAGTAGGGATATCGACTGCTGGAAGCGATCGAAAATAAATTACAACGAGAGAGCAAAGTTTACGTAAGGGTTAGGCTTGCATTTGTTGGGATCAGATCAGTACAGTAGTTCAATTTCCTATGCATTATTAAAGCCTTCCAATACTCTATTGTAACGAGAGCGTAATCGAAAGCATTTTAGTAAGTATTGAATCTAGCTAGGCTAAATTTATCCGTTTTCCAGGCCGAAAGTCAGAAATGAGTTTTTCAATACGTGCCGCAGTTGTCGAAAGGTCTTACAACATGCAATAATACAACCCTCATTGGGGTATCGTCTTCCCTCCCCCGAAAGAGTGTTCTGAAAAATTGATGCAATAGTTGACATCAGAAGGGCCTATGTGGAATTCGTAATTTCACATTTCTAAGCGGCATGATCATAAAAGATTGTCTTTACAATTTTTATTATATTATTCTCCAAGAATGCAGGTTGAATGTAAATAGGTATGTAATGCACATTGTCAATTAGGTGTAAACAAAACTAGTTTGTGTACATCACTTCACTAATCCAACCAGCATACTTGACACGGGACGTTGCATGGTTTATGACCACAGATAACCTTCAACCTAACTCAATATAAATCAACCTAAACCAAAGAAACTTTCGTGACTGCAACAAATTACTACTTTTATTTGTCAATAAATTTGGCTTACACAACTTCTGTTCCACTTATCTTGCATGAAAAGTACGAATATCAGGTTACTCGACTAAGGAAGTATACCCAAGGGTGACATGAAAATGAAGGTTTGTGGCAGAGACTTCTCATTCTCATGCTACGCTGAGCTGTTTATCTACTTATCTGCGGCTTTGGAACACAACTTTTCCTTGTTCCTGTGAAATATATTTATAATTTAGGTAGGTATTTGTGTGTCTCATAGAATATTTCCTGAAGTTAACTATTGTGACCATGAAGGACATTGACAAAAATACCGACAAATGCTAGATTGGATATTGGACATGTCGACACAGTTCTTTATTAAAAATTTTGGTTATACACTCCGTTCGGCATTAGAAGGGACAGTAGGTGAAAATGCTGTAACTCTACTAGAGCAGCTACCAAGAGCCCGGTAACCTTCTATCGAATACATCACTATATGAGTATTATTTGTGTCAATTATCAAGAATTTGCACTGGCGTTTATTGGATTGGTGGGCATATTAATATAAAATGTCCAGAAAAGGGTGTTCGCAAATAGAAGGGACAGCATATAAAAATAGTCTGAAAAGGGTTAAATGTGACCAAATATGAGTTTTAATATCATTTCATGTCTAGTTAAGTTGCAACTCAACTTTATATCGCGATTTTGGTTGAAAATTTTAAAAATCTTGAAAAGCCATTTACGTGGGAAAAGTGGACCGTGGCAATATATGGCCCGTATGGGACACACAGCGGGCTCGGGCTAGACATAGTACGGTCTAAAATAACAAGCAGTGTTCAGTTATAATAGTTACGTCCACATACAGAAGATTTAATGACTTTAAGTATCCTAGCTAGCCAATGAAACATCGGACAAGCAATATTCTCGAAATTTAGCACTAATATGCACTAAAATGTCAAAGACAAATATTTGATGCTTAGTTTCTCCGCCAAGCGGGCCGAAACGGCCTGTATGTAAACGCACTTATTATAACTGAACACTGCTTGTTATTTTAGGCCGTACTATGTCTGGCCCGAGCCCGCCGTGTGTCCCATACGGGCCATATATTGCCACGGTCCACTTTTCCCACGTAAATGGCTTTTCAAGATTTTTAAAATTTTCAACCAAAATCGCGATATAAAGTTGAGTTGCAACTTAACTAGACATGAAATGATATTAAAACTCATATTTGGTAACATTTAACCCTTTTCAGACTATTTTTATATGCTGTCCCTTCTATTTGCGAACACCCTTTTCTGGACATTTTATATTAATATGCCCACCAATCCAATAAACGCCAGTGCAAATTCTTGATAATTGACACAAATAATACTCATATAGTGATGTATTCGATAGAAGGTTACCGGGCTCTTGGTAGCTGCTCTAGTAGAGGTACAGCATTTTCACCTACTGTCCCTTCTAATGCCGAACGGAGTGTATACCTATCAAACTTCCTCTAATAGTATTCCCAAAACGGATACTATTCGACTTTTTATTCAGAGGTAAGAAAATACACTGTGCACTTATTGGTATTTTGAAACTGTGATTGTAATCTGAGAACCTTCCATCCGGTGGAAGTATCTTGTGCTAGCGTTTGTACATATTTACGAGAAACATTATAATCAGTAGGGATGTATTAATGGAAGAGCTGGTAGCGAGATCATTTAATAGTACACGTTTGAATTCAGTAAGCCATAATATCTATTGCATGATATACTTTTTCGCGAAATTATATCAAATGAAGTGTAAAATAGTTCAATTCATTTTCGGGATTCTTAATATGCCTATGATGATGTGCAAATGATAAACATTAAAATAAAATAAATTATTTCTGTTTGACACTGACCCATCACACTTGCTTTACTGAGATGCTTTTTTAACTGTAATTAATTCGTATTCAGTTAGCAGTAACCTCTTTCATTTGCTGATTTTGATCTGCCAATCAGTATGATACACATTGCTGAATAATTTTGGTAAGATTCACTAACTCCACAAAGTATGTACCTAGTTTGTCTAAATAAAATTGCTAAACAAATACATAGTGTATGTCTAGCTTTAAGCTGTAAAACGCCAAGTCAGCGTATCGTGTTTGTAAAACAGCTTGTATTAGTTGCCTTTTTGCATTGCATGTGTTTCATTTTAACTATTTGTTGATAACAACATTAATTTAGTTTTTACGTTAAAAGGGGGGGGGACATCAAAGTGCGCTGTGCTGCTAGGGTAGGAAACATGTTCCATACCAGTCAAGTAGCAGTTTTCACCGCGTATTTACGGAGTAGAAGACATTTGCGCAGCAATCACTTGATTGACTAAATGAAAACCACAATCATTATCTCTGTCGATAAACCTCTTAGAGATATGATGCAGTACTAGTGGAATCAAGAATGTTATCATCTGTCTTGTAATAAAAAAGCTAAAGAACGTCCATATATCAGCACATGTCAAAACTAGAATGATGGGGATATTGTAGACTGTAGACCACAGAAAGCTTCACCGTTGCGCTACCTTGAACAACTGTGCAGGCAGACTCAACAGGATAGATAGTCATTATTTATCCAATGCTCTTTTACGTAACTATCCATCCTTCTTCACGCTTGCGAATAATATAAAGTCACAGTTCGCTCGTTCAAAAAGCAGTAAAACGACACAGTGTTTTCAAGACCGAAGGACAACACGTATGGAGTTGTGGAGAGCGAAATGATATCGAACATTGAGAAAATTGAATGGTTTGGGGAAAAACCCTGTTGTAACCGAAGAAAAATAACCACCAGAAAACCTGTGGCCATAAAAACAATACTACAGCGCTTCGATAAACACTAGGACCAACTCGGTGTACCACACAAGAATACGAAAAGTGGTGGTGGTATAGGAAGAGGATCGATGAAACTTTGCTTAATGATGCGTTATAACGTAATAAACTTTTACGATCAAGAAACCGTATATTCCATTCTGAAGCCACTGCATTTTGCAAACCTTTTTTGGTCTGCTCTCTGAGCTGTGTAAGGTTGATAATAGTTTATGTAGGTGCATTTGTCGAAGACAGCAACAATGTCGAGAAGAGTGGGACGTGTCTTTTATGATACACCACATACATTGCAAATATCCAAATAAGGACAGAGCACGTGGACTTGATAAAATCGTTTATTTTTTTGTAAACCGTCTGTCTTCAACCCTATCATGTATAAAAACAACGGAAGTAAGAAAAAACTATAGCTGTCGTCTGAAGGAATTTCGAAAGGAGGCCAATGAATACTGATGGTCCATGTTGATTGAGCAAAACAGTGGTTGGTAGTGAAACGAAGAAAGTATGCAATAAATAATCATAAACGTACAATACGAGGCGCAGAGTAAACTATTCGGAACAATTTTGGACAATTTTTTAAAATGACAAGTTTTCTGCACTCGTTTTCATCTGCTAACCGTGTCGTCACGATATTAAGTAAAGAAATATATTGATTACTTGCATACTATTTGAACACCGAAAAAAAGGCTGCTGCATAAAATGGAAATTGCTTTTTGGAACTATGCACACTAGTAAAGTAACTAAACCGTAAATTGTATGGAGTGGTGCAGCAATCAACGAGCAAAAACTATGTATAGTGCAATTATTTACCCAATATTTATTAAATTTACCTTGGACAGGCACACACACAGAGTACAAAAGTACCGAAAGGAAAAGGGATTTGATCCAGTAACACTAAATGTATTTGGTTGGATCAAAGAGATTTGCATGAGTCAAAACTCTCTTTCCAAAGAACATCAAATGGAATTCAATATCAACGTCAACGAGATCATAATTTAATATTTGAAACGGGCTCAGATATTACATTATGATTATTATATTATAATACAAACATCGTATCGTATTGACAAACATCTAATGACAATAGATGCATATATTTGCGCTTATAGTAGTTTTCGGTATTTAATTATATGCGATCTGGCTAAAACAGGTTTTCACTGCATAACGCAAAATAAAAATATATGAATGATATAATGATAGCCAAACATTTTTTGCAAAATGATATGCTACGTTACTCTGAGTGTCTAATTAAGAAGCAACAATGTCTGCATCCTAATGATACCATGTGAGAAGTGTGGTACAGTATAGCAGTATAGTGCATTGTGGTTATACGCTACCCAGCAAAGATTTCGGTTCAGCGAACTAGATTACTTCAGGATCCAACTCGGACAACTCAAAGAAAAGTAAACTAAACGAAAATTGAGACGGTTACGTGATTCTGAAAAAAATCTCAAGTTTTCTACTGACTGTTTACTTCTTTTCTTCAACTAAAAAGCCTGACTTTTCCCTAATCAAAGAAATTGCTTAAAAAGGCTAAAAATACGAAAAAAGAGTTCCTCTAAGTCATGTCTTTTTAGTAGCTCAACATTGTACCTATGATAAACATCCTGGTTCAGTGAATTATGTAAAACTTTACCTTTCTTTCTGCTTCTTTTTCTCTGGGTACCAACACCAACGCAAGGTAAAATGCATCCACAGCATGCCTACACAAAATGTATATAATATTCTGTTTTTTTCCTCCCTATTCTGCAGTGGGCGGCTTCTACATTTTTTTACTTGAATTTGTTCAAGTGAAACAAATGCCTCTCATTAAAAAGCTGAAATGGTCTCGTATTTTGGTTTGCTGAGTTGTAGAAACAGTCATTTTTTCCCTTTTACCAGAAACTGTTGGTCGGCTCGCAGTCCGTGTACAATTGCATGTTTTTTTTCTAACCAAGTACGATTTAGCCAAAAGATAGGATTGCTACAAGGGGAACGTTGCAATGCATTTAATTGTATCTTGTTGGTTTTTAGTAGTGCTGCTGGTTAGGCTAAAAAAGTAGCATCCGAATTACTTACTGAACTATAGAGGAACAACATTAGGAAAGAGGAAAGCAAAAAAAAACACTTTTCAGTCTTTCAAGACTTCTATACGCTGTATTCTTCCTTTTTTCTTTCTTGTTCCAACAAGTACAAACTTTTTTTTGTTGTTCTATATGAGCTGTCTGAAATGTTGCCAATTCACAGCGGAAATGTGTAGTTTCTGCTTTCTTCAAATGCTAAACTTGTAATAACCTTGATTGTAATGCAATAACATTGAAAATAATCGTCATTTGCTTTCTTCGTTCAGAATCTCTTCCCATCATCCTTCATGGTATCGTTTATACTCCCGATACACCATACAAAAATGTTAGTAAAATATTAACAACAAAGTTTCGTAGTACGAAAAAATCCATGGCTGATCATTCCCAAGCCAGACCCACTCTTTTTATCAAACTGAATTTGTATGCATGAGACGGCATTCCATTGTTTACGTCAACGTACAGTACGGATGCACATAAGAATAATATTGCAGACAAATTGCATCCAAGCATGGTTTCCATTCCGTTTCCTGCTCGCTGGGTAGAACTGCGTCTGATTTTAATAACTCTTTAATCTTCCCCAGGCCTACCGCACTTGGCGACACTAATGGACGAAAAGATAATAGATTTTACGAGAAAATTCAAGGAATTTGAAAGAAAAGACGAAAGGAAGGAAAAAACCGTGGTTTTTGTATGGAGGAAAAGAAAGAAAGCAATTCCGTTTTGCACACGTTAAGCCGTCTATTTTTGGCCTAGTCCTGGTATTATCCAATGCAGTTTCCTGTTTACAACATATTAGCTGTAGGCTAGTGAGTATAATATGGAATGACGACAAAAGGATGGACTATATATTTTATCCGTTTTATATTAAGTGGGCATAACGTCCTTGATAGCCCGTTAACACAACGGGAAGTGCTCATGACATAACGATTTTCAAATTTCCAGTTTTATTTCATTTCAAGGTCCAAACAAACTCAAACTACAAAGTCCACTAAAATATCATCATTGCAATAAAGGAACAAGTATGAATGATTAAATCGCAGTTTTGGAGTAATAGAATTTTGTGCTTAATATACAGTTACCAGTAATTAAATAGGTTCTGTAGATTTAGCAGCAAACAAGCGTAAAATGACAGTAATAAAGCACTACGTGCTCCTGCCTCAGCAGTATGAATAGATTGAACGAGGCATGCTATATCGTTGAATTTTCACAAGGGACAGATGATGCAATCCTCAATTTCACACCGATTATTTTTTTGCATTAGAAACAGCGTGCTAATTATTTCAAATTAAGACACAATTAAAACAAACATATAATATGAAGTGTGAAAAGTACCGTATTTCAGCCAATTGAATCTCCGGTTTCTAGTTCAAATAGGGTATATACATACACAACGTACACAAATCCGCTTTAATTATAAATGCCAATTCCAAGTCTGGAGGTAATGGACCATAAATAAAACCATTTCAGATTTAAGAAGCGTACATGATGTTAATTAGTTGAATTCATACTTTTCTGCAATCAAATCGTCAGTATCACTTTCTCTCATAATATCGCTTAATTCCACTCTATGACTATGAGTGCGATTTTATTAACTACCGGAAGCATGTAATGCTTGAAAGGTAGTTAATGCGATTAAGTTGTTTGTCTGTGTGTCTGTGTATCTGTGTGTCAGTTAACACGATTACTCCTCTCCACGTTGACCGATTCGGTCCAAATTTTGTATGGAGGTACCTTAGGGCAAAAGTAAGTTCGCTATTGATTTTGGGCTTCCAGGCCCCACCCCCAGAGGGATGGTGGGGGGTAGGGTCCCCCATGCTTTCTTATGGGCAAGAATTTTTATTCGCTTCTCTGATAGAGAATTTTAAGCTGATCATTTTTGGTCATGACACCATGGGCCAATTCGGCCAACTGTCGGAGTGGTGGCTCCATGACCCTCACGGGTCATTGGGTCACGAAAGGGTCAAAATACATTTTGGAAATTCATCGAAAAATTGAAAAGTAGTGTTAGGGAAGGTGAACGGAGATTCAAATGTCTCAATTTCACACGCAACACGTTTCCGGTAGTTTTTTAATTCGGGTTTATACCCGTCCTAGTTATACCCGAAAAAGTGCTGATGAGTATTTTGTATCCACAATTATATATGAATAACTTAATTATGCAGGTAACTGTGTATTTTCTTTTTGGTTCTGCTGAGTAAAAACGAAAGCATACTTGGTTTGCATCGTTACATTCGAATTGCTCATGGATTCGTATTCCAGGAATGCCTCGCCAATTATATTCATATTGTCAGAGTCAGAATGTGAGCCCATTTTCCTCAAGTAGTTGTAAATGATCTTACAAGCAAAGCTTCTTATCAAACAACTAGTGCCCCATTGGTAACAAGTAACATTTTCTTGGCTGTGCTACACCAGATTGCTTGCGTACTTCATATACATGCTTCATTATATGACTTGACTCCTTGTTGACTGACGGATGTAAAGCGAGTGCGAGTGTTGACTTTTAATGTATCTGGGGAATAATGCAAGTGCAGTCTACACCACATAAGCTTGGATTTCACCAAAATCTCTGTAGTTTCTGGCCACTCACGTCTAACTATAACTAGTTCAGAGTTAATGATAGCTAATAACTAGATCAAATTACTTTTGCTTTCGTATCACTGGAAATGCAATTACCACCAACTGTGGAAAAATGAAATGTCAGAATGTGTAATTGTTGAGCATAGCCGTTTTTTACTCATTGCCATTCGGCTTCGGTATAGTAATAGGTTTCTTTTCACAATGAAGCGTTTTCTGTAACAGCAAAAGCAATCGTAACCGTAAAAGTAATTAATGAGGCTGGAGATACGAGTTATAACGGGTATGATGTGGATCAAGTCAGGATAAAAATAGAACTAAATATATGAATTAAATATATTTTTAGAATTGAATCATTAACGGGTGGAAATAATATATGCCAGGCATCTTCACCTCGGCTCTGCAGATCATGATTTTTAATGGCACCATTTTGCTTCCTTATATACATACTGTAATTAGCATAATAGATAGTGGTATTATCAATGGAATCTCGAAGTTCATTATTCCTGAATTTTAAAATTTCATGTTACGTATTAAATGTGTTGATGTTGCTAAACACATAAGCACTTCCTATCGTCTTTTATATTCCGCCCGGCGGTCTGCGTACTAAGCTGTCAATCTTTCATAATTCCAGTATTTCTTAATTTTCAGTACAAACTTGTTTGACACTTTTTTACAAAGTTGCCCCGAAATACATTTTTGTTAGTCATCTCAAAAACTAGCATTAAAAGTTGGTTAATTATTTGTTATTTAAAGATTACTTTTGAGTTACACGTGTTTGTACATTTGTTTTGAACATGCCATCATCCGCGTTTGTAAAAAGACCTTGCTTGTTATTTTCAATAATATTTAATATACAAGGGCATTAGTATTACTATTATTATTCTGAATATGGAAACATAAATGCTACAAGTTCCGTGGATTTACTGTCATTGCCGAACACATGACAAGCCAAAACAACTAGAAAAAACTAACATAAAAAATATTTTACATGTTGGTTTTGAAGGAGAAAAAATGTTGCAGTAAGCAGTCCCATCTCTCTATAGAGAGGATCAAGAAAAGAATTCAATGTCATTTCCAGTGACCTTTCTATACCAACTGAACTTGCTGTAGAGCGCGGTTATTATTGTGTTATGTGTAGGATGAGTTATGTACAAGTTGAAATTATTAAAATGCTTACATTTTCTGGAAAATATGCACATGTATACCCAGACGTGAAGAAGCAAATCATAATGTTATCATCCACGTCTACCTTCTAGCAGAAAGAGCAGAAACACTGTATGATACATGCGTTTAATAATACAGTTAAGTAAACGTCAATGCCAGTGGTACAACGACATCAACAGAACATATTTTCCTTATCAGCTCAAGTTGTTTCAACCGACCATTGCATTTGCATAGTCATGAACTGTTGCATGAATCACCACCATTTGTTATATAGCTGTATATTGTCATCAGAAACCGTTGCAGTGCTTAATGGTATAATTGTAAAGAGTCGTTTGTACTTATTTGTAATTCATCTTGAAAACAGAACTAACAAAGTTTTTGCGAAAACCATTTTCGAGCCAATATCGAATTGCTATACTACACTGTCCACCATGCATATTGTTTGGCATTCTATTTCTATTTGAAACTACCAATGGCTCATCCAATTAGTTTTGGACTATGTATCATCGGAGAACTATGAATAAACTTGGCTTCAAGTTTTGACTTCTGACACACCCATAGGCCCAATAATGCATCAATTAACCGGTTAGTTGCAAACCTAGGGTCAATAATGAAATATGAGATTTAAATTTTCATACGTGCAATTTATTCCAAATATCCTTTGAATCATCTTGCTCAGGGCAAACATTGTTGAACACCGTGTTTTGGATAAAAGTAACTTATTTAGGAGTATCGCAACTCGACCATCTTTATCTCATTATCGCGTATAAAGAAGGAAAAAAACGTACGGATTATGCTCATTAAGGATACAAAGTAAGCTTTAGTTACAAACCCACAGAACGTGAGATGGTATCCTGCTCTACACACATTCGACATTCTCGTTGTTTCACGCACCCATCATAATTTCTTGTCTCTTCTCATTTCACATCTCACAAATCTAATTTTATTATAGCATTCACTCTCACGTAAAAATAAGATATTATGTGCAGCAAATATACCTTGTTCATTACTTTTTAAAAGAGAAGCCAAGTCAGCAAACCATGGATTATGCTTAAGGGATGAATGAACGAGGCATCTATTCGCTCTCATCGTCACAAATACGAGAGTATAAGTAAAACAATTGCACTAAACTTTACTACCAAATTCACTCTGTTTTGGTAGTTAAGAAAAGTCTTATTGTTATTTCTTGGCTCTCCGTACTCAAATGCACACTAACTGATGACAGACTCGTTCCTTGTACATAAAACATTTTCATTATAAGCATCTCAACTACGCCGCAAAAGAACCAGTTCAATAAGACTCTATGATACCTCTCTGGAGCTAGGTGAAAAAGTTTTCTCACTTTTTTCATCTAATAAAAATGATTCCGCTTGCATGCGCACACAAAGTCTGCAGCAATAAAGAAAAAAAGAGGAAGCCACTACAACAATGCAGACCTACATTACGAGCAAACTTCAAAAGTAAAGTGATAAAAATATAATAGACAGATGTAATATGTTTTTGGTAAAGTGTGGCGCATACGGGAAACGTGTTATGTTACACACACAGACCAAACAGCGTACATAATCCACGGTCTATCGCTCAACATCGTACACGGGTTGTTGGATTTCATAGTTAAACACACACGTCCTATTCCATTGTATAGATTTCCAGAGAAAATTGAAATGGAGAGAAAATGTATTCTTTTGAAGCGTTTCCAGAACTGCGGAGCTTATCGGATCGGGAGTCCGAGGGAGTGGCTGATTTAAGCAGTTTCCTTTTTGACTGCACAAAACACAAGTACACGTGAAACAATTTACCACAATCATTGTTTCATGTGCTCATTGGGGATGAAATTGATGCATTTACAGTTTTAATACGCTGTAACAAACTAGCCATACAAGTCGGCTTGTCATGAACGTACACATGCCCCATAAGCTTTGATTCATACACGAATTCATCCATCATAATCAAAGCTTTGTTACATCCACGTGGAGCATGTGTCTTCTTTCCGATATATCACCCAGGAATTCCGCTATTGTTCTCATAATTAAGCAAACTGTGAACAATAGAGCAGAAAGCAACAGGAGATAGTATGCGGTCTTGCTACCCACGCACGTTCAAGTCAATGCCGACAATAAAAGAAAGGCAGGCATGTACATTTAATATATTACATATATTTAATCGGGGTCATCCGCACCGCGGATAGACACTGCAAATTGTGAACCTTCCAGATTCTTGGAAGTGGATTTTCCTATGACTGCTTTGAACGAACCACTGCCTTGATTGAAAACTACTCATGTGTTCGTCTAGTATACAAAATGATATAGAAATCAAATTAGGTATAGAGCAAAATATTAGCTATAGATGTTTTTTATCTGATAGATAGTGATAACAAAAGTCGAAGTAGAAAGTCTCAGTTTCCAATTCCACTATTGACTTGAATGCAAAAAGAGACGACAGTGGGCGGGCAGCAGAAAAAAAACATGGAAAGGCGAGGATGTGTATTAGGTATGTTTCCTTTTTATGGGCTAGTTAGCTATATTAGACGTCTATCTGAAAGCTATATCGTAGCCACCATCACACGAGAGGCGATAAATAAGCGTATAAGCATAAAGTAGTTTCCACTACGTCGTACATATTATTATTATTTAGCCATTTCTCGCAAGGACTATAGGTACTCCATACTATTTCAGTAAGTAATGTAATATGATTTTTATCAGTCCAGCAGCCAGTAAGAGGAAATCACATTTTGTACTTTTACGTATCCAATTTCCAGTTGGTTTGGTATGGTTAGTTTTGAATCTCAACTCCAAAGTCCAAGCCCATTTACCATTAATTGGTTACTGCTGATGCTGATATAGTTCATATCCATAAGAAATGTGCATATCCACAAACTCGCATGGGGAAAAATACAAACTATATTTTTGCAATGGAAAATACAAAAAAATGAAATTTGTAAAAAACAAAATGGCACTTTCAAGGTTTTTTTATCTAGGTACAAAAAATTAAACAAAATGCACAGTTACATAGATGTACTCTGGCACGTGCATTGCTTATACAGGTACAGTTAAAGTAGGTTTGTAATAATGGCAGTAATCACACTGAGGAAAGGCGGGATTTATTATACCGATTTTCAGTTACTTGCTAAAATGTGATGGTTTGAAACAAATACTTTTTGGCACCACTTATTACCATCTGAGATTCTCGAAAGGATTACGTAGGAACCGCACACAGAGCTCACTCGCTTTGATGCTTGAAATAATAGTACGGTCTCACTCACAATCAGTTAAAATTTCAGACAGACTACCATAATACCACGTTTGCACTAACAGACAACAAAAAGAAACTAAAATATGCACCACCACCAACCAAAGAAAACCAGAGTCAATCTTTCCGCGCAATCAAGTTACAGAATTCAGTAATGTACAGTTTCCTCCTTATCGTTGTAAATAATATTAAATCTCAATATCCTCTTTTGTAACAGGTACCATACCCAATCATTTTTTATCATAACAGAGTCATAACTTCTAACTACTGGTACTTATCTTACGACATACAACATCCAAATACAAATTTCAATCAATTTTGTACTGTTTATTGCATTCCTAACCTCCCTTAACAGGGTTTCTAGTTTCTAGACTTATTTATTATCACCACAAACTATCTAACCTATTATTTTGCAGTTGCTATTGGTAATAAACACACTAAATTCTGCAATAAAATATCATTAGATTTTATCTACTCTATCAAACTTAGCGAGTTTCTTCTTTCCCTCAGCTTGCTATCTCATCTCTTTTCTTATTTTTCTACCCCAAAAAACTAGTCGAGCTTGTAAGCGGCGGAATGTTTGCCTATAGCAACTTCACTTCTTTGTATACAAGCAAAACAAAGCTATTACCTAAAAACCGCATGTATACCTAATAAATACTAAAGAGAGTAGGTTACGTACTAAGAAGCTAAATGAAATGTAGTTACGGAAGGTCTTCTACTGTTGTTAAACTCGTTAACAATGCCCCATTCTTAGCAATTGATTTAATGTTTACCAGAAATTCTAATATTTTATTATAAATTCATATTTTTGATAACGGTAATGCGGATTAATATTTGAATTTTGATGTAAAAGACCATCTTCACATACCTCAAAAGCCTCTTTGCTTTTTGAAGCATGTTTTATTGTAAAAGCTCATTTCTCGTATTAGTACTTACTTGAACTTCTATTAAGATCTGCCAAATGAACACACATTTATATTATAAGCCTCCTTTGTTTCTAATTACTAATTACATCAAACTGTAGTCACCAAGTTAAATACATGATCAGTGTAGAATACTTTGGGTGAGTTACGTGATTTTCTAAATAAAAATATAAACGATGCCTCTCCCAGACTGTACATACATTACCTTTCACAAAAATATACTTTTATGCTACTCCGTTTTATGCAATTGAGCACAATGGCCTATTCTATCATCATAAATGCTCATAATATGCTCCTGGATAGCGATGAATTGCTAAACATGTATTTTACGTGATGTATGGACACATGCCCATCCATTCACTTTGATCTGTTCCCAATGGCCTTCGGGTCCTTGTCGTTTCTTTGAGCAGCATAAAAATAAAAATACTACTGCCTGACCCAACGTTAACATGTGATTGTGCTGTGCATATATCGGTTGTGAAACAAGACAAAATTAAGATAATTTTGATTGATCATCTTCGGCAACTCGCGACCCTGGAATCATTTCATGAAGAAATCAGGATAACTCGTTTTATTAACATAATATCATACTATCATGTGCAAGGTGCGGCGATATATGGAAAAAAAATTCGCCTCTTCTCCCTTTTATTTCCTGAAGTGATCCCTAGAGGATAATCATGATATGGGCGAAGCAAATATTTATTTTACACGACAAAACGACACTTCGGGGTCGATATTCATACTGTGTAGAACTTATGGTATTTGTTTTTATATCCAGGATGTGAAATTGACTGCAAGAGTAAAAATCTTCCGTATGTTAATTTTTTATAAGTTGCCAATTAAAAGTTGTTGATACTAAAAACTATTCAAAGATTGCCTTTTGTGGGTTTGTCCAAGTTCTCTAAAAATAAATCTGCCATTTAAAACTGCGACTATAAACAGTAGCTGAAATGTAGCAAGCAAAGATTCCTGATACGACAATCATCGTCATCTCATTTTTCTAATTTCATCATTCATGGTATTTTATAATATATCAATATCATGTAAAGTTCTCTCTCCCCAGAGTGGGTTACCCAACTTATCAGTATTAGCAACGCAAACCTGTAAGCCAACGTTGGTAGAAATCTGACAACTCATATTCCGTTTCACAAGGGTACCTCTAAAATGTGTGGGCGCACGGACAAACGTGAACACACCAAAGCAACTTTATGTTTACCCTTTTTGCTTTCAGCTTCATAAATAATTGTCATTAAAAATAAAAATGTTAATAAACATGGAGAAAATTTCATAATAATAATGGATTACAGATACGCTTTTAGCTAAAAAGCATTCATAAAAAATATGAATCTAAATAACGAGCCATCAACGAAAAGTAAAATATATAGCGTCCCTCGTGGTATCAAAACGCTTTCATCGGGACTCTGATGAGATTAATATTGCTCACTTGATAAAAACATTTTATATCTGATCATCTGGTATATATTGAAGCATATAGTTTTAGCATTTTTGCGAGACATTGGAAACCCACAGTGATGTTGGAGTAGATCTTGGAAGAGTTTTTTGGGCTAAAAACTGTAAGCCCTAGAATATTTCCTTTCTTATGTAAAAAATACGTAAAGTCTGCAGAATTTCACTGGAAAATCCATTAATATTGCTGCCCGAAGCTGGCTGCTTAAAAAAATGTCTTACAAAATTCTTAAAATGCACGGAAAAAAGATAGACTGCAGCAAAATATCGCGAGGGTGGATCCAGGCATCAGATTTAATATCTTGAAAGATCTCCGACAATGATTTTTGCTCAGTACTTCTTTCTGTTTGCTGTACTAAGGGCCGATTAATCAATTTATATCCGTAAATATCTTATCTAAACCAAATACATATACGTACGTACAAAGCTATCTGTGTATGGAGACTTTTAAGACCACGCGTCATCCATTAGATTCTATATTAAGATTATAATAAATTTATTGGGCGTTCGGTAACGTTTATGGATTTTTATGTCTCACGCTGTTTCGTAAAACGAGGATAAAGGAGAAAAGAAGAAACCTCTTGAGCGACATAATTATGCCGTAAGTTATGCCGTGGGTATGCTTTTATTTATGACAGCCCAGATTACTGTGCGCACATGTGCTCACAGTCTTGAGTCTATGTGGAAACTATGTAATAGGTAGTTGTCTAAAACTGAAACAACGCATTGCATTGTTATCTCTGGCATGGTACAGAGCAAGTGCATGTATTTTACAATAAAGTGTTCTTAATCTTCGTAGTATAGATATGCATGCAGCTATATTAGCTATTTCTAGTCTAGGTAAGTCTGATGTAATATACCTTTAAGGGAATTATATTAATAATTTACACGAAAAATGGTTCGTGTTACCGATACGATAATCGTGTATCGTGTGCAACTAACATGAGGAAAAGTTAAGCCATTAAAGGAGATTGTACTGCAAACAATTTTGCCGAAAGATGCACACATGGAACCAGACTAGATGCATTGAAAATAGTTTGCAAAAATAAGTACGTATATATGCACACAACAACCATTTCAATACAAACTAACTCGCAACAATAGCCCATTATGAACTGATAAGCAAAGTTCGGAGATTTGCTTAGAACGAGTAAGCTGATCAAACAAATTAAGTAAAAGAATGCTACTGAGGGAAATGTTGAAATATTAAATCCTTGAAAGCGCAATCATGGCGGTCAATGTAAAATGTAAACAACAATAATAATCTAAACGCTAACGTATTCATCCCAGTTAAAAAATACTCTCCACAACTCCACATATTTGAACCTTGTAAGAGGAAAAGCGCACTTATTAGAAACAGATACGCCATACATTCCGAGGCATTGGGCACATTACACTAAAGTTGCATATTCTTGCAAATATTTAAGAGGATTTTTGCTAAAATTCCACTCGACAAAGTTTTTCTGTTTAGATATGAGAAAACCGGTTATGAAACCACGCTACAAAATTTAGCATTTTGTACACTATAGCACTTATACAGGAAATGCAGATAGTTGACCGCATAGTCAGCAGATAAATAAATATGTTCTAAGCTGTTTACTTTAGCTCGAGGAACAAAGGAGAAAATAAAAAGGAAGGAAGCCCTAACTACTTGACGATGTATAAAAGAACAAAAGTACAGCAAACTCTACTGCTGCTGCTTTTGTTCCCCTACCTCCCAAAAGCGATCGTTCCTGAAGGTTGGTCAATATCAGCGGCATAAGAATGGGTAAGAGAAAGGAGAGACTACATGTACTTAAAGTTTTTGCCAGTTTACTCAGCGACTTGTTATGCTCAATTGTTTCAAGTATTCCTTCAATGCTCTGGGGAATCTTATCACCTTTTGTGGAAGAGAAGTGGAAACCGACGATCCACCCGTTTATACTCTCTGCAAAATCAACGAGAGTTACATCTTACCCATTCAGATATGTGCACACAACCTGTGCGATATACCTATTACTATATAGATTAGTAATATAGGGACGGTGTTTAGTGTAGTACTTACACTTGTTCAAAAGTTATTAATTTCTCCATTGGGTAATTCATCTAAAACGTCGTGGGTTGCATAATATGATAGGTACCTATTGTTATGTTAGCTATGGTTACGCAAGCTAGCTTACATAACAGAATACATGCCTACATTTAACATCTTGTTTCCTATCTTGACAGCCCTGATTTTTACTGTGTGTTCATGTTTGCAATAAAACTGGGGGAAATGACATGTACAGCATTGTAATTTACAAGTGCTTAAGCTGAGAGCGTAACTCTTTTAGGAACACGAATTTCTGGTCCCAGACTTGTCTCATACGAATGTATATATACCTAGTCAAAATTCAAAAGTCACGGATTGAGGAGGCCTGCAAGAAAATGAAATTCCACCAATATAAAAGCGCAAAAGGTGGATGAAAATACAAAGGGACTTGACTGGCATTCTTGTCGTGTGTTCGTTCACTCCCATAAGTATTCTTTTTTCCGTCACGCTACAGTCACTGGAACTTGATTTTTCCTGGTCCCTTAATGGCATCTCTTGGTGTAGGTGATAACCCCATGTGGGTGCAACCATGTCATCTCAGCAGGTTTTTAACCGGTAGTGTTATCCTCGCGCCGCCCGACCTGATCACCGCAGAAAAATATGCGAGTGTCAGTAACACTGAGCGAATACTAGGATCCCTACTAGTAACGCTCTATAGTCTAAGGGGACTGCAGCGGACGTTTCTGACAGCTGAGGCAAGAACACACATTTAACGTTGTGAACAAACAAAAAACATTCAGTCTGTGGGAGTTTTTGAATCTCCCACACAAAAAACAAAAGGCGTCTGTAGTGTGTTGTATTCGCCTTCGCACCTCATCCCCAAGTTAGGCCCAAAATAAGCAGGGACAGCAAAAGCTTGCACATTCCTCCTGACTGACACACCCTCAAATTTTTGACTTTTTTAGGCTCCCTGCCCTTTCCCTACACAATTTCACATGCTGGGAGCGACACCAAAAACACTGCTGCATTTCTAAAAAAGTCAAACTGGACCCTTCTTCCCTAAAAACAAAAACCTGTAGGGTCACGCAGTCAGTCCTCTCAAAGCCAGCGAAAGTTGTTGGGGTTGCCTGGTTTCCGTAAACGAACACAGCAGCACTCTTTTGCTGAGGGTGGTCTTGTTACGCTCTGGTCAAAACACCCAAAATCTTTTCACTCTTTTGCTTTCCCAAAACTTTTCTTTGATTGGTCGCAAAAACGTCTTATTGGGGAAAGGATTCAGGGAAAAATTCCCACTTTTCTGCTTTTTTCTCTCCAGCGCGTCCCAAAGCCCCTGGGCAAGCACAAAGCACACACACGAGGCAAAAAAGGGGAATTGTGAGCAAAATGTAGGCCCACAACAAACACACAGCGCGCGCACTACACAGCTCGGTCTGTCGGTTGCCGTGCGTGGAGTCGATCACACAAGAAAATTAGTTGTCTTCTCAAAATGTACACTGTCCACAGGAGCCAGTACTGACAGAATAGGATATGAATTCTCTAGAGAAACTAATAAAAGCCTATTTTGATCAACTTTTTCTGCCGAGTTGTGCAAAACTTTTTTTTACCCTGGTCTGATCTTGTTATGGTATTTATTTGATAACATGAAAACTGAATGCGGGTGGATCAGCAGTTTTGGAAATGCGTTACAAAATCAGCATACACTCACATGGATCATTTTGATGCGATATGTAAAAATACAGAAATAAAGAA
Organism: Sinella curviseta; assembly: GCA_004115045.4. Taxonomy (NCBI): domain Eukaryota; kingdom Metazoa; phylum Arthropoda; class Collembola; order Entomobryomorpha; family Entomobryidae; genus Sinella; species Sinella curviseta. The sequence continues at coordinate 20,600,749 of CM023202.3, read as the reverse complement.
GGACAGAGAATGAGAATAGATCAGAAAAAGAATTTATGATTCATTGGGACTACTTTGAGTCAAATGTCAAGTAAGTTATGATGAATGAATCGAAACTTTTTCTACAGCAATCTTTCTGTTAGGGCTTTGAGAACAATAATTCCATTGGAATATCCTCTTATATAGCTGTCGTCGCAGCAGGAAAATGACTTATTATGGGAATAGGTGGGAACAAGGAAAAGTGGTGGTACATTGGTGAATTGGAAAAATAGAACAAAGAAGAACTTGAATGGGTTTCCACACAATACCACTTCACTTTTTATAATCACCGTTTCTCTACTAGTGCATTCCCAATTTTTTTTCTTTGCTTGACCATCGGAGAAAAATTGCCATCAACGTTCTTTTATCATATCATCCTTTTTTCTTTTTAGTAGAATCAGTACAACAGCAGTGCAAATATGACTGCATTCTTGTAGTTTCCTCATATTAGGTATATACCTAGTATTTTTTCTCTGAATTTTTCTGAGTCAAAGGGATGACTTTCTTTTTGTCGCGTTTTCCTTCAACTTCTAACGGAAAAGGTGCATGGTCTTCCTCAACAAATCTTTTATCTTGGAGTCCCTTATGAAAAGCAGTGCGTCCACGTAACCCACGAAAGCCACAAAAATCACATCCACAAAAGTTTGTAAGTTCATGCTTTCAAGAATTGCCATCATGAAAATAACGTTTAAACGCAATCTCATCGCTAATGTGAGTAGGCATTTATACATCATTCATTCTTCTTGCTCAAACGAATAATTGTATTACTTAGTTTGTAATGCCTGTAATAAATTGCATGATTATAGGAAAGGCAATGAAAAATGTTATCTGGTTTAGCACAAGATCAGTGTAGTATTTCAGATTTTGCAATTTTCCCAACAATCAGTACACAATACATACTACTTAATTTTATATCGTGTGCTATCGACAAATATTTTGAATTTTTTCTTCGATATTTATGTTTCCGAAAAGTAAAAAGTATGTCGCTGTTTTGGCATTGAGAAAATGTAAACATTTATAATTTCTTCGTAAATCTACAGAAATCTACAGAAAAGGAAGTTTATGTCACGTTTTCAAGTGGCTCTTCGTCAGATTAACTTCATGGCAAACATGCATGTTCAAACATTACAAATACAAAAACCAGAAGTTGAAAATTATTGAATGCGTGCTGAGAGAGAATAGAAAGATACATATATGATCATCGTAATGTTACTATATCTCACAAATAAACTTCAAGTCATGTTTTTATTATATATGTAGCATTACTCTCATATATCCGTAATGAACCCGTTTACCGGAAGAAAGACAAAAGTAAACATGCCGCCTTCTATTTTTTAAAAATAGACAGATGAATTTCTTGGGGTATGACCAAAAGGCAAGCTACCAGAACCGCTTGAACTTTAACTAAAAAGGATTAAGCAAATCTTGTAAGTATATGACATGACATGACTATTATATATGATAATGATGACTTGGTGACATGTTCGGTTCAGTTGATGCGCACAAACAAAACTACTTCAACGATGAAATGATCATGATCTCGTGATAGCGAAGAGACTAGGCAAAATAAATATTAAGTACAGCGACATATAACCGATGCGATGATGATGGAAAAGCAGTACAGCATTTCTAATCATTACTCAATAGTCGGATCATAAAAGGAAACTTTTTAGGGTCAACACATGTCAGACTTTATCACAACTGTAACATCATGCAATACCCTCCATGAGGTTTGACATTTTGAGTCTTTCATCTTCAGCATTTTTCTGCTAATATATATTGCACCTTGTTATATCACAGCTATAACTTTTCAATGGCTGCGTTGCCGACGTAGGTACAAATTCAAAAAAGTGCTGTTTCTCGCCAGAAACGCTGTGAAATGTCTTTACTTTATCTAATGGAAATGATTATATGCATGTTGAATGTAGTATAAGTGAACCTGGTAGCCCTCCATAGCACTACCCTACTACAAAAAACATTTGGTTGGTTGTGGTTTTAGTTTGAGGATGGTATTCCGTATCTGATTTTAGTTTTGAATTGATGATACCCAATAACATAGTGACATGATCATTTGCGAAAACATGTGGACATAAGTTTTTTTTAATGAATTGGTGTATCTGGAGTCTGGAATATTACTAAAATCAGAAAGAATGAATTCGTTTATGCAAAGAATCTTTTGATACTACCGTTACGACAAGTAATGGAACATGTTTGTAAGCTCTTTGCATATACTATGGATCCATGTGTATTCATATTTTTTGTTAGGAGAGTTTGTCATCATACTATTCGATTTTACACTTCATGTGGATGGATCAACCGAAGCAGATTGTGGATATGGATGGATGAAATCGTGAAGTGTAAATATGAAATGGGCTCACAATCTTAATGTCCCCTTTCCTCCATCCATCATCGGTTGTCAGCACAGAGTATCCATTAAAACGTAAGGCGTGTACGCTGAATTTTACTACATTATACATACATGATAGTTCAGAATACCCATTTATTTTTGTGTGTATCATGTTATGGCCTAAGAAAAACAGCATTAATATATAAATAGTTTTGCTGGCGGTTTGCGCATAAAGATCGAAATCCATGTTTTATATGATTTGATGTAATTGAATTGTCACTTGAACAAAGAATCTCTTTCATACTAGATAATGCAGTTTTAAATGGTACAGAACAGGATAAGTGCAATCAAGAAAAGGCCCAAGGTTGCAAAGTGGAAGCTGTCAATAATTATTCCTGTCTTTTAAATTTAAAGTAGACCGAACAATATAAACATAGAGCATCATCGAGTTTGGGAATATAATTTCTTGTGCTGATGACGTTGGACTTTATAATCGTTTAAACGAAACATTGACCTATCATAATGGACGGAAAAACCGTTTGTGGTCTTCCAGCAAAGATAAACCGTTTTCCTTTATTTCGAATCAAAATCTACCATTTGAAACGCAGCTTTCCTATCCTTATGGTCACGGCTGCAACAACTACTTGAACTTTTGTCAGAATGACGTTTTTTTCTGCTGCAGCTATCTGATACGGCTAATATACATACATAGCAAACCGGATCATACGTATTCAGCATTCAGAAGTATTTGTTTACATAAAAATAACTTTTGAGACCTTAAAGATCTCGAAATAAGGTGTGAACAGAACCACTTTTTGATTATTTATGTACCAAAAATAAAAAGTTTATGCGAATAAAAATTTGCCAGTAATTATAACTACATGCATAATTAAATTAATGTAGATTTGCTGTTTCTCCCTTGCTATAACATATTTTTTATGGAACCTGCATGGTCATTACATGAATGAACCATTCCATCTTTCATACTTCCATATCCAGTTATAATTATACGTGTGCATATTTAATTTAATATAATATCATTCACACACTATTATTACCTATGCAGATTCACAATTCTGGATCGACTATATTTATATTCACTGCATAGATTCTGTGTGTTTAGTAAACGTTTATGAAATGGCAATTTTTCATGGGAAAATGGGTTTATAAACGATGAGGAATTTGCCACTGAAGTTATTCTAGCTGCAAAAATGTTTTATTCATTCGCCACGTTTATTTTGCATTTTAATGTTTTACATTGTTGATTGCCTGTTCCTAAATAACAGAGGTAATCGAGTTCAGGACCTATTTTTTCCGAACATCGGAAGCGCATAAATAGGTAGTACCAAGGCGGATAGATTACAAAAAGTGTGAGATCTTTGTGTACTAAAACATGTGGCATATGGCACATCTGCTTTGGACAAGAAAAAAAGTACACTTTGGTCCGCCAGGGTGCAATGCAACACGCTACGGAGGTAATTCCAGTAGACAAGCTGGTAAACACAAGCATGTGTTTACCGGAATCATAATCTAGTCAAGTAAAAAATAATTACTGAGATCAGAGCTTTAATTAATTAATTAAGCTTTAAAATTAAACTCAAAATAACAAAGTTAGGAGCATGGTTGGGTTCTTTGTGCCGAAGTGCACCAGTGGACATCGAAGAGGGGACAAGTGCCATTTATTTCGTCCTTCATCGGAGTCAGCGGAGCAGTGGGTTAGGGTCATGACAAGACTTCGTGTTGATAAGGCGTTTGACCCACAGAATGATAACCATCGTATTTGTAGCCTGCATTTTGACAGTAGCTGCATCATAACTGATTTTACTACGAACATAAACGGAATAGATGTCAAGCTTCCACGGGAACGATGGACCCTTAACGCCGCAGCAGTACCAACAATATTCAATAATTTGCCGGCATCAGTACAGCCGAAGGTATCCAAGCCACGGAGGGCGTTGGTTCGAGTCAATCGAGAATCTAGTGAAATTTCAAAACCTAAGAAACAAAAAATTGAAAGTCCAGAAAAAACTACACACCAGCAATCGGAAGATGACCATGATACGACGGAAGGACATCCGACTACAACTGACGAAGTAGTAAATTGGTGGTCCGGCATTGCTGAAAAGAAAGGATGGGTTTTAGATCAAACTGCTGGAAACTGTATTTTTCACTCCTTCTTGTACGATGGAACAACGCCCGTGACAAAATCAATAGTCGTAAGTAGTAAAAGATTCTTAAAATACTTAGTACAAACACAATTAATATGATTAATTTCCGTTATAACTTGTTTTTCTTTCTATTGAAAAGGTATCTTTTGCCACTTCGGATGCAGCAATATCGGTGTTCATAAATGCAAGAAACGTTTTCGGCTTTTTATTTGGGAAACAATTTGCGTCATTTAGCTTCGCTGGAATATTGGAACTTATGACAAAACTGGGAACCTTATCGTGTTGCTCCGGAATAGCGGGATTTTCGTCAATCCATAAATGCTCTGATGGACGAAGGAATGACGACCGATGGTTTTCAGTTAATTGTGGTATTGTTGGAGAATTTAAAATATGCATTCAATGCAAGTTACTCCACGGAAGGCTGTCTAGACTACTAAACAATGTGACACCAAGAAACCGAAAGTTGACCATTCGAAAATCTCAGAAACGTTTGTCTTACTACAAACGTTTGTCGTCCCAGCTACGTGCATCACACCGGGTGCTGCGTATGGAAATCTTACGGCTCAATACCTTTATGAAAACAGTTGAGTTTGACACATTGGAGAACAAGCTGAGTCAAGTGGAAATGCCTTTCCAGTTACGAGAAACCATTTTGACGGGTTTGAAATCGGCAAAGGTTAAATCAATGAAGGGAATGAGGTGATTATTGTTATTATTGTTATTATTATTGTTAACATTAAATTTTCGAAACAGCAAAGATTCAAAAATATTAAACAGTAATTGTCATTGTCTTAGGTACTCGACATCTTGGCTGTTGGAATGTTTGCTGCTCCGGATAAAGTCACCGAGCGCGTACAATCATTTACGAGACACAAAAATGATACCACTCCCTCACCCAACTAATTGAGAAAACTAATTGCTGGCCAACCATGCGAGTTTGGATTAAATGACGCCGCTCTAACTTCAATTAAACAAGCATTGGCTGGTAAATCAAGACGTGATCGCCAAGGAGTTTTAATATTCGACGAAATACAGCTGAGAGAAACAGTTAACTACAATCATCATACACATCGTCTCGACGGATTCATTGACTATGGCGATAACACAGATACGTTGGTGAAAGAAGATGAAAGACAGTTATTGGCTAATCACGCGTTGGTAATTATGTATCGACCTTTTAATGATTCTTGGGTATGTATAATAACTTCAATAACCATGCCGAAATGAAATCCTATTTACAATATATTTCATAGAAAGATTTTAAAATCCGTGGAATAGGTACAGCCAATTGCGGCTTTTGCGACACGAAATGCGGCTAAAGGATTCGCGATACAGAAGGTGGTTATGCAGGCTATAATAAAATTGGAAGCCATAGGAGCAGAGGTTCTATCTGTGGTATGTGACGGCTCCAAACCTAATAAATCATTTTGGAAGCTATCGGGTATTGGATTAGTGAATGGGGAAATAAAAAATAACGTATGTTAATGCTTAAGACATTATACAACCATTATTATACTTGACAACAGATTTAAAATTCATAGCCACTCATTTTTGAATTACAGATTCAGCATCCTTGTGATGAGAAACGATTTTTATATTTTACATGTGATGTTCCTCATTTGTTTAAATGTATACGTAACCACTGTTTAAAATATGGAAAATTCAAAGTGAGTTTACCCATCAGATGATATATCCAGTAATATAAAGGGCTAATTAGTTTTTATCCCAAAAATGATTTCTTTTTTAGTTTTTCGGACAGGATGTGAACTTTGCATTTTACACGAGGCTCTTGGAAGAAGACAACAAACGACAATTTGGCCTTCGTAAATGTCCAAAGCTAACAAAATCGCACGTTCGTCCAAATTGTTTTGAAAAAATGGTCGTTTCGCTAGCTACACAAGTCAGTCTATTTATCTGTTGATATATTAATTAAATAGTGCAAAGATATAAAATTGATTGTAAATATTTTTTAAAGTTGTTTAGTAGAAGCGTTGCAACAGGCTTGGAATTTTACCGGAGCCTTGGTGTTAAGGACCTACATGGCAGTGAAGGAACTCAGCAGTTTACACAGATAATGAATGATATTTTCGACGCTCTCAACACCCGGTTCCCCAAACAAGGGATTCGAATGAACTCTCCCGTTTATCATGTTAATATACTTCTTTATCTTTGGCTAAAGGTTATGTTAATTTAGAAATTAAATTTGAATATCTTTACTCGTATTTTAGAGTCTCCGAAGTTTTTACTCGCGATTGACTTTAGTGGACAACGATAAATCGTCCGTGGATGAAGAACCATGTACTCATTTTGCTAGTAAAGAAACCATCACAGCGTTAAAGGTTACGTTGAAATCAACAATCGAACTGATTGACTTTCTTCTTCTTGAACTGAAGTACCACTATGTCTTGACAGCTAAGATGAATCAAGATTGCTTGGAGGTACCGAATATAATACATGGTCATCGAATTTATTTTCTAAACTAATTTCAAATCATAGTAATTAATGGGCGTCATGATATTTTTAGAAGTTTTTCGGATTAATCAGAGCGGCGGGCGGAAGGGAAGATCATCCAACTGTGAGCAATTTTATCCAGCTTTTTCGCTTGCTGAGTTTGTACACGCCCGTCAGGAAGGCTCTACGTGGAAATGTTAGCACTGACGAAGATATTCGAGTCCTTCATGATATGGAGAAAAACTTTCGTCAGTCTGCTGTACTGAAGAAGACCCGAGATGAAGACAGAAAGCGGATGATTGACGAAATTATTATTGATAAGCTTTTGACTGTAGGTGACACTTCGCATTCAGAAACTGGCGGAATTGACGTAGACAACGGTTGCAGTTCGATATTCGACGAAAATCTAATTTTCCATTTGGCTGGATTTTTGTGCTACCGGGCAGCAAGTTTGCTTAAGTGTACAGACTGCGTATCATCTTTGTCTGTCGAACGGTGTAATGCAATGGAAAATGTTAGTTATTTAACAGAGCTTCTAGATTACGGTGCTTTGTTCTATCCGTCACAAGTCTTCTTCTCACTAGTGACTGAATGGGAAAAATCAGTTTGTAAAGTTCTTAGCAATGGACTAACCAATGGAGACATTATAATGGAATGTGTAAAGGAGGTCACAAAATTTAGCATGAATGGTTTGGGTTGTGGGAAAGAGAATCACGCAGAAGACTTGGTTTGCTTGCTACTTCCATATTATGTCACAATGAGAGTTCATTTTTATACCAGGTCAGTTGGCCGTTCTTTGGGAAAGGGTAAAGCAACTAAAAATAAGAGAAAAGAGTCGAAGCTTTTGTCAAAATAATGTTGGGTATGAAATTTACTGTCAAAATAAAGATTTATAATCAAAGAGCTTTACACTTTGGGATAATAATCATCTTATTTCGTCTTTCTAGTAGAAAGTTTCTACCCAGATACTTCATAACTGGTGAATGGAAATTCATAATGCTTAGTGGTATGGTACATATGATGCAAGCTATCGACCTCCGTAGCGAATGTTGCGACACCTACAGCATTCCTCTGCATCAGCAGAGGAATTCTGGCGGTTCGAGCGGGACAAAATGTACTATTTTTGATCTATTTACTTTGGTAGTACAATAGTACACCTCTATAAATCGGACAAAAACGTTAACCAGCGTTTAGAAGATGTGTAAAGGCATGTTTATTATATTTTTCTCACCATCTATAAATAATATGTATTTCGATTTCAATGCATCGAAATTTCATCCTGAATTACCTACATACGTAAGAACGTTACTTTGTAATCTATAATGAAATGAACTCTGTAAAATAAGGTGATGACGTTAATGGACCATTCTGTATCTATCGCACATCGGTTCAACTGTTGACGGGTGAATATGTTAGTCGCGAGTAAGTATGAATGGCAAGCAACAAACGGCAAAAATAACTCGTTCCGCAAATACATAAAATCAAAATCAAGGACTTAACCACAGATGTACGATAACATGTTATATTTTTGTAAGATATAAAATCTATTTTTACTTATTAAAAAGGGATTATCTCTTTATTAAATTAAAGAACCATTATGAGTAAACGATGGTTTAAATATTTTTTGCTGCAAAAGTAAGTTCATAAAAAATATTTCCCAAGTTTCTTTTTCGGCCAAGTATTTACAGTATTATGGATTAATTTATTGCCACGATCCAGGAATCAATACACATGTTGAAAAGGGCCAGAAGGTTACACTGTTGCAATTTTCTAACAATTAAGTCCAGTGTGAACGAACTGTATTTGCCTTCTGAAAGTAAAGATTGCTGCAGATATGCTATGATAATGACTATCATTACAAAACCGATCATTAGTTTTCTTATGACGATTACAGGACCCGCAGACACTATATCTACGTGCGGTTTTTTACTTTGGGAAATTTTCCTGTTTCAACAATTGCAAAAGTTTCAAGTTTGATAAAGATGGGAGTAAATTGCAGGATCATGTTAAGGTTTATATTAGGTATGTACGATTACGTACCAGTAAATTTTATATAAGTGTAGAATTTTGCAAATAAGCTGTGATAATGGTGTCGTTGATTCATGATGCAATCTTTATTTGTATGCATTTACTTCTGATTGCACTTGCAGTCGGAATACTACTATGTTAAAAACTTTGCAGACAATAGTGTTGCAGAGATAATATAGAGTAAAAAATATGTACATATGTGTATTATTTTTATTCTAGAGGATAAAACTTCACATGTGTAATTATTTTTTTATGGCATTGGGTACATAGCTCACATGGGTGCCGCTTCCAACAGGTTCCAGGATTTTTATGCAAAAATGTAAACTAGATACATGCGGATAGAAATATTATGTTCTATATCGTTGAAACCATTCTGTGGGATTTTTTCGTAATTCTATGTTATCAAGTTCTGGTCCCGTGGGAATCATTTTTCTGTAGTTGAGTGACCAATTCAACCTAGCCCTTGAATTACCTAAAAATTGTACTCTGTAAACAATGTTTACTTTTTACTTTTGACCATACAGATTTTGGATGAAAATATTGTCTAAAAATATATCAGAAAGTTAATAGATAGTGTAAATGATAACACATTTAATTACACTCCACAAACTCTAGCATGTGTGCATAACCTGGTCAATGTGAGCAGGTTGCTATTATTATGAATAATGGGTACGTACTGTGAGGCTTAAATGAGCACGGACGAATGACATTATGTTATAGCACACCTACGGTTGCCTTTCCAGTGACAATTACACGGTACGGTGATCACAATGAAGGTGAAGGTGATAAAAATAGAAGTAGCATTTAAGTACGAAACAGTTATGCGTTTCATTCAAACAACGTCGTGTACAAATAAAAGCCCACATAATACTGTATTCATAATGTATCTAATACATCAACGTAAGTTTTGAAAGCATGTGAATAATAGGAGCGAAAAATGAGTTCTCGGGTACCCTATGAACCACTTTTGCAATATTATTATTTAATGCGATAATTTGAAGTAAGATGCATAAAGCCAAACATGACATGGAATTGTTTTCTAGATTACGCTCATGGCTCACACAATCTGGAAAACCCATATCTTCTCTCTACTTTCTGTATAGTAGTAGCAGCAGCAGGTATTTTTTTTAAAGTTTAAGAACAATAAATATTTTAATACCACAAATTGATATGAGAAGAAAATGTCATTCCTCCCATAATATGTAATATTTCGAAATTCATAAGGTACAAATATTACCACTAATAAAAATTGTATGGAGTAAATTTATAGTGGAAAATAGAGCCACCAATCCATAAAGTTCACGACCCATTGCATGGTTGATCCTTATACTCAGATTAACACTATAATTTTGTCTGGTATGCTGTGCAAAATTGTCTGTGCACATGACAGACAGCCACAGTTGGTTGTTGGGTTTCCTGCCTACTAAAAAGCACAAAAAACACAGCGCAATATGCATATGGGTAAATGTCAAACGCACAAAACAATAAGAAACCCATATCCAATGTGCATCCATTCAAAGTGGTTGTTATTGCGCTATGCATTTACTACTGATAATGTGGTTTTTTTCTAGTATAAACTAGCCGGGTATTAATCACTGATATCAGCATTTTAACGATAACGATGAACTTAGCTTCGATATTATTCGGGTTATACACCTTGAATTATGAGATGAAAAGGAAATCCCCGTGAGTTTTGCAAGAATTCTACAAAACGTTAGAATGACCATTACACTGCAATTCTGTGCGAAATAAAGTAATTTTCATCCTAGACTACTACTTCTGAAAACCAGCCAAAAAACGTAATAAACTGATGATATGCTTCCTTTACCAATGGTAAATACCCGTGATAAATAATGATAATGAACAGAGTAAAAAGTTCGGTATATACGTTATGAAAAATCATACTAAAATACAAGATTTAAAAAAAATGTAAATTGTATTCTATAATTCCATAGTCTTGATATATATCGATTAGTGTTACTCGTCTACTTGGATTTTGAACACAATACTTAAGCATATAAATGACCCATGAACCCGTGAATTCTAATTTAAATCCGTTTTTTTGTTTCAAATCCAATGGCAGTTGTGCTGCTACTTTAATTATCTTCATCTCACTTGTCTTGTGCCATATCATTAGAGATAATGGGATGATGCGCTTTGTAAATGAATCTAATTATGCAGCTTGGTGCTTGTTAATTTGGAAAAGTGGGTAAACGTGCGAATCAACTTTGCTTTATCATGGTCATTTTATGTTCTTGTTCTGATCCCACTTACAACTAACTTATTCATTACAACTAATTTATTAACTACCGGAAGCATGAAATGCTTGAAAGGTAGTTATAGCGATTGATCTGTTTGTCTGTCTGTCTGTCCGTCCGTCCGTCTGTCTGTCTGTCTGTCTGTCTGTCTGTCCGTAAACACTCTAACTTCCCTCCACGTTGACCGATTTGACTCAAATTTGGCATAGAGGTACCTTGGCCAATAGCCACGTTCCCTATTGATTTTCAGCCACCTAGCTCATCATTAGCCGGAAGGAGGGGGGTCGACGTCTTTGGGGTGGTGGGGGTGACAAAATTGTCAAAAAATTTTATTGTACGAATGGATAGAGGGGTTCAAGACGAACATTTTTTGTCAACGCACCATGGGTCAAATCGGTGACCTGGCGGTGGGAGGGGCCCCCGAATGTATAGGGGAAAAAATGTTATTGCATAAATCGGTGGATATGGTCAATTTGAATTTATTTGACGTAGCATAATGGTCAAATAAGTATACAATAAGTTAGCTTGGCATGCACGATTCTTCCGGTAGTTATATATTAAAGGTTACACCTTACTAGTTTATTTAAGAGTGCATCGTCTACGATGCATACAAATTATTACGATTCTTTAATTTTTGTGCCCTGCAAAAGAGAGCAAAAGAAAAAAAGTATCCTGTTGCTGAAGCGCAATAGTGGGTCTAGACTGTAGTATAAGTGTCTGACAGTATGATCACAAACAATAAACAAAACTTACTCAAAATATTTTGCAAACAACAGGTAAAAGTTACATGTGTGCATGACAGTTCTGCTCTTAATTTTGCCTAATGTCATGTAATGCAACTGAAACAGGAGACCGAAGCAACACATGCCCACGCCGGCAGCGTCGGATAGACAAGACAACACTCAGCAAAACACTTTCTGATATACAGTGGCAAGTCCACTGTTTTCCAATGCTCAAAAATAAGCCTAGTATCGCATCGTACTGTGTGCATAGTCTCCACTTAACGTATATTAATTTCATTTTTTATCAAATGCTTGTGCTGTTTCAGTATCGGTATGAATTATGCATTACTCCATATCAATCTCATTTTTACACAGGTACACCAACAGTGAGGTATACAAAAAAGGAGGTCATTGATTTCTTCAAAACACTCGTTTAACAAAACATAAATAACTTATTCTAAAGGAAGATACATTTGTAAACTAAATACCAATGGATTGAGCTACATACATAATTTATTAACAACTATTTGCTTACCTGTGGAGCATAGGTACTGAAGTTATGAGCGTTGGAGGAACTGGGAAAACCAGGAAACATCTCGGATATATCATCCCCGCTGAAGCCTCCAATCTCGCCTCCTCCGGATGACTCTTCCATGGTCTCACCTTCCCCCAAAAACATACTCTGTTCGGGGACAAGTCTATTAAAGTAAGAGCAGTAGTAGAAGTGATGGTGGTTCTCCTCCTGAACCCACTGCTACTGCCAAGGACGAAGTTGAATGCACGGTAAACTACACAACCTGAGAGGAAAGAGAAAAAAATACCCTTGAACTTGTTAGCCTTTTAAATGTGCACCCACATAATCGTCTGTCGGAAGTCAACATAGGTAATAGAAAAGCATCACGGTAACCCTTGCACAGTGCGGTAAAATTGCCAAAAAACGAGCTTCAAGCAATGGTAAACATACCCAATGAATTCGATATCATGAGCATATAAGTTTCTTTCCTGCAAATATTGAATAAGCACGTTACTTGTTTCACGTGGATCAATAATAGTACATGCATAGCAATCTCCATTTTCAGCTCCTTACTGCCACATCCATATAATTCATGACAGTACCCAGGAGGACCTTCAGAAACGCCAGTAGATAAGGCAGATTTTTTTCATGCGAAAATCATCATAATCCGTGGAAAACATACCTAAACAAAACCTACATTTACTTGACGATATTGTTTTGTATTATCTACTCATTTTTTTACTTTAGATACACTGTTCGTTTTGTGTTTGCCGCTAATGAAGCATCAAGTCTAAATATTTAAAAAAATATAGGTATACATGTACATCTATGTAAATGTAAAAAATAAGTAAAAAATTATTTATCAGCATAAAACATAGTTTGATAAGCATTTTAGCGTTCATGGTCGAGCGGAGACGTATTTTGGATTGGTGTACCATAATACATGCTGTAGCGTGTATTAAGTCACAGAAAAGTCATCTATCACGTATAAAAATCAAAGAAGTTTGTACAGTATACACACATTTGTGTAAATACAGCTCAGATGTTACCAAAAGTTAATTAATAGTAATTAATTACCCAATAATTAAAAATTGCATGAAAACCATGTAATGAGCCGAAATAATGCAGTTTTGTTGAAAAGGCCTACAAATGTGTACTCATTTTGCTAACTTTACCGCATTTAGTAGACACAAAATTATTGCATTTTTCAATCGATCTATCAATGATAAATGAATTTGCGCTGCGGTGATATAGGAATTTATCAATCAGATTTCATCATCCACGTGTAAGTGTATCTACCTACTCGTTTTTGTGTGTAAAATGTCAAAATAAAACATGTAACTTCATGTAAAGTGAATCTTTGTGCATACACTTTATATTTTTGTTAGTATATTGTGGCTACTTACTTGTTGCCGGTCTAGATTAAAAATTAATTTATTACGCCTGCATGCAAGTTGCTACTCATGTATATTGTAACACGATAGGGATATGATATATGGTGTATACACATCAAAGTACTGGACACATTGAGCAAAGCACATCAGGCATTTTCGTCATTCTTTCATTCGTCACTGGTGTTGTTACACATGCATAATTAATATGCACATCCCCATATGTGGGTGATGATGGAAAGCGAGATGAAGATCATTTAGTGACAAAAAGCCCATCTTCTTCATTACAATTTAAATTATAGTGCAGCATACATTATGACAGCTTTTTGGTAATTTCCCATAAAATATATCACCTAGTTTTTTAAAGAAACTTTGTGTTCACAATTTTAATATTCTAGATTCATCAAAGTTTGTTGGATCGAATGTCCTCTGGCAGTGTACTTACATGAGTCCATGTATGTAAACAGTTTTAAGCAGATACATGTAAAGAGGCATCTAATATAGTGTGCAGTACACGGAAAACATTCATTAAAATTAGCGTTTTAGTTTTTAATTAATATATTGTTTACTTGCTTATAATTGATCTGGAAGGAAGCGAAAGGGAGAGATGCACAAAATGTGCAAGGCCCCACGATATTCTGTTTAGCGGAGTTGCTTTGAAAATTATGTACATACGTATCTATTTACAAAGCACAAAGAAAACAGCGTGAATAATTAATATTCGATTAATTTTACGCCAACTCATGCTCATTACTTCCAACTTTTCGATTTTAAAATATTAGAAATCATGACGCAAAATAATTCAAATTTTCTGCTCACGTAATATAGTATTTACTTTATCTTAACTAAGTAATGGCCTTTCAGAGTGCGTCTCAGTCAGTCAGTCTCATTTGACAGTTTGCATTTTGTACCATTAATTAGTCTTACACATAATAAAATCCATCTTCCAATATGGATAACATCAACGTGACAACTTAACATTTTTTATTTTTGCTGCATTATTTACATGTCATGAAAATGGGAAGCAAAGGTCAACCTTCAATCAAGTAGCCGAAACTTCCAAATGAAAAGTCATGTGAGTTTATGTTGCTAATTTTAATGACAGAGTGTGGATTTTTAAGAAGAGTTTCTTTAGCGCACAGCTGCATACAACTGAGAGAATGGTGTTTTTTGCAAAAATAATGATACAGCGTGCAAAAAAAGCTTTTGTGGCTGCCCTTGTATGTTCTAACTCGATGTCTTGTTATTTAGTAGGTATGCATGTAAATATCCAATCCGTTAAGATTATTCGCTTTAGTAGGCTTAAGAGCTCAGGAAAGTCTTATTGACATAAAGAAACTGTTACAAGCCCTTTCCAGTCTCCGTGCATATTTTGATTGCTTTTGATTGATATTTTTACTTAAAACCCGCAAATGCGATGACGTTTAAAATCAAATGCGGCGTGCTTTACGTGAATCGAAGATTCTATCAAAAGATTAAAGCATTTTCCTTGTAAACACTCACGCTGAAAAATACAGCCACGCCACAACCACAACTGACGGCCTTTACAAAACACGAAAACACCATGATTGATAATGATGATATATGTGTTCCGAGTCGTCAATAAATATTTTATAGCTACAATTATCATTAAACTATTGTCAACTGTTCTTTTGCTCGCGAAAAGATTTGTGAACGCCTACGCAATGTATATATGAGCAGAATGTAGGCACGAATTCGTGTTAAAACGGAAAAATGTTTCCTTTGACATGTCAACATAGACGTTAATACTTGCGCAATAATGGTAATGCAATATTTACTCCTACTCGCAATTGTGCTTTCCTGATGTAAGAATACTGAACTTTAGGTATAGATTTACACAAGAAGCATTTGCATATCACATTTCTTACGTTTATTTGAATTTTAGGTGTATTTTTACTTATCTTTGACACTAATTACATTGTATAGGTAACTATATTTCTCAGTTTTCTGGCTGCTAGTGCCTCCGTACGATATACATTAACGTATTTTGGCTGATTCTATCCTTATGCTTTTAATAGAGTAATGGAACCAATAAATTGACTATGGTACAAACTGAAAAGTTGATACTGTTACATCAATAAGTGAAGGTCGCTCCTTGTTTTTAAACATTTCAACAACTTCAAACTTGGTTGTTGCATGAAATCATGATCGACGTCGACACGCGGGTATAGCATTTTACTGACATTTTATTATCCACTAGCAAAATCTTTGACAAGATATTACTTTTGGTTTATTCCATGAACCTAGGATAAATACAAACGTGTGACAAAAATATTCCAGTATATTATGCATCTTCGTTTGAAGTAAAATGAAACTTGACATGAATTTTCCGTTTGTAGTGAATTTTAAAGCCCTATTGCTCTATCATTAGTTTTGTTCTTTAATAAATAGAATAATAAAATGTTAGGTGTGGCTACATGTGCGGCTATTCTGCATGTAAATAAGTTACTCTTAAACTAAATAATACACGGGTTAAAGTGACCGTAACTTTGTATTAATTTAATAGTAACTTTGAACGTATTTAAATTAAATTATACTCATTTACTATTGCTCGACAAATGTTACCAAGTTACCACTTATTGGCTCCCAATAGCATAGACAGCTATTTACTCGCATGCATATCGAATGTTACGTAATATGTTCTTCATAACTTTGAGAGCAAATTAAGTGTAGTCATAAAAGTTGAATTTCTTTGTGTAGCCGCTTCCACTAGGTTATAATACGTTTGATTAGGCTATTAAATTAGGATGTGCATCCACGTATTTATTCAGCGGAAATGTTACCTTTAACTTTACCCTTTTACAAGGCGGAAAACAGAAAACTAAACTGAATTCATGCTAAAAGTGACGAAAAAATAGTTTTCTCTTCACCACCATTCACCCACTGCCTCTCCATCGCTTTCAGAAAGAGTAATACTTCCTTGATGAATTGTATGCAAGCAAAGCATTTTTATCCTTTCATGTTTGTTCTATTCCACGTGAATGATGAGACAGTAAACTTTTCTCATCTACAAAATGTTCGCCCTTTCTGTCTTCTGTCACACAGCAATACAGAGAAGCGGAAACTATTATGCACTCCAGTTTTCAATAGTGGAAAACTTTCTTTAATGTTCCATTTAGAAGGTGTCTACACTCTTCTCGAACTCAACTTGTGTCGGAGTAAGCAATTCACTGCGGTGCGGCACACGATGAACGCACTCAACAGAGATGAAAAATACATTTAAAAAGCAAAGAAAGAAAATTGAGCTCATCTCAAGAGTACTTATTCAACTTGTACAAACCCAGACGAATACATATTATTTCCTACCTCCCTTTACAAATGAAGAAAATGACATGACTAGAGAAAAAAGTTGATCAATGGCCCTCATGAATCCACTGGTTTTAACATAAACTGCGTCATAGTCCTTTTCCAGAGAAAAGCACGTAACACTTCATTCTATGTCCATATATTAATGATTATGATTATTTTCAGTTGGAAAACCTACATTCGAATCAAGAACATAAAACTTTCTTGCAAGGTTTATGCGTGCCGCAGACAGAATCCTTCTTTTCTGTGATTTGTCGAGCACATCTTCTTTATGACTCGTCCGCATGCAACAGCCCTAGCCAATTTGGAAAATTGTGTAGGTATATTAATTGTGAGTTCTTATTTCTACGTGATGATGATAGCCTTAAACGAGAAGAATGTGATTCACCGTACATTCAAATCCGCATATAGTGCACACAATGTCCCATTAATGCTGCATTAAAATGGTTGAAGAAAATTATCTTTTGGGATTATCAGAGATCAGTGTAATCGAAGACATGTACTTATATTTGTAGGAATGTTATACATGTATTTATGCCATTCGCATTCTTTTGTCTCCGACGTAGCTTTTATTGTTGTGTATTGTTCAAAGACATGTGCTTGAGCAGTCCCGAAAAGTTGGAGCTATAGCTAAGGAGCTATGGGGTTGAGTCTGTCGACCGCTCTGTGTTCATCATACACCATAAATATCACAATACATACCTCCGATTTACTGCCATGAAAAGAAGCTAGCAACGACAGTATTTTTACATTTTGCATGTGCAATATAACAGCTGGAGACTTTAGCAACAAAGTCTAAAAATATTCTTTGTTCGGCAATATTTTCGTAACAGGATGGAAGCAAAGGAAGGATTTTTATACGCAAACAATTTATTTTAAGTATATTAAGTACACACATTCATTTATCTTCAGCCGGATATATACCTACGACATACATATACGTACCAAGATATTCTTGATGCTATTATTATCGAAAAAATTGATCCTGTTTCTAAAGGTCCCATGAGAAAAGGTAGATAAGTTATTGCCAATAATGCACTTCTTCATTATCGTAGGTCCGTACGGGATTACACCACGCAAAATATCAACATTTAAAAGTATAGAAGTCTGAGTCTGAGGTAAAAGGTACATTTTTATTTCCTTATAAACACTATCTTGCTATCGAAGCTTTGTGCAATCTTACGGGATGACTCTTGTTGCCTGACTGTATTTGAGGTTAATGTATGAGAATAGCAAAGAAAAAAGCCACCACCGTTCTCTATTTTGCAGGATTTTTATTTTGCATAATTTGAGTACATGGAGTACATCTACGGTTTATCTAGCGATATCCGTATCTGTGAAACTGAAGCAATGAATTAGTTGAGTAAATACAAGTAGGTGGGTGGCAGTGTCTAAGGTATATGTTATACGTGCACATACATGGACACTGCACTGGTAGCGCTACAGTAAGAAAAGATGGGTAAAAATGATTCATTGTATTACACCTTTCTCGCCTTTTTAGTTTACATTTTTTTGGAATTTTTCCGAGAAGACTAACTATAATCCTTGTGTGTACTATAATAATCATACTTTTTCACGATAATATTTTAAAGTAGTAAAATCCCAAAAGTATTTCATTCACCTTTTAAAGGGCTGAGTGTAGGTATATTTATGTATGCGTATTACTCCTACATTGTTTTAATAGTGTTGACTTTTTTATCTTGATCTTTTTCGTACGATAACAACATAAAAATAGTTAATGCTCATTACATGTATCGTAATATTTATAAACAAAAGTACATATATGCCCTGCCGTATTTTCATATAGTGCTCTGTCATGTATGTATGTAATTTAACCCTCGAAGAAAAAGGCACTAACTTTTGATATAAACGATATAAACTTACTTAATATTCATGAAGATTATGACAGCGTTTTAGTGGATGCTCATTCGCTTTTTTCGGGCGGTTGATTTTAGTGCGTGGCTTTTTGTTTCACTCTGAGTAACACTTTTCACTGTCATTTTTTCACGCATTCTTCCTGGTTTCACTCCGGTTGTTACTTGGCTTGACAGTTCTTAATGGATGCTTACGTCCAAAATTCAATTACACGTTCCGTTTCTCTATTTTTTTAGCTTCACTCACGAATTTGACCACGAAACTACATTAGCGTCGAAAAGTACTAAAACAATATTTTCGTGGTCTTATGAGAAGCAAGTCGAACTAATATAAATGTATAAATATTTAACAGCACGGCACTTGCAACTTCAATTAGCTAATCTTTCAAATGAAAACTAAAAAAAATATCGAGACAGCGGTGTACTCGAAATACCAACAAATTTTCTTGCCAATTATTTGTACAGCGACTGAGTGTCATACGCAGTTAATTTTTCCTGCGTAAATACAACAGAGTTGCAAAAACTAGCAATCTTTTAAATTGCTCTGCATCTAAACTGTAGTTAGGTTTGTGACAAGTTTATATTCACACTGTTCCTGTTTTAAGAGTTATGTTGTTTCCTTTGGGCCTTCACAAACCGCTTGAATAATTTGGCACACGCTTACATGCATTTCTTTCAAAACCGTTGCGACAGTCAATGCACTTGAATTTTTAGATGCCTGTTCCGCAAACACTTATTACTTTGTAGGCGTTGTATGATTTTCCCATTGGATGATGGACGTCTCACCGAAAACCTTAATGTTTGACAGCCGAATGGTAACAATAAATTTCATAAGCAAAAATTCCAATGGCAATTTACACGGCGTAATCGCAAGGATTTACTCCTGTGAATTTGCATTCATTTATGCAATTTTAAATAAGTACTGATTCTGGTCGGCACTGATTACGACCCGATTGCGGAGTGATTGGGTAGAGAATGATGGTTTCTTATTTGCATGATAATTCGAGTTGAAAAACATGAGATTATTCCTCTGGGTATTTGATCACCATGTGTTGATGAAGAACTAAGTGAGTGAGAATGATGACTACATGATAAATCATCCCAACTCCGATGACATAGAAAGGGTTATTCAATCATTCACAGTCTCATCGCCCCACAGAATCAACAAAAGCACCAGCAGCTCGTGTTCAAACAAAGAAGAAAGTATCTACTTATTTGAGTCCAACTTCATGATAAAAGCAAAACTGGTCCTATCATGTCAAAATCCTCTATATAATCAACAATCTAAGCAAACTTAAAATTTAATCCTGTTCTGCAACTAGAATTATCCCCGGTGGCAGTTTCTCATGTGCAGATATATGCGAATGTAATACAAAGTATAGAGATAAAGGGCAAAGGGTTTCTCTGTCTTATTTACTCTTGATTACATAGTTAGAAAGCAATAGTTGCTTCCGTTCTCTTAGAATATTGTTCTATTTTCTGTATACTCCTACTCATATAGTATAACTGCTGCCGTTTTTTGTGTTGAATGTAAACAATCCAACTAGACTATTCGGATATACCATTGTGAGGTATTGTCCTGATATATGTACTATATGATTAGCTGAGTTTTTATTCGTGTATTGTATGTATAGTTGGCAAATATTTTCTTTAAACGCAGTTTGCTTCCATGAAGCTTCCAAGAAAATGTTTCAATTCTGCTTCCTTTTTTTGAAAACTTCTGCAGTAAACCCGGTTTACTACCAGCAAGATTTACTTGCTTACTTTTTAGTCTTGAAATCACTTTCAGTTTTTGTAAAAACAAAAGACGGTACAGGTATGTATGTGCCTTTTTTGAAAAATTGATCCGACACAGTAGAAAGTCACATTCACTGTTTGGCTGGGTGTATGTTGACGGGGATGAAAGATTCGTTCTACTACTAACTAACAAGTCCTGGAGCCCGTTCTCATTCCGAGAAAGATCGGGGCTATGTGATAATACGCAGCTGTAAACTTGAGATTAGTTTTCTTCTTCCACGATATAATGGTATGTGTTATTCTTTCACTCACTTATCGGAATGGGTAGGATCCTTATATGTTGAGTGTGATGAGAGTATTCTAACGCCATACAACAACACAAAATCCACACTGATACAACAATACTCTTACAATAATAATATAAGTCATGAGAAAGTCGTATTGTTGCAAATGTGTCAATAGTACACTTTGTCGGATCACCTCACTTACATTTCTTCTGTGAATCCAATCCCACTTTGTCATTTAACTGTCACATATACTACTGCAAAAGAGTGAAAAATTGCTTTTCAGAACTCCTCAAACGCATGATTTTTTCCGCAAGATTAGATTACTCTTTATATAAACCCATCCAGCTAATGTTCAACAGTAGCACCAAAAAATGTTACGTATGCTGTTGACAAGAGGAGCACAGCAGGTGAACGTTTGCGTGCTTCCACTCATCTCCTTCATTCACTGGTACATTCCTTCCTAGGTAAATGGAATGATAAACTGTCTGTTGGCGAACCGCAGATGAAGAAGAGGAACAATAAGAAGAAGAGTGCAAAATGCGGAGGAGAAGAAAACGACAAACCAGCGTATTATGTAGTTTGTTTAAAAAGACTTTTGCCTGCGCTGCCGAGTCAATTTGCAACTCAACCAGCAATAGCAGCGGCAGCAGCAACGTTACCTTTTTTCATATCTTCACTCGCCAGAGCTTTCTGGGCAAATGCATAGAAGCAAATGTAGGCAGATGAACTGAACGACTAAAGTTTTATATGAAAACAAACCTTCTTGTTTGCGAACAGCGATGAGAAGAACTGTTCTTGCTTGCTAGCTATCATCGGAGCTACTGCTCTAACGAATGCCAACTCCGTCTTTCATAGTGATGATAGTGTGGTGCGGTGAGATGAGAGTAAAAAAACAACCTTTAACTAGGCTGATGGTCTTCTGTATTGGTGCTTGAAAAGCAAAAAATATATATTAGCAGATTGTTTTGCTGTTATTAGCCCGGAAGGACTCTTCCTAGGGCTTCTCCAGATGCTCGTGTGCTCACCGTGGCGTGCCGCGCGTGCCGTGCCTCACGTACCCTGCCTTTTTGTATTCATTCATACACAGCAGCTATGACTTCGCTCTCGCTCTCTGCTCTACTCGCCTGCTATACTCTTCTGCTCTGCTATACTCTTCTGCTCTGCTATACTCTTCTGCTCTGCTATACTCTTCTGCTCTGCTATACTCTTCTGCTCTGCTATACTCTTCTGCTATACTCTTCTGCTCTGCTATACTCTTCTGCTATACTCTTCTGCTTTACTGCACTGCGATGTTCTGGTTTGTTTACTTTTGTCAGCTGTGGTACGTGGCAGTTGTGATATGAAGATACATGCGTTATCAATGCCTTAGCAAGCTGAAACTTGGTACACAGGGGTTTTCGATAATGGCGAATTTACTGAGAATAGTCTCGTGACCTTTCGACATTATTTGACCTGTGTCAAAGGTCACGTTTACACAGAAGTGTGTTAGCAAGCTGAAACTTGGTACACAGGGGTTTTCGATAATGGCGAATTTACTGAGAATAGTCTCGTGACCTTTCGACATTATTTGACCTGTGTCAAAGGTCACGTTTACACAGAAGTGTGTTAGCAAGCTGAAACTTGGTACACAGGGGTTTTCGATAATGGCGAATTTACTGAGAATAGTCTCGTGACCTTTCGACATTATTTGATCTGTGTCAAAGGTCACGTTTACACAGAAGTGTGTTAGCAAGCTGAAACTTGGTACACAGGGGTTTTCGATAATGGCGAATTTACTGAGAATAGTCTCGTGACCTTTCGACATTATTTGACCTGTGTCAAAGGTCACGTTTACACAGAAGTGTGTTAGCAAGCTGAAACTTGGTACACAGGGGTTTTCGATAATGGCGAATTTACTGAGAATAGTCTCGTGACCTTTCGACATTATTTGACCTGTGTCAAAGGTCACGTTTACACAGAAGTGTGTTAGCAAGCTGAAACTTGGTACACAGGGGTTTTCGATAATGGCGAATTTACTGAGAATAGTCTCGTGACCTTTCGACATTATTTGACCTGTGTCAAAGGTCACGTTTACACAGAAGTGTGTTAGCAAGCTGAAACTTGGTACACAGGGGTTTTCGATGCTGGGGATTGTGGTGACATTCGTAGCTTGACCTCGTGACCTCCCGTTACGACAATGTCAGAGATCAAGCATATATAGACGTCTGCTACATGACTGAAACTGGGCACACGGAGGTTTTAATGTTTCGAAAGTTGGATTTTAGACGCTTACTTAAACCTGACGGGCATCTTATAACTTAGGAAAGTTTTATTATTACACTTGTTGGGAAAATGGGACTGAAAGGTAAATGGTTCAATGATGTAAATATACTGGTTAGACTATCAGTAATGCATGTATTTGCATCGTTTGCTAAAGTTTGTTGCAGTAAATAGTAACAAAATCCGTTTGCAAGTTGCATAGATAATATCTCTGATGCTCGTCAAACCAGGTTTTAGTTTAAATTCCTGTGCTACGCACAGCAGTTTGTTGCATCTGTCAAGAAGGTTTCGGTTGCAATTGACATAGTTTGCCAGCAGTCATGAATTACAGTCAATAATGTTGAATGTTATCAGCAGACATAATCTGTCGATCGAAATTAATCCATGTCTATGAACTATGAACACTTATTTTTTACAACAATATAGAATTACTTTACAATGGGGCTCTTCTTACTTTGTATAGCCAGAAATGACCCAGGCCTGTGTCATTAAAGCCATATAGCATACTTACCATTCTCATTCTTCTTTTTACTCGACGCATACGTTAAAGTGCTCGTGTGTAAAATACACTACACTTTCATTATCTCTGTTAATTCGCATATTAAAGTTCTTGTTATAGATTACGATTTCAGTCGCTATATTGCAGAACGAGAAGCATGGATTACCCTATACACTACATTTCGCACCTAAACCGACACCTGACCAACCAGTGACCAGAGTGACCACTACTGGTTCCTTTGATGGAGTTGTGAGGGAACAGACATACATGCATACTATCTAGTGTCCAGTAGTTTGTACGCACTAGTGCTTTTGCAAACTTAAAGTTGTGTAGCAGTTATCCTGAACCAGTCAAGCATGGCCAAGGAGCGTGTGCATGGCTGGGCACTTTGATATCAGACGTGTTACCAAGATTCGAATCATTTTCTTTGAAATATAGAAATATGAGATATATGGTTGAGTAGGATAGTTTCAGTATTACCGTCCAGTCTATAGCAATGCATGTAGAAGCTCTTTCATTTATACCGATTCACAACATATAGCGTCCTTTTTAATTTTTTTACACATATCAGACACTACTCCATCCGAAATTAAATTCTGGTCTGACCTAAAAAAAATTGGATTCAATATGCCATTTTTATCAGTATAGATAGGCACCGATTCTCATCCAGGAAGTGGTACAACTACAACAATACGTTGTTCAAGTAACCCCGACCGAAATGGAATACCACAACTGTCCGGTAGTGTTGACTCTGTTATCGACCGACAAGCTATTTCTGGACTTGGAGTCTTGATCCATAAAAGTGTAGATATATAAATTCCTTTTTTTACAATTTCGGCGGATTTAATACAATTTTCTCTTTTGTGTTTGGAGAAAAGAAGTTCCTGTCTGAAGCTGCACCCACCCTGAATGTATCCTTATTGAAATGAGTCGCGAAATCCTTCCATTATCGACGTTTGACGCTGTCTTTCCCTAAAATGAAAGTTTGTACTGTACATGGAAGAAAGTTTCCAAGTTTTAATTGCATCATTGCTGTGGACAGAATGACAAAATTGGACCCCTTATTTCGCTAATAGGATTCGTGTTCTCTGGTGAAAGTAGTATCAAATTGATTTGTACTTCTTTTCCTTTCATGAGCTGAACTTTAATTAAAATCGAGTCCAATGACAGGGCGATCTAAATAATGTCTTGAAAATTTTAATCGGTTGCGTATTTATAGTACTATTTTATAATTACCTCCTGTTCGCCATTAACATAGGGTTAAGCATCCGGAAGCGAACATATGCTTAACCCCATATTAAGGACCCAATGCTTAACCCCATATTACAGACACAATGCTTAACCCCATATTAAGGACCCAATGCTTAACCCCATATTAAAGACCCAATCCTTAACCCCGGATTAACGACGTAATGCCAATTCCAAAGGGGAAAATTCAAAAGGGGAAAATTCAAAAGGGGAAAATTCCAAAGGGGAAAATTCAAAAGGGCAGAATTCCAAAGGGGAAAATTCAAAAGGGCAGAATTCCAAAGGGGAAAATTCAAAAGGGCAGAATTCCAAAGGGGAAAATTTTAATGGGGAAAATTCAAAAGGGGAAAATTCAAAAGGGGAAAATTCAAAAGGGGAAAATTTTAATGGGGAAAATTCAAAAGGGGAAAATTCAAAAGGGGAAAATTCAAAAGGGGAAAATTCAAAAGGGGAAAATTCAAAAGGGGAAAATTCAAAAGGGGAAATTCCAAAGGGGAAAATTCAAAAGGGCAGAATTCCAAAGGGGAAAATTCAAAAGGGCAGAATTCCAAAGGGGAAAATTCCAAAGGGGAAAATTCAAAAGGGGAAAATTCAAAAGGGGAAAATTCAAAAGGGGAAAATTCAAAAGGGGAAAATTCAAAAGGGGAAAATTTTAATGGGGAAAATTCAAAAGGGGAAAATTCAAAAGGGGAAAATTTTAATGGGGAAAATTCAAAAGGGGAAAATTCAAAAGGGGAAAATTCAAAAGGGCAGAATTCCAAAGGGGAAAATTCCAAAGGGGAAAATTCCAAAGGGGAAAATTCCAAAGGGGAAAATTCAAAAGGGCAGAATTCCAAAGGGGAAAATTCAAAAGGGCAGAATTCCAAAGGGGAAAATTCCAAAGGGGAAAATTCCAAAGGGGAAAATTCCAAAGGGGAAAATTCAAAAGGGGAAAATTCAAAAGGGGAAAATTCAAAAGGGGAAAATTTAAAAGGGGAAAATTCAAAAGGGGAAAATTCAAAAGGGGAAAATTCAAAAGGGGAAAATTCCAAAGGGGAAAATTCCAAAGGGGAAAATTCAAAAGGGGAAAATTCAAAAGGGGAAAATTAAAAAGGGGAAAATTTTAATGGGGAAAATTTTAATGGGGAAAATTTTAATGGGGAAAATTTTAATGGAGAAAATTTTAATGGGGAAAACAAACAAAAGTAAAAGCATTAGGTATGTAACTATATGTAATGTAGAGAGAAGGATCCAGAACAACTACCTACCCTCAGATCTCTAACGGAAGTTAGTGGCATTATGCACCTGTTTAGTAACTCTGATGTGCATTGTCTCTGTATGTAATATATGTATTTTCGAATTGAGAAACTACAGAAATGTATCAACTTCAGTCTTCTTTGAATGACTCACTCTTTCACGCCACT
Organism: Sinella curviseta; assembly: GCA_004115045.4. NCBI lineage: Eukaryota > Metazoa > Arthropoda > Collembola > Entomobryomorpha > Entomobryidae > Sinella > Sinella curviseta. The sequence continues at coordinate 20,574,218 of CM023202.3, read as the reverse complement.
TCATTGGCAATGCAAAAGAAACTTTTTGATTACAAATACTGGCAAAGATTTCATATCATTCATAAGTCAAGTAAAGCTAAAGTAAAATTTTGTTGGCATCCTGTTACCCCGCACTGCACACTGAGGAAAGTGACGAGAATATTTTTAGCTCGGTTACAGAGAATTAGATTTGAACAATAAGGCATTTTCAGCATTCAATCCCAGATTATGTTCCTTTCCTCTAAAGGCTTTTTATATCGGCATTGTATCAATATAATTATATTATACGCTATAATGATGTACAAAATAATGCTGCTTGTCCCAGAACGGGTTGAGAATTTACGAAACTAGTAAACACCAAAACTAAAACCTGTCTGCATTCTTTATTGCATTGATGTTACAGACCATGGCCTTGGCAAATTCGATTAGAAAGAATTACTTTCCGTTTGACTTGACAATGCTTTTGACATATTATGACGTGGTGATGAAACCTGTTAGGCAGACATTGCGTGGATAAGCTAATTAGTAATGTCTGAGGTCCTGCTCTGTTGTTTACTTGTCATACTTTACTTGAGCTTGTCTCACAAAACCCCCATCCTTCCTTACAAAGGTCCGTCTCTGTGTGATGTGTTCACTTTTCAGTTGCCCTTTGCTTTACGTCTCAGAAATAAACATAGGACTACTTTACACCGTCGGCGTTTTCAAACAATGGTCGCTATGGTGCAGTGGCTGGACTGCTGGAATAGTATTCGAAGTTTCGCTATACCGATACCATACCATGGCAACATATTTTCCAGAAAATAAGAATATGGACATTAAAAGTTTGACACGACAGTAGAGCCCACTATACTGTAGTGACTACAGTCACAACTTCGGATTTAATTATTATGAACTAGAAGGGGGCCCATTGGCGACTAAGTCGCCAATAATTAAAGAGATCGCAGTTCCAATTTCAATCTATGTATAAGGTTTGTGAAATCAGTTAGGATAGCCGAACTTTGATCGATCCCCCTTCCAGCTGTCAGTTGTCTCACTGATCCCCATTTATCCCCATAAGGAGACCAAGTTTGGCGGTTCGTTCAAAAGACACCCAGTAGTACACACAGCTGCAGCTGCTCGTTTGTTTACCGTTGTTTTTAATACAACCAAGAGCAATATTCAGTATAAATATGGCGTAGGAACCCAGAGGATAACCCCATTATTTTTGCAATGCCCCATTACATATGCAACGGCCCATTACATTTGCAACAACATATTGCATTTGTAAAATCCCATTGAATCTGCAAAATCCCATTGCATTTGCAAAATCCCATTGCATCTGCAACATCCCATTATATTTGCAGTAACCCATCACTTGTTTCAAAATGCAATGGAAATGCTCCACGACACCAACACCATCTCTTTACATACTCACAACAACAAAAAAACACCACACAAACAACAACATGCCACAACAGTAATAGTAATATGAACGTGACGTTTGTAATAACCCTTCACTTGTTTCAAAATTCAAATGCTGTAAACGCGCCACGCCACTCCATCTCTTTACATCCATCCACGTTGTAAAGCAAGAAGGAGAGAGACGGAGAAGTGGAGCATTGCTGCTGGCTGTTGTGTATGTGTGTGTGTTGTGTAGGAGAGAGAGTGAGAGAGACCGCGTGAGTCTATTCTCCCTTTCCCGTTGCTTGCTATCTAAAAGACATAGCAACAGCGGGGTATACTCTCCTGCATTAATTTTTTAGAGATGCTTCGCTCTCATTGCCATACCCTTCCACGTTGTAAAGCGAGAAGGAGAGAGACGGAGAAGTGGAGCATTGCTGCTGGCTGTTGTGTATGTGTGTGTGTTGTGTAGGAGAGAGAGTGAGAGAGACCGCGTGAGTCTATTCTCCCTTTCCCGTTGCTTGCTATCTAAAAGACATAGCAACAGCGGGGTATACTCTCCTGCATTAATTTTTTGGAGATGCTACGCTCTCTTTGCCATACCCTTCATTGCTATGATGACGCGAGAAGGAGAGAGAAGGGAAGCAAAGAGCAAAAGTCAGCTGATGGATCGACAGATCAGCTAGCTAGCTACGTCGCTTTGTAAATTATGTTCTTAGATCTGAACACGTCCAAATATTATGTTCATTTTGGCATGATATACCTACCTAATAATTTTTTTACAACTATCTCAGCAGCTCAAGCTACTTGATTCTTTGTAAAGGAACGTCATGTTTTTGCCGTCAAGAAGCTTCGTCGTTCATGTCTAAATTTTACAAAAGAATGGACATTATCGGCAGTGCGGGTAGTACTCATAATTTAGTTCATGTTCATGAAATTGGTTGGATTCATTCAAATTCAACGTTTGCTTAGTTTTAGTAATTAAGATGAACAAATGAATTCACAAAGAAAGCATATCTGACCACAGTAAAAAAGGAAAACATGTATACTACAGTTTGATAGCAAAAATAATTTTATTTTCAGTTAAAACACAAAAGAATGACGCAACATGGAGTTTCAAACTTCAAACACTCGGAATTTGACATTCTTCTACGTTGCCGTCAAACGGGAAGTAAATCTTGAATGAAAACTCGGTTTTTACAAACGACCCCTGTACAGAAACAATCAATGAAGCAAAGTTATAATTTCTTCAGTAATATTGTTTTAATTTAGTACATATTACGGATAATCGACTTACTGGATTGACGAAGGTGCTCTCTAAATTTGAAACGGTGAAGGGATCTGCTTTATCGCCAATTACCACGAGATCTGGGAGTGGATACAGCGACATGGCATGCCCAAAACTCCAATAAACTGGACATACATGCATTGGAAGCGGGCATAAATTTCCTTGTCCAATTAACGTTGAAACAAACTGAAAGAGATCCAATATTAAATATTTGTTAAACAAAGCCTCACATATATTAACTTTCGTTATGTTCATGATGTACGTTTCATACATGGTGTGCCATGTTTCCGGCGGAAGGAAAATACAGAGAATTTCGGTACATTTTCGTCAATATATCTTCCCTAAACACGGTGATTTCCTTAGTACAATATTTAATACGAAGAGGATTTGATGAAAATACAGCATTTTTCACTTTCTCCTTTAACGGCTTCACGATACAGTCAGCAAAAGGTGGTCTAAAAACAGAATTCAGAAATTACAAAATAACATTATAAACTCATGTGGAAAGGAACCAATCACATGTTTTGAATGATTTGAGTAGATTAAAGGAAATACCGTGGGAAAATATTAACATATCCGGGATCAAGAGGCCCTGGAATAAAGACAAACTGGGAGTTCTCATTGATAGTAGGAAACTGGCATATAATATCTGCCAAAACTGTAAACTGGTCGCGTAAGGTCATAGCGCTTTGAGCTCCGTGAGGCTCTGCGAGAAAGTTGCCCATGAAGATAAATAAAACGGGAGGGCTGTCAGAATATCCTTCAAATAGAATTTTTAACTTGTCCATAACCTATTTGATAACCATTAAATAAATATATTAAATACAACTTTTTATTATTATTAAGTCATGTTCAACGCAGGGCCATTGGTTTGAAGGTACTTACGGTAACATTGTCAAGATGAACATCAGAAAGTATAACAAACATGGCTCCTTCGTTCTCACGTTCGAGTATTTCTAATCGCTCTCGATTGGCTTGAGTTGGTGGACCTCCAAAAAAGTTTGTACTCCCAAAGTAGCTCCTACGAGTATCAAATATACACGATAATTAGCCGTCTAATAACTTCATTTGCTTTTTTTAAACAGTTTACAGTTTCCATCTATTAACATCGGTTCAGTTTCTTACTTTGTTACAGATGCAGACTCGGGAGGTGGTAGACCAATTGCACTGATATGAAAAATCTTATCTTCATAATGGCCCTCCGCCAAAACGAAGCAGTTTTCCGTGTAAAGACCAGTGTGAAATTTGGCGTCTGAAAAATCCAATTCCACACTGCCCGTACCGTCCTCGAGGTGATATTTTCCTTCCACCATTTGTGTAATCATTCCTAGCACAATCAAATCCGTCAGTTTTGACGAAGATCCAATTAAAAACTCAACGGCTTTTAAATTGTACTTTTCCCTGAGGTCTCCTTTGTCAACCCCATGAACTTGAGGAGAAAACAAATCATGGTGTAGAGTCCGTTGAAGAAGAAGGGAATATCTTAAATTGAAGCAAAAATCAAAAGTGATTATTATCCAAGCTGGCACTTGCCGTAAACTCAACAGCGTGTAATTAGTCATTTTAAGTTTTAACGCTTACCTATCCCGCAGTACGGCTCCTTTATCACTTGAGTCGCCGAATAAACTGGATTGTTTGGGACAAGGAAAGAACTTCTTTTTGTCACTATCATATTTCATTCGTGGAACATCAAATGCGCTGATAAACGACATAATTTCTCCTTGGCTCTCCAATTCACCTTTTCCGCATTCCTAAAACAAAAGGTGACAAGATTAGGTCAATGTTTTCGACATCAAACTTACAATTAGTTCTTAACCATTGCAATTGCCTTGTATGTACTTGTATGTATGACTATAATCACCTTTGCTGCAGCAGCAATGACATCTTTAGTTATCAAGCTTTTGTTCAAGGGCGCTTTCTGGACTGTTTCAATCAGTTTATTTAGCCATAATAACTGCTCTTTGTTGGACAACGGTGACAGCAAGCCAACGATGTAATCCGCTGCCTCACTGAACAAACGAACAAGAAAACACTTGTTGATTATTACTGCCTCAACATTAATGATTACTATTACATTAAGTGATATAAATAAATAATCAATTAACAAATCCAACAAAACGTACCTGTTTACTCTTAGTCCATTAAGACGAAAATTAGTGGAAACTTGTTTCCGAAGAAAGTCCATCATAATTGACGTAATACTGCTCCAGCACACAACAGCTGACTACAAACAATAAGTGAGGATATGATAATAGTTTGCTAGATTAATCAGATCGTTTAATTACAGAAGAGCAGTTAGTTAAGATGAGATACAGATTTAAATATCACAAACTTTTTGTTCAAGTTTCCACCAGCACAGCTGACACTCTTCTTATTCACACCTGCTGAACAAATCCGTGCTCTGTTCAGTGTTGCTCATTTACGTTTAAAACCTTTAGTTGTTAAAATATAAATATTTAGTTTAAAATGCTGACAGATTGCTTAAAAAACAATGTGTCAAAAATTAAAATGTACAACAAACAAAAGATCTCTGACCAACACGACCACAGAACTGCATGTATGATGAAGTGTTATAAACAAAAACAAGAGTATTCTGCGCCACAGCACTAGCGTTTTCGCGCTATCCCAAAGCGAGAGACAAAGACGAGTAAATTCAATGCAAGTGCTTGCAGCAGTGTGAGCGCTTACAATGCAATGGTTGGGTACTTTCATGCCTACATTTTGCATTGACTTTTTATTGACTGAGCTGTTGGGGGTGAAATTTTTTCTAAATCCCAAATTCTGATTAAATGATTACATTTATGTATCCTTTTCCTTTAGCTTTTTTGGTTGGAGAAAGCAGATGGGCACATATTATAAGATTTTAGGAAGGAACAAACGCCCCGCACGATATAATACTTTCTCCTGTTCCATGTTGATTGATACATATAATATTATATATCCGTCCATCTTCGTTTCTCATCATTACAATGATAACAATTAAGTGGGGAGAGGGCAGATGAAAGTGGAGAAGATTTGTTAACGATACAATACGTAGCATATTTACTACTACATACTAAATTCAAATCAAAGACAAATCTAGTTTTTCAAAACGCAATTAGGTATGTATTTCCAATTTTTTGTCATTTGTCGTAGCAGAATATGGATGTAGAACTTTCTTTAAGGGCAAAATGAAAGGATATTTTTTTTACCTGTCACGGTGTTTGTATATAATGTTAATAATGTATGCAAGTTTTGAAAGCATAGCTTTAATGTTTCTGTCCTACAAATAGTTATATAAGGTGCTCGTGTGATGCATGAAGCATTGAGAGCAAATGTTTACACTGGTAGAGGATTTATACAGCTCAAGCTCAATCATTTTAACCCCTATCAACGGAATTATTTTTGCATGGGATGGGACATGCAAATAATTAAGCTCGATAGAAGGTGAAGGTATAGTAGTAATGTGTGATGTCCAATTTAGAAAGATATTATTTAAAAAGGCAAGTAAACGGAAGGTATACAATAATACAATGACTAGGTAAGTATATATGTATATGTACTTTTACTTTACCCAGTCACTGGAAGATATATAGTCGAATAACGACATTTCGAAACGCAATATTATCACGATGTTTTTATGTGACATTGTTGTAGACTAGGTATGTATGTATAATTATTATCCCCCTCTCCCCAGGACACAATTTGTTATCTATCAATCAATCTACCCATTCCAGCATGAGGGTAGCAATAGAAGCGAATAAGTTGCATCCGAGTGAGGGTAAAGATTTGAGGTTCTCTCTCAAGTGAGAAAAATGCTACCGCACCTCTAGGGATCAATTATTTAATTAACCATAAATATACACCCATACCATTGTGACTAGTAACAATAGGTGTATTTATTTTTCATTTAATTGCATATTTACTGTCCCTTGCCTTGCCTCATGCTAATTCACTAATTCATCAACTTCTTGGAACGAACGTAGATGAGCTAACTCCAACTCATCTATTGTGGTTAGCTATAAAGCGTAAGCGTGTGCTAATAATAATTTTTTTTCTATCCGCTGCTGTTGAGTGAGGAATTCTCACTCATATTAATTTTTTGTACAATCATAATCATACGTTCAATCTTATCATCAGTTTCAACGTAATAAACTGAAAAGAAATGTTTTACACTGACTATGATGATGAATTGAATGATGAAAATCATGATAGGATACAACAAGAGTGCAGTGCAACAGTAGGTAGATGAGAATAATATATAGGACACATACAACAGATGTTCTGTATGTGCGTTATTGTACCACACACACACAGTGGAAACGTGGATTCCTTACACAAAGATACTTTGTACTCTTGTAAATATGTACATTGAGTCAGCATCAGCATACTAGTGTTCCCTGCCGACCCTGCTTCTGCCAGTTCTAGAGCAATTTTGTAGCTACTTTAAGGCCGATATACAACGTAGAACCATAATGTAAAATGGCGACGAATTCCATACTTTTTAAAATAGAGAAATACACGCTTAAGCGTAAATAATTAGAATCATTTCAGTAGTAAAGGCATACAGAAAGGATTTTATGCATATGCTAGTAGTCAATCTAAACTAGCTTAGTTTATTAATTTTTGTTGTAGAATAGAACCTGCAAAATTCCTAGTTACTTTCATCAACCTATTTTTTATTAGACATGCTTAAAGGTTTGTACGACCAAAAATGTTGCTACAATTAAATTAATTTATTGATTTACCACTGACGCATTGGATTCATTAGATGCATATTAGATGCACTAATATAATATTTTGAAAAGAATGGACTGTTATTTATGTTAATCTACGACCTATGATAGCACAATTTCCCAATTAGTGTTATTTTGTCCTTGTTTCTTATTTCTCTCAAATCGTTTTTTCCCATTAGATGTATGTGACAGAAGAGAGAGATGGAATGGCTACACTAGATGAATCATTAAATTCATATTAATTGTAGGTATGTGGTATTTTATTTAAAAGCAGCACTTCACACAGTGTATGGAAATATTTCCAAGTAAATACAAATACAGCAAGTTATCAACGTAGTGTCACTATTAGTGCCTAGTCGGCCTAGTGCTAATAATGCCCATAGTAAGTGCTTACCACATTCGCATTCATTTCTACTTTTCTCCCTGCTCTTTTCCTGTGTGTGTGACCGACTCAGCCAGGCAGACTCGTGGAATGTATACGTAGATGAGCTCTGTATGCCTATATAGTATTACTGCTGTTAGTTTCTGGCAAAAGGAAACTATTGTTCATCATCATCATCATCACTAACTAAACTACTACTACTACAGACTACAACTCCAATACTACTCTTACTCTCACGTTGTTGAACTTCTGATGCTGTTGTTACTTGCTGGTTGTTTTTTGTGTAGTAAGGTGAGCTGTATATCTTCAACTTATATTTTGGCTGCTCTGTGGGGTAGGTTTGTTTTGTTGTTTTTTTGTTTTGCGTAGAATTATCATGGAGAGAAATTCATTTCATGTGTTGTTGGGTATGTGCATGTAGCATACTTGTTGTTGTTGTGGCCAAAAACAAAAGAATTGTTTGGATTGGAAGATTGGAACATTCCCGTTCTGAGTGAGCGAGTTGTTAAAGGCACAAGTGCTGTTAAAACGTTTACCATAATAATTAAAACCCAACTTTAAAAAAGGTAATTAAAATTCTTTTGTGTTTACGTGCTATATTAATTTTATGTACAATCTTTTGTTTGAACTACCCTAAATTTTTTAAGGGATCCATATCCATTATTATCATTAAAGATTTGTTATTCTTCTGGCTATAATCTGTTTTAGAATTTAAATGATGCATACGTGGGAGATTGCCATTTCAAAACACTTTCTTTCAGACAAAGTTTATTTTTTAAACGCTATTAAAGTCTAATTATCTTTAAGTTCCGAGGTCATTAATTTTATTGTTTTTTTAGCACAAAAAATTTGAGTAATTAAAGTTGATGGGTTTGCCCTTTGACCAGAATGTTTTGAATGACTAAAAATGGAGGTCATAAAATTAGTGAAAATGTTCAAACAAATAGAAAGCATGTATTCGTGCATAAAAACCATCCATAATCTCTAAATGCACGTAAGACACGTACAATGTTTACGTTAGTAAGCAGAGTCAGCTGATTACATACCAGTCAGCTGTGCAAAATTATTACGTTGTAAGGTGTTTGAGCTAATTAATTAACGTATGGCAGAGTTGACAATTCATACAGATAATAAATTAATTTTAGAGTTATTAATGTTACATTATTCGTCATTGTACAAAATTTTATGCAAATTTTTCGTTTTCTAGGTGGCATTGCCAGGATTCAATTCCAATACCCTTCCGCCTTCCCCAACTACATATTTCCAACCTTTCCAGTTTTTTATTTTAGTACTACAGTCCAGTTTACATAAACAGTGACGACAATAACGCGATAGACGATCTTGTAATAGTTGATTGCGTGTTTTGAATGGGCCTACTTTCCATTAAGATTACATGTTAAATGTTTACTAACTTTAGTACAGCAGTTTATTATGTTCAAAGTATGTTGGTTCATTTGAAGGTAATGAAATTTTAAATATTCCAAAGAAAATATTTCTATATGTGACCATCGAAGAGAATTTGTCTTGTAATCTCCTGGCTGACCTGACCGTAGTCACCTGTCGTGTGGAACATTGAAGTGTAACGCCTTCGAAATCCCAGTTTAATTTGACGAATCAAGCTTGCTGTGTATGGATACGGACGGACAACATTGGTGCATTAACACACAGGTGACAGGTCAGGTCACGCTTACATTATCCTAGTCGTGAAAAGTTTCTGCGGAGCGGGTCCTATTTTTTGTTTAAGTGCACTCATTCCTGAGCTTTGACATCTTTTCATCGTTACACATCCACAGACTAATTTTATTTGCCTGGATTTTCTATTTTGAGTGAACGGAAAAATACTATTTTAAAATGGGAGAGGAACTTCTTTATGTACAATTTAATCAAGATTTTACTTCGCTCGGTGTTGGAACCAACAACGGCTGGGCACTCGTATCAGTCTCTTCACCGGATAACCTAGAGCGTATACACGAACAAGCTGCCACCGATGGAGTACAAATAGTAGAAAGATTATTTTCCTCGTCCCTGGTTGCGATTGTTTCATTGCAATCGCCCAGAAAACTGAGGGTTTGCCACTTTAGGAAAAACAATGAAATCTGTAACTATTCATATGCCAATACCATACTTGGAGTTCGTCTCAATCGTGCAGTAAGTTTAGAAAACGATATTTTACTGCCTTGTTCTGTAGTGTGTAAAAATTATGTAGTTTTCTTGGCATTGATAAAAGTTGTGCAAAATTATATTGGTATTGGTGCAAATGTTTAGTAGCCATTTTTAATGTTTGATTTTTCTATTTTATCAGAGATTGGTGGTCTGCCTGGAGGAGATGCTGTATATTCACAATATACGGGACATGAAGATCTTGCATACGATTAGGGACACTCCTCAGAATCCAAAAGGTCTACTCGCATTGTCAGTGAACGCAGACAACTCCTACCTTGCATATCCAGGCTCCGCTTCTACGGGACAAGTCCAAGTGTTTGATGCGTTCAACCTACAAGCAAAAATTGTTATTCATGCTCATGCTTCTCCATTGGCAGCTTTAGCCTTCAATATGTCCGGGACGCTGCTGGCCACCGCGTCCCAAAAAGGAACCGTAATAAGAGTTTTCAACACTAATAACGGAAATCGGTTGTATGAGTTCCGCCGAGGAATGAAGCGATGTGCTTCTATATACTCCATCGCGTTTTCCTCAGATGATGCCTTCCTCGCTGTTTCCTCGAATACGGAAACAGTTCATGTCTTTCGGCTTGAAGCCCCAGCGTAAGTTAATATGGGCAAATTAATTTGATCATAATGATTGATAATAAGTTAGAATGAGATTATTTAAATGCAGAGATAATATTGATATTAGGGAGGTGAAAGAAGAAGCTCCAACCCCGACCAATTCTTGGATGGAATGGGTCAAATCGTCACTGCCATCCCAAGTGACAGAAGTGTGGGCTCAGGGACGCGCCTTTGCCACCATTACCACACCATTTCATGACATGAGAAGTGTAGTTGCTGTTACCACTGTTCCTGGTTCGGAAGAGGGAAAAGTGAGGGTACTCGTCGCATCTTATGATGGATTTTTATACATTTATGGATTAAACACCCAAGAAGGCGGAGAGTGCCCTCTGCTGAAGCAACACAAGTGAGTTATGACTATGAAAGTAAAACATGCTTGGCATGCCAGTTTTTGTTCTGAGAATTGCAGGTCACATTCCAAGTCTTGACTACAGAGGTTTAACCCTTCATATAAAAATTAAATTATGGATATGATATCCTTGTATCCATTTATGAGTATACCTTTTGTTTATCATTTACTATTTTTTAAACTAATTTATTGCCCACTTATGCCTTTTCATTTCATGTATATATATATTATCTTTTATGCACCTTCTTTATCTACCTGACTGAATGTTTTTTGGATATGATCATACAACCCAACCCTATTGTTCCGACACTCGATGTTCAATTGCACGATAATGGTATTGATTGACTCAATTAGAATGTGGCTGCCCCATTCCCAAACGTTCGTAAATTTTAAAATTGATTTTTTCATATTTACTGACTGTGTTTTTCAACAAGTGAGCTGTGCATCACCGATTGCATTGCAGTACTAACACTTTGCAATTTTGACTGATTTGACAAAGTTATTTAGTCACTTTTATATGCACTTGATCAAAATCTTTGTATCTCTAAAGAATTGTTGACTAGGACAATTAGCTATATTCAGTGTTTTGTTTTTTAATAGATTGGTTGGGGAAACAGATGCCAGAAAGTCTCCGTCTGGAGCAGGATCAGCAAGCTATGCTGGAGTAGTAAAAGGTCGTTCGTCACAACAATGCATGTCAGGTGTCCCTGAAAGATTGCCCCACGATGATGAATAATTTGATCCCTTAAAAGCTTGATTCATTTGATAAAGCTTTACAAATACATAAATTACATGTATCTAACCGTTTCTATTTTTTGTTTCCAGATTCTGATAAATTGGCAGAAATGCGAAGTGCAATGGCCCAACCGTCGGAACCAGGTGTTGATTTCCCTGCCTTGGACAAATGATCTGCTTGATAGGAAAGCTAGCATGTTTTCGAATGCACTTTTTGGATAAGGTCCCAGTACACACCTCAACTACGACAAGACAACAGTCACCTTTATACTTTTTACTTTTCCATCCTTTTGAACAACGTGTCAGTCAATGTTATTTAATTGTATTGAAAATACAAATTTGAAATAGTAACTGCAGAAGCGTTACATACATTATGCTTTGATGAATGAGTAGGTGCCACGTTTTTGTTTGCAAATTATATATACCCATGTAAAATAACTACACCTAATTTTTGAAAGTTCAGTTCGCAAAATCGTCACATTGTATTTGATCGTGTAGTATACGTAATATAGAAAAGTTAATTTAATGCATTTACTGTAGTGTTGAGTATCAGCAAGCTATTTCGCGCAAACTTGCTATATGCCAAGGAGGTTCTTCGAGTGATGTATTCATCAGCAGATAAAAAGAAATTCGAAAATTTGCGAGCAATACGTATTAAAGCTCTATATCATATTCGAAATTTCTACATGCTATAATTGAATAGGGAGAACTAATTCGTTATTGTTCTAATTGTAAGTCCGTTTATAAAAGATATTATATTATGATGTATATATTTTTTGGATCCGGTGATGTTGGTCTGCAATTTTGAATAGAAACAGTGCGTATTGACTATTACTCACCAACTTCGTAGGTATGCCATGATAATTATTTCTCTTCAATATACATCTTTTGGAAATGAACGTATGAGTAAGTAGATAATGTATGGATGAATACATTTGATTTCTGTTAATACAGTTTGAAAGCGAGAGCATTTATGTATGTTTAAGGTCAAATGGTACATGTAGGTGCATTATGCGAACATGTTTGTTATGTTTCAATGTATATATGTTATCTTATAAAACGACAACAATGTAATTGATACATTCAAGAAACAAAAAATAAGAATTATATTATTTACGTTGTACGTAAGCTGATATATTACATGATATAATATAATAATAGCTACACTATGATATAAAATAGTTTATGGACTCGTATCGTATCTCTTACTACGTAATTTCTTCATTTACGCAATCGATGATAACGTACACACTTATTGACGATACAAATGCCAATGTGATGTACAATTTCCTGTGAAATGGTCGTTGTTAGAAGCTTATGAAAAAATAAAGTATATACCACAAAATGACTACCAGAACTTGTTCCAAAATTAACAACGACAATTCATTTACTTACAGACATGCACGTATTTAATTGTATTTTGTCATTATTTAAAAAATACTATTGCCTATTTACCATCCACAAAATTTTTTAATGTTTCATCATGGACAGACTATGTACCAAGTTTGTTGATGAAATCAATGGAAAATATTTTCTATCAAATTTCCTTTCCTCGTTTGCGGTTACATGGTCTACGCAAACAAAAATCGCTTTCCTTTAAGTTTTTGTTAAGCGTTCAAATGGATGATATTAATAAGTCTAAAATCACTTGATGCTTTCATATTCGTTTGGAATCAATGAATCAATGTTATTTATGTTGTTGCGTGCACTAACCTTTCACAGCATCACATCTTTAATTAAGTTTAAGTCATCTTCCTTAAAATGCACTCTATTGTGTGTGTCCTTGTTAGTATAGTTATACTTTTTGCAGATGGAATGCACGACGGACGCTACGGTGAGCAGGAAGCGAACACTTTATATCATAGTCCCGGTCCAATCGTAGATGGTCCGTCATTTCGCTATTTTAGAAATATTTATACAGGACAAGGTAAGACTAAATGAGCGCGAAGGCAATTAAAGATTAGTATCGAATTAGCAATAGCGACATATTATATTGTTTTTTCAATTCACGATGAAATAGGCAGACGTCCCCAAAATAACGATGTGCGTTTTGGATGGCAGAATCCTATTCGTGTAGCTCCTACTTTGCCCCCACCGGCCCCACCTCAATCTTATCCAACCACACCTCAGTCTTATCCAACCAAACCTCAGTCTTATCCAACCGAACCTCAGTCTTACCCAACCACACCTCGTTATTCCTACCCACCGACAACTCCTTGGTGGATAACCACAACTGAATACTTCATCCGAGAGCCAATAATCACTTCAGGGTCTAACCAAAATAATCAGTATGCTAAACCCCCTGAAAATAGACCCGTCGCTCAGGCGCAAACTGGAAGGTATACCTTTCAGATTTCAAATATGTACGCATTGAATAAATACTGTTGAAAAGTTTATTTTTCATTGTAAACTAAATTATTACATAAGATGTCCTAACGGAAGTCGTCGGGATAAGCAAAGCGGAAAATGTTTTCCTTTAGGAAATTCTTGCGGAGAGAACATGGCATTCTATGAAGATTCCACAGATAGAGAATATGGACAATGTGACTGCATTCAAAATGCCAATCGACCTTTGGCATTCCATCCGAAGAGTGGAAAATGCTACTTTATTTTTCAACAAGTAAAAATGGATCCTTTCTAACATTTCAGTTTCCTAAAATTCATATAATATTAACGCTTGTACACTTTCCTATGTAACGAATGATTTCAGGCGTTTTGCGAGCCCAACGAATGGCTTATAGTTGACACACGACCTGATAGCAAGCCCACATGTTCCCTTAATACCTGTTCCGGATGGACCTTTAGACGTATAAATCCGAATTGGAACTGGGGAGACAATGGGCCTGGTTTGGACAAAACTGGAACGGTTGCATTGTTGAATGAAAGAACTTGCACATTATTGGGTTGGCCCTGTATACAGGAGGCAAGACAATATATTGCCAACAGTTTAGTGAATTCGACATCGGCAGTGCCGAGCCAAACAGGAATAATTTTGGCTTTCGACGGACCAGAATTGATTTGCCGCAGAGAGGATAGAAATGAATATCAAGGAAATAACGGAAGGCCACAAGGGGAGCTGAGTCTGGTTTGTAAACCAGGGTTATTCAATAAATGGAGACTGGACGGTCGCTGCAGAAAGTAGAAAGCATTTTATGAGAAATGAAATGTAATTTACAATTACAATCTTTGTATGATATTATGAAAGACTTTGTTAAAATTTATAGACTATAATAACTATGTAATCTACCGATTTCCAATTTTTTCTCATAACTCCTGTAATTTGTTATTTGCAATAGGTAAAATATATTCTAGGTTTCTGACTGACATCACAAATTGGCATGAAATATTACAGGTGAATTATAAGTACAACTTATAACGATGTCTTTAGCATTAGCATTAAATTACGAATTATCTATCAAACAATGAGACGTTAAGGAACTAACAATACATTTTGTTTCACATTCATTGTCATTATTCTGTAGAAACGAGATACGACTTGCTATGAGATTTATTGGAGAGGAAGTCATTTTTTCAACGTAGGATGTAATATTTATCATTGCATTAAAAAAGCTTTAGTTTGCATTTTTCATGAAGAATGTAAAGCATCATTCATGAATCTTTGCCATGCACCGTACGACCTTGAATTTAATGCATAATGCATAGAAAGAAGACAAGTCTACATACACACCACAATGCATTAAACAAGCAAGATAAAATACGAACACAACAACAGATCTTGATCACATCGTCTCATACATAACATGCATCTAACAACCCACTACCACAACATTGGTCTGGCCAGATCAGTGATCTGAAAGTCGTGAAACGCAAAAGAACTAAAAATACGGATAAGACCATCACTATTATGGATAATACCACCAAAGAGCATAAAGCAAAAAAGTTTGTTTTTACAGAACTACGTAGTCAACCTGATATTTTCAGAAATCACGTATGTATTTACGCATTACTTCCTAATAGGAGCTTCCTATATGAGATGATATGATAGTAGACTAAAATAGTATATAGTAGTTCGTTCGTGTTAAGGAATGGAAAATATGAGGACTAATATAGTACTACTGTAACGTTCAAGTTGTATTAATAAACACACAATACTTTTTATCCACTAATCATAAAAAATGATCTCTGATCAACAGATCCAGCTTTACATTACATTGGAAACGTCAGACGCCACATTTTCAGCGCATTGCATTGCTAGACTAAAGTATATTCATATAGCACTGTTTAGATATGCTGGCTGGCTGTGCTCTCTTTGTCATTGTTAGATTTATTTGTGAACAATGATAGAATATTTAACACTGTGCCTGTGTTGAGTTGAGTATATAAACCATTGCACACGAAGTGCATTCTAAAATGACCGTCCGTCCTTAGTGCACTCTAAAATATGATCAAGTATCTTTCGCATCTTTCAAGCGATTTGGACGCTTATTATTGTGCTAGTGAAAAACCTACTTTTATGTACATACATACATAATGCATGTTAAATCAACTGGGTATCTATGATATTATGGCTGTTGTAAACCAATATAGAAATAATTAGTTTGTCTGTTAGTCTTGTTCTGTGTGATGGATGTATGTGCGTTCAAGAATAGATGGAAGCGCACAAACATTATACATTGTTGGTATAATTAAGCACAACTATGCATAGTCAGTCAACAGTCAAAAAACTTCGAGATGTGATAAGAAACGCTGCTACCTGTAATAGTGAACACCAGAACGCTGCTAGAAAAGAGAAATATATGTACATACAATGGTTTCATTATGAACTGACTGACATGCATTGACAGAAGGGGAATAATGTGTTGATTTCTTACTGTAGTACCAGTGATGCGATGAGTGCTTGCTTACAAAAATAATGAATAAAAAAATATTTTGTGCATTTAGTTAACTAATTATCGCAACTGCAACTTTAATAGTGCATCATCCAGCGATACATTTCAAATATTTCGGTTCACATTTCCCCACATCATTATCCTCCATATACTATGCGTTAAATTAACAGCATTTTGACTTCAATGTGTCAATGACTAGCAACACATAAAATCTGATCAAAATTATCTAGTTCGTAAAAAGGTGTGAAGGTCATCACTTAGACTATATACAATGCTGTAATTGGAAGGATACTTTTTTTACTTTCTCTGGAAATCATCATTCTTACTTCCATCCCTGCCAACAGAGACTTTTCCTTTCCAAGTGCACAAAAAATATGATGCGTGCTGGATTGTGTGTGCTCGTAGTACTCCAGCAGCAGAGACACCTCCAGAGCTAGAAAAGGATTCCTTGCTTCCAGCACGAAGCTGTAGCGATCAAGGCATATAATGGGGCGATATAAGTGTGTGTGGTGATGTGTAGTGAGTTTTTCTCCAGCCGAGATCCTCCAGGCTAAAAAAACATGCATTGCCCCACTGCTTATTATATTGATCCACAGATTTAACATATGCACAGAAAATAATATTGTGATTTGGGGAACTGCTTTAACGTGGTCAAGTATTCGCCACCACAGATATATTAACAGCTTTTGACTCTGCATTAAAATAATTTTTTACGGCTAGAGTTGTATCTTCTGACAGTGAAGCAGGATTTATAATTACACAATTCGTGTGTGTACATATTTTGATCATTAAATAACTATTTCCATTTTAATAATAGCGTGTCTGGATATGTGAAAATACAGCAGGAGTGGACATCATCGTCGTCTTCTCAATCACGACGATATTCTATATTTCTATATTCCGGATTATGGCTCGTCTTGGTAATTGGATGATACACAAATACCATCAATCAAGATGCACTAAAGGGAATAATTTTGATCGTGTTAAAAAGTTAAATGAGATTAGGGAAGTAAGTACTTTCTAATAGTATTTTAGAGAATGAGAATTGGGTAGGAAGAAGGCGGTGTAGTAAGTGAGAAGGGAGGCAATGACAGATAATGTGCAAAATTACTTCATACTTGAGTAGATTGTGTTTATTATTCAACAATTAACCCCATATAAGCTGGTGTCGGTGATGTGATTTTTGTTCTCGGCCAAAAGTGGCGTATAAACGGACTTGTACCGAAAATTGGGATTTCGACAAGCTAATAATATTTCGCGTGTATGACTGACTGTAAATGCTATTGAGTGTTTACCGAAAAGATAGATAGTCTTTTTGCTATTGAATTACGTTCACGAACATTAGGACATGAAAATGGAGTTAACAGAAAATAATCCATACCGGTGAGTGTCCAACAAAGCTGTATTACGATTACGGATGACATTTATAATGGGAAAGTATGTACAATCTTTTGCTAATTATTATGCTGACCATGCATTATTGTATCTTGTAGAAATGGGTTGCTATTTGTGGGATTCAATCAGGATCAAGGTTAGAAATTACCGAAAATTGGTGTACATTTTTGATAAATGCACATATAATCCGTTAATGACCGTTGGAATGCTTGTCGTTATGTAGGATGTTTTGCGTGTGGAACTGAAACGGGCTTCCGAGTTTTTAATTGTGATCCGCTGAAGGAAAAGGAGCGCCATGACTTTAACGATGGAGGTTTGGGGAGAGTTGAAATGCTTTTTCGTTGCAATTACTTGGCATTAGTTGGAGGAGGATCACGCCCCAAATATCCACCCAACAAAGGTATACTGTATGCCGGTTAATCATTCTGCAAAAGTAGTTGTTAGATAAAATGAGATATTTAATTTGTTAATAATGAATTTTAGTTATGATATGGGATGACTTGAAGAAACGAGTGGTGATAGAACTTGAATTTTCCAGTACAATAAAGTCGGTGAAGTTGAGGAGAGATAGAATCGTTGTCGCGCTAGAGAACATGATTAAGGTTTATACATTTACTCAAACTCCTCAACAACTTCACGTGTTTGAAACATACTCAAATCCAAAAGGTTAGTGAAATCTACTCTCCTTGTGCACTTCCATTGAACAAAATGATAAATTGAACCAAACATTAATTACCTGCTTGTGGGTTTGGTTTACAGGACTTTGCGTTTTGTGTCCATCGTCTACCAATTCGCTATTAGCTTTCCCCGGACAAGGAGTAGGTCAAGTAGAAATTATTGATTTAGGTAATACAGAAAAAGGTTCAACAACCGTCAACGCACATGAAACAGCGCTGTCATGTATCGCAATGAATCTGCAGGTAAGATTTGCTATCATATACAGTTATGTACTGATAACAAAACGTTGATAAATGTATAAAAACTTATAAATGGCAATTTTTGCACAGGGAACATTGCTAGCAACAGCATCAGAGAAGGGAACACTAATCAGAATATTTGAAACCTTTAATGGAACGATGGTTAATGAATTGAGACGAGGTGCTCATGCTGCATTAATTTATTGTATTAACTTCAATCATGACTCAACCCTGTTGTGCGTATCTTCAGGTAATAACCTTCTTCCTATATGCTCATTTGTTACATTATGCACGATAGTGTGAAAAATTATTAACTTCCTTTCCTATAATTTACCGTAGATCATGGAACAATTCATATTTTTGCCGTTGACGATCACAAGAAGAACAAGCAATCCTCGTAAGTGTGAAAACTGTTTTATTCTAACTCATATTACTTTTTGTTGATCCATTCATTCTGACAGCGTGCCACCGTGTTTCCCATTTCAAATAGGTTAGCGTCTGCTACATTCCTACCAAAGTACTTCAGCTCTAAATGGAGTTTCACACGTTTTCAAGTCACTGGTAACGCCCCTTGCGTTTGTGCCTTTGGAAATTCAGATCCGAACTCCGTTATCGTGGTGTGTGGTGATGGAAGTTATCATAAATTCGGATTTAATCCTCAAGGTACTTGTACCAGAGAAATTTACGCAAACTTTTTGGAGATTGGACAATCGTCTGACCCTTCCAAGGACTGAAAGCACACAACATGTTGATAGCATCCTGTTATGCTACTTGACTCTGTAACCGAACAACCTGTGCAAATATCTGCAGGTCCGAACAATTAAATTTTTTGTGCTGTGTTAATATATGATAATATGATAATTACTTCCTTTATCGCATTTGAAAGTGTAAATATATATGTATAGTAAAGATTGCTAAATGTAGTACAGTATAAATGGGATTTATTTATATTATCAAGTTAAATTAGGACGTACGTATGAATGCAGTGCATAATTTACTTTGAACTATATGTATATGTATTTATTTATTATTGTTACAGTTATGACGAGTAGATTAGTTTTTTTTAGTTTGTGGGCGTAGTCTCTTAGTAAATCAGTCGTCCATTAAACTAACGCTAACTAAAATCTTTGAAATCTTACCGATATTCGAATCTACCATGCCGTAACTTTGAAGCCAAATACGTATGTGTGAAATAATAAAAAACAAACAAGCCCCTAAAGTCAAAATCCCGTAATTTATACAAAATGTATTATAGGTAATTAGGTATTATTATAATTTGGCTAATGATGTTTAAATATAAAATAAAAATGATATCGCAGTGATTACATTTATTCATATCGAATTGATGATTAATTTTTATGCTAAATTGTAGAATTTTTTTTATTTGTAAGTCATTATTGTTCAATTTCATTTCGATTCAAAATATTAATATTCACGCTTCACACTGTCACATTATATTGTTATTACGTTAAGTATTTGCTAAAAGATTGATATTTTCGAATGATAATATAATAATAATTGACTTATCGTTTGTCTCATATACAGTTTCATACTAGTTCTATTACAAATGGATACTTATTGTTGATTTATTTGTTGTGTATGTGTTGATAATATAAAACGTGGTGGAGCGAAGTGGAAAATTCATGTTTCTACTTAACAAACGTCTACTTTCATTTGCATGCTTAAATGACAAGGGCTTTCCTAACATACCATACACAGAGTAAAAAATGAAGGTTTTTACAATAATGTCATAATTGTAACAAAACGCAACTATTAATTATCATTATTCTTTTTTTTCTCTTGAATACAGATGCTGTTGTTGGAGTACAGTTTATACGATCCCAACAGCCTGTATATTATAACGGTTTCTAATATTAATTATCTTATGCTTACTATATAATAACAATAATCAAAACCCTTAAAACTATATCATCACACATCGAAAGAGGTATGTTAGGGTGGCTAGGGATCATTTTGTTTTATCTTCAAAATATGTAAAAACAAAATTATCTGGTAGCGATGAAACTTTCGCAATTCGCACGTATTTCGGCGAGGTTTCAGTGTCCGAGTCGGGTTCATCTTCCTCCATATTAGCCATAAGCTCCTCTTGAGCCGCCAACTCGGCTTCAAGTTCCGCCTCAATATCTAGATCGTCTTCCATTGCTTTATGAGATTCCTCCAAGTGCTTCATGAGAACAGCGACAACAACATTAACAAGGACGAATTGAGCTAGGAGCACAAACACAACGAAGAAAAGAGGTGCAACGATTTTTGAAACACAACAGTTTTTATAACAGTCCGGGCTGGAATCACAATCATCTCTCAGAGTGTCCTGTGCAAATTTAATTAAAACAACAAATCATTTTCTCCATCCCAAATGTCATGCTGAGTTTCTATTCTGCTGCAAATATGTATGTACTGTACCTTCATGATTCCATTCCAGTTGTCCCCAGTGGCCACACGGAACAGCGTTAGGAAAGCCATACCAAAATGATGAAAATTGGCATGCTCTCCCAATCCCTCGCAAGGATTTTTCTTATCACACTCTAATTTACCAAATAGTTCTACACCTAAAGCAGAAAAAATAAAAAAGAGGAGAAAGAAGAGCAGCCCAAGATTTCCGACTTGAGGAAGAGCCTGCATGACAGTATCCAGCAGTGCCCTTATTCCACTCGCCATTTTCAAAAGTTTGAGCACTGTACAATGAAAAACAGCCAAATTAGTAATCCGATATTTTTCAATCGTTCCATTTCATATTCTACAGGTGTATGCATGCTGATAGCAAGCACGTGTCTCAAGTTACCTCTGGCGATCCTGAGGACTCTCATAACTCTCATAATTGTCGGATTGATTGGAATCAAGTCAGATTCCAACTTCTCAAGAACAATGCCCACAATGGACAAAATCACAATGAAAACATCCAATACATTCCATTTACTCCGGAAGTAACGCTGTAAACCTAAAGCTGATAACTTAAGGGCCAGTTCCATTACAAATACGGTGGTGAAGAAATAGTTAAACAGTTTAAGAATGTATGATAATTCCTAAAAAGAAATTTCAAATCAACAACATTATTAATTAGACCGGACCTTCTACCATATTTCATTTAACCATTAAGTAGTTGGTCAGTACGTACTTCTGGCATCATATAAAACTCCATGGCCATTGTTACCACATTTAAGCCAATCACACCTGCAATGGCCAGGTCAAAGTACTTTGATGTCACAAGACCATGAATCCATCGACGCCATTTCCCGTAGTTGGCCCAGTATGGTGGAGCTCTTAACTCTGTTAAACATCAAAGATCACGTCATGAAAGAAGTATCTCGTATATGTCTATATACCCATGTACCTATCTGGAATCATTTGATGTGGAGTAGTTGTGTTCTCAGTAAAAAAATACATACTTCTCCTGCGTTTTTCAAGTTTCCTTTGTCGTTTGATCGCTCGGAGTGCCCTTTCTTCTTTCTCTTGCTCCTCTCGGCATCGATGAAAGTTTTCAACAACAACACCCACGAACATGTTCAGCACGAAGAAGCCAACAAGCAGTAGGAATGAGATAAAGTACAGCAATCTCCATTCGTTGTAGTTTTCTTTTGGCTGCAAGGTTTTAAAATAATGACTTGAGATTCATGGCGCATTACGAGATATATCTTAACTAATCAGAGGAGTTCAACTTTTTATCCCTTTGGGAAAGCGGCTACGCTTGTACATGACATCATGAATGAAGTTTTACCTGCTGATTTACACCAATCGCATCTAGCCCCGAATACATGATTCCAACCCATCCATCCTTTGATGAAAGTACAAACAAAGCCATTAGGGCTTGACCAAGGTTGTCAAAGTTGTATTTCTGATTCACCCATTCATTCCCTTTGGAAATACAATCGTCTTTATTCGTTACATTTACGAGACTTTCAGGCTCGCCGTTGCAGTAGAAAAATTTGCCTATTGTGTAAAACAAAATAAATTAGCACATGTATGGAATCCATGTACCAACTAACCCCAAACAAATGCACATGTAGTCTGTATAGCGGTCATAAATGTTTTATCAATATTTTTTATGGATTATAGCCATCAATTTTGACACGTTGAAAAATGAGTACCTTTAAAAAGCTGGACACCCAATATACCGAATATTATGAAAAACGTGCAACATATCAATACAATATTTCCGATAGGCCGGAGGGACGAAAGTAAAGTTTGTACCACTAGCTTCAGACCAGGCGCTCTTAAAAATAAATAAATTATTAGCATACAAATTTATAATACTTTACTGTACAAATCTTACATATTATACCATTTCATTTCACTGACCTATTAATGACTCTGAGAGGTCGTAGGGACCGCAACAGACGGAACACCCTCAGAATTCCAAATATTTTAGGACTGTGTCAAAGGACAAAACAAATCATTTCTGATGATTCATGCTGACAATACAGACAAGAGAAATTACTTAAACAAGTCAAACAGACCCCCATTCCATCTTACCTACTCATAAAAAGAGACATAATTTGGTCTACAACGGATACACTAACAAGCACTCCATCCATAATATTCCAACCAGATTTAAAATATTGGGCAAAGCCACCCAAGGCAATAACTTTCAATGACATTTCTGCCAGAAACAAAACAGTAAAGAGATCATTGGAAACATTAAGTATCTTTCGTTCGATGGAGAATGTGGGTATTGTTGGTCGTTCCATAGCCAATGTGATGCAGTTGAGCGCGATGAACAACAAAATGACTTTGTCAAAAACTGGATGTTTCACAATGACACGGCACCTCATACGAAACCTACGAAAAAGAGAAAGTTATAATGCAAGTGAAAGTTCCATCAAGGAAAATTGATTAAGATTCAACGGGATCATTCGTGCGTGAACACAAATGTACGTAGGTACACATATATCTAATCTGTATTGCGCATTTATAATAAAAAGTACATATGAATGTATACATATATAGTATGTATGTATATACCTGCTCTCGGGAGAAAACAAGAAAAAAGAGTATTCACGTCGCTCTCTCATCCATTTGAGAGTATCCTGAAATTTAAAGTTGTGGTCTTTAAGATAGATGCTTCTCTTAGATAATAAATATTTTTCGTTTGGTGACTTTTTATTTGGGTTTAATACTACCTGGCACTGGAGTTTGAACGGTGTAAGTTTGGCACTACCAACAAGACTTGGCGAGGGTGGCGTTCCCCCTTGGCTTCCACAGCGAGATTCACACCAACTTAAGCACCAAAGATAACACAAATAGTTTACCCAACTTTCTCTTTTGTTTCAATTTTGCTCTGTGTTGTCGCAAGAAAAATGTCGCTGCTTGCATGCCTTAATTAGAATCAGTAAATTGGTTGAGTTAATGAAATATTTTGTTCCTTTTACCTTGTATGTATGTTGTTGTTATTATTGTGATTGAGATTACTGTGGTCATTCATTTTGAGATTGGGACTGAGGCTGCACCTTCTCTCCTTCTTCCGCTGCTGACGCTCCTCACGCCAACTTTTGGCTCGCTTCAGACAAGGACTTCTGGTTGGACTTGGCAGAGGACTCAAACTTTGAGGGCTAAGGTTAGGCGGTGTCAGGTTGTACGGACTTAAACTATTTGGTGACATTTGAGGTACAGGTATATCGACAGGCGACGGCGAAGGGTGCAAATACGAAGAAGAGTTTATCGACGAATAGGAAACATGCGAACTTATAGCAGGTACAGTTATATTTACGTTGATATTGTTGAGATTTATTACTGAGCCTGGTCTGCTCTCCGGATGCGGTGAACCCTTCACAAGAGAGAGAAAATACGCATAAGGGATGCTGGCGACAATAATTCATCCATCATGTTTGTCACTTGTGCCACTAATAGTATAAGAAGCCATATCGACAGAGAAATACACACATGCGTCATGAAAAAAAAAACTAAAAATACAAGTAACACTAAATTCTACTAGCGGTTATCTATATGCATCTATAGTTTTAGTACATTGCGTGTTTTGGAAATCATAAACTATTTGACTCTGTGCGTGTTCTTTTATATACAGCAAAAATACGCGGTAGGAAAATTGACTGTAGATGTTAGGAGGTATATTTGTCCAAGAAATGTCTAAAAATACTACGGACTAGGCATTAAATGTAATTAAGAAATAAGTAGCAATATAGGCGAATGAAAATACATCTGCACCTGATTCCATGAGTTTGTAAGCTAAAAACAAGAAAGAGAAAGAGAGAAATAAGACAAGTCACAATAAGTTCCACATAACACAGTTGAGAAAATGGTCACACAAAAAAACATCATGTTGTACAGAGAGGAAAAAATTCGCATGTTAAAAATCATAAAAATTAATATCAAAGAACATTTCCTATTTGTTGTATGATGCATAAAATACCAGTAAATACATCGTGTCAAAGCATTTTTCTCTGATGTTCAAGATGACCTTGATAAACTACATCTGTCATCGTTCACAAAGAAAGAAAAGTAATGAAGGTTTGGCTAAAGAAAGCCCCATGTGAAAAATGACCAGGAAGTTACATCAAGATCACAAGATACGCCGCCACAACAAACTCCTGCTGACCTAGCCCAGATTAGGAAAAAAGCCGCACTTGGTAAATTTACAACTCTGCATTGCTTTTGCTTACTCAGGTATGTAGAGGTATATAATATGTATGTGAGTGAAAGAAAGCTTTGCTTGTGATAACTCATGGGGCAATGTAAACGTTCATGAATGGCATGACATGACGCACTCACGAGAGACCTTCTCTCTCTGCATCTAAAAAATGAAAGGTTGTAGTTTTGGTGTGTTGTATATTGTACATATATGTAGTACTTATTAGCTGAGCTTTCTTCGGATACACTATGTCATTATACTGTATATAGTGTTATTATTCCAACACAACAATGCATTTTACTGTTTATAATATATAATCTTATATAGGAGAGTATGTTTACAGCTTCACAAAAAAATAGTCGTAGTGGTAGTCAGTAAACATGTTTTGTATTAGCAGAGCGGTAAGAACGGCACTAAGAACAAAAAAAAGGAGAAGAAAAAAGAGAAAGAAAAATATGGAGTTGGAGAGAAAGGGTTTAGACAGTCACGCAACGCACTACTCACCTCTGGGGTTGCTGCGGTGTGAGTGATGATGACAGGTGCAGGAGGGACAAGGGCAGCCGAGCATCCAGGAGACGGCTGATACTTACTACTACTATGATTATGACTATTACGATGATTATTATTATTCTTTAGTGGGGCTGGACCGCGCGCTGGAACGATAGCTAGTGATAACGGTGGCGAGTCAATCGTCGTTGTTACTGCTGCAGTGGTGCTAATAATGGTGCCATTGCCACCAACATCACCGTCACCAATAGTATTATTTTTATCTGGAAGCTCATTCCCGAGCAAACTCATTTTGTGAGCAAGTTCCAATCTCTTACGCTCCTCTGTCTCTTTTTCACGGAGTGCTCGTTGTTCCCGTTCCAGTCTTTCTGAGGAGAATCCTTCGACCAAAATGGCAACAAGCAGGTTGAATAACACGTAGTTGCCGAAGGTCATTAAGGCAACAAAGTAAAGGGCTGTCCAAAAAAGGAAGAAACGTTGTTAGCAAATTTCCTGAAAATACAGCAATTATAATATTAATGAATGTACATAAATTACCTGCCCAGGGACTTGTTTTCTCCATCCCGTTAAAAAGAACCACGTTCCAGTCTTCTTGGGTTAAGATCTGTACAAAGAATTACAATTTTATTGCTTCCTGATGCCGACCCCTACTTAAAAACGGATCATCAGAGCCACTCAAATGTCCACGAAAGAAAGCACACACACAGAACCGTATGCATATGAACTATTGCATAAGGAAGCGAGGGACATGAATGCAAAAAAGCAAACTCGGACAAAGATGTGAAAAGATAATATATATATATGTATTGATAAATATAATAATAATATGCTGTGTTTTAAAAAGAATTAATAATAATTAGAAAATTCGGCGTCAATCATCATTTGAATATATCAACCTGGAAGCACGTGATGATGCTCCATAAAAGTGTGTTAAAGTTTTTCCGATCACATCTACAGGATTTTGCTGCAGGGTCCGCCGAACAACACTTTTCGTTGCAAAACTTGCCATCAAAAATGATCATTCCAAGCAAACTATATCAGAGACAGAGAGGCATGGTATATCATACAACGAGAAAAATCATAAAATCGCATATCAAGACAGTACAATATTCTCTACAAGGTATAAACACAAACAATATTTTTCAATATGTGAAGTAGTGAAGGATTATATAATTTGTAGGTAATATCTAGTATGAAGGATTATATATGTCATTAAAATGACTTTCATAGAATCATAAAGTTAAACTGTAGTAGCGAGAGAGAGAGGAAGATGAGCAGAAGTAGGGGATTTAATGTCATCATAACCAAAAACACACAATACCATTTACAGAACAACACGCTATGATAAAAGTATAAAATAGAGAAGATTATATGGATATTCCAAAATACCACCATTACCTACTCAACTTGTGGTATGTGGGTTTTGTGGGTAGGTGTGGATAATAGAATACTGTCTCACCTGGCCTCGAAGTTTGGGGCAGGTAAACATATTTTGAGACATAATGCAATATTGTACTTACTTATAAATATAAATGGAATATAAATTACAATCGAGTGTAGGGGTGAAGGTCTGTTTATATGGACCGTTTCAGGAAGGCTTACGTACTGAGAGAAAAAAACGGTGCACCAACTGTTTAATATAGCATGATATAGACGTTATGCGTCCACACTATTACGCTATAATAACTAACAAGCTAACTAACTGTAAACAGCGAAACAAGTGTAGACGAGTTGTCGTCTCGCCATGTAACGCTGTATATCAATGGAGAAAGCACCCGAATAAAATCATGCTCGCCGGTCATCCATATAGATACATGTTGTCAAATGTAATCTACATGTCATGCGGTGCAAAATGCCATACACTACACTACTATAATAGTCTATATGAAAGGTTTTGGTGTACATTCTCATTCATGCATAAAAACTTGACAGTCATTCTTGTAGCAAGCTCAGACACGTTTTTGAACATTAACAATATGCACGGGTAATCAGCAAACATTCAAAGCGGAAGGGTTAGTCATGCATGTAGTGCGATTCAAACTGCGTTTCCATAAACATCATCATCGTCAGCACACATCTCACAGAAAAAAAGCATGGTGTCCATTTGATTGATGACCCCGTAACCCAGATTTGAATCCCTATTCTCATTTATTTAAAAAAAAAACTAAAAAAAGTGTTTTGTTCTAGCACACGACTACAACTTGCCTGAAAAACCGTAACCAAAGCCCAGAGCAAGGTATCGAAATTCTTTCTGTCGCAGTATTGGACCATTTCCATTGTCACAGGATCTTGAGCTTTCGCGCAGAACTTGCAGCCGAATAAGTTCATCCCGAGAATACTGTATATATTGCATTATGAGTAAATGCAATGTGAAATAAAAAAAGCAAGATAGTTTATAGCACAATACAATGTTTATATACATACAGAAAAAGAAGAATATACATACACTTATAAAACAGTCATCATTCATACAATCTATACATGTTCATAAGAATTTGTATATTATTGAATGCATGTTACAGACTAATAGTATTTTGAGCATTTTTTTGGTTATTAAGTCAGTAGCCAAGAAATACATTTAATAGTGATCTCAGTATTCTGCTGTATTTTATGTAGTATAGTGTCTTTTTAAAAATTAGTAGCTACATATATATTTCAACATTTCATACTTGCACTCTAACATGACAAATGACAGAAATAATGTGTGTAATAACTCAAGTAACTCGAATCATATATGTAATATGTTTAATTTTAGCGAAAAGAACAGCATTGTACCGTGTTGAATGACATCATTCACTCGTTCCATGTAAATTTGTAAACATATGCCAATTCACAGTTTATTAGCAAACAAACGAACAGTTTAAGAAATATTTTTTTGCTCTATTTAGCTGCTCAGTGTTAGTACGTTTGAATTTTGAATCTGAATTAGTAACGTCTACAGTCAATAATAGTCTAATGGACAAAGCTATATACATATATGAGTACGCACACAAATATAAAATCCTATACAGTCATGTGTGAAATTACTAAAACTATCATTTCGCCAGTTTCTTCCCTTTCCTTCCGGTCCCAAAACATTGCAAGTACTTTTTGTATTATATTTTTAGTAAATAAGTTGTCAATCTTGATGAAGCAATGAATATGCAATGATATAACCAGTATACTTCTAGAACATCCGAAAAATAAAATAATCATAAAGACCTCAAAAATGATAATGGATGAGCTCAAAAGTGAGAAGAATATTTCCATCATGTTTAATTTTCGCTTGTCAGCAAGTTCTATTTCGTAAAAAATGACTGACTCAGTCTTGTAGGAAGTGTGAAAATGAAAATCAACCTTCAGAAAAGGTTATTGCTAAATAAACAGAACGTTCACACTGGTACAATTGTGGTTTTCTTTTGTTTCTTGAGATATTCACTCAATTGTCTATTTTCTTCTCGTTCCAAATGACTTTTATTAACATGATGACATGCCATATGCCAAATTGTGAATGTCAGATAGCTAAAACCGTTTGAAGGCCATAATCAATAGATTTCATTGACTTTCGAATCCCTATTTCTAAACGTTTTATAATGGTTTTGGAGAAATTCCTTCTCCTTTGACGTTTTTGACTCGTTTCCCTGAAGTTGGTTTATGTTTACTTACACGTGGACTATGTTAGAGTTAGCAAGAATATTTCTGGAAAAAATGTTGGTATTAAGACACCCCATATTGGTATAGACGTAGAAGTATATAATAATAACATGCAGTATTACCAATTTGCTTGTCAATGGTAGTATAAAACATCATTAAACATGATATCATAACGTACCTAAAAATGAAGATAAAAAGCACTAAAAGGCCGAAGAAAACTGCTACGTTATCCATTGTCTTTAGCATAACCACAAGTTGTCTCCTCAGGTTCGGCAAAAATCTCACAAGTTTGAGTATTCGAAGTAGGCGAAAGGTTCTCAAGACGGAGAGAGCCCCTCCTCCACCGCCATGATTCCCATCAATAATCCCCTGGATAATCTCAACCACGGATAGAACGACAATAATCCCATCAAAAACATCAAACCCATTACTCACGTAACCCACTAGCCCGTAGGAAGTCAATTTGAGGAGCATTTCCACGAAAAACACTCCGCTAAAAACTAGGTTGCTCATCTCCACTGTGACAGTCAGCAATTCAGGCTATCATCATCATTCAGGTCATTGTAGTAGACAGCGTGTACCAGTAGAGAGGCAGGGAGAGAGGAAAAAGAGAATGAAAACAAGAAAACAAGATCAAATCATCGTTGATGGGTTATGCATAAATAAACATGTTCTGTTATGTTCAGAAAGTCTCGTCGTTATATATAATGAATGCGCTGTCTGCTTTTATGTCATTTCTTGTTTGTGTTTCAGACTCAACAAGTCGCCTACGTCCTTTCCACATCGCAAAGAAGAACAGGCGCATTGTTCTGATGGTACTCATATATAGCAGCACTCAGCGCTATTACGTTTTTTCCTTATTAAATGGGTCACCAGAGTAATGTGCTTTTAGTACATATCATCATCACTGAAGGAGAAAACTCACCTGATCATGATACTCCACTCCCATGGATAAAGTATTAATCAAAATGGCACATAGAATCCCTTGCTGAAATGGCTTTGACTCCACAATTTTCCTAACGTTAGCTCGGAAAGGACCAAGCTCCTTGGAGTTCCTATGCGAAACGGAGAATATATCGGATCCTGAGGAACCATGACTTTTATGATGATGGTGGTGATGATGCTCTTTAGATTGGCCCTGCGGTGATTTTGGGCACGTTACAATAGAATTAGGGGAGCCAGGTGCAGAAGTCACGGTAAGAATGGGAGCACTCAGGGACATCGGCCTTGCCTTCCGAAGTGAGCTACTCAACTCTTTCCAATCTGGAAGCCCCACGAGATTAGCATTGCCCAATGCCACTTGTGGCAATGCTCCGATCGCTCCACTCAGTGCCAGCAGCTGAGGACATGTCATTCCTGCTGATGGCCTTTTACTACTGCTACCACTAGTCATCTCTTGCTCCACATGAATTTGATCAAGTTCCCCGTGAATGTCTCCTCTAACTAAACTTAAGTCTATATTAGTTCCTCCTTCCGGCTCTCCCCGTCTTAGTTTACGACGAATTTTTCTCTTTGCCTTCCTTATCCAATGAGCGACCAACCTGTAAAGGGAAATGGACAGATTGACAGTTAACCACACAGCTACATGTTTGTCCTCACTGCCTTGTCAATTTGTAGAATGAGATGACATTTTTGATTGGCAGGGAGCTTGTAAACAGATTTTCTGTGCCCTTCACCATTACATATAGGTATATCTATATCTCTGATGCAACACAGCGTATTAATTACAAGGTTTAATTAATTAGTGCAAACACATTGAAACAGCAACAACCCCGTTAAGGTCAGCGTGTTTGTTTACTCACTAAAATTGCTTTGTTCTTCTAGTCCATTTTTTTGCCTCTCGGACATCAATGGTCATCTTTCTCTATGTCGAAACGTCTTTTCCCATTTTCTCGTACCATAAAAATAGCCGTTACTTTTTGTATAGGGTAGATTTTCGAATAGAGAAGGATGGTATGTACTTACGTGCCGTCTTCACACAGAGAATATTTTTTTGTGGAAAGAAAATCCCCAGAGCTTCTTCAAAAAAGTTTATTCGTTTTATTTCTATCCGAAGGTATGACCAGGAGAAAGGAAATAAGCAGCTGCAACCGGAGCGTAAATAAGAAGTAGCTGAACTTCTAAACATGCTAAAATTGCTGACTGCCAGAATTAATCATTGTCAATTGCGTCATTTGTTATCCAACAAGTCTGTACACGCCAAACTGGTACATGTCGCCATATAAAAATACTTCCTCCACATGTCCCTTCTTCCTATTGGGTTGACCGATTCGGCTGAAATTCAATATAGTCTGTAGTTTTTGTCTTTGATCGAACGGACCAACATGTAACATTTCGGGAAAATCGAACAAAGCATTTGTCATTTGAACGGTCAATCGTAGACGGGCAGACAGACAAACTGCTGAACATTAACTACCTACTTACTGACGTTTCGCTTTCTGCTACGAAGTAATGCTCTCATGTAACATAAAAAGGCGCTGTACGACCAAAAGCGGTAGAAATGAAACAAGATGTGACAGAAGTAGTAAAAGGAAACAAAGGAAAAAGAAAATGTCAATACAAAAGGGATATCCTCTATGCATTATTATGAGTGATATAATATTTTTGTCGAAAACCATACCGCTCTGATCTGAAAAAAGGAGTGGGAGAATAACAAGAAAAGTATCTCGCTTAGTTCAGTTCAGACTACTCGGAAAGTGAAAGGAGTTTTCCCTCACATTATTATATACTTTTAGAGAAAAGAATGAGAAAAAAAACTTTTTCACTTTCATCATGCATTTTTTCCTATTCCGGTTGCTCTCTTGCTTGATGTACGTAACGTACCAAAACTCAAACTCCACTCAATGAATGACTGTTGTTGTTTCTGGTGTGCGTGTTTTGCCTCGGTTGAGTTTATTCTTGTTCTTGTTATTACTTACATCATATTAAGCGTGTAGTTTTTGGACATTCTCTATTATCAAAGATGCTGCGTTTTACTCTAGACGTTTTCGTGTACTTTTTGTGAGTACAAGGACATGAGAGGAATGCGGAGCCTATGTCATATTATTATTACAGTCTTCTCGATGATGATGCTTCCTCGAGACGAGCAGAATGAATGTGGGTAACTGTTTCCACTTTTTGATATATGTAGTGGTAGGGAAGAGGAACAGAGAGACTTCTTTTGTCTCCAGTTTTAATACTGGAAACGTCAAAGTGAAACTTTCACTTTGCCCTTTTTCGTCTTCATTTTACGCTGGATTTTCCCGAGTATGGAATACTGGAACTATGCCTTAAAGGAGAAATATAACTGCTCTTGATACATTTATCTATATCTAGTTCATTCTTCTTTAGCTAGCATTAGGGTCCCTTTTTTATTGTGTACACTTTGTAAAGTGATTCG
The DNA here is from genome assembly GCA_004115045.4 of Sinella curviseta. Taxonomy (NCBI): domain Eukaryota; kingdom Metazoa; phylum Arthropoda; class Collembola; order Entomobryomorpha; family Entomobryidae; genus Sinella; species Sinella curviseta. The sequence continues at coordinate 20,541,318 of CM023202.3, read as the reverse complement.
TATAATAAACTCCATTATTGGTGTACCGTATGAAAGTGCAGACACGTACGTACATTAAATAATGTGAGTACACAAGTTGGTATTGAATGGTTTCATCTCCATCAAAGTTCAAAAGACTTCATTTTAGCACTCGCGTTCTTGTGTGTACATGGTGTCATGTGAGTCCATCAGTCCACCGATCGTTTTGAAATGGTTGACGGAATGGTTAAAATTGAAGCCTGGGGATTTCCTTTTTTGTTGAACTTCGCATAAAACTTGCACATTGCCTTTACCCTTAATGCTGTGTTTATAAATATCTAATAGGTTGGTATGTTGTCGCATAAGTATATGTATAGATATCTATAAGTTCAAGGAGAACATCCTTGTTAACTTTCCTACTGCTGACTTTATTGTAATACTTTTTGCGAGACACCACTTGCTTCCTTGGGATTGCAATGGACAGAGCAGTGAAACTGCCATGCTATATTTTATACATACAGAGATCAATACAATGGAATGAAATGAAGAGTTTGCAAGAAGAATAGTGAAGTTGGAGTAAAACTACGAAAGTTTTATGATATAAATAAGTTCTCGGTCCATCATCCACCTTGTTCTATGTTTACTCGGCTGTAGTAAAAGAATAGTGTAAAATATTTAATAGTTTAATACTTACTTAACAATCTCAGAGTAACAGGAAGCGTGCTCAATGGCCGTCAATGTCGAATTCGATGTAAACCGAGCTCTCTCAATTCGCATTCGTTCCATCTCACGTTTCTTCGTTTCTGAGAATTGGGTTGCAATTACAACTAGGCACAGGTTGATCATGAAAAATGAGCCGATCTGTGGGAAACAAGGAGGAAAACTGGTTGTTAGACAAATAGATGAATGCATATATTCAATTACAAAAAGTTGTTCACAAAACGCAGAGAAAGAACTGTTTTCTTCCACCCTTTCCTCAGAGTTTAACACATGTCGGAATGTCGGATCGCAGGTAAAGAGCAAACTACAAACAGATTACAGTAATGAACTTTCTCTCTGATTAGGTATCGAAATTCATTTGCCCCGTTGTCCTTTGTGCCCCGAGGGATAACTAATACCTACAAGCAATCATGTTATCTGAATTTGACTTCAGCCCTCTCTGCTCATTAATCATTAATAGTAACAGAGAAATATATATAGGAATCGATTGACGATGAAAGTATTCTACACATACACATTGAAATACAAATACATTGAATGGGTGCATTCATAGTGGGCAGGTTCTTGGAATCATGTTTTTAAAGCTCATAAAGCAAAAGTAGCATTTGAATGTTGGGGCATTTATACCAACTCAATTAGGCAAAGAAAGCCATGACGAAAGCATGGGACACATCATTTTAAAGTGCGGCATTAATTCAAGAGAAAGTTGGTAGCTAATTTTACGTTTACTAATGTGTATTCATTATTTAACTTTCTCTTGTTGTAAATACCCCGTCGTATTTAGGAAGAAATACTTTAACAAATTATTGTTCCTGAAGAAAATTTTGTTCCACTTACAACAATTAGTAGAACAAAGTAGATCCAGTCCCAAAATGAATGTGCGTCTTGAATGTAATACATTATGTCACTCCATCCCTCAAGGCTAATTACAAGAAAAATGGCCACCCAGGCGAGACCAATGTTGTCGAAGGATATAGCACCTTGAAATGGATTCTTGTCCCCGGGTCTGCAGTTTTTATAGTACTTGTTCCAATTTATACAATGGGTTGCGTTCCAGACATTATCACTACCTGGAAGGGCGTCCAGCGTGCATATAATAGAAGAGTTGTGCTTGTGTCTACTTGGTGGAAGGCCATCACAAGTGTGCATCCCTGTAAAAGTCACAAATCATAGTCCACACAGAATTTAGTCCATGTTCAAATCAATGGGGCATGCTTTGGTGCTCAAAAGTGGGCGAGTGAATTTTCAGTGGTTGCTAAAAAAATGTATGCCTATAAAAACTTTGCCCGACTGCCATCAGCAAACAAACGTAGGAATGGATTTTTTATGGAGCAGCTTGAATTCTGGACAATGTTGGTACACAGACGGTACATATTGAAAAGATCCATCTCATTTCTATTTCCAGGAAACATGTGCATATCAAACAATTACATGAAGTGTAAGTGACACAGCAGTCCTAGTCCTTTTTCCTACTGCCATCGTCAACCGGTCGACCCATTTGAATTTATAACAGCGATCGCCGTTGGGGCTGCCAATTAACTACTCTGAGTCAAAGGGTTCCGTTCCGATCCAAACGTAAAATATTACTACTCTACTTCGTTGCAGCTCAACTCCATTGTCATGTGAAAGGGAGGCTGAGTGAAAGTATCGGAAACTGGGAAAGTTTCATGTCAGTTCAACTCAAAAGTTACAGCTTTTGTTTTTTCCGCCTCTATTTATTATTGAAGCAGGCGAGAGATTTTTCTATTGACATTGTTTGTTCTATGAGTCAACTTTTTATTTATCTAATCATTTTGTGTACTTACAAAACTTACACATCCGGTTAATACCAGAGACGGCAATAGAAACTAGAAATCCGTCAAATCCCCTATAATAATGTGAGTGAAGTTTGGCAAGGGTATTTACAAACTATATACTATAAAGCAAATGTGCAAAAAGTAAAAATCATGTGCTTTATCAAACTTGTTTTACTTCAAAAATCTGTTTTAATAAAAAATTCTGGCGACATCCCTTCAGAGAACAGTATGTATGATCGATGAACACAAACCCGCATGTAATTGCTCTACTACTAGTTTGTAATTGAGTGAAAACTTACCAATTGAGTACTTACCACTATCTTTGGGTAGCGCGCAAATATAGTCTTTGTCCTGTTGGGCATCATTAATTCGGTAGTACATTGAAAGCGGTCTGTGTAACAGTGGCAGGATACATAAATCAAAAACATTTTAGAGTCAATCTCACCTTACATGTCATCAATATGTTTTAATACAGTAGTAGCCTAATTGGTGCTAAAAATCATCTTTCAAGCCATTTTAATGCATAAATTTTCTTTCACTGTCATTTGTCAAACATAAAACAAATCTATCTCAACGTAAAATTATTGTCACTGGTCAGATGTATAAACAAACTTTCTCCTTTTAAAATCTTGACAGCGAAGAGAAATTTTGTACATTTCAAAGAACTTTTTAAACGCCAAATAATATTCTTCCTAAAAGTAATAATTATTTTTATCTGACTGAAATAAAAAAACACTTTTCTCCTCTAAATGGTTAGTATTACATACCAAATGCACACAAAACTGAACAGAACACAAGAGCCTATAATAATATGTAGCTGCGTGGCAAAACAACACTATATTATCGTTTAATAATGCCTATTACTAACTATGTTGTAATTTTTCAATAGACTGTGTCACAAAGTGAAAGAGAAACGAAAAGACTATAATTAACAAAAGATCAATCATATGAGTATAACCCGAAAAGGTCGACAATAAAAAAGGAAGAGAGAAGAAGAAGAAGAAATCAAGGCAATAATAAAATTATATAAGGTATTCTTAATAATCAGTATAGGGCTGGAATGGGACATTTTTGTATACTTAGAGTTAAGAAGGGCGTTATTGTGGTTGGTTTGGTTTTAGTATTTTGTATAAAGGGTTAAGTGTATGGGGGCTTTGAGACCAAAGACCAGAAGACGACAAAGTCACGACACGACCACAACACAAAACATCATTGTCATCATCACCAGCACAATACAGTTATTGACAGATTTGCTTATGGTGCTCTAGTCTATGTTATGGATGGGCATAACCGTTATTATTGTTATTATTAGAAAGTTTTGATACGATATACATATTATTGCGGAGAGAGGGTAAGTGTGGTGCAGGGATAATAACGTTAACACATATGTTACAACAAGGGATGGCGACATGTGCTATTTCTGGTGAAAGTGGTTGTGGTAATAAGAATTTTGATTACAAATATCCGACTTCTGCAGGCAATTTCTACCAAAAACTAAATTACCATGATCCCATGATCATACTTACGATGATGATGGAACATAAAAATCAATCAATTAACTCTCAAATCATTCTTAATTTTATCATCCACCATCATACCTTCAAGACATTTATATGCAATTTCATTCAAGAAACTACTGTAAAAAAACCTTTGTTGTGCGTGGTGCAGCCGAGCAGGTGCTTACAAAACAAGACGGTGGTGGTAGTGGAGAGAAAGGTGATGGTTTTGCAGGTTATTAACTTGACTGACATGCGGACAACCATGCCACGGGAAGTTATATGTACTTTTATGATAATTTGCTATTGACACGCACGGATACAGGAGACACGGAAAGTCAGTCTAACACACACAGAATATAATAATCCGCGTACAAATTATCAATATCTATACGTGTGTACAGTGTTTATATGTATATATTATTATTGAACCATGTTCATTTTTACTCTCCCTAAATCACGGTTGCGAGACGAGCCAAAATCATTAATTCCTCTGCCAAATTATTGGCTTAACTAGAATTCTTTTCTTCTACGTACACAACAGCAAGAACATTACGACAAGTAGTGCTCTGCGTATGACAGACAAACAGGCAAACGAACGGCAGACAAGAAGACAAACACGACGTGTCGACATCACGTTGGGGGAAACATGAAATGTGATGCTAAACATACACCTGATTTAATCATTCATTTTTTTCTAATCGTCTGTTGTGCTTGCATTACAGAAATAAAATACTATGCACAAAAGCAAGTTACTACACTATGTAGGGGGAAACTTTCCGTCAAGGTGAAAGTGAAACCGAGTCAATCGATGCAAGCGTATTTAGTACGAGCCTGATCAAACTCGGATGAAGGGGAGAAAGCATGCAGTAGTAAATGACTTATCTAACCTTTTCATACCCTCTAACTAATGTACATAGCTTATGTAACATAGGTATACACTCCTCGTTTTTATTTGTGCATAGAATTTACGTCATATATATATGCAACTAATGGACATTCCTCGTGTCGTGCAACAAGCAAGCAAAAAACCAGGATACTAATCAAAATAGTCTACACTAAAATGCATTTGCAATGTAAAGGTACATAAAATATATTAATGTCATTTCTCGTGCTCTTTACGGCTACCGTATTATATGCAATGTGCATGGGTCAAATTTTGCTAAAATACCAAATACCACCTACCACTGTCTCCTCACAGCATTTTTGTAAGATGTTAAATCCCAGACATCTAAAGTCTAAAGAGAGTATCTACTCTACTTTTCGCATACACGGCTTTTTTAGTTGTACCAGGACCAGGGCCACTATATGCTACGGTCTAGCGTCTACTTTAGTACATTATACGATGACTTTCGTCAGTCTTACTTGGCTCAAAGGTCATCAATTATTATCGTCATCAGCGTTATGTCTATCATCATACATCACCGTCTGGTTATCTACGTATACATGTCTACCGTGATCCAATTCATATAAGTCTACATTCGGGATAGATTTTATTTTCGGAAACGTTCCTGCAAAAGGGATATGCATGATCATTAATATATATATATATATACTGTAAAAATATAAATTACTGCATTTTTTCACTTTCACAAAGGAAATACTTTTTTACGGTATGCATTATTTAAAAAAGAAAGAAAAAAGAGAACTGGTTGGTCCAACCGGAAGAGAAAAAGACAGAGTTGTTAACAAGAAGACAAACACAAGGACGAAAACTCACACTATTGGGATCTATAAAGCTACGAAAATATTAAAAACTGAAAACAAAACATCTCTGTTAATCTTTTGTAAAATACAGATTCGTATAAAACTGCTAAAACCATTTGTAATGGATAATGATTAAAAATTGACCAAATATATGGTTGCTGAAGGATATAGACACACAATGAAACAAAAACATATGTGGTCCTAATCACACGGAACATGTGTGTTAAAAATATAAAATATATATCTTTACGGTTATAATAAATGTTAAAAATCATATTATTTTCTTATGGTATTCACAATACGCACGATATATGATCAATAAAATATTATAACAGCATTATGATTTTCTCAAAAATATGTTTTTCTACTAAACAACTTGTTTTTGAGAAAGAGAGAGAGAGAGAGTATTCATTATAGGTCCTTACTGCGGAATTGGCCCTCGCAACGTGTAGATTGGCTTTGGTCTACCAAAGTCCCCGGATCAACAACAATTGTTGAAAGAAGATATAAGTACGAGCGAACCAAGATGTATTCAGGTTCAAGAGCACGTTTTCGTGTGATTTTCAATTCATGGTATTCGTGCGTGGGAACGGTACACACGTGAAAAAACCGTGAGAGACAGAGAGAAAGAGAGAGAGAGAGAAGTAGTGGTTGGTAGCACACAAGATGATTTGGACATTTTTCATGAGTTCGAGAGATTTTGCAAGAGTTTCAAGAGTTTTCAAATTTCGACAAGGAGAAAAAAACAAAGAAAAAAATTATACAAAATTACATAATAATTATAAAAAATATATATCAAAACTGATATTCTTTGAAGTCATAATAATAATGCTGAATAATAATAATTATAATAAAGAAAAAGTTTAAATATAATTTTTATGTCGTGTGTATGTGTGTTTTATGCAACGAATGTGTGCAGGATTAATGTTTCTGTGATAAGAGATAAAGTACATATTATATAAGTAATTGAAATCGAATATTATGTACATATTATAAATAGATATATAGGTATAGATATATAAATATTTACATAAGAAACACATGTCTTTGGAATTGTCAACGAATGAATAAAGAAAATAATTGAATGAGAGAGAGAGAGAAAGAGAGATAGATAGAGATTGGAAAATGATATTTTTAAATTGTAATTTTATAGTTATCAAGAAATGAAGTAATAAAGATTTAATGGAAGATGTCCCTCTTCCTCATAAAAGACATACTCTTCTTCCTTGGTGGTAATTCCCGCTGGTAATTCGATGAAGCAACGCTGTCTTAGGGTTCCAGCCCACAGCTGCACACCGATTATCCCAAAAATGAAGAAAACGAAGAAACACAAGAGAAGAACGTTACCGAGCATGGGAAGCGTGTCGAGTAAAAGCATCACAAGAATCCGCATACCTAAAAAAGGAGAAATTGCATAAATGATCAAAAGTTATATTGCATGACATACATTAACAACTTTAGTTTTTGATGAATGTAGTGTATTTACACAAATATAAGGCGAGAAAAAACATAAATAGTATTTTCGCTGATTTACTGTACATCCCACGTTACATTTTATACATATACCTAGATATCACGTTCATACGGGATGAAATCAGTTTTGTTTGCAATGGCCATGGTCTTGACACAAGTTTGTCGAAAATTAAACTCAATTCCAAACTTTTCAGATACTTTCCTCTAGTATCACCAAATTTTGATACTTGATGAAACGTACAGTTTGCATGACTGTTTTTGACATTGGCAAAATATTTAAATCTATGCCTCTCGGTCGGTTTGCAAACAGTCTGGAAAATTGATAACGTTCGTTGAATAGAAGTCATTAGTAGTTCTGTTGATGTATAGGTGGCTTTTCGTGTGTCTGGATACACTCACGTTCGGAACAGTTTTCCATGCTTGATGGATATCAAATCAATCTGACTGTTTCCGGTTGACTAAAGGAATTTTGCAGCGGGGCGACGAGCGACCCCATGAACCACGTCACCTGGCACAGTGCGTAATTTGATACCTATTTTTTGCGCAACCCTTTATTTTTAATATGTTGTAGGGGTTGAAGAGAGCTTTCGAATGACACCTCAACATCAACCCGACTTACTACCCCAAGGGGGTGGTGACCCCTCAAAGTTTGACCTCGCAAATTTTAAAAATTGGGTCACATCTGTTTATCGTAACATTTAGTGTCCTGGTATCGCTGAAAGATGGTAGAGCATGTAGAAATGCACATTTTATCAATTTACACCACATCAAAATTCGAAAAGGGTTTCGAAATATTTTGAAATTTCGAAAAAAAACTTGGCATTTTCAAATGGAGATTTCTCGAAAATTTGGGGGTAGTCGGGGTGTTTTTAAACATCTAATATGTTCCCCAAGAACTGGAGTTTCATATGCCGTTCGAATTTTTGAAATCGGGCTTCAACTTTGGAAGAAAATGTCACTTTTGTAAAACCTCGATTTTGATGACGTCATCACGTTGCAGGGTTGCGTAATTACAATCACAAACGTACATAAACATAAATGTTGCATACATTACGAACCCAATATGAGTTCAATAGCAATCAGTCACTTCGTGCTTGTGTATGCACTATTTTTAACGTTCAAAATTCTACATTTGTGCTTTTATATATGTATTTTTGATTGTAATTACGCAACCCTGCTACGTGATGACGTCATCAAAATCGAGGTTTTACAAAAGTGATATTTTCTTCCAAAATTGAAGCCCGATTTCAAAAATTCGAACGGCATATTAAACTCCAGTTCTTGGGGAACATATTAGATGTTTAAAAACACCCCGACTACCCCCAAATTTTCGAGAAATCTCCATTTGAAAATGCCAAGTTTTTTTTCGAAATTTCAAAATATTTCGAAACCCTTTTCGAATTTTGATGTGGTGTAAATTGATAAAATGTGCATTTCTACATGCTCTACCATCTTTCAGCGATACCAGGACACTAAATGTTACGATAAACAGATGTGACCCAATTTTTAAAATTTGCGAGGTCAAACTTTGAGGGGTCACCACCCCCTTGGGGTAGTAAGTCGGGTTGATGTTGAGGTGTCATTCGAAAGCTCTCTTCAACCCCTACAACATATTAAAAATAAAGGGTTGCGCAAAAAATAGGTATCAAATTACGCACTGTGCCTGGTAGACATTTTCCGTTATGCAAATATTCCGACTTTTATAATCATGATTTCAAGTACGTAGGAGTTTTTATTTGATGTAAGGAATTTACTTGCATAGCAAGTTACTGCAGTGAAAGCACACAGCGTTGCAAACTAGGGCAAGTAAAACATATATTATGGTACGTACAAGTACTTGTAATGGTAGAAGAGCAAAAACAATATTGGCAATTGGAAACATTAACAGCGCTAACTTTTATTGCCATTTTTATCTTTCAACGCTCATATTGAAAAAGGCATTACTAGTGAAAATAATGATACAGTAATAATATGGATTGCTCACACAACATTAAACTCTTCAATTTGCAAAAATATACCAAAAAAATTTAAAGGGAATTATTACAAGAGGTGTCTCCAGACAGTGAAAACGTGCAGGCTATGTATATATGCCGCATTTTTCTAGGTTTTTGAAAAAGCATATTGGTATTTTATGACTTCACAATCCACAACGTGAACCTCTTCTCCATCACCTTTATTTCCAATAATTTTTGTCATCGTTCCGAAAATTTATGATAGTGCAATAACGGAATGCACAAAAAGTTTTTTTGTACGCGAGTACTTTGGATGGGCTTCTTATGGATGGTGCCGAAAAGAGTTGGCTAAATGAAATAGGAAGGATATGGAGACGAGATACTATTCAAGCACAACACTCTACACTTTTCCAACTTTTCGTTTTCATAACTAGTAGTGTCGAATGCAAGCAACCTTCAAAGCCAACAAAAGTACGGCGGAGCTTTTCAGCTCTAAAAAATCAACAGTGTTCAAGTGTTCATAGGCATAAAGTTGGAATGAATTAGGCTGAAAAATAGTTTTGGGCCTACTCCCACCTCTCAAAGTCTTACAATGATGAAACTATTCTCATTGCCCTTTTTGCACACAGTCAAGGTCTTACCCGCAATCTACATTAATTTTATTACATGTGTCTGACGATTTTACTTGAGTGGCAAAAGTTGTCTATCTTTTATTTTGTTTAATTTTTTTTCTGTGCGCGTGATGATAAACTAGACCTTTCACTAGTGTGCCTATACATACCTTCATGTTCTTAAAAATGTAAAGTAGGTACTTTGAAGTCAAGAGAGCATTTCTACTAAACACTCTACACGGCTTCTCTTGGTATTCATAATAATATCGTTACAAGATTTATTGCTCTGTTGGCACTTTTGTTAATAATGTGTTGCTCTGTAAAGAAGAGAAAATAATGTTCATACTTGGTAAAACCAGCAATTCGCTCAGCATCTGAAAAAACTACTAAACCGCATACCGCTGAGATACGTTTTGACTTACAACTGTAATAGCATTCAATTCAAAAAGTCCAATTAAGGTTACCCCAAACGAAGCCATGTAAAAAATATTATACAAAAGAGCAAAATGGCTAATCTCACTCCTTCATTGCCTTTTAAATGGGCTTACGGTGTTTATTCTTCCACCATTATTATGCTCTGACCGTTTTTGGGGAATAGTGAGATTGCTGTTGGGCTTTCTGAACTTGCAGTTGTGAAATACGAGTTCCAATCAGAATTAGATGAAGATCTAATTTTGTAGCGTTCCCAAATGACGATTCATCAACTGTAATAAAAAAGGGAGAGAAAAGCGGCAGAGAAAGAGCGCGAGGGAAGCATGCACAATAAATTTCGTGAAAGTGAATTCCACCAAAAAACGCTGACATCGGCAGGCCGAGGGAATGGGAACGTGGCAAGGTCCACAAAAAAGCAAAATCATATCGAGGAGCACAGAAAAGAGTATTTCCCTCGCAGACCAGGTACACAGAAACCACACACAGATGTTAATATGATTATCTACATTTCAGGTACGGTATAACAGAATATAACGGTGGATGTCGTACTTGTTATGTTTGTGCATACATATAGTACATTTCTAAAGTTTTATCAAGAAGGAAAACAGAGGCTCTATAAGTTGTGATGGAACGAATCGGAATAATATTGTAACAAATATTTGTACATATATAATTTTATGCTTAGGTATACAAAAAACTTTATCAGCTTGATGTATTCAAGTGCACAAGACCATGACGCACCTCCTACTGTAATATGCATTGGCTGCATTCTTTCTTTTTTCTACATAATTAGTGCCAATGTACTTTGTTGCATTACTGTTTTGTGAATTCGCATAGCTGAACACAAGAGAAAGTTTCATTTACTTTTGGTCACATTTTTACATCTAAATGTAAATAAGCATAACATATTATAATACAATGCGATGGAGTAAGATATTGTAAAAGCATAGTAAAAGTTTATGACTCACTAGGGATGCGATTAATTGCTCTCAGTGGCCGAAGAACTCGGATCGTCCTAATTGCCGTCAGGTTTACGCTGTCCACATCTGGAAGGCAATATTCCACCAGCCTGAAAAAAATAACGAAAAGATTCTGGTAACAAGGTGAATGAATTTGAGGATTGATGCAAAGTACGACTTACACATTATATATTTATCACAACATCATATCAGCCACCACCACAGCACCACCCATGGCACACATAAAACCAATAGATACCTATATCAGTGACGGTACACTCACGATGGAATAGCATCGTAATATCTAATGGTGAGTGTTTTCATTTTCATCGCTAATAAAGTTTGCCGTGAATGCCGTTCAGCTCTGATGATCACAGATATTAATTTATATTACTTCATGACTATCTCTGGAATCCCATATGCAATGCATTAGTTCGCGGTTACATCGTGTTATCATGTATCATGTGGCAGAAGAACACACTGTTATACTCTACTTTTCTTTTAAGACCAAAAACAGATTACCGGCAAAGTTAAAGGCTAAATCAAAACTGTCGAATGGTTGAAACCATCATCATTATAAATCAATTTGCCAAGGCTAATAGATTTCAGGAAACTTTACGTATGCTTTCTCCATCCAATGCTACCATCTTTCCAAAACCGACATTCCTTGAGGATATGATATGATGACGGTTAAATGGTGTATAAAGATATATGCCCATTCAGAGGAGTATACTTTGGACGAAGTTTATTGACGACTTTTTATACGAGTAGGTAGTAGACAGACAGTTAGGGCTTTATTATAATGTTTATAGTGGCGTGGTATGCATATTAACTTTACGTTATGTTCTGTGATGTGCATCCAACAAGACAATATCTTTGCTCTTTCGGATGTACGTACCAAGTTGCAACGAGTTAAAGTGGGAGCAGTGTAGTAGCAGCAGCAGCGACGGATTTACATGAATGTTGTACCACCTCCTCCTTTCTATCTTCGATTTTGTCTACCTCTTTCCGCTCGTTTTCTTCTAAATAGTGGCTCTCGTAATTTGTTTCCTTATGGAAAAATAGGAAAATTACAGAAGACTTACGGCTTTCGTTCACGCCATAATACATTATTCATGCCGGTAAATTGTACATTTTGTATCCTCATTTCCTTCCTAACTCTTTCACCAGGCGAGGGTGAAACACAAGTAGATAATAATGACTGGTATGGCAAAAATTCTCTAAGATTACTCATAATGACAAATGCGCATACCTGCATATTATATGGATTGAAATACATATATACTCTCACTTTATTACGACTATGCTCTACAAACATGAAAATGACAAAGATGTATTCTTTGAGAACTTAACTTTTCTTATACGTTTTTAACACTGTAAAACTCTGTGGTCACATATTCATGTGGCTCAAACATTGTTAGTAATGTTTTGTGGTAAACATTTCCAGGCACACTATAAGCAGTTATAAAAATCATGATAAGTTCTTATCCGTCTATTTGATCAGCATTGTAAGTTAACAGCATTTGAGATAAGAGGCTCAATTTACCCCATACGCTCTTAATTTACTCAAAATATGAGTAATTGTAAAAATGTATTCAACTGTGGTAGTAACACAGTGTGTAGAGATGCCGTTTCAAGGAAAAAAAGGAGCAGAACATAAAGCATCTTCCTTCGTTATATGTATGTATCTACCAGTGTAAAGTACCCGCAGATACTGTACTGAACCGCTGCTTCTATACGACATTAGTTGGCTTGTTTCGCTGTTTTCCTTTTCATTCATTGCATGTATATAATATTTGCTCTAAATTAGATTTGCCATTGAAGGAAGAAGGAAAAAGAGAAAATACGAATGAAGTTAAGACTTTCTCTTTCACTCTGTCTGCAATAAAACATGCGAAAATGGTGGCAATCTACTTACTTTGCATCATCTATATTTTTATTTGTGTATTTTTATGGCTTGTATGTATAGCACAGCAAGCCATTGAGATGCTTTCTCCTTTTCTTTTTCTGTTTCACGATAAGTATTGGTGTTTAACAACCTGTTTCAGGCCATTTTGTCAGAACAATGCATTTACATAATGGTGTATCACATATGCAAACGATAGAAAATAGAGTACATTGTCGATTATTTATTGATCGAAACAACTGTTTTATGTATTCGTATAGCATTATTATTGCAGCAGTTCCTGATGTAAGCACCACATGAATGGGGTTGTGTGCCACACTACTGGCAAGAAGACGAAACTAAATAAACTGCTGTAAACATCTTAAAGACCGAGCTGAAGGTCTGACTAATTTATGTAAAATTGCTTTGGAATGCCGATAGAAATTGCCGCATAAATTGCTGCTTTTGTCGCTTTCCTTCCAGTGAGCTAGATATCATGCAAGAAATGCTTTCCCATCACCCCAAACACTACATAGGGAAAGTTTCCAAAATTCTCAACCAAACCAGGATGCGTAAATAGAATGTTACTTGTTATATCATTTGCATTGGTGTCATATATTAACAATTTACTCCCTAGAGGCTTTCACAGATTAGGACAATCCTTTAATACAAGGAACTGGAAGTTTAATCCAAAACGGATATCGCAATGAATTGCTTTAAACTGACACTGACATACTAAACACACGTCATACTATCGCAATTTGCTTGGGTGGTTTTCACACATTGTTCCCGACTCTGCTATATTTTTAACCATTTCAATTTTCGATACATACGTTATACCTGTCAACTTGCTTAACTATACGAATTTTCTTGCATTTTTCATTTGTGGTTATCAATTAAACACGGTAAACCCATTTTGTAAAAAGCTTCGAATGCTATGATTGAAAGTGGAATTTTCTACCAATATTTCAGTGAAGAGGCTACCTGACGTTTTCTACAAGTGATTTGAGTGGGGATATACCGTAAAGTTTGTATTATGCATTCTAATTTCTAAGCCATCACTACATAAATTCCACCGAAATTTTGGCGTGAAAAAATATTTTGTTTTACAAATGAGTTCACTCCAACATTCAACATTATGTAGTAAACAAACCTTTAGTTGTACGCTTGTCGTTTCTGTTGTCTCGAAAATGGGAAACTGACTCCAAAATAGAGACAAAAAGTCATATGCATACATGTATGTGGTACACATCACATGCTGCTAGTTGTGCACTGAATGAGTAATGGCGTGTGTGGGTTTACCGAAAATAATACGGTTCTTTTTAGTACTGTGGCTCCAGTGCAGAGGTGGTATTTGTAAAAATAACAACGATTTACGATCCTCGTTTTGAGAAATGGATAGAGATATTATTTGATGCACATAGCATAACCCTATAAACATTTCATGTACATGTCTTGGGGATAAGTGGATAGAAGGACTGACGAATAACTGTATAATATATTGACTTTCCACTTTACATTTGGGTTATTGTAAAATGTCCCCGATTTTGTAGCCATGTGGAGGTTGTCCGTCTGTCAGAATCCATGTCATTAAATCATAGCTAGAGTCCAATATTAAAACTTTACGACGATGATCGTGACGTCTTATTCAAGACGACAAGCCCAGATTGATTTTCAGTAAAATCTGTTATCAACAGAAATGGAAAATAGGTATGTATATTCATTGAAATGGAATAATATGTAGCATCAAAAACACTAAACTTTTCTCTTCTGCAAAATGGAGAGGAGAAAGTATCAAACTTCCTTACCACACCTTCAGATTTTATACTTCTATCGCATAATATAATCAATCTGCTTGTTCTCGCCCCTCATTAATTCATACCTCTGGTTGCAATTCTTAGAATTTCCACTTTTTATAGCAACCGCTCGCGATACTTATTTATTTCGTTTCTTGCAGTTTAGAGACGAGATGTTATTTGCCTGCTTTGCAGTGTGTGTGATGTTTTAAAGACCGACATATAACCGTGGAATCGCTTGTGCTTTTATTTCATCACTTTCCTATGAAATATACAGAATGCTATATGTAACGTCCGGATCTTCTCCGATGAACATGGAACTGCATTCGTGTGCCTTTTTATTTTATGGCCTTCTTTACTGTCGTTTTGAAATGAGTAATGCACACTCTTTGATGGCAAAGTGCAGAAAGGCCGATAAATTTACTGATTTTTCTCCTGGAATTGCGATCACAAATGAGAGCGCACCAGATGATAATCATTGATGTCTGCGTCTGATAGTGTGCTCTTCTCGTTTCGAGTAACACTGCGAGTTATATTTTATTTTTTATTGATTGCTCTGATCTGTGGAAACTTGAACCAGTCAATTGAAATTCTCGCCATCCTTCTTCTCTTAACGAACTTTATATCCTTCAGGGAAATAACTTTTTAAAAGATTAGAAGCTATTTTTGGTGCGACTGTGGCTTATTTTGGTTCCTATATGAAATCAATGCAGGCAGGTTGATTTGATGAGGGAAACGAGGGCAGACGGTAATGGATCAACTGCTCAAACTATTTTTCAAGCTAACTTGCTTTTATCAACTCTGTGCTTTCACCAAAAGTGAAAAATAACCGTCATGGTTTATTATTCAATCGGTAAGAAGGAAAGCAGGTAACTCAACACTAAATGAAACAATTTTTCAAGAGTTAGTTTCAAGAGGTATTTGTCCTAAAAATAGTAAATGCAGTTAAACGTGGAAGGCGGTGTCGGAATAATCTTTGATACTTCTGTGCACATGATAAGTTTTCGGCTCCATAATTCTTAACTTAACAAGATGCATCTATGTGACCTCATTTGACTCTTGGATGGCTCGGTACAGTTAACTAACTGTGCTACGTGGCATGTAATCGTCACACATGTACTTATCTATGAAGAATGTACCTATCTAATCCATAAATCGTTATTATTAACACGCATTAAAAATTAAAATGCATAATGGTTTGTTTGTATTGTGCTTTTGTTATGACTTAATACTCTTGTATCTCAGAAGTTTCTCGCGTATAATCCGACACTTATCATTCCAGTTTCTTTTTAAGCATTTTCTCCTTGATTAACGACACCACCTAGTTTTACCTCCTCATAAAACTAAATTTTTATCGCAGTGGGCGCCAGTTGGAACATAAAAGTGTGTGCATACAAAATATCCATATTTTTTTGCTCCTTTATAGAGTAGAAACCCTTTAAATTGAAAAGCGTCGAAACCACTTGCAGTTCCGCAGGTAAGTGTGCACAAACATGAAATAGCTGCGGAAGGTAAAGTATGAATAAAAATGACTTACTTAAGCAAAGCTTTTGCAAACTTTACTTTATGAATCACCTTCACACATATAACTTTTGCCTGATATATAGTACTAGCGTCTTTCGTCATCAACTCTCGAACAGCTGAAGACGCAGTTTTTATAAATTTTTATCATGCCAGCTTGCTTTCTTTCCAGCTCAGACGAAAACATTCTTACGTAGGGAATGGTTTACACGGGAAACTAGAGGTGTTAGACAGCGTCATTGTACAAGTATATTTATGTTGCTCCGCATTTACTCAGATTAGTATTAGTTCTTTTCAAGTATATTATACTTATGTATATGCATGCATAAAAATGTGCAAAAGACACTCCGAGTCTGAAGTTGAATAAACTCCTGTTTAAAACTCCTATCAGTCAGTCCCGCTACATACGTGTTAGCATAATGGAGCCTAACGAAATTTTACTTCAAGGTGTATATAAAATATCCCTCAGTTGAATACATCTTTAGGTAAAAGTAAAACTTTTCTCCCTACTTACTATATTGCCTTTCTGCTCCAGCACGAGGTTTAAAAGCAAATGAAACTTTTATTTGGTGTGCTGGAAATCTTGGGAGTAAATACAGATGATTAATTCGTAGGAAAGCGGAAGATGCGGAAGTTGATACCATCATCATTGTATGTACATTTAGAAAGGAGGTCTATTTGATGTATTATATTTATACAACAGAGGGTAGTGAAGCATGCAAAGTTATTCAGCTTTTTAAAATGCGGAATAAATGATATCAGATTTAGATATACCTAAAAGCATTTTAAGTAACGGTAGGTGCGTACTTTGAGAATACACTCGTTGCCGTCTGTCCTCCGCCACGGCCACGGGAGCGGTTGGGCTGTAATTTTTTCTACATATCTTGCCTGGGGTTACCTTTTCACTGTTTATAAAGGAATGTTAGTCTCAATTTTCAGGGCGTACTTAAGTTGTTCCACCTCTTCCCCGACGGAGAAAGTGGGGTATAGTTTGTGTTCTTATGTAACGTGGGTAGTAACACGAGTGTCCATCAATGAGGGTCGCACTCGGGGTGAGGTCGCGTCAATCATAATGCTAACCTTCCTACTGCTTCAATTTCTAACGCTACTTTTGACCATTCTGCTGCTGCGGTTTATATAATAACATGTATTGTATGAACAAGTGTGAGTCGCGCAGTGAAGTTGAGTAAATCCCATTATACTCGGACGAGCCGTGAAATACACGGTGATATATAATATATAGTGTGGAAGTTACCTGAGTTGAGTCAACAGCTAATCTTAAACGTCTGACTGAATGTCTATTTTCGCACGAAGGAGGTGGAAAAGCAACTAAATCGTTTTGTGAGAGTAGTGGAAAGATTGATACTGCCAAGAGTTGTTACCACTTTTACTACATTACACACTCATCTTCAACGTACCAGTTTTCAACGTCATTCTAAATAATTTCAAAGATGAAATAATATGGAGCGGTGGTAACATCTCATCTTTCAAAACGATATGAGATGTAACTTAAATTACACGCCTGCTTCAGTTTAACTTTCTCAGGGTGTATTGAATATATGGCTAGAGAAAACATCAGCATTTGTTGTTGTGTGAAAGCTGAGAAAGTTTATTTAGTTTATTTCAATACAACTTGGAAAACTTTTTCCAGCTCCTACAAACATAATGATGTATTCTTAGTTGTTACAGTGGATGCATTGTAAACCGGATTTGGCAAAACGTAAAGTTGGCAAACTGAAGAAATGGCAACTTAGATATAACTAGGTACAACTAGATGGATTTCCATGTTGCAATTAATAATAGTAGGTGAAGATAATTCTGAATGAATACGAAGCGAACTTAGCATTAATGTGTTGTTTCGGTTTGTTAACGTAACTTTATCAATCAGTAACTAAAGCTTCGTAAATATCAAGGTATATTAAAAGCGTAATATTCATCAGTAAGATAATTGAATGAGAATATGAATTCATAAACTTTTCAAAAAATTAAGTTATTTGAAGATTTTTTTTTCAATTTTGCCAAATGTTAATTGTCAATGTCGCAACTTTCAATCCTAAAGTGGATTCAATCCATTCTGGCCAAGATTTTTTTAACGCATCCTAACCCATAAATATATATGACAGTGTAATATAATATGCCATTAATAAAGTTACTGCCAGAAAGACATTTAGAGGCAAAAGAGCTAAGAAGTAAAAAGCTGCTGCAAGCGATAACTTTCATAATATTGATGTACACTGGCTGAGTAGACGAGAAGAGTTGGAATCAAGTTAAAGTTTTACATGTCCTGGCTAGTCCAACGGAATTCTCATGGATAATGACATTGAGAAAATGAGGTTTCGGGATTTTGCTTTGATGAGAAAGGTGTGATGTGCTGCGGTGGTGATGGTGGCACCAGAAACTGGCGTGACTATGGCTCACCACTGTGCTAAATGACGTCAAATGAAGGAAAACCAGACAGATAATTTTGAGAAACGCAAAGGGGTGTTCTTTTGGAATTAGTTAGGTATGTCCATACGTTGCCTTCATATACACGGAGAAATGCTTCCAGTAGGTACGGAGAAAGTTATACTATAACTTTCACTGACATTGTAACAGCTATTTACATGCTGATTCAATTCATATTCAATGTTACATAATATATGGAGCAAATGCAAAGGTCATTCCTGTGGAATTTTGCTACAAAACGACTGTTCTACTTTAGGATGCTCTTTGTAATGTATCATTGTAAAAATGGACATAAATAAGATTTTCAGCTTCAAAAAAATGATTATAGATACTCACCCTGTGACTATAATAAAACAGTCGAGCCAGTTCCACTTCTCTGCAAAATAGGCTCCATGTCCCACCATTCCCATTGCTGTCATCTTGATCACCATCTCCACTGTGAAGAATGCAAAAATGCAATCGTCCAATTTCTGTAAAAAACCAAAACAGAATAACTTTTGAGTTTTATCACACCATCAACAGGAAAATTATGTGTTATTTAGTAGTCACTACACTTGTAATATAAACCTAGAGGATGAAATTCTGTAAATCAGAGAAATGACGTCCATAAGATATTGCATGGCTGAATGAAATTCATTCTTTGAAATCTCCGAACTTCAGTGGCTTGAAAGTATGAAAGCAACATAGGGGTAACAAGCAAAGCAACAATCTATGCTGCAGCTAGTTTTGAATTCTTATGTTTATGGTTAAACAAGCTAATGACATTTTTTGAAAGTTTTTCATATGCAGAACTTTTTCATTGATTTGTTGGGGGCATTAACTCATTTTTCGTACGAAACTGCGTAAATTATTGCTGATAGCAAGTTGAAATTACATCTCTATTATGCTAATATTAGTATTATTTGTGTTAGCCCATCTTTTGAAAACAATCCCAAGACGGGTTTTCCAACTTGTTATAACATGAACCATTTATTGACAAAAATGAGTTGTACAGTCATGCTTCCTTAAGCCTAGAATCACTTTTCGTCATCTTCAATAATGGCACTTGGCAGTCACCCAAGAAAGTCAACTCTGGTAAAATACGCCAAAGAATAAGACTCTGTTGAATATTGACGAGACAATATAGTAGATGTTTCTGCTTTTTAAACTAATTATACTAATTTAAAGTTGAACCAAACATGTGCATAAGGAAAATACACGTGTTATGCAACCGAAAATGGTCAGTCATTTGTTATAATACATGCTGAATGCGTCTTTGCTACATTAACCCACACCTGGAACACCTATTGAAATTAAAACAATTAAACATGTTTCTAGTATTTTGAATCCTTCACATTTTTCAACTTACAAGTTCTAGCACCTCAGAGAATCCAACATCTATGTATGAAGACATATACCCCACCCACATGTGCGTGAATGGTGTCTAGTATATACACCATCAAATTGTAAGCAGTATATGAAAAGTTTTGTTATGTAACAGACTGTCTGTCCGCCCGCAGATGAGCATCTCTTTCAAAATAATTTATATGAAGCCATAACCTTTGCTAATTATTAATGTTATTCTTGATAACTGCTTCAGGTTTTTAGATGTAAAACGGTAAAAGAATGAAACACAACTTTCACTTCAGTGCGCTCCGCGCTATAATAGGGAAAAGCATACTACATCCTTGAGCGACATCCCGTCTCGGGTGTCATTTGCGTTTTGAATGCATACATATTTGACATTGTCACTGTTAACTGGAGACAAGTGTGCTAATATAATTTAAAGTACATGTGCACTTACTGGCTGGCCTCTATATCATTTAGGTATGTATATTTATATTTATACCCCACTTCGCCAAGCTACAGCACGTGTCTGTTCCTAGGAAACCACAAAAAAATGGTCCCGACCGAACGATCTAAAGCGTTTAGCTTGTCATGTTGTAGACAAAAGTGACAAACAGACATGAAAATCATCTTGGAGCACACCGCCATGCTGTGCTTACTTGCACGCGATGTGTGCGACGATGAACAAGTTTTATCTTCCGTTTCTTTCTCCTTTCACAATAAATGCTCAGGACATGCGGTAGTTTATAATGTAGTGAATATTGGTTATATATATCTTGCTTTTTCATTTTCGTCTCACTGAAAATCTTTACGAACATTCGTTTTTTTCTCTTTTCTTTTCCATAGCTACTAGCTTTTAGTCAAGTAAATAAGCAACTCCTTTCATCCTTTCCACTGTATTTTCTAGAGACGCAGGAGAGCATATTTTATGTACACCACATTCCATCCCTGGAAGCAAGGAAGTCCTGGTTTAAGAATATATGCAAGTAATACAGTACAAAAAGGAGAATGGCAGGACAGATGCTGTAGTTGCGGCAGCACACCAGCAGGAGGTATTATCATCATATAAACATATAGTCAAACATGGAGCAATAATCTTGAATTTAGAACATCCGGTTGCGCCATCCACGGTTTTAGTGTCAAAATAGTCAAAACGCACCACACGTAAATGCTGTATCCATACACACATTTCTGATCCACTTCGACCCAAGATCATTTGGCGATACAACGAGCAGCTATAACACTTCTATGCAAATAGCACCACGACGACACTGACCATTACACTGCGTTTTACCATACAACACCGTAGTACATTGCAAAGGAATTTCCTTTATACAAACCTATGTCTATATGGTATATATGTAGGTATGTATACATTATTTACAATAATAACAGCTAATATGAGCAGAGAGTAAAGACCGGGGAATCCGCACACCCGCCACACGTCGCTCGGCGACTTAATAATTCGTTTAATATAGTGCACAGCAGCAAGCGATTTGACTTTTATCAGAGAATTGCCTTGACGTGTGCGGCTGGTTTAATATTTATAGCTTCTTTGTTGTAAGGAAAATAGTATTCATTCAGAGACCATACCAACATATACATAGATAGCCAACTTGAAATGTTAAAATCTTGTGTCTACATTTCTTCCTGTACCGATGCATTCATCGGCTCGAATGGAATTTCCACTTATTCCACAAAACTACGAAAATGAAGATGATCATCATGCTTGACTTTTCATGGCATTCGACATTTAACAAAAGACGTGTAGGTGACTTATAAATTATATATCAGATTTTGGTGCGACGTTGTCGCTCATTCCCTCTCTTCATGAGAGAGTCAAAGAGAAATTACCATGCGTGAGTTGCCATTTCCCTTATCTGGATATGCATGACTTGCTTACAACGATATTTCTTATTGTGTAAAAGTGCCGTTGCACGTTCACTTATGAATGCCCTTTCCAGGCTTTACGTAATATTTTCAAAAGGAAAGAAAGAGAAATTTTTGATTGTATAGATGCAAGTAGCAGATAAGGTATACATGCATTCAACGTAATCTTTGAGTGTGACGAGATAATGGCAGTTAACACTTTATCAACTTTTTTTGTCTCACTCATTTACACACGGCTCGCTGATCTCTTGCTTATTATCAGGCATCCCAATCTACACGTATGCTTGTCCTCGCGTGGCTCGTGGCCTGCTTTTCTAACTTTTTAACGGTTTCTTCGAGACAAAAATGAAATGGGACCTTTGTGGTCCGACAAAGTTTTCTGGTGAGATAATTTCTGCGGTTTAACACATCCGGGAAAAATACTTGCACGTAGTAAGATAGGACGTGTACTCATGCGTAGCGTAATATAATTACCTACAGTTCATATGGCAAGCCGTAGTTTTTGCTAATATTTTTCAACACGGTACAGTAAAAAAGGTTGAAATGTATATGGTGTAAAGTTAGTAGAAAGTAAACCTATTTAGCGAATGCCTATATATTATACGTAAACGTGCTAATGGGTTTTCATTCCAATTTGACAGTTTGGGTAGTAAAAGTTGCTTGGAAATTGATGCTATTATCCTGTCTTCATAAAAACATCTGAGACAGAAAGGTCGCTATGGTTATATAAACTGTGTGGACAATTTCACGCTACAACAAAGTGTGTTTTCTGCTCACTGTTTGCCGGGTAGTTATCACCACAATGGTTTCTAGTTCGTTGACATTTAAGACTGTCACGTAAATATTGCAGTGGTGGCACAATTCTTATTTATTTTGTAGAGATGGAAAAAGCCGTGTGCAATATGTATAGGAGAGTGAAATGTCCATGCTACACTCGCTCTCACGAACCGTTTAAGGATGCATTTCAAAGTCGAATTTATTTGTGAGTAGTTTGTCTAGTGCTCTGTGCCTTTAATTTTTAACGAATTCTCTGTTTGAGATTAATTGTTAATTTTTTATGTGGTCATACCATCTACTCCAGTTCCGCTGAGAAACTAGTTTAGTGCAGGAAATGAGAGGTTTCACTTTGCCCAGCCATTTGGACTTACAAATTAAACATCACAGTGGATTAACAAAAAACGATAACAGAACTACGTGACTTTTTGCCCAGATGAGATCCTATGTATATTGTCTGTTGCTGTTGTTGTTCACACTCGCATGTAATAAATAGAAGTGTTTTGTATTTCCGATTCAATTGCTTTCTCATCCTCTTTCTGTACCTTTCCTCGTGAGAATTCCATGGGAATATGGATCATTGCTTCATCTTCATCAGAAATATAAAATGAAAGTCCTCTTGTTTCCCTGAGAGTAGACGTCTGACAGGACAATGAAATGGCATATGGTCGTGTCTACGTTTTGCATTATATAACCATTGACAACCAACCACCAAATTGCCTATTATTAAACCACACCACAATAATAAGCATATTACTCGCTCCAAATTAATTAACGGGAGATGTTTTGTCTCAAATGAAGCTAGCTCATTTTCTAGCCCTTTATGAATATAATTTAAAAATATGAATCCTATCTCTACACTTATACAGCAGCACTGCAATAACAATCTCACAAAAAAATATCTGTATTAAGTATTACCTACGCTCAGTTCCCCTGGTTTACCTGACATATCTTATGCACATACACTAAAGCGTGGGTCTTCAAAAAAAGTATGTCTAGTTTCAGTGAATAAACTTTTTGTATATCTGCAGCACCCTAAAGCACTGTCATCAAAATTTGAGCAGTTTAAAAAAGTTGGTTTCTTCTTCATATCTTTAAGCCTGGAAAAAGTAAAAATTTGGGTTGGCCAAGCCGGAAGGGAAACCAAGAAAATAGGATGGTACTAGAGACACACACTCCTCTCGACAAAGATATTGCACAATATGTATTACCACTTCAACCTCACTTAACTTCCTGTTAGAAAACTAAGTTTGTGAGTAATATTCAAACCCCATATGGAATAATCTCATTTCACATGAAAAACTAATTCCATGCCATGTTGCTACCGACGCCGCCGTTATTCCGCCTTGCTCTCTTTCTCTCTTCTTTCTTTGTCAATGTGTGTATTATGAAAAGTAGACAAAAAAGACGAACGAAGAGGAAAGAAGCGGTAGCATCATTTTTATATACACACATAAAAGTTTATTTTTCGACTCTCACTTTCTTCTGCGTTTGCCCCTTTCTCCGTTTCCTCCATTCCTTCTTATTTTCCTACTTTTGTCCACAATGGAAAAGAAAATATGAATAAAAGAAAGTTTTTTCACGGTGGTGTGGTGGGATGTAGGTATAGTTGCAGTAGTAAAATAACATATAATGTATAAAACCACTTTATGTTCTTGGGACTCGGCATGCAAGTTGAAAAATTTCCTTGAACAGATACGTAACGTGTCAGAGAAAAATACGTTCGTGGCCATTTATGTGGTGGCAACATTGAAAGATGAACAGAAAAACAACAGTTTTGCATTTCTATCTCAACTCTTAGTCAGTTTTCCCATTTATCTGCCTCTGTATTACTCTACAACAGCAAAGGTTGGTCTGCCTATCTGATTCCCTGTATTCTTTCATTCGATGTAGTTAACAATGGCGTTGTTTTTCACATTACATAGCTTTATCTAAATCATGTAACTATATTACTATCGGTTCAAACTTATTGAACTTGAAACAGGAAGAAGCAAATAAAGAGAACGCAAATTGAATAAACAAACTTTTACGCAGCGAAATTCGCAGAAATTAACCAAAAATTCCTATTGAAATGTTAATCTTGATGTTTGTTCCAGTTCCTTTCCAATTGTTCCAAAGAAACGATGACTGTGCGAAAAATATTTAACGTTCAAAATAATTCCGGAGAATTGATGGTACTTCGGAACGGTGATTTTATTTAGGAACACATTTTGTAGAAAGGAGGGAGAACGGAATAGAGAAAAGTTTTTACAACTTTCTCCGCGAGTACGATTATCAGCGGAAGCCAACAACTTTTTGGTGACAACTTTCCTTGCTTGCAATTAGCCAATTTATGACTGACAATTTTCGCTCTGTTGACTCCCTTATTGATTTACCTACACTCTACAATCTACTGTTTTAAGTCTAGCGTTTCTAACTTGCCAATTCTAGAGATAATTTACTTTCATAGCTCACGCTGTCCTCATGTTGAAACACATAATTATGCATATTTTAAATTGCGTGGGTTAACACGTATTAACGGCAAAACATAATGATCTTAAATGATTCCGCCTCTTATAACTAGATTTATTTCCAAACTCAAACACTTAAATAGGCAACCTAAAAACATATGAGGCGTAAACAAACGTGGCTTGTCGTGAAATGTGCAAAATTATTTGTGCTTATAATTATTACCTGTCTTTGGCGGACACGCTCATATGCATGCTAATAGAAATATCATTCAGGGATCACCGATTTGGATAACAAACATTAGCTATCATTGATTTTATTCCTCCTCATTGGTAATAAACATGAAATAAACCATATAAACGTCAGAAGGAGGCGGCACAATGCAAATTTGATCTCAGTTTTTTACCCTAAGGGCATACTGATTTGATTGGAAATCAATAGCAAGCTTTCTCTATAAACAAGTACCTATGTGCAGATTTTTTATAAATCAGACTAGTCTTCCGAGAAAGCTAACAGTCGGTGGTCTAGTCCCTAGAATATGCTATTAAAATACCCCAAGTGTGGACTGCATTGGTACATTTCCAGACAGCATGCTGTTCCATTATATACAGTCATTGTTCTATGTATTGTATTTAATGGACTTTGAGTAAACGATACATTTTGTTCGGTTATGGTAGTCCTGTAAGATGCACCATTTTGTGTACCAGTATATATTGTCCCTTCGAATGATTGAATTTTTTCTACGTCTTGTCATGCTACACAAAACGCTGTGCTTTATACAAGTCCAACGGAAAGCACTACACCAGAATTATAAATGGTATAGAAAAGTTGTCTCAGGGCAGTCCAGGTTTGGTCTTTTACCCTTGCGGGTGAATGAATAAAGTGAAAAACGAGAAGTCTGGTTAAATGTTTCATGCATGTCGACCCTTATCCGGTGCACATTTTATGTTACGTAGTTTATCCAATTTGCGTCCAATTCCCAACCATCTTAACTCTACCCTGCCCTGACCAGAAGAGGTAAGAGTTTTGTGAGCTACTGTGTGTGGTGGAAACGGTTTGATGGGCTGAGTTCAATGGAGAGTAAAAAGGGAAACAGAAGAGAGAAAAATACACATGTATACTTTTCGATATCTCAGGCTTTTAAAAAATTTCTGCTGGTTCAGTGAGTCCAACATGCGCTTTTAGTTGCGTGCATACGTGTTCCTTCAACAAAGTTGTGATTGTGATGTGCTATAACATTGCATGTAATGGATAAAACGCATTGTTCTTTCTGTGTCTACATTTTTCTTGCAAAAAGGTACAATGCAATGTATGATGTAATACGGGTATTGAAAAGTGGTTTATTGTTCTAAATTTCCTGTGGAATTGCCTGTATCATGTTTACATTAACAAGTTGGTACAGAAAGAACGTTTCTATATGTCCCTTCGGATATAGGTGCATAATTTAGAAATACGGTTAGTATGAAAAGGATGAGTATTACGATTTCTCCAGAGTTCAGGAGTTAGAATAACACAAATAATCTACAACGCGGATAATTCGTAGCTAAATATAGTGGTACCTGTTCATTTCAGATATTTGGAAACGTATTCTCATCTCAAACCTGCGTATTAATCTGACAGCCATGTATAGGGCATGTTTGAAGCTGCATAATAATCACTTAATTAACATTTTGCTTAACATTGCAGTGGTCACAACACAACATATCAGAATATTCTCACTCTAACAAAAAAGGTACATATATAAGGTTATGCTTTAAGCTACCTACCCATAGGACATTATTCACTCGACAATGTTCCACTTTCCCGTTTGGTTTGCTGTTTATAAGACTTAATTCTAGTTTAGGTAGGTTAGGTAATAATTTTTGGCAAGGTAGCTTAACGGTTTCTTTTGTACGTAATGTTATTGTTTACACTATTTTATTAAAGATAACATTCTACATCCAACATAATACCTTGTACAATTATGTTGATATCACTTGGTTGGGTAAATATTGATGCATGCTCATGGATGTTTTGAGATTTCTTAATTTTCTTTGTAACTTTTCGTTTAAATCTTTAAATCTTTTTACTGTCCTAGTTCGGAATCCTATAACACATAACCCATGATGTCTCCAATGAAATAATGTTTCAATATTGTGAATTATTACGAGATTCAAAAGCGATTCCATCCATTCTTAGTACCTAAGCAAGCATGTTAGCGTACATAGTTTCCATAACACATCTGCATTCTGCAGAAAACAAGGTTCATGCTTCTTTCATTTTAATGGAATGTGTGTTCTACACTGGTAGTGTGCCTTTTGGCTAAAACTTAAATATTATTCTGCTGTATATTAACAAGTTTGAACAAGGCACAAGAAATTCTTAATTATTCATAATTTTCCGAAACTCATATGAGCTAAATTATCTGCCACAAAATTTTACAGCCTAGGTATGTGTATATTTGGTATAAGTAAGCTAAGGTAAATAAAAGTGCCTCCTCACCGTACACTGGCAATTTTACGTAGAAAAATGTGTAATGGGCATACCTGTTACCATAAAGTAGTAGCTTATTATTACGTAAACGTTAAACTCTCTGCACTACCTCTGCTTTTGCAATTCCGGCACAGAGCAAAAATTGAATCTACAATCTACTACATCCTTTCACTGCGCGGAACTCAATTTACGTAGGTACTCCCACTCCCATCCAGTAACTCTATGAAAACATACAGTCTTTCTATAAAGTCGTTGTGCTGCTGTTGGCTGGTTGGTGCAACACAGTAAAATAAAAAATGAACAAATTACTCTGTAGAAAGGAACCAGGGAAAACCAGACCTAATATGGAAGAACATTACATAAATTATTAAATCACTCTTTTCTGTGACCGTTCTTTATTAATGTATACGGGAGCATGGTGTGATGGTGCTGAGGAACTTTCTTCTATAAACATCTGCTCTGCTCCTACACAAATTTCAAATTACTCTGCCAGCACAAGCAAGAGTCATTTTCTGTTTGTCTATTTCACTCATCTCCTCAACCAGCCAGTAGAAAAGTACCTGCACCCTTCTTCCATGTCTATAGGTTCCTGCGTAGTCACTTTCATTTTAATAGATGGATGCATGTATTTTGAAGGATTAATTAGCGAGAAAGTAGTGGAATTCTATCCCAATAATAATAACAACTGCTTTCAAGAAACGGTGCCTTATATTTTCACTGCTTTTCCAATGATCTCTAGCATATTATCATATGGACCAGTACATATATTTAGCTAAAATGCAGTCGGGTTTAATAAGTTGCGCTATGGTAAATAAGTAGGAGAAAAAGGTAACATTTGCGCAGTGGAGTAATTAAGAAGACAAGTATGGTCTACTTAAGTCAGCAGTCAGCCGTTGCTGCTACTACATTTTTGGTAGATGGTACATGTGTACGCTGGTGTGTAGGCCCGTCCAATTCGTAGGTAATGTGGTGATGGTGAATGAAATGAAAATGCGGTGGATGCTGGCGGATCTATGTGCTGGGATGCTGAGCAATGGAAAATGAAAAGAAAGCTAGCGCAAATGAAGGAGAATGGAAGAGAAAGTTTACTTTGGTATGTAGGTCTAATGTCGTTGGTGTGATTAGATGCGAAGTAAATACGTATGTATATATGCGTGACAAAAATGGTGGCAGCAGCAGCGGTTTAAAGTGCCGCTACGGAAGAATATAAGTTGTGTTTTAGGTACATAGTAACGTGCTGGTTGATGCTGAGGGAACCAGACATGGGTAATTATCTTCATCTTCCCCGGAGTAAACTGGTTTATGCAAAAAATACAGCACTTGAAAAGCAGCACTAGCAAAATAACAACACATGAAGTCAAAGATATATCGAAGAGAAAGCAAGGGTAAAGGTTTTGTTGCGAAGCATTTCAAGCTGTTTATTATGCGTTTACCTCTGTCCTAAGTAGTTAAAAACTTGTGCTAAATAGACTTATTTCATGGGGAAAGTTAAGGACTGACGGAATGTTTAGTTTGAAGTTTTAATATTGTTAAATGCCATACAGCAAGAAAACGGATTTGTCATCGACAATGTTATACATTATTAGAACGCCCGATGATTGTATGTTGCATAATGTATGATTATAGTATTGAATACATTGGCTATTCATAAATATGATATAAGATATCTACGGAATATGGAGACAAATTAATATTTACGAACCTGCAAAATCTGACATCTCGGTGTTGAGCAGTGTGCGTCGTCTTCACAAGGTCGGTACATTCCCAGCGTGACACAGTTGATGAGGATCACTAAAATGCTGATTCGCTCAAACCACGTGTATTTTATTGCAGTTAAGGAAAATATTTTTGGAATGTAGATATAAAAAAGTAACTAGTTAATTAACATCTAAACATAAAGCACGACAAATCGCACTTAATTAAGCTCTTGACTACATGCTACTATGGTTTACTTATATTATCAAGCAAATACGGAGAAAACGTTATAATGCAAGTAGATGGGCAAGCATGAAGCAACCGAAACGAGAAAAGAGTAAAACTCTTACAATTGAGCCATTCATCATTATTATGCAACTTATACATGTTCAGCACACTTTATTACATGTTCCATTCGAAATTGATTACCTTAATGATCAAAGTTATAGAAATACGCATTGAGTTAATTTACTTTGGGTACGATATGATATGTCTATACTACTGGACATGTTACATTTATTGCCAATAGCATTGGCTAAAGAACAAAGGACTTTACTCTTTAGTCAGTGTCAAGTAAACAGATTGTCAGTAACAAGAAATCGCAAATATATTACCGATGATGGAGTATATTCCTAATGTTTCATGACGTCATGGTCATTGATCATCATGCTCCCCCCTCCTCTTTTGTATACCTCTGCATTCATGCCTTGAAGGAAAGCCAAAGGCAAGTGCAATGGCAGAACACTTTCCTTGTAAAATGTTTCGGCAGAAAATGAAGTGATCAGGGTTTGAACTAAAGTTATAGCAACATATTAGTTGAATTTGATAACGAAATCTCTAGTGAGAACTCTATTTACTTCATTACCCTTTCAATACAACACACAATGTGATGCTTTATAAAACTTCCTTACCTATTTAATAATGGAATATAATTTTGTTCTCATGATGTCCGTTGGCAAGTCCTTTACACATGCCAATCTTAAAATGAATAAATTTTTATTTGATCTAAAATAAATTTACTATTCCCGCCGGGGAATCCCCAGTGAATTTCACCAACTACTATTTGATGATGTACAGTCGTAAATTGTCTCTGCTGTTTAAATGTACGATTAAACGTGGTACTTTTAAAATTAAAATGCATAGACATAAATACATTTCATATGCAATTTCGTTTGCTGCCATTTTGTAGGTGAAAAGTCAAGAAGTCAAATTGCAAAAGCTTAATAAACGAGTGCTTTAACTATGATTTTCTTGGAAATCTCATATTTTTATGGCCTGCCAGACCCCATTAAGTCACTTAATTTTGATCCGTATAAGTATGATCTTATACTTGCAGTCGGGACAGATGCATCATTCTGCACGTATGTAATATAAAATAGGATTGCTATAATCAGGTCGATTTTTTTCAACAGAAGAACTCGTGTGCGACAGATTCTATTAGAGTGTCAAGTTAAATTATGCAAACACACGCTTCAGTTTACAAACTAGATAACCACCCACTTACTTGAAAACCGCAAACTAGGTATTGCAAAACCTATAGAATTTTCATTTAACATGTTGTTATATTTTAGACTATGCTTTGCTGTAATGCAACCAAATTTTCAGACCATACAAATGCAAGTGCCCATACATTTTATGAATGAATAAGGTTTTTTGAATAAGCTTAGTGTTGAGATTGAGAGAAACTCTTATAACAGTGAAAATTCTGCTCTCTTAAAATCAATTAGAAAAATCAATCTCTTATATATTATGAATGACTAGAATTATATATCTACACTCATCTTCAATTGCGAAACGAGTTGCTTCATTGCCACATGGAAAGGTCAAATAGTCCTTTATACGGAATTGACAGCAACATAAATTTCCTTCTCTTCTCACTGGCGGTAACTGTAACAGGCTTGCATAGGGTTCGGATTTAGGGATAATTCACGAACGTATTTATTTTGGGATCGATCAAATGTCAAGAACTTATTATAACAAAGACATCGTAATCTCAAAAGAAATGGACTACCAAAGTGCAACGGTCATTATGTTGTAGGTATTACGTTTGATATTAATGCATTGATGGAGATTACATGAAAGCATGCAAACTCTTAACTCATCATGCTTTTATATGCATTTCACATGTAGTATGTAGTTCTTTAAGCATCTTTCAGTGCAATTTATCCGCTTTAGTGAATGATATAACGCCAATTAGATATGCACTAGTGAAATGATGAAGAGTGGCTGTCAGTTACGAGCTAATCAAAAGTGAAAGGTTACAAGATAATGCTGTAGTGGATGGATCATTGGCTAAATAGCAGGGTAAAATGATGTTCTAACAACATTGGCAATGATTCTCTTATTCAGTAGCATTTTGGCTCACAGTCTTTAAAGAGCAAGAAAATGTCAAAGTACAATAGAGTAAAGCCTCTACTTATTTTCTGTCTGATATCCATATTTCAAATTACCCTGTTTTGAGTATTCTCATAAACATTAAACAAATGTGCCATCATTAAAATTTAACTTGTTCAAAAATTATGGCATTGCAAAGAAAGCTTCCTAACTTATCTAGATATTCCAGAAAGATTTGCTTCTGCTACTTTTATGTTATTTTCCGGATATATAACTAAATACATATGTCTGCCAATATTATAGGTTTGTAGCCTGTAGGTATGCTTTCTTCCTTCCCTATGGTCTAAATGTCCTTGTCCTTGAATCCTTAAGGCAAAAACAAGTCCAAGAAAGTTTGAAGTGCACAAATTTAAAAAAAATAAACTATACTTTTTTATAATTGTATATTATTATTAACCACTACATTAGAGGAGGTTAGTATTTAGGACAGCTTTTGTAAGGTTGTTAAGATAACTTTTTTTGACTACATGTAACACAATAACACACTGTGCATAATGGCAGTGGCACAGTAATATGTAACTCGTATAATGAATACCGACCACAGCAGCAGCACCCGAAAAAAAATTTTCACTTCGTTACTCAAGGAAGGAAAGCCTGTTGGGCTCCCCAAAGGGTTCTTATCATAACGAATCATTCGTGTTTTTTTTGCCCCTCATCCGCCACAATTTTGTAAGAAGCACGTACGATCATTCTGTTTACTTTGCAATTTGCATGAACCTCATCTTATTCCAAGCTATTCATGCAGCGTTGTATCACACAAATTGTATGTGCACGTACTTTCTCAAGATGTGTGTATGCTCAAGTTAAAATGGGTTTAGCTCTACACACATCTCTAATCGCAAGCACAATAGCACAGAGTGTGTGTAAGTGGAAGAAAGTCCACCATACATACGGGTTACGTGACGTGACACAGAATTTTAAACAGTTTTGGTCGGCTCCAAAACAAAAAAAAACTGCTGCTGCTACTAGTACCGTGATGCCATGTGATTTATACCTGTTGGGCATATGAAAATACAATACAACTCCCCAGCCATCATGAGACCATTTGCATACTATGAAAGTTTTAAAAATCCCATAGGTCTGGACTAGCGTCTGCTGCTGTAAAATTCTTTAACGAAATTATTATTAAAATGTGTTAACTTTAAATACAAAATAATATGCATGGCTCCTCGCACTTTTAGTAGGCACACGAGGCAGCCATTGGGAAATAGTTGTATCAAGATAAACTTGAAAACTGAAAGACCGATGCCGTTGGACAAAATGCATTTATGAGTCTATGTGTAGGTTTTATCGCTGTTCCTGCATAAGAAGTATAGTTTAAGTTTGAGTGCGTAAAAAGTTTCGTGCTTTTCGAGTCTGGAGGTTAGGTATGTTGCAATAATTTCCTTCCTGATTGCTTTTGTTTTGAGTCCAAACACACACTATATGCTTTAAGTGATATATCCCGTTTCGCTTAATAAGCTCAGACCATTTCTCAACTCTTTGTTACACTCCATGTATGTAGTTACAGTTTGTGGAGAGTGGTAGTTTTTAGCTAGCAGATCTAATGGATTTACGTTTATTTATAGCATTCACCAAGTTATATAATATACTATAAATGCAAAGCTGAATGATATTACTTTTGTTTGCTAGGCATACGAAAGAGACTCGTTCAATAATGTAGCATTATTTTAGTAGTAAGTTACTTGTAAGAATATTTTACTGAAAGTGTATGTAAGGATATTATGGGAGAAAGTATATTTGTCATTCATGTGTTTATTTATTACCTACCCACTTTCACATTTGTGAAGGAAAAACCTTAATAATAGCCGTAATAATCTTACAGCGTAATACATCACACGTAGCTATATACTACCTGCATAGCGTGTTTTGTGGTACACTGCTAACACTTGTATGCAGTTTCAAAGGCAGTTTGTAGTAGCAACCAGCAAGAAGTACAGTTGCACCACAGCTGCTCAAATTCAGCGTACCATGACAAAAGACTTGGACAATTTACTCACTTTGCCCGTTCCAGCAGGGAAACTTTCCATTTGTTGCTGAAGTTAGAGCGTGTAGTTGATAAAGCTTTCACTGATTGTGAGTAGGGTAGGGAAAATTATAGCACTGTGTTCGTGCAACAAGGAAAAGACGTTACGACACATGGCTGCAGTAGTAGTTACTTTCATTTGAGGTGAAAGTAGGCGTTTCGGCAAACCCTTTTCTACCGTAATCCAAAATACGAAGCTATTTTGATATTCTAAAATTACTCCAGTGTGTCTGTGGACTCGACTGGGAATGGTAAAGGAAAACATGGAGAGAAGCTCATCAAGCTTTAAAAAATGTATAGCATTATGTTTAATTAATTACGTCAACTGTATAGGTAAACAGATATACACATGTCCTTTGGAAATAATGCAGGACAGGTGTGTGTGGGTGTGATGTTGCTTTCAGATTATGAATGGGACACTAAATTTACTGAATCAACTGAACCAAAAATTTATACTCTGGCATGTCTTGATTTACTAGAGAACCGCTCTCAAAATTTAATACTAAATTACAGGAGAAACGTTCCATTGATAGTAATTTGTCATTTTGTAGAATATATGATTATCACGAGGATGATTGCTAATGACAAAAAAATGTGAGAAAGCATACAGGTGTTTTTATTCACTTTCCCAGCTATTCATTGTCGTAATATTTAAGCTGTAACTCCAACAAAAATTTAGATAATAGCCGACAATGAATAAAACAAGGAAATTGGTAAGGAAATGAAGAGAAAAGAGTTATGTCACGCACCACCGCTGCCGCTCATCTGTCACTCATTTGTATTGATTTGTTCTCGACGAGTTCCTATATACTTTCTCTCACGGTACAGCCATTTTCTTGTGAATAACACGTTTCCATTGAACGCATCGGTATTGCACAATAATTCATACGTTATGCTACAATATTTCTACCATCACATTATATGCTGCTGCAGGGGTACAAAAATGTTTTTTCAGCTTTGAGAGAATCTTCAGCAAAATAATCATTACGAAGAGACTGCAGTAATGGGAAATTTCGCTTACGAGTTCCGTGACAGTGTAATCAATGTTTTAGCACCATCCCAGGCACATACTCTCTCTAGATGATAATGAAGGAGGAGTCAAGAGTTGTGATGATGTCACCCCAGGAAAAAAAATGATACTGAACACAACTGCCAGCAGCCACTCCAACAAGATATTGAAAAATTGATTCTGGAAGCTATTCAGAGTAAAGAACAATGTTAAGCTGCTGCTGTTGTTGATATTTGAATGACAAATGACTCAGGCAATAAATATTCCCAAAGGATAGCACATATATATATTCTTGATGAGTATATACACATGTCGTGTATTCGCTCCCCCATGTAATATAAAACCTCGTAGCACAAAAAATTGTTATTATTATTTAGAAGAATACATATTATATACTCATGGGGTGGCGACATAAATAATCGATTTTTAGCTACCACCACCACGAGGATGTATCAGCAAAGCAAACTTTTAGCGCGTATTTAGTGTATGTGACATTTAGTATTTCTCCGTTCCAGTAAATTA
The DNA here is from genome assembly GCA_004115045.4 of Sinella curviseta. Taxonomy (NCBI): domain Eukaryota; kingdom Metazoa; phylum Arthropoda; class Collembola; order Entomobryomorpha; family Entomobryidae; genus Sinella; species Sinella curviseta. The sequence continues at coordinate 20,506,011 of CM023202.3, read as the reverse complement.
GTGCGAGCTAATAGAGAGAGAAATAGCCATATATGGCTTGAGGCAGACTTGTTTGAAAATGACTACGAAGCTCAGCTCCATACTCTGACGACGACGACGACGATGATGATGACAGACAATGATGATAAATCTCCGTTTTGTTTAGCTTAAGCAATGCATGAGTGTTTTCAGAAGGAATGCTGGTGGTGGTAGTGCATGCATACGGGTATTTACAATTTTCTGCATGTACCACATAACCGAGTATTAAAAGCCGATGAGTATATGGTATGCAGCAGCAAAGCAGAGCATGGTTCATCTAGGAATCTAGGCAAGAATAGTAAACGGTAGGAGTACAACATTCACACAAGAGAAGATGATGAAGATAAGCATGTCGTCCTACTTCTCTCTAGTGAGTCGCTTTGTTTCATTCATGGTTTAGAAATGATACTTGTAGTAGTGGTGTAGATGCCGATGCCGAGGTATTGGTGGTTGCCTCGAAACGAGAAGGAAGTGTGCCTGCATATATTATACTCAGCAACAGTGAGTGGAGCACCACTTCTGCTGCTGCTATACCAACAATCTCACCATCATTGCCGTTGTCGTTGTGTATCCAATATTATTATGCTGGGAAAGAGAATAAGGGCTGATGAGAAAGGGGAGAATAAAGAAACTGAAAGTTTTCTCACTAGTTGATTGAACTTCTCGTGTTACCTAATCCGTCGTACAGCACGAGGTGCACTCTCACTCACCAAGCAGCAGTAGTAGGTATGTAGGTACATGATTTAGATGTCAGGAGAAAAAGGAGAGTCTACCTCTTGTCTGTCTATCCATATCACGGATGAGTGGATGCTAGTATTATACTGCCTCTTTCCGCTATATAAATTTGCATGTTCCAAACTTAGATTGGATCTTTTATCCAGCATGTATGCATTCAGTTAATCTAACCGAAACCAGTAGCATGAAAATGAATTTACCAATATTATGCATGTCTTCTACAGAGAGCAATGTAGTACTAAAGATTGCACAATTTCTGTCGGTTCGTAAATACATAGGTACATTTCCTCCAGGATATTTTCTCCCTCCTAAACAGGAGCAAGAATAAAAACAAAATGATTAAAATGCCGATGTTTGTCAACCGAAATGGAGTCTGTCTTTACTACACGGTATAGGGCGTACCTACCTTTCTTCGTTTCTCAGCATTTCTCCTTTTCAATTTGCCTCGTGCCAGCAAAATTACTTATGCATGATTACTACCATGTCAATGTTTAACAAGTGCCTTCACATAATTCTTTCGTGTACAAGTTGGCAAAGAACAATGGGGAAATAAATTATTCACTATTTATATACTAACATTGTATACTACTATTGGGTTGCATAATCCTCAATTTGTAACTATTATTACATGTCCTATGTCTCCAAAGTAAAACGTCTCATTATCTACACTTTAGTCGCAGTAGCAGCGGCATAAGACAAGAAGTGTAGGATTTTTTACTGTGTGAATAGTTCTCACACAACATTCTCCAACTAGGTAAGTGGGCCTTTGTCCGATACCTACGCTGCTGTTGAAGATCGTTTAGTAATGCATTGTACGTAAGAGGCTTACGTTGTACAGCAAGAACAAGGAAAACACTGACAAAGAGTACAAGTCTTAAAGTAAGACGTTGGAAAGAGAAAACCTTAAGCCCACTTTATTTTTTCTTCTACATACGTACACAATAATTTTTTTACCGCAAAGTAGTAATTGTAAAATATTTATCAGGGCTTGCGTACGTATAATTGTGGATACAGGACAGACAACAAGTATGGACAAACAGTAATTTTTTTAAAAAAAGATTTTGCAACAGATATTTTGTATAACACGCTATCATGGTGTATAGATCCACTTAAACCTCAGACATATACGTTGACGTTCCTTTCTAAAAAGTTCTTTACATCTGCATGGCAAGGATACAAAATATAATACACGATATGTACACACGTAATAATACTGAAGCTCAATTTCTTGACTTTTATCTGCAAGCCGAATGAGATATATACGGTGAAAGTAAAACTACACGCTTTGTTCAAATGGTAGTAGTACACGAAGTAATGTAATTCTCTGGACGCATTTTTTTCTCGAGTACAACAATTCGCATACACACAGATAGTCACGTAACTCAATGTTGGCAATGGGCAAGGGAAAACAAAAAAGTTAAGTATTTTATTCACTCACTCAAGTAGAGCAGGATGAGAGTTGGAGAAGCAACAACCAAAAGACGATAATAGCTAGGAGAAGAGAATGAAAGCACGAGGCATGCAGACAGACTCTAAGACAGGCTGAAGCAAACCAAAAAGTCAAAACTGATCCTTTTTCACTACTAACACAAAAACGTTTTTGCTCCCACTCACTCTATGTTAAGCTCTCTATATGTACATATATTACTCACTATAACATTCCATCGAAAAGTCTTTCTTTTTTGTATGAAAGAAGATGCACAAAGGGAATTCATAAAAGGTTATAGTCTCTCGTGTGTGTATATGTGTGATATGTACAAACAAAAAACAGAAATGTTTTGCTTAAGGATCCAAAATGTGTGTAGCTTCTACCTACACTACATACCCTACAAATGATGTAAATACATACTGACATTGTATTTTTATCTACTTGTACATTCATAGTTAAACTATGTGCACAACCACATTTTAGAGAATGTATCTTTAAAGGTTTTAAAGAGCATTTCCTGGAATTTATGAACCAAAGGTAAAAAACGCGGAGTAAGTAAGTAGTCTCTCTCGGACGCTGGAAATTGTTTTGGTTGCACCGTGGCGGTCTAGTGCTGCTTCCTTTTCAACTTTACGGTATTATTTTCTGATACGTTACGCTCGAACATTGTGAAAGTAGCTGAAGGGCATACTATGGCAGTTCCGAAACTATATGTCATGTTATGTATGTACACTCATACGGCTTTAAACATCAAGAGCAGAGAGAAGACCTGTATGGCTTTTATTTATGTATTCAGTTATGTACTTTACTATTCTTTTTAATGCTCCCTTACAGCGACTCTCTGTTACCAGTAGTACGTTATTTTTACTTTGTTTCTCTGTCATATTGAACACACTACGACTTGGGTAGCACTATGTATTCTACTCTCCTGGACGATGTATAGGGACGGTTCTGCTGGCAAAAAGAGTTGTGATGATGGCACGGGTAGCGGGATGACGCTAAAAATTGAGTACAAGGTTGTGCCAGGTATTATGAACGATGTAAAAAAATTGGATAAGAGAGAAAACCTGTTTTACCCATCATTCGTTTACATAAAACATGGAGAGACAAATCATGATCCGTTGCTTCTTGATGATAAGAGATATGCAGACGCACAACAAAATGGAACTCCGGAAACCCAAGTAAAGAGGTAAATGTAAAGACATTTTAGGAGAACATGCTCCATGATAAAACTTTTGTAGATAGCTATCTGAGAATGTACGTGCCTATTAAATAGAAGAATATGGGAAGAATATGTATGCACATATATTCACTTAATAATGAAGGAAAGTCTGGGAGACTCAACCTGTGGAAGGAAAAGGAAAAGCAAAGAGAGCACGAAAAATCGATAGGTAACCCTGTGCTGAGCTCCCAGCTTTCCACTGTCGTCCGTGGAAAGTACTACAGCATACTTTAAATGGTAAGGAAGACGAAGAGCACCAACATCAACCGCCGCCACCAAAATCCGTTACTGCTGGTGCTACTAAACTTACTACTTGCTAAAAAGTGTGTGTGAGGTTATACACTTCTTTTTCTGCCAGTACTTGCTTTTTTTCTGATGTGTAGATCGAATGTAATGAGACTGTGTTGTTATTGGTGTTCCACACATTGGCCAAAATGGGAATGGATTTTTAAAGGTTTCACTACCACAACTACTGGAGCGGCTGCTTACTATTTTACTTGCCGTTGAAACTAAAACTAGTAGTCGTCAACACTTTCTCTCTGAGCGAATACCAGAACAGCAAAAAATTCTATCTCTCTCTCTCTCACTTTTCACTGACTATGCTTGTAATAAAACTTTCAGACCACTTGATATGGTATACCTACTTTATATATTATCTAATGAAACTAAACTTGAAGTCACTTTTCTCTCTTTTTTCTGGAAATCTCACTAAAGAATTTTTTCATCATTATATTGCAACCAGTTACAATCATCATCAGCATTCACACCACAACAACCAACCGTTGGAGTAGCAAAGCACTTACCCCTTGGAAAAAAGGGAAAGGTATAATATGTAAGGTGGAAGCAGCCAGTCCGTCAAATAAAAATATAATGTTACCGCCATGAAAAGTCAGCAGCAACTCGCCGCACTTACTCATTTACTTTTGCTTCCATCATTCCCATTACTTTTCCTTCCTGTGATAAATGCTTGTAATATCTGTATCTGCTACCGTCGAGCAGAGAGAGGGAGAGAGAAAAGTGAAATTCTACCACCGTTGCGTTCCGGTGAAAATGTAATAAAGACCGTCATGCATCCTTTCTCTTTTATATGTTATTTTATATGTATACTCACATCCGTTCTACAGCGTCAAATGGGCTTCGAGCTGTTTTTATATGACATTATATATCATCCTTATGCACAGGTTTTATATACTTGTGTACCATCTATACTTTCACCTACATGCTTTCCAAAAAAAGTATAGAGAAGTTGTGCGTTCATACATTCTCAGAACAATCATTAGTTTACTACTTATATAAATCTAAAAGCAGTTTCATCCACCACCAACACTGGTCCTTTGTAATATACTGCTCTACATGATCATAAGTGCTCTCACAATAACAGCAGCAATAGAATCCAATTCACCTTCTTTTCCCTTTTTCTTTCTCTTTCTCTCTTTCGCGTAGTAGTGCTGCCTTTTTGCACGTCTTCCATTCCAAAGTGAATGAATGGGAAAAAGATGGCTCACTGTTTGTGGCTCAACTCAACTTTTCTCTGCGTGCTGCTGTGTTTAGCAGTAGGGGCCTTTGAAAAGACCTAAAAATGATAATGAAAGCAGAAAAGCCAGACAACCAACTAGCAAAAAGCAACTTCAATCATCTTTCTTTTTCATCATCATCATCATCTTCTGCACCGTTTCGAAAATCTCGTGATTTTGTGGTTCACTTTTGTGGTGAGATGATGGAGCACTATGAGTAACCATTTTCGTTGTGTGGTTGCATTTACTTATACATTCTCGTTGTAGTCAGTCCGTAACACTCTTTCTTTCGCTCGGTGCTTTCACTCCACATAAAAATAGGCTGCTGTGAATAGTGAATCCCTTCAATTATCGTGGAGAATCACACGCACACAATGCTACCGTAAAAATGCTATGTATGAAGAGAATAACTAGATATTTGAGTTCTTGTCGACGAGACAGTTTTATACGAGCGAGCATTACATTCGTGGAAATAGCTTCAACGGAAATAAGCTTATAATCCTCGTAATATTTTTTCCAAAAAATTTAGCAACAATGCAATATATCTCTGCGTTTCAATGCAAAAACGCAAGAAAGTTTCTCGCATTTTTTGGTGCTCTATTTTGACAATGTATCTAGTTGCATGCAGGAAAACGATTTTGACCTACAAAATCTCTAGAAAAAGTAACGCAAAGGCTTTGAGTAATCATTCACAATCAACTGTTAGTCAAACTTTTTTTTTATTTTCAAACTGCATGACAGTGTTTTTAATAAAATTGGTAATGTGTTTTCAGTGTATGTAGAATGTACTATTTATTTTAGCATTTCTGAGTACAAAAATTGATTTCCACACTTGTGTGAAAGAAGTGATTATTTAATACCAGTCACGATTTTTTAAAAAATATGCACATTACTCTTAGAATATTTTTATAAAAATTCTCTCAAATATATCTCAGCACTGAAATGCTGCAATGTTGTCTGGATTCCCGCATGCTTTGTCACAGAAAGAGGGGATCTTTTTCCCATTCAAGTTAAATGAGTTCGAAGATTTTTCTTTCTCCTTTCACCCATTCAAAGCAACTGTGAACTGTGTGAGAACTTCATTACAGTACTTTAGCATTAAGCCTGTTTAAGTTTTTCTTGTACATTTATAACGAACTTTGTCCGAATCACGGAGATGAAACTCAAATATTAAACTGGGGGAAATTACTAAACTGTTGATGACTGTCTACTTTGTGTTGGCATTTTATGCATAGCAGGAGCTGTTACTTTCTCTCTTTACATACTCACAGCGGGAAAGTAGCAATGCTGGCAACTTTTCCCCCGCTTCGCAGAAAAAAAAACTTTTGAAACATGAAAGCTTGCATGCTCAAGTAGGAGATAGTTTTATTAAATGAATGAAACAGAAAATGTTTGCTTGTTCTCACAAAGTAGCTCAACTTCAGCCACCACCACGGCTCCAGAAAGAACAGCTTGGGGAAGATGTGTGTTGTTCCTTTTTTTAACTGTTGTGTTTATGCATGTAGAATAACGCACTATATAGTGGTGGAATTTTGCTTACAAGGGCATGCATGTAATAGAATATGTTCATGTACTGTATAGTTATGCATCTATGATTGACAACATGCATTCGCCAAACACAAATCATTTTACACAAAACGTTATTGAACATAAAAACAAATGCATACAAGTGCCTTTTCAGTCAAGTGTTTGTTGTATTTTGTAAATTGAAAATTGAGTTCTCTAAAAAACAGAAGCACAAGAAGAGCCTATATAGCATATTATATGATAGATAATCTGGCTATGCACATACCACAAAAATGAAGACTTGTTCTGCTAAATTGAGGACGGAAACTAGAATGCTAACAAACTAAAATAAAACCTAAAGTGAGTACATTTCCAAGTTAAGGTGATAGTCTATTCTCTACTACTGCTATATCTATGTACATATACATAAATATCTGCAACACACATGTACATGGTTGGCTCATTCTGGTTCGATCAATCACCCTCTGCGATGCGGGTGGTAAATAAACAGATAACACGAATGAAGAATCAGGTGCCTCTTTCTTTTTTTACTATCCATTTCCCTAATAAACCATTCTACCGAAGATGAAGAGAAGCAACTTTGGAACAAAAACATAAAGTTTGCGCAGCAGTAAAACTTGTACTGCGAATTGTATAAGCTTTCTAGAACGTTACCAAATATGTGATAGAAAAGCAGGCAGGGGCAGCAGCGTCGTCGCTCCGCTCAAGAGCACTTTCGTTGGAATTTTATGTTTGTCTTTCTTAGCACATTTAATGCCTCTCACTCTCATTCTACGTGTCTGTTGTGTCTCGCCTTATGCTATGTGGGTGGATAAGTAAGAAACTTTCCATGGCTGATAATTATCACGTAAGACCATGTCTTACCTCTGTAAAACCACACCAAAACATTAGCTGTGTGCTACATATCTAAAATGTATTATAGGTTGTGTGATGAACAAACACATAGTTTTGGATATGGGTACATTACATTTCTCCTTTGTAGCAACAGACGGATGGATGGCTAAGGGGAGGAGTAGTGCGATTCTATACTAGAGAGAATTGAACCTGTTGCTGTGCTCTGGTGAGTTGTAACAGTGTTGTTGGGCTTGTGAGATAGCACTTAAGTGTTAAGCCTTATATTGGTCGGTAAACTAAACCTTTATGTGTTCCAACTGTGATACTATATTATGAAAGACGATGAAGCAACAGAACTTTCCAGTAGTTAAGTATACGTTGAGCCAAGAAAAAAATTATATGCATATGTAACTAATAACACTACTTATTTCTGCATGCCATCATCGTCACACGAGTATTATCAGCATATAATACTTATACTGTTGGTTGATGCAGAGTGAAATAACGATTGTCCGCATAACGGGAACAAAAACTTTCTTTCTCGGTCTAGTTGTCGTGTGTACTTGTTGTTTGGCAAGAAAAAGTACTAACTTTGTTTCCTACTTCGTCCGATCACTTTATTATTATTGCATTATCGGAGTACGCTGTTGTATTTGTTACAATTTGCTATTTTTCCGGGGTCAGCCGTAAACAAATTGGACTATGTATCCAATAGTCCAACGTCTTTTTTTATTCCGAGAATTCATTGGAATTACATCAGCCTCACATAACTAAATCAGTTTTCCATTTTTTCGCAACACTATGATATAGATGAGAATTGAAACGCTGAGAATATATGTACCTACCTGTATGTATTTATTGGAACAGCAGGCTAATGGCTAATAGCAATATCATACCGTTAGTTTCATTATTGTATGTAGATTCAGCCGCAACACGAACTCGAAAAATCTGATAGTGTATTCTGTTTTTTTTCTGCTTTTGGTTGGGTGGTAGTTGTTGATAGGATTGTGTACACACGGGAGCGTGTTAATGTACTTTATTTATTTCTGCACGATTACTATCTCTATTATTATTAAGTTTACTTTGTGTGGATGGATGGGCTACTTGTATGAATGGCATTCTTTTTCTCGTTAGCTCGCTCGCACACTCGCAAAAAATGTGTCTCGGAAAGTTTCAATACTCGAATAATAAAATATACATCCCTTTTCACAATTGTATATTTTCTTAACAAAGCAATGCTTCTCTGTTCCTGAAAAGGTCTGTTCGTGTCAGATAGAGACAGCGATAGAATGATAGCGAAATTGTATTGGGACACCAAAAACAGTAGGTGGAATCAGGAAGTACCGTGAAGTAAGCAAACATTGTATTGCAGTCACCACTGCTGAATACACTTTTATACGGAATACCAAGCGTAGTCAACGAGAAAAACAAGCAATGGCTCTCTTTCACTTCCTTTCCAGTGTAATTGTCAGGGGAAAAGGAAAGAGAAATTATGTTTAGCGAAGCAGTTTGTTGCTCCACCACTAGATACAAATGATGATAACCTAACCAAGACCAGCAGGGCAGGACGCTACACAAAAAAATACAATAGATACTAACAATGCCACAAAAGAATACCACACACGTCGCTCCTCTCTTTGACAAAATGTGCATACCTATGCATGCTTGTATTTTTGGCAGCGCTGCTGAGCATTCATGTGTTGTATATATTATGTAATTTTGAATAACTGGCATTATTTTAATAAAGATAAACCTAGGAATATCAACGTACCGACACCCGACACTCAAACAGATATAATAAGCTTATTTTCCATCGAAAATATAATAGCCCTTACTTTAATAAGCAACTTGACGAACTCTCTAAAACATCTTGAATGGCCAGCATCTAAACATAATTCTCCCACCAAATATTTACCGATGTGAAGTGCTGACGATTAACTGCAGACATTGACAATTCTGTATATACAAAATCAATAAATCTATACAACATACCATTTGTTATTTGTCTTATTTTTGCTGTGCGAGCATAGAATTAAAGAGCAAAGTTGCCACTGAGTTGGCTTGGATTGATTGCAAGCTCTGATACGAGCTCCTTGACACAAAAAATGGAATGAAATGGATATTTTATAACGCATGTTTTAACATCTCCAACCCATTACCTACAAGTGCTTCTCAGCCGTGCTTAGCATAACCACGTGTGTATATTTTCGTCGTTAAAAGGTACTGAACTCAGGTAAACCCACCGCGACAAAAAGACCAGAGAGTGGCCACGTTTAAATTACAAACCCTCAGACGTAAACATTCATGCGTTCGTGAAAGTTGTTCATGCTACAACTAACATCGCGAGTAAGGTAAAGCACGAAGACAAGCGAGATCATCTCGTCCTTTCTTGTAGAAAGAAAGATGATACGACAAAAGTTTCGGGGTACATACCTATACACATTTCACTATGTGTACAAAACATATTACAGCACGTTTACTACTCTCCTGTTACTCTGCCGTGAGGGAGCCACATTTTAATGGACAGGTGATGTGAGAATATGTTTATATCTATTTATGTTACAAGTAAGTGTATCCAAAAAAGAGCATCAAAAGTAAAGGGAATACATGAAACAACAAGGCAACACACATACTACACAGTTGTAGTATGCACTTAATAATCTCACTCAGATTCTCCATTTTTTAGAGTCAGTCACAACAGCAGAGAGTGGATAGTGATCCCATGAAATGTGCGATGACTATAATATGTAAAACTATCTCATACTGCAATATATGCATACTGTGTAACGCGTCATCCATTAAACAAAAAGACAACAACTAACGTTAGCAATAGTTTTTTCCATATAAAGTGAATAAGCAAAATCTTGGTCTGTAAGGAAAGATCCCGACACTAAGACTACTAAAATAAGCACAACAAAGAATATAAATGAAAATATAAACATTTTCTTTTCAGCTTAAGATTAGACAATGCTCTACACACTTTCTCTCCAAATCTTTCTCATAGAGGATCAGAAAACACGGACATCACACCTTGTAAGAGAATTAATGGCCTTTCTCAGAAACCTTTTTACTGGTTTGTATTGTTGATATGCATACAATGCTATATGGACGGTTAGTACTATAGACTGAGCGACCTATTATTTGGGAGACTTGAATAATAATATGCATATTTACTTGCAGATGCGTGGTAAGGAGAATAACGATCTAGTATTACGAAATATCATCGTCATCATCATATAGCATCGCATCATGAGTAAACTGTGTGCTTATGTAAAAAGAGAAAAGTTTGCGTTTGCTTGTTTGCATTTTCATTTGATCTCCCTCCCTCGTTTCAACGTAACAAGCATCATATAACTTACTTATACGAACGATAAGTCTACTCTAGAAAAAGGAGAAGAGGGTAAGTAGAAAGAAAGAGATAGAGGATGAGAAGAGCCATGTCATTACAACACCGACCAGTTTTCTCTCTCAAAAGGTAATGCGCAACTACTTTCTCATTTCTTTAAGTATAAGCAAAAATGAAGATTGGAAGGTTATGAAAGAAAAGCTAGAAAACTAGCTGTATGGTCTATGGATCCTACATGTGTGTGTCAGTATGTTTTATATTTACATAGGCACTCCATTTCCTGGATGGTTGTAATAATATGAAAGAATTGATACGAACGATGAGCACCCGTTTTCTGCTCATCCCACTAATGAAAATGTGCTTCTTTATTTCCCATCTCTTCTATCCACCTCACTAACACTTTTTTCTTATTTTCCTTGGGAAAAGAGAATAATAATAAGAAGAAAGGAACGGAAGAGAAAGCAGGAGAGAAAGTAAAATGTTGTAAGGTCCCGGAATCTTGTGACTAAAATAATGATAATGCAGTAGAGAATTCAGTGTACAGCTAAATATAGTAAGTAGCATATTACTTCCTACTGTTTCGACATAAAAATTCCATTTTTTCTATGTCTTCCCCTGCACCACTATACGGTGGAAGTTTACGACAACGGAGTAAAGATGTGGATGAATTCACAGTATTCCGAATTAATCTCCCAAACCAATCTTCCCTACATCGATAAAGCATTTCCTTTTAAAAAATCGCACTTGCTTTCCCTTCACCACCACAGTGGTTCAACGCTCGGCGTGATCAATAGAATGAAGAGTTCGACACTACACGTTTTTGATTTGGAGTATTATTTGGTAGGTTGGTCTGTCCATGTTTTAACACCGTCGCTACATATCACACACACACACCACAGGGCTCATTTGTATGCAGATCGGTAAACTGAATTCCTACGTCCATACATATCAACCTATGTGTATATTTCAATAGTTCGCTGAGAAAAGCGGAAAAACTACAACTTGCCATTTTCTTGAAGAATTGAAGACGTTTTTTTGCAGCCAATAAAAAAGGAGCTGTATATATAGAGCTCTAGAAATGACTCCGTATTTAGCTTGATGCATAGGGAAAAAATACAACATGCATGCACATCGCAACCGTCACGTCTACGCGTTCTACACACCGAGACCCGAAAGTAAAAGAGAAAAATACGAGTCGAGCTCCCTTCTTCGTGTAGAACACAACTAACATCACGTGAAAAATTGGGTATAATTCAATTACACACTATTAGATTGGTCATTCTAGTAGGGATAATGGCGTTACAAATATATTAAGAGTTAGATACACTACACCAGTAAGGTAATAATATTCCACACTGGAGAGGTAGTAGTTTTTCCATGATCCATATAACAAACAAAACATCCTATTATGGAGTATTATCTTCTTCTAACGGAAGGGGGTGTATATGTACTTGTGCCAACAAGGGTAATGTATCTCTCTCTTTCTGATGTTCGCTCTCGTATCTGGTATTTTTACGACTTATGCCAGCCAACTACCTCCAGTTGTCCTGTAAGTAGTGCTAGTGGTGGCAGCAGCAGCAGCAACAGCAGCTTTTTGGCTTTCTCCTCAGTGTCTTGTAGTGTACATGTAAGAAGGAGCAAGTAGTTTGCAGCAACCGCATGCACATATTTCTTTTCACTGCTAGTTTCTCTTCATGCGAACAAATCCCTACGGATTTTCTTGGCAATATAAACAAGAAAAGAAGAAGAATAAGAGAAGAGGAGGGAAAAGTGTTCCAATCTAATATCCAAAAAGGTAATCAAGAGGAGGTTTTTGATTTCGCTTTGTGAATTTTGAGACGCACAATGTACAGCAGAGCAAACAAGCAGGTAGAGTACAAGAAGCCGCGCCACAACAATAACTATTGTAACATGATATTCATAACCTTGTGTGTCTGTTGCTTTCTTCAATGTACGTATGCAATAAGTGCGATGAATACTTATGATATTGTGTTTATAAAATAAGGAAATTATATAAATGCAAGTCAAAAGAAATCACCTGGAAGTATACTACAACTTGTTTGGATTTTATGAATGCAGCACTACAAAGATTTATAAGTTCTAATAGTTGTAATAATAATATTAATAATGAGACGGAGCTGGGTGGTGGGAGAGAACACAAAAGTTTGCATAAACGCGCATAAAGTTTCACTTCTATATATACAAGTTGTAAGGTTTCGTAGGTTCTGTCAGAAAGAAAAACATGCCTAGAAGATATAAAGTCAACAGTAAACAAAAACCCGAATACGTAGATGCTGTAAGTCTGATGGTGGTCTTTGTTCACTTGTACTCATAGCCATCACAACTGTTGTTGTGAACAGCATACCTTTTACCTCTTGAAGATTAGTTCAAGAATTCTTAACAAGAAAGGAGAAGAAATACGAGGAAAACCAGATGAGGGGAGAAAAGAAGAGGAAGAAACTAAATGGAATGAGTGAACAGGAAGAGAAAAGATGAAAATTAGACAAAGACTTGGTGAAGAAAATGCTGCTACTACTGCTGTTGTTGTTCACGTTGCTGCTGCTGCTTGTATTGCAAAATTCAGCAAGCTCAATGAGTCTGTATAGGCAGCCGCAGCAACAACGGCATAACAAAGACAAACTACACAAGAATAAAATGCTATACACAAAAAAATACACCGGGATGAGCAGTAGTGCCACCGCGGCACATAAGAAGGGATAATAAAAAGTGGAAAAGGAAAACAGATGCTAGATTTTGCCATTGTTAAGGCACAGCATATTAGGTTAGGTATAGACGGCAAAAAAATAAAATAAAGTACAGGTAGAAAGTAGTAGCTTCACTTAAAGATATACACTGTTTAGCTATTTAATACGAACGAACTCGGATGCATGTATTTTCCACCTACAGCAATGCATACAACTACTTCTACTATGAAACTACAACTCATGTAACAAAAGTGGTCCAAGGATTAAACTCACAACAGAAGAGACTAACTGAAGGGTCTTCTCACTCTCTGTTGAATTTTTTATTACACCTATGCTTTCACTTTCTCTACCATGCTCGCTTAGTAGATGTGTATCCATATATGCTCTCGGAAATTTGGTTTGTAGAAGAGGAGTATGGAATGCAGTATCAACACACCTACTTTGTATTATATTATACATTTTGTACATGGACTCTCGTCTCATCACGAAATGGCACAGTGAATAAAAACGGGAAAGAGTTTATGCGAAAGTTAAAAGTGAGAGAAGGAGTGATGGTGGTGGTGGTAGGTAACATAAATGACGTCCTTTTTCCTCTCCTCTTATATTACGTTAGTAAAAGATCTCCAGCTCAGTTTGTTTCACTTGTTTACTTAACCTTGTATGCAAGTTGATATAATAGACTTGCCAGTACACATTTCCGAGCTTTAACTCAATATCAATGCTTGTTTATCAAGATGGACGCTAAGAAAGCGGCGCTTATATACGTCTCCTGCATCTCTACCTCTATTTCGGACGGACGAAAATTACTACAATATATGTATGTGCTATCTGTTTATACAGCGGATGGAACGTCGAGAGACATGGATATTGCTCATTTAGAATTACTTTATTCTCCTTTCCAAACGACTCCAGTAGTTTCACCGCCGCCGACACTCTTTTATTTTTTTTACAAAGTAAATGAACTCCATCTGAAAAAGAGTCGTCTTTGTAATATCCTGCGACGTAGCTGTAGGAGGGGATGAGTAGCAGGAGAATAATAGCAGAAAAATATACTCCATCTACCTGCCATTACTTTCGCCAGTGTCCGATATAAATTCCAGTTTACTGGTCTCCTTGGCCTTAAACTACTCCCCAGCAGAAGTGTACACGGAATAATCCAGACAATAATGGTGTGTTGAGTGTGGACGGCGGGTGAAAACGAAAATAAAACTGCTTCGGTTGGATATTTAGACAGTGTGACTTTCTAGCACTTGCTTGTAGCGTTGCGGGAAATGTCCGTTATAATAGCCTAATTGTATTAGGTACATGCCATAACCGAGCTTGAGCCCACAATCGTCAAATGTCTACAGAAAAGTTCAATTCTCCACTGCGCTGGTTAAATGATGACTAAAGCAGTCTTACAACTGAATGTTCAATTGTCATCATTTTTATGGGATAAAGCGGATTTTCGGATTTGCACTGTTTTCTTCACACAGTTTGTGAGAAAGTTAGTAGAGCCATTGCATCTGACCTTGGTCATTATAAAACATTTCTGGCTCCGTTTTATGTATCTCCGGTTAAGCCTGCATGTGAGTGACCTTACATTTTTCTTCTGGTCACAGGAACACACCACCATCCAAATCTGTTATTTATGATTTCCAGCGAAAATTCCACTGGGCACTGCTTCGATACTACTACAGCGGTTGGGTTATGAAGTGGTATGAAGATGATAGGTTATTTGTAACTAGAGAAAAGCAATCAGGGCAGAAAGGCAAATGCCCTAAGGACAGCGAAGCATGCTCTTGCAAAATATAGAGGAACATTTTGTATTAGCAAGAAAGAAAACTATTTTCTGACACATTATTCTAGTAAGTATAACTTATGGCTGTCACCTTCCACTACACACATATGAAATAATATTAAAAGAAAGGAGGAGAAATAAAATATGACAGCAAACCCGTTTTAGGTGACCTGGTTCGTCGTTTCATACACTCTCGTATATCATTGAAAAGACATTTTCTTTTCTATACAAAGCAACTAAAATATGGCAACAACGAAGAATTTTATGCTGTTATTAATAACTGCGCGTGCTACAGGTATGGAGCAATGTAAAAACGCGAATGTAAATAAAAGTGGGTGAGCAATTCAATTATGATTTAGTTCTTCTTAAGCAACGGTGAAAGTAAATGATGTTGAAATTGGTTCTTCTTACTGAATTTATAAAAAGCGAGAAATGAATGATGTTATATTATGTGACTGGATGAGAGCATAAAATTACGGAAATGAGCTGTGAAAATGGGTTAGTGTATTTTTAAATTTGTGAAGTTCTTCCACAGTACATAAAAATGGTAAGCTTTCATCGGCACTGGTATACATACATTCTACCAAGGGGGCAAGAGCCATGCTCTGTTTTATCCATTTGTTTGTAATTCACTTGAGTTGTATAAATTAAACTTTTAAAGATATTTCACTCATGATGTTTTTGAGACACTAGTAATCACTAGAACAGTTTAAAATGCCGATGACATTTCTGTTTAATTGGGTTAGTCTGGATGTCTGTAGGGATCGTCAGGAGTTATATAAGATCTAATTGAAAGGGCTACAAAGAATACGTGATTGTATTGGCTTAAACGTAAATTTCGTGGTAGACCTACGGACTTAACTAGTTATGCACTCAGGGGAGTGTGACTGCCCCCCTCGACCCTCCTTGAACATTGGCAATGAGAAGGAGAGTTAAACGTAAAATGCTAGTCATAAAATGCACACACCGTGTTTCGGAAGGAACGGATGTTAATAAAGTAGGAGAAAGGAAACTGTATTTTGCTTACTCTTCAAGAATTGCTCGGTGCTTCATTGTCCCTAGCAGACTTTCTATTACATGCTCCCCTCATAAAGTGGAGAGGAATTATTACTTGACTAATATCGACTGTTGACACATTCTCCGTTTAGTTTAAGAAAGCTCTGAAGACAACAAAACCATTCATTTTTTCAAGCCTTGTATGCCTTCTTCAAACATCCTATCTGAAATTTTCACATTTTCTTTGGATGGTTCGAGATGTGCTTGGATGATGATAAAAATGATGAGTAGAGGAATCCCTCATGACAATGATTTTATAGCTTTAGGCTGTTTAAAAAATGGTTACGTCAAATCCCCTCTTGTGTGTAGTCTATCAGCCAAACTTACAATGCCATAGTTGATGGGATTCTGGAAACTTTCTCTACTGCTGGCCAACCAGTCAGGACTAGTCCTCCTATTATTTAGGTACAACAGTATGCATGTAGCACGTTATTCTATGAATATCGAGAATATATGATAGTTTGGAGATTATAGTCCTGTAGCAATATCCGCCGTGTATACGAAGGAGCTATACTTACTACGCTTGAGATGAGAGGTACTATTAGATTATTTTTATGGACGAATTTTGTGCAGCTTACTCGTCTTGTGACAAGCCTATACATTTTTACTAAATTGATTATTTTTTAGAGAAGAGAAAGGACGAGAAATGATAGATCCCAACGAACTCGTTTACTCTCATTGATTTAAAACTATCAAATGGGTTGCATTTAAGGTGAAAGGTTTCCTGCTCGTCAAGAGATAGTAGAACGTGACGTACTGTGTCGTGCCGTAAAGTTCATCCAACATTTTTTGCTTCATCTTTTCAGCCATCTATCTCGATACTCATCCGGTAGGAAAGTATGCAGTCACGTAGCAAAATGGAAATAAACATACGTGTAGTAAGTAAGGTAGCACAACAAACAAGCACTTTTACATGCTCTTGTCTAGACAAGTTTAATTGGGTTTTACAAATTGGCCAGAGAAGAGCATAAAACAAGAATAATTACGTTAGGCAGCCATTGGCTCAAAGTGGATTAAAAACATAAACAAAAACACTTTCTGCATGAATGCATGACACAATCCAAAGTTATTTGCTTGCAACAACAGAGTCAACTCAGACGGCTGGAGAGTTTTTTTGTACTGACAATAGAAGACAAGGTGAAAGTGGCACAATTCGTTTACATACACTTTCACTTTTGATTCACAAATTAATAAAATGCCTTTGTTGTGAGAGCGGTCGATAATTTGGCAAACTGAGAATTGAAAATGTATTCAAACAAAGTTATTTACGGTTATATCCAAATGTACCTACCTATGTATGCTAAATTCATTTGTTACAGAACATTTACCCACACGAATTACACCAAAGTTTTTTTGGTTGATGAAGTCTTTGTTCTGCCAATTCGATTTTCAATTAGTTATTACCCCTTGCATGAAGTTCTAGGAAGGGGATTCCGTGAGCGAGAACAAAACTGGTGTCTTTTATGCCCTAATAAAGAAATTAAATGATAAATAATAGTGTGCTTACTGGTACATATAGTAGGTTTAAAACGAAGTCATCCATATTAACATGTACATACGTGACGATGGGAGTGAATTACGTATTATACTTTACGATACGTTTATATACTATGAATTTATTATTCGTTCTCGAAGCAGCAGCACTTGCATAAAAATTCTTACACTGTTTTCTGATTGCCTTCTGTGCCATTGAAACCAGGTAAATGTAATTTAACTTTCACTAAAACAGTTGTCACGAGTTCCCAGTGGGTATAAAAAGCGAAAGCTCATAAACAATTTAATGATTGTCATACACAATTTTCGTTTGTCTCATCATTGAGTCAACCCTGTATATACCTACATAGGTTGGTGCACGCGTTGAGGGAATGAACAATATGCTGCTACATGTTACATTATTTAAGCTACACAACTTGCTACTGCGTACGCCAATACGCCATTTTACTATACTTGCTGTTGTATTGTAGTATGAAGATGGACGGAAAGAAATCCGTGCATTTGTCGTTGTTATTGTGACGCTTTTATCAGCAACGTATTCGTTCCCGTGACAGAAATACTTCAGAGACAAATGGGGGAAAGTAAGTGTAGCGAAATGATAAGATCACACAGGACCGTGAATCTGAATCATATCAATGCATGAATGGATGAATGTGTTTGCAATATTGAAGTGTCTACTGACTACTACGTTATCATTGAAGTCATCGTTCGTGTGAATGGGGGAAAGCAGGAAATCGTGTACCTTACAACAATTACATTTTGTAGGTAAATGACAAAAACACACATTTTTGTATAATATGAAGTGACTGGGTACTTTATTAGTTGAGCTACCAGTCACGGTGGATGTAAACTCATATTACAGCAGTCTGTGAATTTAATCGATTCCTCCCTTTTACATACATGTCAGCAAACCATTTTTCCTCCTCGTCGGACGATAAGCTTGTGTATATTTCTTTCAGAAACTTTGTATATACTTTGGCAACGTCGGTATCCTACTATTGGCTAAGTGAAAGGGCCACCATAAGCTACAGCATTTCAAAACCACCAAAAACCCTTTTGCTATGAGCTTATTTCGAGAAACTGGCCAACCAACTTGAGTGTTTGTTCCCTCTTGTCTTGCAGTGAATATTTATCGGAAGGGGCCATGAAAGTGCTGTGGAGAGAAAAGAAAAACTCTGCTGCTGAAAGTGGATTTACTTGTACAAGCCCGGAGAAATCCTATTAGAAAATATATTATGTCATCTTTCCCTCTTATTTGTTTATGGAATATAAAATGCATCGACTAACAAGAACAAAAAAGGTACACGGAAATGATGTGCTGAGGAGAATGGATTTGGTTTGCTGGTGAATCTTTCTCTGCTGTGCTTACTTACCCTCTGTTGAGCCAACAACTTTCAAAATATATATAAGGGCTAACCAGCTGTTGCCTATATATATTTTGAGTTGTTTCTACTGCGAGTATACTATGAACCAATATAAAACCGAGTTTCGTACCACTGATTCCTTTAACAGCACGAATTGTTTTTTTATCAGGATCAATTCGCTATAGGACTTACGTATTAAAGTAAATATTGAAGAGGATTCAATAAAACGGGATGTAGTGGGATACTATCAGCGAAGAAGCGAAATGCGGTTATTGTGTGGAACATTGAGGATGCTGATGATGATGAAGACACACGCAGTCATCGAAAGAATATTAAGATAATATGCTGCTACCAAGAGAAGAATCATATCATGACTATATCTTCACATTAATGCTACACACAGGATTCTTGTTAAACTTGATTGCGACAAGGTTCCAGTCCCATCTTATAAAAGCATGCCTACTTATGGACCACCCGTTTACATGTCATTGTGTAAAGGGTCGAGCGACTAGAATTTTGGTGCATGAAACGCTCTATCCAATTACCCACCTTGTAAAGTAAAGGTCAAAGCAATTCTGTTGCTGATTCTGCACCAAGCATACCACCTTAAAAAATCCTCCACTAACGGAATTATGAGAAAGCTGAACAAATCGTCAGGGTTCTCTACAAGAAACACAACAAGCTTTTCTTCGCAGTAGGACAACCAAGTTATTAATAATGCAGCGTAAAGGCAAATAAAAATGAAGGTTGAAAACCTAACACCTTTCCTGATGTATCCAATACACTGGCAAATTGTTGAGGATCATACAAGAGAGTACTATAAAACGTGGACAAGGCATCATAAATTCTATGGTCTTAACTGATTTGTAATAGTCTATTACGCTTTAGTAGTTCCACACTCTACACTTCTTCACCGCCACACCTCTCAATCTCCTCTCTGTTTTTTTTCTTATCCACATAATATATGTTTAGGGTGCATTACAATCTACAATCACGTATACACACATATATTTTAACCCAAGGTTATGCAACATCTCGTCCGTAATAAATTCACGGTGCCCCACCATTCATCATAATCATTTAAAATTCATGTGCAAAAGTACATCGTCACAGTAGAGTATTAAAAATACCTTTTCCAATACCCGTATTAAGTACGAATGTCAGAGATACAGAGGAGAAAAAATGTATAATTTATATAGAATGAAGCGTGGTTACCCTGTAGCTGTGTGGAAAGAAAAGTATGGAACTGTTTTAGAATAGGTACTTATTCTGTTAGTTGTTTAGTGTTGCTCTTCAAGCAAAATTCGGAATACTAGTACATATTATTACATATTATTAGCCTTCTTTTTATCATGGAAGCACAACCCAGACCCGCATTTCTTTCCTCTGCAAAAAAGTCAGGGCATTTATGAATTAATATTTATACATGGTAGTAGAGTTATGGTAGTTGGGTGGATGTGTATTTCTCTTTGCTACGGATTCCTTTCCGTTATTGCATTTCATAGTTTAATCATTCACTTCATCTTGCTCTCTCTCTTCAGTACTCTTTAGTTTTAAACTATCAAAGTGGCTGCATGAAGGTTTGCATTACAACAAGTAACCATCTACCACCACAATCTGGCCGGTCCATCATTTTATACGAACCGACATCATCGTCGTCGTCGTCGTAAAAGTATATATTTAAGTGAAGAAGGTTTTCGTAAAAAAGCCCGCAGCACTATTTAAGCGAACTACTAGGTTTTTATTACAATTCCAAAGCGGTATATATGTATAGTCGTCGTTCTACATAGGTTGCAGGAACAGCCTATGTATTTACTACCAACCAGCCTCAATATCTATTCTTCTATAGCAGCTGCCACTCAACTACCCTGCCTGCCTGCCTGCCACTACTCTTCTTCTACGCTTTCACTGCCAGCACACCACCAGTCTCCTCACCAGAACCAAACCAACCAGGCAAGATCAAATCAATGAACTCACAACAATCAATTCAGCTTTCAACTTCAAGTCAACTCATGTTAAAAAGCAAAAGGGCAACATCAAAATTAATACAAAAAAGCCTCTTTTGATATGCTATATTTTAAACAACCAAGCCTCACGTCACCCTTTCATTAACTGTTTTCTCCAGTTTACAGTCACAGTCAACTGTTTTAGTACAAATTTTTGTTTAGCATATACATAAATGGCCTTACAGTGTATGCATATTTATATTATTGTGGAATATATACCTTAACCTTACGTGTTTGTTCTCATGGACGTATATACAAATAGAGTTCTTTATATATTTATGATGGACAAAATGTTAGAGTGAAAAAGTATTTGGGTCAAAGTTACGTAGTAATTATGAACGTCCTACGGCTAATCACTCCACTTTTGCTGCCAGCCAGTGCTCGTACTCGTACTCCTTCTGTAGCAGTGTATTATTTACTCTTTTATCCCGTGTCGGCGTGTTTTGACGAGAGAAAAAATGGACTCGATGTTTATATTATAAATTATATACTACCATTGCTGAAAGAGTAACTTATGAGCAAAAATAGCTGTGGCAGTGGTGTATTGAGATTCCTTTAAAGTAATGCAGTGGATGTATAATCGATTGAATTTTTAAAGCCTCGATATTATGCTAGCACGATTATATGTATGTTTGTAGTTGGACATAAATAAAATTACTGAATTTTCAAGTCCACAGCAGAGTTTTGAAAACTGCAAAACTCTTGCTACATTTTCCGCTGTAATGTAGTCGGAGGGTAAGAATAGAACTTCATTTCGAAGGGAAAGATGTCCGCATTCATCATGCGTGCTTTCCTTGTGCAAAATGCATGGTATGATTTTTTAAGCCATGACATGCATACGCATGCACAAGTAACATTCATCATTTTATTACTGACTTTGCAGTCAGTTTTAAGCTTAACAGACTTATTTTCCTCCTGTTAATTTTAACAGCTGTCCTTGGGAAGTCGTCTGCGAAAAAATGTTGGTAATAAACTAGTTGGTCTATACCGTGTAAATTAAGTTTTCTTGGAAAAATTAGCACGGAACAAACTTTGCAATATATTTTGATGAAAGAAGCGTTTGAAACTTATCGGTGTACATTTGTATTGCGGCAACTTTGATTTTGACAAACTTTCTATGAAGCGGTAAGTGCTTGGTGTGACTTTCTAACGAGTTTAACTGAAAAATAAAAAGTCAAATTTGGATAAATTTACAACATAAACACATTATAACACCTCATTAAACCTCCTCCTCCAGATCCGTTTCTAGTAAAATATCAATTTAAACAATATTCTAAATTTGTACAAAAAAGCATTAACAAACAATGTATACAAAGTTGTTTTTGTTTTAAAAATACTGGTACAAACTATTGCGCAGTGTGAGCGTATAACGGTAATAACGTAAATAAACGATATAGACATGAAAACTGCTATACGTGCCTGCGCAACGCGCTACATAACTTTTATTCGACACTTGTTCTCGCTAAAATGCTAAATATAGTAACATATCTTGAATGATACGATCAAGAAAAGGAAATCATGTTGGCAAATAACGTAGGTAATAATGATTAAACTTGAGCACGCGAAAAAAATGTTAATTTTTTTCCGCTCACAGTTTTGTGTCTGACTTTATACATGCAGCTTTGAAATTGTAGTACTATAAGCATAAATTGTCTAATGGAAAATAATCGTGATGTCTAATAGCAGTTCTAATAATTTTTATATCAACATTTCTTATGATTTTACATTTGTACACTTGTAGATCTTTACTGCAGCTCCGCCAAAACAATTGCAAAGAGCGTAAAAAAATCCTGCTTTCAATTTTACCCTTCAGTCCCGAAAAGTCATACATGGTACATATATACAAAGTACATCTCGCACTTATAATAAAACGTAATTACAACATAAAATTCTCCGGAAATTGTTACGGCAAACTGTTACACGAGCTTATATAGGTATTTGATCCTACATACATTTTGCACTGGCGGTCCTGCACTTACTTTTCTCTTGTCTACTCTTTCTTAAAAAGGACGAAACATGAAAAAATCCAGTCAAACAAAATCGTTTTGGCATAGAAGAAAGTTATACAATCTACAGTTTGTACATAGGTATGTACCTACGTATCCTTTTTATATGTACGTATACATTAAGAGCATGGCAATTGAACGAGGAGCAAATGTCTTTTGCCAGAATGAGGATCATAAACATTCACTTGCATTAAAACGGTATTTTTCTGCCAAGTGGACTTAAAAATAGCAAGACAAGGCTTAGTAGAAAGCAACACACATGAAATAGAATCATTTTATTATTGTGTTGGTGGTCTGGTACTTCCGTATGAAGGCTTACTGACGATACACAGCTGGATGACTCTAACCATTGGGACAGGGAAAATGTCGCGTGGTACGCAATAAAAGAACACTTACAATCAGCATTTCATTTATAAAAATGTGTGTTGAATCTGAGATTCTGATTCGTCCTTCCAAGGTAGCAAGTGCATGTGCCTTCAGTGGTTGTTTTTTCAGTGTACTGTATTTTGTAGCAGTTTTCTGTGCAGTGAAAGTCTTTCTTTTGTTATTAATGTTCCATGACCATGTAAAGCAAGCACGTGGTTTTGCGTTTCAATGTCACCTTTCTTCCTGGTCTTTACAAAAGAGCGAGACAGAGCTTAAATTCGCCAGCATTTTATATACCTGTCAAATTTCATACAATCTACATAATATTCGAAATGACATGACATCATATGGTATCCCGATATGCCATCAGTTTTAATACTGGATCTGATGGTAGTGTATCATGTGCACAATTTTCAGGGGGTTTGGAGGATATCGCGGAATTTTAGTCAACCCTGTCACAGAAACCCGATAAGAATGTCGGATATGCTCTTCCAATTTTTAGCTGACTTATGTGGCTTATATTCTCAAATGACAATACAACCAAAAACTCAAAACGCAACACATAGTAGCGTAGGCAGGCAGTGCGGCATTTCAACCAAATGTCGACTGAGGATCGCTCATCTTCATGTCTGTCTGGTCGAGAGCTTAGTGAGAATATTTAGCACGCTATATGAGTTCTATATGCATATATGCACATTATACATACATCTGTCGGCATACAATCCTAAAATGAGTATTGTATATGAATTTCAACCAAAATCCACCAACCATTTCTAATTGAAAGTTAAATTTTTTATAGTACACACTTCGTATTTGAACGAGAGATGTGCGAGCATCATACACAATCTGTAGAATAGCACTGATTCCGAGATAACATTGAACTTTTACATATTCAACTCGACTCAGACTATCGTATATACATCTTCAGACAACTGGAGTTTATATGAATATGAAAGGAGAAATGCCTACATGACTTATAGATATACAGATTTACGTAGGGTTGGAAAGGGGTACGTAACTTGATTGCTCTTGCATGGTCTCGCTGAAGAATCATCATACTCAATTGAATCAATTTCACGGTAGTGTCCAATATTATATTCTCCTCTTGTTTGCTTAACACCGTCACATCGTTATGAATTGCTATCCCAAAAGTGGTAGCAACACCCATGTCTATCGAATCTGAAGCACTCACTCGCTCAAATATGCCAGCAAACTGTATGCAGCCGGCATGCATGCAAGTATAACGACACGAATCGTATGGTGATGGTTTATGATGCCTGCGCAGGATACCCAGAGAAGATCCATATTAAATTGACGTTTTAAGAATAAAAAAAGATGTGCAAAGGAAATATAAGTCAACATCTGGCTCCACATGTCTGTAAAATAAAGAGCGTGATAGTCTTCACGGAGAGTAAATGATGACGAAGAAGAAATAACCAGAGAAAAACTAGGAAAAACAGGAGATGAAGGAAAGGATAACCTCAATTTGATGGATGGACCAAATAAAACATACGCTTCACTAAATAGGAGGCTCATGCAAGTGAGCAAAATATTTACTGCTGCTAGCTGACGAATGATTGTATTGGAAAAGAGAAAAGAGCTTTATTTACGTGAAATTCGTACTGACTTATATTGCTCATGTTTTGATGGCTTTATTTCCGGTAGTAGTAGAAAACGGTGCCGTTGTGAGTAGTACAAAGGAATATAATGGGAGGCTCTCAGTAGATTTTTATGACAGAATATCACAACAGAAACGCATTATAAACCAATAACTCATTACATATAGATATAAGGCACAGACAGGTATATTATTTGGGGATGCATGCTTATATCAGCAGAATTACAAAAAATATGTGACTGTGTTGTGCAGAAGTACATTACGATGTTAACAAACATGCCATTGTATGATCTGATGCATGTGTGGTGGGAGAGTAAGTTTAGTCAGAGTGAATTAAATCGAACAAAAGAAATGGCTTCAAATGAAAAGTTCTCTGTTTTGACTGTCTGTCCTAAATAATGTAATGTGTTCCACATAAACTGAATAGAAGAATATACCTAAGTATCTAAGCATGTATGCATAAAGCGTTCCTGCAAGACGTTTTGCTATCCAATGCACTTTTGTTGTGTTCCACATTCACAATCATTTCCTTTCGGATGACTGGACTCAAACATTTCTTTCCATGTAGAAGAAGCAAAGGAAATAATCAACTTGCATTTGGGAAATGACAGGTCGAGATTATTCAATCAAAGGGGCTAATCAACTTGAAAGAACGTGATCTTTCAGTAAAGTTCGTTGTATTTGGTAGTAATGGAACAATGACAAAACAAACAAAAACAACAGAAGGCTAATATCATGTTCTCACTTATTCCTCCCCTTTTGAACCGAAACTAGAAATATACATTAACATACGTAGTTTATATTCGCATTATATATTTTAAAAGATAAAACTAAACGAAGGAATTGAATTTTTAATTCAACGTTCAGTCGCATGAGCAGGAATCATTGTCAGACAAAAAGAAAATGTAATTATTTGCATCTTCGTGTCTTCATATTGTTCAGTAACATAAAACGAAGTTTCTGCATTTACGTATTACTGACTTTTTTTCTGCAAGTGTGTCATAGCTGCTCCTCTATAGAATACATTTTGTATGTACATATCTAGTATTATATTGCATGTATGTATGTAATCTGTGTTAACATGCATGCCTGACTCACGCAGACCCAATTGAATTCAGAATGACAAAATGATTTTCTAATTCTTTCCCATTTTCCAGGTGACGGAATTTAGGGATAGCTTTTGAATGTTTCTTCTCTAGACGTTTTCATTATAATAACACGACAGAGACAAATTTCAGGGGAAAAAACGAACCAAAAGCCAGGAGAATGCTTTTGCTTCTTTTTTGGCTACTTCCTTTGTCCTCACAGATTCCCATTGACTGAACAAAAGTATCTTGTCACAATCGCAATTCACAGTTTTTCAGGTTCTGACAGTTCAATAAGTCTAGACGCTCACATCACATGCATAACTTACAATTACATAATATATGATTCGCCTGCATATAATTAAACTGAATAATTGCATTATAAATCTTGTGATGGTAGTATATAGACTGATATGCTGGATAAATGGCGAGTGTACCCAATGTACTTCCTATGGCATTCATCATATTTATGTAAACAATTATAAATAAATTAACGTCTCCAATGTGTACGTCGTTAGAACCATAACCATGTTATAATGTAGTTAAAATTGATTCACATGCTTAACATGTAGTTTACCCAGTGTAGGTACCTAATATGGCATGTGTCACACCATCCGCTATTTTTATACAAATCCACTCAAGTTATTACTTATCATTCCCTCTGAGATCATGCTCTGTTCTGCTTTTACTTGAGCGAAATGAGATGCGCTATTTGGTGTGGGAATAAGGAATGGATGGGAGATCGATAGGTTTCATGTTCCTCTTCCAGGATTTGCGAGTCAAATGAAACAACGTTTCAATGAGCTCTGCGAAAGATGGGATGATAAAGAAGCACACTATTTCTATGCGTACATGACTTCATCTTGTGTCTCAATTCTGTACATTCGACAGGCTCAGCTATCATGATGCTGTATATAACCCACCAGGTATGCATTATTCAATAGATAACTAACTGAAGAATGAATGCAAGCTTGAATAATGTTTTTAGTTTCGTCGTGATCTGCACACGCAGTTGAAGTAGGTAAATGTATTTACATTTTAGGAACTGTGCGCTGTGCTCTTGTATTACTTGAGGGACACATCACACAGGATGGAAAAGGGAGTGGAAAAACTAAGCCATTAGACGAGAACACTTTTACATTATCATCATTACCATAAACATACACTGCGACTACGTGCAGTAGTACTAGTGTGCAGCCACACCACTCATCTCGAGAGTTCATACAAAATTATTATTACAGTATTCGATCCTCAAATGGAAAAAGAAAATCGTTCACAAAGATAAGCGATACAGGAAAGCAACAAAAAAAAGTTGTCGCTCGTTACTTTGTCAAAGGCAGAAGTTTTATTATAGACATCATATTATCTTTATTACCCCACCACCCAATAAGAACCGTTTCGATCAACATGATAAAACTTTTTTTTCGCTTCCTCCTTTGCATACAAAGTTGATGATTATTGGGGAAGAAAAAGTTGGGCTTGTCTACTTTGTTTTTATACTTTCGTGAGTATACGATACAAAAAACGCGAACTTCATCATTTCAACGCGGTTTCGCTACATTATTCCCTACAGGAACCAAGTTATTAGACCTGTTGAGTAATTAGCCAACTCGGGTATATTCAATGGTGATG
The DNA here is from genome assembly GCA_004115045.4 of Sinella curviseta. Classification (NCBI taxonomy): domain Eukaryota; kingdom Metazoa; phylum Arthropoda; class Collembola; order Entomobryomorpha; family Entomobryidae; genus Sinella; species Sinella curviseta. The sequence continues at coordinate 20,478,274 of CM023202.3, read as the reverse complement.
AGTAATATTTTAATTGCAGGCGCCATAGCACTACTCAACCATTTCAACAGAAATGTAAGAGGTTGCCGCTTTAATTACTCACGCTCCAAAGTGATCAAATTACACACGGCGCTTCCGAGAAGTGCTCGCTCAATTTTCCATTACCAACATCGGTTAACTGACTGCCGATTTCATCATCAGCGTCAGTAGGTTAACTGAAAAATAGACTTTGTACATCGTGCTCCCAAATGAATACAGAGATATAAAATGTACATTCCTAGTCTATAACTTTTTTGCTATAATTTGGAAGTTGCAACATTCGGTTGAAACTACAGACATGCTCAGAAATTTTCAATGGAACATAATATAGTGCTTAAGTATCATTTCCGGTATAATTCCATATTTTTTCCATCGCTTTTCCACTTAAGCCTTATCATCAGCAGAGCAATGCTCGGATTTGTGAAATATGGCTTATGTGACAGAAAGAGAGTAGGAATATTTTATAAATTATAATGCAGTGTGGCTTACACACAATTCAGAAGAGAAATACAAAACTCCATCTTTTTATCGTACCAGCTATTACTCGAGGCGCTCTGTGAGAGCTAACAATACGCTTTCAAATGGAAATGCCTACATTTCATCGGCGAAGATAACAATACAGGAGTAGTAGTACATCACATATTTTATATTTATATAATATGTCAAATCTCCAGTAAGAAAAAACAACACCACCTTTCACGCTTTGGGAAATCCTTCTTTTCTCTGCTGCTAGGATGAAAAGGTGTATAGGAATATTTGAGAAGAATGGCATTCATGATAATAAAGAAGAATCCCTTGAAGCTGCATACGCATGCCTTTGCGTCGTCCTTATTATCGGAGAATGAAAAGCGCCTTAAGAAGGAGCGCCATTTCTCGTATTCTTCGTCGCTGTTTCATTTATTTTCCTACTTATATTTAACAAGCGGAATGTACAAACCATGATAATACGTAAATGCCAGAAGAATTGTATAGCCATTTCACTGGAAAATGCGATAAGATTTTATTATTAGACAAAATATGATGCATTCTGTGCATATAGGTACATATTCTTAGATCAGCAGACGATAATGAAATGGTGGAAAGAATGGAATAAAAATTTGGTCGTGTTTGTGAATTGATCTTTCTTAAATGAAAACCCATTCACATAGTAAGAAAATTCTCTTTAAAATGTAAAATCCTACTAAAATTCTTGTCAAGAAATTGCTTTCACTGAGACAATTTTTTTGACATACTTGTGATTGGTGTGCACTCAAAGCATATTTACTTCACACCTCGGCGCGATGCAGGCACTCTACTACCAAACTATGTCTATCGAGAAATTTTTTATTAGTTTTATTTATAATAACCCATTCAATGCTCCTAACCCAGTGTCTCCCTTTACGCTTTCGCCCTACTTGCTTCCGTATATTATATTTTCAATGAATTCCTCCTCCTCGGTCCTTAAAAATTTTCCCTTCGTATTTTCCTGCTCATGCATTAAATCCCCATTCGTACAGAAAGGCTGCGTTCATCGCTAAAATATATAATTCCCCAGAAACTACTAACTTTTACCAGACGTAGGCAAGCCAAGAGAAAATGTGATGGCGTATTCGCATAATATCCCGTTTCTCTTTCCTTTCCACTCTCAACATCTTGTTCCTTTCCTCCTCAATGCTTATTCTATTAAACTTGTCGATTTATGTTGAGTACAATAACGTTTTCTTTCAATGATGACTACAACTACGACGATGATGACGATGATGATAAAAGGACTATAAATGCACTTATCTCAATAGTCTATATAGTCATCTTCCTCACTCACTACTTTTGCCACACACCAGAAAAGCTAGACAGCTAGAATGAAGGCTTGAAGAGATAGTAGTAGTGTACAGGGCTACACAGACACTCCATTCCACTCGCTCAAGAGTTTCATGTTATGTATACATAAATGCATAATATGCCTACGCAGTACGGACGGACTATGACGTATGTTGTAATATCCCATTAACAAAAGGAAAAGGAGACGCTCTGTTGAGCCAGAGACAGCAGCAATATCCAGGCAGGAGGGCAACGAGCTTTTTCCTACTACTTCTTCTTCTTCTGCTACTCTCCAGCAGCAGCAGCTTTCTCTTGTTCAAATCAAAGCAATCTATATTATCCGCTTTTACTCTTGTTATTACCGTAATAACATTACCATTGCATTTGCTTTTCCTTCTTCATCTTCAATAACAACAACAACCACGACGATGACTATGCATTATAGAAAGCTATAATATGGGCCACAATATCATTATCATCAACGGATCATTCTCCGACCATATCGTATAAAAGAAAATGTGCGCATTTTTCTACTCCCCAATGAAAATTTTCTTACCTTGCTGTCACTAGAGTTATAATAAGAACTTGATTTGTATGCTCATCACAACAAAACACTCGAATGGAACTCGCTGATCTGATCATTTCCAAAATGGAATAGGGATAATAGGAGCATGTGATCAATAGAGGAAACGGAATTATGTTATACTTACACACAAATGCGTTTCAATGCACATTGTTGATGCGATGGTGGCGGTGGATGGATCATAAATTTTAAATTGCTCGATCTATTCGTAATGATTTTTATGCATGGGTATACATAGGCGAGGATTAAGAACTGGCTCAAACTTTAAGGCACAAGTGGCTCGTTTTAGGATATACGGTAGTCAAGAAAAACTCCAATTCTCCCTAATCGCCATTACAGCATCCTTTTTAGACCAAAATACATCCTAAACGTACATCAGCTTTAGAGTTTACAGATTTCTTGAGAAAAAAATCTTTGTGGAATCAGCTTCTAGATTCAATTTTTCCTTCCTGATGCTGCTGTACTTACATTCTTACTACCCACACCACCTATTCTTCAATATTAAAAAGCTTGTATGTAGGATGTACTTTGATACCTCGCTTTTTCACTGACAATGCTGATTTATTAGAGATCTACATACTTAAGTAAATAGAAGAGACAAGTGAAGTGGATAGGACGGAAATGTTTCACAAGAAAAAAAGAGAAAAGTATTGAAAAGTAGTACCACTCTTGTACTCAACTGTTTTCATATTATACTTGGCAGTTTGAAGGTGTATACAAAAACATTATACGTAGTTGGAGGCAAGTATATATATTTTCCGAGAAAATCGTTGAAGATTAATACACAACAAGGTTTGTTTTTGCTACTTCAAGTCCTTTCCCTAAAAGGAATTCCTTCTTGTCGAATAAAGAAAAAAAGATTCTCCTTGATCCTTTCTGCCTGTTTCATGTATGCACTTTGTATGAGAGTTTTTTATTTTTAATGCTATCCAATGTTTTCTTGTGTTTACCTATATCATGTAAAAAACGAAGCCTATATACGCGAAGCCTCCTTAAATCCTTTGAAAGCATTCAAATCGCATGGCAAATTTTTTTAAAGTGCCTGTGTAAATGCATTTTCTACCATAAAGCAAACTTTTACTGCCTAAAGAGAAGGAGACACACGAACATTACATATACCTATGTGTATATAATAAACGCATGTTCCTCCTATATTTCTTCCAAGTTTTGCACGTGCTTTTATTGTGTTTTGCGGATGTAAAGTGAACGTAGGTAGTAGTAGTATATTAGCAGTAATATAATTATATACAATTGCGGCCCGTTTTATCAATATAATATGGTGGAGTGTTGAAACTCCGCTGTACTATTTATATACACCTACATCACCATCATCTAGAAATATTTTTGCTTGTTTATTTTAATGGCGTTTCTGCTCCGTGTGCTGTGCTACTCCCAACACTCTTTGTTTTTTCACCATGAACTCTCAAGTGTTTTCCCTCAAAATTCTTACTAACCCATGGTCTTGTTCGAAGCGATTTTGTACTCCAACTTGATGATGAGCTGGCGTTTCCTTGGAATTCATATGTTTTCTTCATTTTTATGATGCTCTTGTAGTTGATAGGTTAACAAGACTTGTGACCTTAGGATCGTCGTGACTAATTGTTTTTGAATGGGATGGCATTGCTTCATTTGAAAATCAATCAGGTTTCCACCTGTTTAGCATCAAAGGCAAGTTAAGTTCGGTCACACGTTCAAACTATTGACTAATTAAGACAACATCCTAATGACTTAAGTTGGTTTTTATAATATGTAGAGGTGATGTATAAAAAATTGCTGTTTGAATGCATTTTTGTGATAGCACATACATAATAGTATATCAAATGGATGTTGTACATATTCTCGGATCTCACTGTTTATGAGTATAGCAGATAATGAACCTTCAAGAAAATACACGAAAGGAAAATTCTTTGAGATGAAAGGACTTGGATTGTCTACAAATTATGGCAACGACATCATCAATGTATTTTCCGAGAAAACACGTTTTTGAGCACAGTAGTGAGAAAACATGTATCCTGAATCTTCCAGTGGCTTTACTTATTTAACTCTATCCTATATTTTCTCGTCTTGCTTGATGATTCAAAGATGCATGAAAGTTTTTGGATCGATATGAATGGAAATTCTTACCCCACGCTTGCAAATATGTTTCATTCCTTCACTCCTTGCATAACTGCAAGAAAGATGGAAGCAACTACATGTTTTCTTTTAAAATATTTCTGGTGTTGCTCCGTTGCTCTTGTACTACTTGCTCGCATCGCATCACCTCAATGATCTCGCTGCACATAGCTGTGAAGTGGTAGTAGTACATGTATTTTACACACATTTAATATCCATATATATTTTTAATAAGATAGTGACTGATGTATGTTCATCTCACACCAACTTCCTGCATCGAATAACTATACTCCTGGCAAAAGATGACAAAGTTTAAACTTGTTCTCTTCACAGTTTAAGCTATGTGACTCAAATGACTGAGTCAGGACAACAAAACTCTTAGTCAGTCAGTCAGTCTCTTTTTAGCAAACTTGGAGAGCTTGAGAAAGGGCTGCTTAACTAATGATGTGCGGGATAAGTAAAGTGGGCATTCCTGTACGTACCCAAGAAAACTCATCGCCTTAACACGTACAAAGTTTTTGTCATCCCATTTTCAATCTGTAAAGAGCCTGACTCATGAATCAAATGAAATGTGTGCTTGTTAGCAGCTCAACAGTACAACTCGAAGAAAATCCAGACTTTTCTGAAAACATGAGCCTCATCGTAAATAAATGTACATATCTACAACACAACTTGAAGTTGATGTATCACTAAATACTATGTATAATGGACTGGGAGTGTGAAAATAGGAACCCTCGCATACCAGTTTTAAAAGTAAAAGCGTGTATTTTTAAAATTCGGCATTCCTTTTGATACCTAATTGAAAAGAATGAGTTACATATCATAAATTCCTTTGGTAAGTATTCCGATTATCTTAAAATATTTCAATCAATCTAGACTCATTGCCTGGCGAATATACATGAAAAGCGTATAAAAACTTGTGTTCAGATTACGCAGTCAACTAGAAGAGGATGAAGAAAGGAGAAAGCAACACATCAATTGGAACAAAAGAGACTATGTGAATGCCACGGCGTAGCATGCCCACCATCAAACCTTAAGAGTGTCGTCTCGTACCAAATTGTATCGGATATCTAAATTCCCGAATCAGGAGAGTGAATGGGAAACCTTAAAAATCACAAAAGAGCTTCTTGTGTGTTTGGGTTCACGTAAGTGTGTAAAAGCAGCAGTAGTGGAAGCAGAAACATCAGCCAACAAACCTGGTTTAGTCTTTTGTGAGGAGATAAGTACTAACTCAATGAGAGCCATGTCTAGCATTGAAAGCACACAAGAGGGATATTATTGTATGTACCTGGGTAAGTACGTATAAGTGCATTAGCCGTACATATTTAGGTACTTCCATTCAACTTCTAAACGAAATATTTGTACGTCTGTCTGTTGATGATGATGATCGAATGAATACGTACGGCTTTTCCTGTACCCAACCACACCATTTCCTCCTTTTCTCTTCTTTTTACTATCTTCCTTTCTCCTCTTACCTAACCAAAAGAAATAAAAAAGTACTCACTCAATGAAACTTGGATCATTTCCCCTTTTCTTTTCATAGTTAGTTACTATATGCTCCTGCAAAATCAGGCAGACGGCACCGTACTCCCTTGCTTATAGAAGGAAATTTTTTATGTGATGTACATACATTTAAATTTCATCTTCACTTACTTTTCATCACTATCAATATCAACAGTGCTTCCATTACCAGTACTCCTTGTAGCATCTGCTACTTTTACTGTTTTTCCTCCTCCGTTCAAGCACATCTTAGAAAGTACGTTCCAGTCAGCAGTATTATTATTATTACTTAAGCTACTTTCAAGTTCACCATAAGGATCGTGGAATACCAAGGTATGTATTTAGGCAAGTGTTTATATCGGCATATATGGATATACATAGTAGACTGTGTACAACATAGTGGCACATCTCCCGAGAGCTCATGTATTCATATTATTATAAACTTTTATATTCTTAAACAAAACTATATAATGGAAACGAAAGGAATAAGGCAACCTTACATATTTACTGCAGCCAACATGCACTATTTTATTCTGCTATCTCGGGTAATATTTCATTGAATGAAAATAGCGCTGCTGCCTTAACTGTTGTGTGTGTATGTGTGTGTGTGGCTGGTTTGAATCACATCACATCATGAACAGCATTACATTGCATTGCATGGCAATTCTTTCCCATGACTCGTCGATCTTTTCTTCCCTCGTTCCACCGTTTCGCTTCATTTCTTTTATACGAAATATCTCGTTTTTTTCTTCTTCATACTGGTCTTTTGGTAGTCATGTACCTTATTTTCTCCTTTCGCTGTCTCTAACTTTCTCTTATTTCCCTTCTCACGGATAAATGTACACACACACATGCCTGAGCAGACACACCAAGAAGAGAGACAAAAAGTGTAAGTTACTACTACGCTTCCATTACCCACATAAAGCAATGTATCAACATTTCATTTTTGTGTAAAGCTTTCCTACGGCATGTAATAATACTTTAGTAGTGTTATGGTGTGCATTTCAAATGTTTGCTGAAACGACCCGAGTCTCTTTCCATTATTACTTTTCGACCAGATCAAAACTCTCTTCCTCTCTTTTTAAAAGGCGGAAGGTTTCAATCTTGATGTGGTTTGAGATTTCCTATGAATTTGAACAGTGAATGAAATAAAATGGCAACCCAGACCAAATAAATGAATAGGTCCTCTTCTTCTGTTCCTCTTCTATTGATGGAAAGATCAATCAGAAGCAGAAGATTTTTTATTTATTTACTTAAAGTAATGATGATCATTGCGCTGAGGACGATGTATAGTATAAAACTATACTCGAACTGAATGAATGAAATGTGTTGATTATTCCAAAATGGAAAACAGATCACTGACCTAAAAACCAATTCAATTAGACGAGGAGTTCAACTTGAATTCTTGTGGGTGATTACGAGCGATTACTACGCGCGCAGTAGATCAGCTGCACTTCCTGCTTCTCAGTTTTGATGATCTCCCAAAAACACTGCATGGTCGCTTCTGGATCAGCAACTTCTTAATGAAATTTTGGTAAATATACCTACCTATACGACGGGATTTTGATCATGCTCCTATAAAAATATTTACCTACAAACCTTATACCTATTCCCTATGCTCGAAAGCCAGATGTGGGTTCTTATGCAAAATCATGAGATTTTCTAATTTTCCAATTTTCTTCTGGGGAATATATGGAATGGAGTGATGATCATGAAGCTGTGACTTTAGTCAAATCAAACCGGTACTATTACGCGTCACCTAGTTCTCTGCCCATACCTCTCTGGAAAAGTACGAGTTTACCGATAGCTCTTTCTGCTAATACCCATATTTTACTTTGTCTATTACGTTTTTAAGGACAGGAAAAAGATCATATCTGGAATATTGTTCCAGTCTCACAGTCACAAATTCTGAATGTATGCAATATGTACCCAGGGAAAAAATTCTGGAAATTCCCATAAAAATATGAGTTATGTTCCTCCAAAACCCCAATTCTATTTTCCAACTCACAATAATAGATTTTCTAGAGCTACATTGGTTTTCGACTACGAATGTGTCTGTAGTGTGTAGAGGCAAGTACACTTTTCTGGTCTTGTGCCTCCGTCTACTTTCTCTTCGTAGAAGCAAACAAGAAAAGCAAAAATGTCAGCAAGGCTTGTTCTCTTCGCGAAACGCAAGTAAAGTCTCAGCTAACTTAGAACAGTTACAATGCAAAGTGTCTCCTTTCCTTCTCTGATTGTGTGACAACTACTGGCATATACTAGGGTGCACATTACATATCCGAAGAAAACGAAGGAGAAAAAAAAAGAATTCAATAAAAATCAGCTGAAGTGTAGGTTTTTTGTACATGTGCTTATTTATATGAGTGAATATGAATGTACTTTTTAGTTTACGACTAAATTCACCAGATGAATACTATTACTCCAACTACCAATTCAACAATAGGAGAGAGGTGGGCGTAGCAGCAGCAAATGCAACATTTCCGTTGTCCTTTTTCCTTCACCACACGCTTTGGAAAGGCGAAATTACCTTTTCTACATTTTGGTTACTTATACAATAATAATCCATATTCATTTTCACCTCTTTTCGCTTTCGCTCCAACATTTTAAAATTTAATATACTTGATATGTATACATATGTACGTTTAAACGAAATTACGGCTGCTCGCCTATCCTCAAATGTACCGTTTGTATTTAAAATAGTAGGCATATTTTTTGCGTACATGATGAGGATTATACTAGACAAACTTTTGTGTGCTTACACACTTTAAAATTACATGTTTATACTGCATCGCTAATATCATGCGTAGATACGGATTTACATAATGTGCATTTTAAGTGTTATGCTTTCGTATAACGTTTTTTTGTATGCATTTTATGATCTATTGCTTGATGTACAAGCGATTGCGATGTTATTTTCGCATAGCAAGCACCACTTTCACCCACCAGAACCATTCATTCATGTCAACTTACATAGCATCTGATATGCATGATATTGTTGATTTTCCCATGTGTTCTGCTTCTCTCCTGAGCTTATTCCCTCCGCCTTGACACACACGTTACATACATAACATGGACGCGTACAACAAGACAAAAATATTTCCATTATTATTTTTTTGACTTTCTCCATTCATAAATAATGGATTTGAAAATGAATGTTTTTCCTGGTTCCATTGAAAAAATGGAGTAGTAACAACGAATTCCTTTTGCTCGTTTCGGTTTTCATTTTTTTTGGTTTCGCATTTCTAACCTCATGCTCCAAAGAATAAGCAATAATTTGAAAGCTGCGACGAAGAAGCGAGAGAAAAACTTGCTATATACAACTGGCTTAACGAAAATACCTGCCGCTGTTTCCTACATATTTTTATGGACTATATAAACTATGTGCTTTCTGCAACAAGCTTAAACTGCATGAAAAGTGTCAAAGTCGAATGTAATACATTTTTGTGTGATGTGAAAGCATAATGTGGGCTCAAACCATAAAATAATATAAAAACGGCAGCGGCAGGTTGCGTCTATAGTATTACTAACAGTTAGCTATATAAGTAGCAGGCGAGTAGGCATACATATATATTGTATTCAACAAACAACGAAAAAAGTTTTAGCTGTTTTGTTGTATGACAAAGGATATGGATTGGTAATCATCCGGAGGCAGGTGTATCGAAGTGGATGCCGTTGCTTCAGACATCTCATAGAGATCTTTTGGAATCCTGGGAATGGCAGCTCATCTGACACGTTCTCCGCTTCATCATCCTCCACATCCAATTCCATTTTGTGGATTTTGATGTCTGACAAGGAGCTGATCCCTCCTTGCTTACTTATTTGCTTCTTCTCTTATTTTTGTTGATTACGATTTTTCTATATTATTATTATTTACTAGCTCGCGCCACCACCACTACTCCAGGAAACAGATAAACAAGGGGAGGTCTATCCGCTCCAACAAAAGGACAAGCGGGCGAACAACGCGAGAAAGACGCCAGAGTTTCTTCGTTGGTGGGTATACTATATATTTATAAATGAATTATATGGAGAAGTAACAGCAGTTGTTGCACTGCCACAGCTAACTGGTGTGATTCCCCACAGTTTTCCAACGGATTTATATATTGCCGTAGGGGTTGATGCGGTGTTGGTGGTGATGAGGATCGTGGTGGTGGTGATGGTAGTGCTAGTGCAACAGTGGAAACTAGTTGAAACTTCTGGGAAAGTTTCATACGGCATAGGTATCACCAGTACCAGATGCATTAATTTTTACCACCTTGTTCTCAGCGTTGTTATTACGCATGGGTATCCTTCAAAAGTTGGAGAGTTTTGCTTGTACTTCAGATCTGAATATTTTGCCATGAAAAGTAGGATTCGAAGACAAGTGGTCTGCAAATATATATAGGGAAACTCTCACATAGACAGATGGATATTCTACGATAATGTATCAACTTTCCCCAATAACTAACATTTGTACTTGACGGCAGCTCTCAGAATTTACTGTCAAGTTTCACTTCCTTCATCGTTTTCACGCGAGTATCTGGTAGAAGGCTTTTGTCGTTTGTCGTAATATAAATTTCTTTGTTTAGGAGAGAAACCCCTGAAGAGTTAGCAGCAAACTGCATGATACCTAGTTTTTCTTCGTTGAACTTTATTGTGTTCCGTTGACACAGGCAGGGACAAACTGGGCAATATCCATTTTAGCACCGACCATAAAAAATTATAATACACTGCAGTGGCATGCTGTAGTGACGCCGCCACTGCCACTTTACTCTAATTCCGGAGAACTAGAGGGAAAGTTGTCATTAATTTTCATGATTATTCAGTTTTAATGTCCACACCAATAAAACACAAATAAATAGCAAAGTTGTTATCGTTATCGTCGCTTCCACTGAAGTGGTTCTGAGTGCTTAAAATTACTATTATGTATTGACTCCTATTTTATGGATATAAAGGTACACACGCACTTCATATTACACTGGAGCGGCATTAATATGCCAGGTAGTAAGGTGTGTTTCCTGTGTCTCTACGCTACTTATTTTGTCTATAGCATTTTGTAAAAGCGTCTCTGGCGGACACAGTCTTCATAAACGGTCACAAGTTAATTAGCAAAATGAATCTCTCTTGTAATAAATGGAGTAGTAAATGTGATTTTCACCCGTTCATGATGACGATACGATGACTGATTTTATTAGGAAAGTGTTCCGATCACAATAAAAGCGACGTGGTGAGATAAAGTGTATATAGATATATATTCGTAAGTATATGAATGAACGTGCACACAACACTTCTCACTCACTCACTCTCACAAAAACACACGGACAAAGTGGCCAAAAAGTGGAACAAGGGATGAATTTCAAAGCGATGACGACGACGGCGACAAAAGAAGAGTAGCAGTGCTGCTGGTTCAGCTAGAGATCTTGCGTGAATATCGGGAAATGAGGATCTACAGAGAAAAAGCCTATTTTCCCTTTTCCCATCCACAACTGTACGCTTTCTTTTTCTCCTGCTCGCTGGCGATGTAGTGTGCACAACGGTGTATTCACATTTTATACCCAAAAACACGGTCTGATGACTGACTGGCTTCCGAGCTGAATGAAAACTGAGGAAAGCTGTGTTGCTCAAAAACACGGTTGTTGTATCATCATATCATGAGTTGGTTGGTTAGCTTTAGCAGCTTGCTCCTGGTTCCGGGTGCCTTCTTTCTGCCGTGCTCCTGTATAGGCTGTTGCCACACTATCGTGGACTCGTCTCACTTCGGATGACTTCACTGCTGCTTCTCTCACAGAGTCAGTTCATCCCTTTCCACGTTCCATACGCTTTCATTCTTCTTTGTTCTCCCTCCTCCGCTTCTGCACAGCCTCATGTCAAAAGACATGCAATAACCCCAAAAACAGTGGAAAGGTAAGCTTCATCCTTTTAAAAATGGTCCGCCATATAATCATTGTGCAGCTTGTTCAAAATAAAGTGACTTCATTTAACGATATCTTTTGTTCAAAAGAAAGAAATAAACTCGTGCTCTTACAGACCTTGTTTAAGGAATAAAAATGATAATGTTATGGAAGTGGGAATGGTGATACAATGGAAAACAGAAAACGTTTCCCCTCCTCAATTTAGGTTATAATCAAGGGATTTTTTGGAATGAATGCATTATACTGTGGATCTGTTTACAGTTGAAATGCATGTGCCCAAAACGATAATAAATTTTATTGAACTTGCTTGACGATGATAACATTTTTCTACTTAATCCTCCTCCGATTACTTTGAAAGTACACCTTTTTGGGTTTATGAGTTTATGAGCAGATTGTAAAAATATGAAACGTTTCTTCACATTCTTTTGCACTTACACACACGGCTGTGTACCCAAATATACAAGTACGGAGGCGCATGAAGTTATTTCAGCTTCCGCGTCTTGGAAAGAAAGAGAAAACGACAAAACTTTTGCACACGAACATTTTCTAATTAAGGCGGAATCTATTTCGCATGCAGGACGGTAACTGTTCTGATGAAAGAGGAAATCAACTACGTTCTCTGTACACATAACAAGGTATTATCTCAAGTTGTCGAGTTTGCATCATCAATGCAACGTGGTGTGTGTATCATATTGAGAAAGTTTGCAATTTAGTTAGGGTGACTCATATAAAATTAAAGTAGGATCCTGTCTATGTTCATTTCGCGTTGGAATAATTCATAATATGTATAATGAATGTGTATTCTGCTTTAGCTATTTATGTATGCGTATCTTGCTTACGATGGGATCCACTTCTGCCTGCGTCCCGTTTTTTCTCCTTCCGTTGGGCTTTCGTTCTTTCTGTTTTAGTTGCTTCTATGGCTCCTGCAGTGGTGATGACGACGTAAGAAGACTGCGGGCTGCGACTGACTGGAACCAAAAGGAGCAAAAGTTCTGTGTGACGGATTTTACTTTATTGAAATCTTGTGGATCTCATTTCAGATTGATGTTGCTGGCTGTTCTTTAATAAGGTAGAATCTGAAAAATGTAGAGTTCATGAAACCTATATGATTATGACTCAACATACATGCATTTAAAGAAAGTAGCAGCGTCTCTGCTGAAGAGTAAAATTGAGTTCATTCAAACAAAACAAATCATTTGTCTTTTCTAATAATAAAACGAAAACTTATTTGAGAGCATGAAATAACGTGTGTACTTTATTTATTTTTTTACCTTTGTCCTCTTTTGGTCTCTTAAACTCCTTAAACTCAACTGAACAATTTATGGGTTAGCGCTACTAAAGTCATAGCAAAAAAAACGGAAATGGATCTGAACACGAAAATAATCTCAAACTGTTGAATTTTCCAGTGTTGTAGCACGAGTGTACCAAGTGGAGTCACTGGTTGAAACTTCCGTTCTATGTTTATCTGTTATCCCAGAAGACGAGCGAGAAGAACAAACAAACTTATAAACTTCCAGAGTATAGAAATATATGCTAAGTTGTGAGTAAACTACACATAGTCAATAAATATAGTCAGTGAACCAGCTGCATAGGATATTTTATCCTGCAGTCTACAAGAATTTACTCAGATTCCACATTATACTGTGCACACGCCTGGCTTGTAAAAATCGCAAAAATTGTCTCAGATTCTATTATATGGCTTGAGCAAACACTCAATAATGTGTATTTAATAGGTTGGTTGTCGATTTTGAAGGTTCTTCCACTTTTGTGTTCAAAAAGTTGTTGATAAATCTTGAACAGAAGCAGAGAACTTTTGAGTACATACCTATAAGGATAAGACAATATATGTAATATTATATGCTTTTATACCTATGCATCTTTGTACGCCAACATTTTAAAGACTTTCTTCACATTAGCGAAGATTTAAAGAGCTTTTGAGAGTTTGCAGGTGTAAGTGGAATATGCGCACAACATTGACTTTTATAAGCAAAATCTCGTCAGTTGATATTACTATCAAGCAAGGTAGCTCATGCTTGACACGGCATAAAGTTGCTTTCCTTTTAATGCTTCCTGTGGTTTCCACTTTTCTCAATGAAAGAATTTACCTCTATGAGACGGGAATCCCGTATGTCACCAGCGTTGTTGCCAGTTGACATTAAGAAGAGGGAGGAAAGTAGGAAAGAATGCTTACGGCATATCGTCTAATATCTTTGTTGAATGCCTGCGTGCATGCGCATTTATTTTTATTTATTTATGCGTGAAAATTTATATGTACATTTATAACTGAGTGAAAAATGAAAACCCATGTAGAAAACTTGGCACCAAGATACTGCAATGCCAACCAACGTACAAATGGATTTGTAGACAGTATTCAAAAATCGCACGTGTAGTAAACGTCTATCTTCGGTTATAATGCTACTAATAATCAACCATCATATCATATCAGCGCCATGATAGTTCACATTTTTTACTTTTCTCTCCAGCATTTGGACAGTCGTGAAAGTAGCAACAGCTACCGCGGAAAGTAATTGCATTAGCTATAAAACCATAGTTGTTACTGTTCCAACTTTTTCACTAGGTATTTTACTTGGCTTGCCGTTTTCTGTCACCTAAAAGACGTGATCACTTTTCAAACAATTCTTTCCTAGTGTGTATGTGAGCCTGACAGAAAAAAATCCTATTTCATGTATTGTTACTCCTCTTTGTCTCGTTGATCCCATTCAAGGAGACTTGAATGAATCGTTTTTTGGTGTCGGCGGAGCTTATGTGTGGTTTGTTTGGCGAGTAGTAAACTGTGGTACAATGGTGATGACGAGCCAGAGAAGTCTGGATGTAGACCTATCCTTGTGCCAGACTTGACATGATTGAGAATAAATAAGTCCATGAGGGAGACCATCCAAACAACAAAACAGGAACACCGTCGTCGATAATATTTTTTTAGAAGAAAGAGGTACCGTGACGGGAGTAATTCCTAATTCTTATACAGATAAATGGACAGAAAGAGTATATATGTACGAATGTATATGTAGGTGAACACGCTCACCCCGCAATATGCTTCCAGATTCCAAAGACACGAAGAGAGCATCAAAACCGTGCAGCAATGTCGTGTGCCTGTCCATGAGATGTACATAAATGGAGAAGAAAACAAGATAAGATGAGACAGCACGAAAACGAAAAAAGAGTCTTTTTTCTGTAGGAGGGGGAAAAGAGAAGAAGATTGAATGTTCGAGAAATATCTAAAGTCGTCTTTCTGCTTTACTTCCACTTGCACACTTCTTCGCGAATAAGTAGTGGCTGTCTATATTTCTCTTGCATTTCTACACCTCACTCAACTGGTTTTTATATACTAGCACGTAGTAGTTCGTGCAAAAAAGCTCGTGTATTATTCTATTATCCCACTGCTGAATTGCTGCCGTTGGAATTGTTGTTGGAGGTAGCAATAAGTTGAAAATTTCCCTTCTTCGTCTGCTTCTTGCTTTTCTTGCAAACTTTCGTTCGGAGATGAAACTTAACGATGCCTACAACCATCACCACTGTCGTCGTTGTTTGTTCCTTTTGCTTCTCAACTATTACTGAGAGTGACACTCGTACCCTTTTCCTTTTTAACCAACTTCCTTCTATTCTTATTTGTGTGGTAGTAAAACGAAAACGTTGACCATGGTGTAGGTGGCTTATAATACCATTTTGTAGTACTAGTGTTTGCTAGATTTATCAGAAAGTAGCCTGCAAAGTGGAAATGTATATACACAGGGCCAACTTCAAATAAGCACTGAGTTTTATCCCACCAGGACTTGCCAGATTCTGGCTAACATGCCTCATGATACGACGCACACCACTTTTGCATTACGACACGGTGGTGGCAGCTCAACGAGCTATAAGTTGTAAGTTACAGGAAGGGGCTACCCGGGTTTTTTGCTCAGGTTGCTGGATTCTTTCTTAAAACTCTATAATGCTTACATTTGCTGCCATACCGCGTAGATTTCCATAAAGCACCAGCTCGTCGCAACCACTGCAAAGCTAAAGCTCTGGCTGTTAGTAGTGTTGTTGCTGGTTCAGGCATAATCATTGCATGTCCGTGTTTTTCTTGAACTCTCCAGGTTGAATATCGGTGCATGTTTTAAGCCTAAAGAAATGAAGCCCACGGAGTACGAAATAAAGCAAGAAAATCTGAAAGTAACAAGAGGCAGCAGCAGCAACACAACAAATGGGAACAGTTTTCCGTATTTTTAGGATCACAAAATGTGCTACTACCGCCGTTGAGCAATATGTCTAGGTATGTGTACATTCATATTTGCATGTATAAAAATTGTGACAATAGTGCGGTTGGCGACTGTTATGGTTCCATGGCTCTAGCTCCTACGGTTAGTTCCATTCTTCTCCATTTGCACACAACAAGTAACCATGTAATATAACGACGCTTTCCATTTAGCAAGGAGATCCGAATCCGAAACAGGAGCTTTTGTACTACAGTGGAGAAATAGCAGAGAGAAGAGAAAGAATAAAGAGTGATGATGGTGGTGGAATTGGATTGCTGCATCAAGAACGGTGGTTTTCTTCAAGAGCATTATGCGCGTGTGTGTATGCACACGACATACACCAGTACACACACTCTCTCTCGCGTTTTACCCAAACAAACCATTCCGTATAACTACCGAGTACATTACATGCAGGATATTTTTCCTCTGTGGCGAATGAATATGAGCTTAATGGCAATAGTGACAATGACAATGTACAAATACTCGGGAATATTATTAACTACCACGAGAACATTAGTCTTTCTCCAGGGACCAAGAGAGCGAACGGCAGCGCATAAAAACAGACTAAGATATGTCGTGTGCTATGTGTGAAACGGGAACGATTTCTTTACGGCTCTGCAATAACACTAGCAAAGGAGCATAAC
Organism: Sinella curviseta; assembly: GCA_004115045.4. Taxonomy (NCBI): domain Eukaryota; kingdom Metazoa; phylum Arthropoda; class Collembola; order Entomobryomorpha; family Entomobryidae; genus Sinella; species Sinella curviseta. The sequence goes on along the minus strand of CM023202.3, from coordinate 20,461,476 downwards.
AACAGGGCTTAATAATATTATCGTGTACACGAGACGACTGAAGAAGAGTGAGTCAAAAAATAACACATTGAATTCTAACAAGTATGCAATAAATGTGTATGGACTGCTGTGTGTGAGGAAAAGCCAAGTAGTAGGAGTAAGGAAGATGCTTGAATGTACGTGTTTTTTCTGTGTTGTTGCTACTTGCCAGTTACTCACTCAGCCAGTCAGTATTTTTTGCCCTTACTTTTACTATTAGCCAAGAAACTCACTATTTCGTCGTCTTATTGCGTTTTGCTCACTGCTTCTCCTACTGTTGCTGCGTTGCTATTTTCGGGTGCACTTGACTTTTGATCAGTGAAAAAATGTGAATTTCGTTGAGGATGAGACAGTAACAAGTAACAGCAGTCAGTCAATTACTGTATGTTATGTAAACACATGTCTGCTTGCATCCTTTGAAATGCACATTTTTATGCAAGATACGTACGTGGCTATAGTAGGGTGGATGAATCGAAGTTGTGGCATTCGAAAAGTAGGAAATTTACAGCTTTTCAAAATGTTTTGAACCATGAATCGTAATATTAGAAGAAAATAATTTTGAAGACGAAAGACCAGTAATTTTTCATAGGTACAAGAGATTTTGAAAGTAAGTTATCAATGTCAATATAAAAAGACACAAGGGATTATATGCTTGTTGTATCTTATCTTAATCGATTGAGTAATTGATTCTTCCGCGTTCTTGACATTACTAGAAACGTTATTCCAGCAGATTATCTTAAACAAAATTAATGATTTTGTGACAGCGGTACTAGCGGTAGTGTGTTGATTATTAAGTGGAATGCTGAATTTACATACGTTTTCCTTTTTTCGTTTTCCTATGCCGTTATACATTATATGTACACTAAGCAGAAATAGAAGCGAATGTTGAGAATTTTCCGTAAGTAAACTCGGGATTGTCTTTTGAATGGCTGGAAGTTGTGCAGTTCTACGGCATGGCATGGCATAAGAGTTAAACTACCGATAATAATAAGAATATAATGATGAACAGTCACGAGAAGAGAAATAATTGCCAGAATATTTATAAATTTAAAATTGCTCACGCAAAAATTTAATTATATTGTTTTTGTTGTTGTTTTATTAATAAATTGGAACTTGCGACTACACTGGTAAATACATTCAACATTTTACGGAGACTCTCTTTTGTCACGATATTCCCTAGTCACAGTTTAATGTTGCTTAATTAAACGAATCAAATTCGACTTGACCGAAGCAATGAGTCACTATTATAAACTTTCAATAACAGTATTTTAGATATCACAATGCCCTGGGTGACCTCTCTCACTTGAACCTTTCTTCGACTCTTGAAATTATGACAATATCATTAACGAAATATGCAATACTCAATACATAAGGCAATGACCAACAAAGTACATTGACAACGGAATTCCGTTAAAATAAGTTACCATTTCATACATAAGCTTCCACAACAGTCATCCCCATTTCCACAAATCACCACCACCCACATGCCAGCTTCTCCTTTTCAGCGTTCTGTCTTGTCTGGACATGAACTGCAAAGTAGTAGTTTATTCAGGATGCAATAACAAAGCATCGGGAAAATGGATGATGATGGACAATTTTATTCAGCGCTACTGAGGCGTATTGCTCCGCCATCCGTGATTGTATAAAAACGTCCATATATGCAAATCACTGGTTTATGTGCGTGTAGGTTACAAAGGCAGATTGATATTGCTGCACAAGCAAAAGGCTTTTGAGATGATTTCAAATACGCAAATGCATGCAAGAGTGTATGGGAACAAGAAAAAATTGTGTAACGAGCAAAAAACGGTGTGTACATAAAAGAATCTCAACCCAAGGAAGAAGTAGATAGATGGAATAGTCGAATCGCTTTACCGTACACAATTCCCAGGCAGATACATACCAAAGTGTTCAAAAAATGCTGGTGTTGTGTTTAATCTAGAAAGCCTGAGAAAACGCTAATGGACTATATAATATGATGTGATTTTAAACTATTGTATAATGACCATTTCCTCTAACATGTACAGATCATCTACGTGACTCCCTCAATAACAAATTACTTTTTAAAAAATAAGTCATGCTGCTGTAGAATGCAAATTGTTTGTGTACCTACACCAATGTACACATTCTTGGCGAACTCATCTTTAGAATTTTTATCGGTCTAGCAAAAGATACTGGTCATCCTTTCATAGAACAGTAAAGTGATTTAGGCATGAAATAAAAGAAATTAAACACGAAATGTTGCGGGATTGCATAACCACAGTTCTATCAACGAAAAATGAGTCATTTTCTGTGCCTGAGATTTGAACTATTGTATGGGTGTATGTATCCAGTAATATTCATATGTTGCTTTAATGAATGAAGTTTATAAACTTAAATTTCCATTGTAGTTGGTGTGTCTGGATCTGGATGAAACTAAACAAGTGATGGTGGTGCTGTCAGATTTATTGGCTGAGCAGATCAGTTCAGATTTAGATACAGATAGAAGGCAACGGTCGAGCGCTACAGTTCCTTGACTCGTACGATATAATGTAATACGTTATTACTATCATTGAGTTAATATATCAATTATTCCCCTACACACGACAATCACGGTTTTGTTAGTCCGTAGTAGTTGACAGTGTTGTTCTGATTTCTGATTAAGAGTGCGGCTGATTAACAACAAGTGGTAAAAATGAAGTTTTCTCCGAGATTATTCATATTTTTTACAGTTGTTGGATGCACAATTGTATGTATCCACGCACAAGTTCCATTCTTTGGAGGCTGCCCAACCCACAGCGTTGTTCAAGATTTCAACACTACTGCAGTAATGAAATTTAACACCCTATAATTCACAGAAGTAAAAATTTGATAATACAACATGACATTTCCGATATTCCAGTATTTGGGCCGTTGGTATGAAATTGAAAAGTACTGTGCCATATTTGAAGCGGATGGCATGTGCATCCAGTCGTATTATACAGATAAAGGGGATGGAAATGTGGGAGTAATGACTTCGCAGATAAACAGAAGGTAAGTCAATGACTTTTACAATTTACCGATTTCTAACTATGAATGCGCGATGTGTATATTGCTATATTCACATTTTGATTGATCTTAATGAACCCTTCAGAACTGGACAAATGAAAAGTATTCAAGGTACTGCGCGACCAATTTTTTCTGATGGAAGTGCACGGTTTGGAGTTTCATTCGATAATTTGCCTTGTGAGTTCATTCAAGTTTCATCCATAAATCCATACTATGTTTTTCTATGCCTATTGGTGATAAATTTAATATTAAGTGTAATTTCAGTTCTAAATGAAGCTCCTTACTGGGTGTTGGACACAGATTACAAAAATTATTCAATTGTTTGGTCCTGTACAGACTTAGCCATCTTCAATTTTCGTAAGATACTTTTCTAAATAAGATTATGATATTATGAATGTCTACTTCTTCATGCAAAACATATTTTTGTAATTTTGCTTCTTTCCCAGAAATTATCTGGTTCCTGGCCAGAGAAAGGGAGCCAAGCAAGGAACTAAAACAACTAGTATATGACAGAATGGATGAGAATGGTCTTCGGAGAGACCTCATGAAGAAAACTAATCAGACATCGTGTGATTCATGAATTGAATGTCAGCCAACATACATAATAATATGCCATATTTCTTACTGATAAAACTAATTGTTTCGCAATTAAATACACATTTGTCATATATACATATCGACTCAATAAAACTATATTAAATTGTTTTTTGAGAGGAAATTAAGTCAGTATTACAATGAGTTTAAATGAATGAGGCTTTATAATGCTATTGGTGAATAACCACAACACACCAACAAACGGAATCTACCTCCTACCCCTACCCCACACACATTTTTATCGAAGTCCCTTTTTGTCGACAAAAGTAGTGATAGAAACTCTGCATTCAAGGATACTTAATTATTCCTTTTATTAGCAATGTTCGTGGTTCCTGAACTGACCGTATCATTTCCCATCAATTCTAAAAGTCTACTAATCAACTTCACTTTGCATTTTCATTTAAACTCTGGGACATGCCCCTATAATGTTTTGTAAATAACGTTATCCAACTTTAGATTAGGACACCACTCGACCTGGAAACATTAGCTTTCACCAACCACATACGTACGTACTTTCACATTTTCATCCTTTTTTAATTACACGTACAGATTTCACTCACATTACACACTATACTATATATGCCCGCACCTAGTTGTCTACCTATTGCAAATTCTGCGAATTTGTCTGTTGTCAATATTTTGTAAAATTCGTCATTAATTATCAACTACTACAAAGTTCTGTGACGGATAGGAAGAACGACACACATATTTCCTCGGAATTTCCTATTTCCCTCAAATATTAAATTCCATTTACTCGAAAATGAGCACTCAAAATTCTAGTAGAACTGTGAAGGTAAGACGAGCAGTAGACAACCGTCGACGCAAAATTGAACACCCATTTTCATCTCCATATTATTATATATAATTATTATACGTGGCTTTACGGAAATCATTGAGGAAACCGTTTCTAGTCTTTTCCCGGAAATGGAATAGACCTACCTCATATGCAATCATCCCTCTCACCACAAGGCTTTGGTCTTTACAATTCGTATGTTGGTGCTGGTGACGCAGCTTCCATAGAAGATTCAACTAGTATTGCATCCGGTTTGAGTCCACTGAAGAAGCAGACAATTTCATACAATGACTACCTCACCTCCCATCCACAGCACGACTCCAGCAATGTCAGTGCGGCAATGCAAGACAGTAACTGGAATGGTACGGGAAATGAAAATTTAACCGCGAGCACTACCAACCCTGACTCTCCTACTGGCAATGGTGTTGGTAGTAGAAACTACGTAAATACTACCACTGCACCATCTTTTGACTCGAATCCCTTCGGGAATCTCTCTAACGGCAGTAGAAACATAATAGATGCAAAAGCTCTGGAGAAATCACAGCAGCAATACCAACAACAACAATGGCAACAGCAGCAGCATTATCTGGGCAATAATTCCTTTACTAGTAACAGCAATAGAGCAGCTGCCACAACTATGGCAGGTATAAAGGCAGAGGACGCTGAACTGAATGGGGCTAGCAAGAAAGATCGTCTTATCGACTCACTCTCGAAATCTGATATGATCACATGCCTCCCTGGCTTTAAAAAAGGGTAAGCCCTGTCACAATATTCTGCAATATATTTTGTTAAACTTTTAACCATCATGAAAACTAAAGGCATACGACATTATACCTTAAGTACGTGTCATGTAATGTCAAAAATACCCCCCGCTAAGTGAATTGAGAGAACATACATATGCAGGCATATATTCATGGCATCATGTGACAAAAAAAGCTTTTATTGATTTCTTAATGCTGTTCACACCTTTGAATGTACCTAAACAAAGCGCCACAACTGCAGTCTGTATTCTGTACAATTCTTGGGTGGTACAGTGAAAACTCAAGTGCACCTTTTAGTTTCATTTTTCAATGGCAGATGATAACAGACAGACGAAGATGTATACTTCCATCCTAGATAGTAGCTACACCATATCTTCAGTTTCAGATAAATACCGTTATGAAGGTGGTAGATGAGATTGACACACATATTTTTAATACAGCATAATGCCATGATCATCGCACCTGGTCTGCCATCTGGAAAAGGTGTACAAAATTCCCATGCAAAATACTACAACTACATCTGCTCCGACAACGGTCCCTTTCTTCTGCTTCATTCAATAGAACACGAAATAGAGTGGCTGTTTTGCAATAGAGTACAAAAGTACTAGTGGTGCAGCAGCGTCAGCTCACACTTCACTTTTAGTCACAAAACTACCTTAAGAAAGCTCTAAAAAATTGTACCGCTGAGAAAGAATAGCTTTATGTGATATTACTCCTACGAAGAAAAAATCCTTGAAAAACACTCGAATAAACTTACTAATATACGTAGTCACGCTAGTCGTCGTAAAAAGGTAGAGTTCTTCCACCACTACCACTAGCGCAAATAGCAAAACTATTTGTACATAAAGGGAAGTAAGTAGTAAGAGGAAAAAAAGATAAAATATACAAACACCTTTGCTGCCGTGAGAGAAGCATACCAAAACGGATAGTTTTCAAATGAAAGTTCCATTAGATTGTGTACCTTAGAAAAATAGATGGGTAGAGAGAGAGAGGAGCGAGGGAGACGAGAAAGGATACACAGGTGAGGTGAAATAGTGAAGAGCAACTTTTTTTATCCCCATCGGATTTCATTATATTACTTGTTTCCATTTTTACCATGAGATTTACATTATACACTTATACATTTTTACATAATAGGTGCATACAACACAACGACAACGTATTTACATGAATATATTCATGTAGATGGCTTTTAATACGGCAATGTTGTGCTGTCGGAGTGAAATCGGCAGCAGAACTAACTGTAAGTACAGAGTCGCAACGTAGGAAGATGGTTGAGGTAGGAAATGATATACAATTTTATATTTGTCATACGCGTCTCATATGGATGACGCTATTACTACTTCTCGAAATTGAACGACCGTGCTTATACTTGTATTCCTGGTATAAAAAGAGAAAGCATAGTTGACTAAGCAAAATGTGCGAATTTTATTAGAGCAAGTTTTTCTCTTCTTTACCTCTCCGTATCCCTCGCAGAGAAAAGTTGGAAAAGGAAAAGTTTTAAGTCAAAAGCCTCTTGAATTTTTTTCCAGGACAGATCACCCGTCCGATTTGATCACACAATGTATTTTAAGATGTACTTGCAATCCTCGTCCCATATAATATATAGCAGTACATTTTTTAAACGTGAGTATATAAAACGAACGCAGTGCGTACTCATTATTGCTGCATCCTCTTTTATAACTCAGTTCGTTTGCTACAACGTAGTAAGTTCTAATTAAAAGTGAAGAATAGACAGAGACAGCAGAGAAAGGGCGAAAGAGAAAAGCACAGTTTTCAAACAATAAAAGGTATTGAGATGGATGACACATGATCAATTTGATAATATAACAAAAACTATTCATTTCTGCTACTAACATACATGATGATGTTCACGTTCGCCCCATTACTTTCTTTTACATAAATTTTTACCATATTACTACGCAGTTGACGCAGTAGTCAGTAGTGTGTCATATCATTAAACAGCCAAGAAGATGGCTTTTATAGTTGTCTCTTATGTACGCACAGTGTAAAAAAAAGTATACCTATGAGAATGTGAAAGTCCTGCGACAAAAAGTTTCACAAGGTCTACCAACAGACAATGGGAGATGGTAGCTGTGCTGGTGGTGGTACTCAGGTGCAATGTGATACCACTAAATAACCAAGAATGAACATGGGAAAAAGTGAATGATGAAGGATATATGATTTTACAAAAGTCGTGCGTCATTTTATTCCCCTGACAGTCCAGGATTAATTTATCTTGAAAATGAGAAGTACCTGACACAGCATGTCATGAATTTTCTTTCTCATAATGCAAGCTAATGTGCTATACAGGAAAGAATACATACTGGAACTTTGTTCTTAGGCATCTTCACTGCAAAAATGATGGATATAAAAATGCACAAAGCCTACCTATATTTCTGCGGTGTGCTAGTTGTGTGCTCTTTACGCTGTCATCGACAAGCACAACCACAGTATGCTTTGCTTGTATGAATCTAATTTAATAAGCATGTATTGTTGCAATAAATAATCATCGGCATATTTTTTAATATTGGTTTCTCATGCATGAGTAAGAATACACAGGGGGTTAGTCTTGCCTTTGATGATCACATTATTTTCGCTACATGATTATTATTTTTTTGCATAATACGAAGGAACTAACAGAATGTATATAATATGTTGCTAAATATATTAGAAGCACCTTTAAAGTACCATTATCATCATCAGCATACTAAAATAATCTCATCATATTATGTTTGTATAAAAACCTACAATAGGCCAATTCTACGCAAACCAAACCTGCCGCAAATAAGCGATGGTGGTAGCAGGTTCAGTGACAAGGTTGCTCATGGAACGGCTCTCCAAGCCATGAATCAGAACGGTAGCTTTGGCTCAAGTGGTCCCCCATCGACAGTTAGAGGCCCAATAGTGCCGTCTTCTTCATACGCTCGGCAAACACCTGCCACCCTCTCGCCAGTTCTCAATTACCAGAAGAGTGGCCGCAGTATTGACGGAGCTATCATTCCTATCGGAGATGTAAATGGGTCGTCTGCTAATGGAAATTCAAACGTTTTCCGTAACAGCGTAGTAAATGGTGTAAGTGCTAGAGTCAGCGGTGGTAGCACTAGACCTCCGCCTTCTCCAATAACCAGAGCAAAACAAGCCATTGGTCGAGCACAGAGTGAAATTTCAAAAATAAATAGTTTCGTGGAAAATGAAGAGGATAGACGCAAACCTCCTGGTGCTTGGAAAAATATGGGAACACCGTTTTTCTCCGGTATTACTGCTGCTTAATTATCATAAACAGTGTACACCAAGCATTCCTTTAAAGAAAACAGACTACACATTGATGTTGTTATATTTAGAAGTGCTTCCAATAATGGAGGCATTCATTACCATTAATTTTATCTAGAACCACTGACGAAATCAGCCCAACGGCAACAGAAAGCTCAATACCGGATAGAATTGGAGAGACAAATTCAGGCGAGCAAGATAAGGAAAGCTGAGGAGGAACGGAAAGAGAAAGATAGCAATGATCATCCATTAGGACCCGAATATGCTCATCCAGCTCTCACGTATTATAACCCACCTCAGAAAATTATCGGTGGTGGTGGTGGCGGTGGTAAGTTATAGTTATAATACTAGTTTGCACTTAAGTATTTCTATACCTGTGCTGTATATGTATATTAATATAGCACATAATATGATAGAGAGCGCCATATGGAGCATGCTTTTGACATTTTAGATTGCTCCTTGAAACGAGGAGAAGTTTTTCATTAGCCTAATGCAATCCATGTACGAACTTACGAACTTTCATTGCATTGCTCCAATTGAAACATTGAAACATCCACGATAAAAAAAACTCATAATACGTACGAATGCAGCATCACAGTATCACCGGTCGGTGGTGTCGGTGTGCGCATGATGCATAAAGGTATGCATGCATTCGTACAAACTCCCGCATCTTTTCTCTCTCTCCATGTGAATTTTTTGAAAAATCGAGACTCTAGAATCTGTCTTATAGCAAATGATAAATGAATAGAACTAATATAAAACAAAAAAAAATCGCTTTAGATCAAGGAGGGGCTTTTCCAACCGCAACAACAGCAACAGCAGCTATAACAAAATATATTAAAGAAAAGTACGCTCTTGATATTTCTGGTAGTGGCGGTGGTGCATATACTTCAGGATATCCTCAAGAGACTGGTGTTGGTGGTAGTACGACTGCTCTAGGCAGAATAGCACCACTTCAACAGACGAAAAAAGAGAAAGCTTTAGCCAATCTAATGAAATCGAGAATGCATCCTGGTTGTGGTGGAGGTGGTGGTACTGGAAATGGAGGAGATCAAAATCATGGCAATACTTCTCGTCTTCTCCCCATGAATCAATTGCAGACAGGAGGAACCACACTCCACAATGGGATGACGATACAGCCAGGAAATGGTTCAAGATTTCCACCACAGCAGCTACAACAACGGGAACAACAGCAATACAACAACCAGCAAGTACAGGCGTTCGCTGGGCAAGCAAACCCGAACAGATCTTCACAACAGCAGCCTCAGCAGCAGCAACAACAACAGCAGCATCCGGGATTTCCTCCACAACAACAACACCAGCAGCAGTATGCGTATCCGCCTGGAACCTATCCTCCACGACAATATGGAGTGAACGCTGCCGCTGCTTGGCCAATGCCTATGTATACCGCTTACCCCCAATATTACGGAGCGTACGGGCAACCTATGTACTCAAGTAAATTTTATTGCATTTTTAACCACAACTGATGCCACATTTTTCTATATAAAGATCAAAACATGAATTTGAGTCAAAAGGACTGAGTTATCATCGTCGTGTAGTGTAACGTAAATACATAAAACAGACCAGTCTAAACTGGTTTTAGGGTGAAAGTTCATTTTTTAGCAGCTAAAAATGTGTTTGTGAGTAGATATATAGAAAATATGTAGTCAAGTACATACTTAACTGCGCAGTAGATTTAAGTCAGGTGTAGTAAAAAAGTTTTGTGTGTACCTTTATGTATAATGTAAAAAGTCTTATATAAACATTTACTTACCGTTCTTTTGGGCAATCCGTCAGTCTAGTCAGTAAGTACAAGCAAAAGTATTTTTGTACTGCTTTTAGACTGGCTGATGGTGGTAGATCGGATTGCTGCTAGTGCCCGGTGAAAACAGACGTGTAAACTTTCATGTAAAACCAAAGTAATCTTATATTTGCTGGTGTTGAGTTCTCGTATTGCAAGACATGCTTGTATGAAATACATACACAACTGTGGAGAACCTCCATCCACTTAGGGTGCCTGAGAATTTATGTTATTTGTACAGAGGAATTTTACATGAAAATTTACTAGTGTGGTGCAAAACACAAGTTATTCCAAATCTTTACTTTTTCAGCTAAGCTAATGTTATTTTTATAAACGTTCTTTTTTCAGGTGCAAATCATGGATCCGTAAATTTACAACAACAAGCACAACAGTATCAACAACAGCAGCAGCAGTTGAATTACCACCACTCGCCCCCAGCACTACCACCGCCATCTAAACCACCTACGTTACGTTCAATATTGCATGATCGGCATGCTGATGAAGACAGCGGTGGTGATACAGACGATGATCCTGAGATAGACTTTGAAATATTGAAAGAGAAAGCCTATAAAGCGCAAAAGATTTGGCAGGCATGTATAGAGATAAGAGCAGTATATTATTATTATGTTTCTTGTAGAACTCTTATGGCCATTCGCGATGTAGCAAATAGAGTCAGCATGCATGCATGAGTGAACAGTACAACTTTCCTCTGTACTTTTTTTGGATCAAATTTGGAAAGTTGTACATTTTAATATTAGTATAAAGACCTTCTGTCTCAAATGTAATAGACCTCTGATGAACTTCCTGACCCAGGACTAAGAACGGCAGTATACAAAGCTGAGCTACGTAAGCAAATTGATGAAGACAGAAAACGGAAGGCAGAGAAGCTGGCACGAGAGAAAGAGGAAGATGAGCGGATAGAACGGAAAATTAGAGAATTTCATGAAGAGGAGCGGAGGCGAACAAAGGTAGAACAACATACAAGAGCAGAATTGGAGGGCTACCATCGACATAAAATTGAGGTTTGTTTTTAATAAACGGCTCTTGCGAAATAAATTGTACTCTCGACATGCGAAAAAAAAGTTTTGAAAGGAGAAAGTTTCTTGTTGTTCTCGGTCTATATCTGAGAAAACTTACTTTGACAAAATGTTGAATATACATGCATACAATATGTATATAATTCATGGGTTTTTGTTCAAGTGGGATTTTCGAAGTACGAATCAATTCTAATCCTATTATATTTTTTGCATGCGTAGCAAAAGTACAGGAAAAAGAATGAAGCTTTCACCGTTTCAAGGCATCCGGAACGGCGGGGTAAGGAAGTACGACCACGTTCAAGATCAAGTCTTCTAGCCGAAAAACTGGCCAGCTTTGGTCCTGATGCTGGAGACTTTGAAGACCCAACTGGTGAATATGCCTTTTATGACAACAAACGCTATGAAGGTACCAGTAAAGGTAAACATACTTTAAGAATAGCAATCAATTAAAAGTGAAAGTTACCAAGATTGATTATGCTGGAAACAGAAAATGACGATGATGTTGAAGACGTATACGAATTTGACACTCCTTTCGAGGTTAAGAAAGAAAAGAAAAGACAAAGTAGTCCTCCAGTTCCAGTTGTCCAGAAAAAATTAATTGAAAATTTTCTCTTGGGTAAACATTCCTCTAGTTTGCGATTAATTATGTTTAAAAACAATTTGCCAGGTTTTGATACTTAACTATCCCACGTTTTCATTTCAGAGGATTTTGACGATAACAGAAATCCAAGACGTCAAATCAGCTCCGTGGGCCAAAATTTCCTGCTGGAACTAAAGTCAAAACTGAAATCAGAAAGGGACTTGGTTGAGAGGAGATTGCAGGAAAAGCTGGAGTCAACACATAAAAACATGAATCTTTTAAAATATACAATGAATCGCCAAAAATAGAAGCAAAAATATAATACTCTCGTCACTAGTGCGAATTGTCCATTTCATTTCCCGATGACGCATTTCTGTACTTTATAGTGAATGCCATGCAATATTATAAAAAATACCTATAAACTCCATATAATATTATGCATTATGCATAAGTCTTTCATGATGCGATAACCCTGTTTTACTAGCCGTACATTGCATTTTATGTTCTTCTTGGACCTTTTCAATCAGATCCAGGTGGGCTCAGAGCAAAGTGATAGGGAAACAGTAGTCGGAAAGCATGAAAAGAATATTTTTTTGACCATCTTATCGAATTTCTTACTTTTAGAGACTTCAGTTCAAAAGCAAAAAAAAAGCAATTTACTTTCTGCTTTCCACCTTTGCAAGAAACAAGAAAATGCTACGTCATCAAAATAAGAAAGCTAATAGCTAAGCTGAACCTTCACGCTTCCAAACGCTGCGGTACTGGCAGCCCGCAACACATAACGGGAAAGGCACGCACCCAGTGTTTCACGCGGAAAGGGAAGGAATGTTGGAACTTCTTACACTGTTGGGCAGATGTCTTTACGGTTTTCCTTCGTGTTAAAAAGAAATCAACTTTTTACAAAAGTTCCATGCAATACACAAGCACAAGTCTGACACAAATGATGGATGGCCGATGGACGAATAATTTTCTTAAAATTGGGAACAAGTTTAAAGAATACTTATCTTTAATTGAAAAATAAAATGAAATGAACGCTCGTATATCCGTTGTTGCGTTCCTTTGGTTCACCAACATGGATCAAATACATATACCTACCTAAGTATGTACATAACTTTCAACCGTGCATAGGTAATTATAAACTTCGTTATTTAATTACACTATTATTGTCGTCATTATTATTTCATGATTGCATCTTGCATGTGCTGTTTAGCATTTTATATGGTGATTTTATACATGACAATTACTCCAGAAATTAATTCCAATCCCAGACATGCATAGGTATTACCAAAAAATTCCGACCTCAATTTGTATGTATATCAATTTTTAGTTCATGCTTATTAATGATTGATTATGAACACCATTCATTATTGCACGAATATGATACTATTAATTTTAAAATTATTTCTTTAATGTTCTTTCAAAAATCAATTCTTCCACGATTCAATTATGCATGACGAATGACTGACATCATAATGATTATGGTGATGATGCTTCCATTATCCAAAGCCGTGTAGTATGGATGGACTAAACAAATAAGAACAAGAACAAAGAAGAAAAGTTTCATTTTTTAGAGAATTACTTCATCTTACTGGTAGGTAGGTATTGTATATAGTTTTTTGTTATGAGGTGTCGTATAATAATATGCAATAGATATAATGCTGCATTATAATATGAAAGTGTAGCAAGAGGCGATGCGAGTGAACTTAAAACACGGTCAGGTATACACCGCATCCAGCAGCAATGCAACAATGCTTGCTGGTGCATGTTTGACGACAGATGAGAGCGGGATCGCGGGAAGCTGCTTGAAAGACTGAGGAAGAGCGCACAAAAATACCGAGGCTTGCAATGCATTCCGCATTTGTCTTTGACGGATGACAGAGGAAACAAAGCAAAAGGTCTTTTGTTGCTTTCAAAGCATGTAGTCTAGTGCTGATTGAAGAAGGGAAGCTTCCACTCACTCACTCCTTTTGTTTTCTTCGTTCGTGCGGGCGGCTGTTAGGTTGGTGTAACACTACTAATGGTCGAATCATTTTAATAAGCTGTGAAATATTTAAGTACGTTAATTGTTCAGTGTATCACTGATTGACCGGCATTGCAAGCGTCCATGATCCGTTGGCGTCAAGTCTGCATCTTCTGAACTTTTTAACCCGATAGTGAAAATAGTTGAAAAAGTGAAACACTTTAAACGTACTATTATTTTTGCGCTTCCTTGTTAAATATAAAGGATAATTATCAACATCAACACCTGTGTGTATTCAGTCTTCAAGTAATAGCGTTTCATCATGTCGGGTTTCGATCAAAATCAAGTTTTCGTTTCCGGAAGCCGTGATGACGAAGACGAGGTCGAGAATGGACAAGTTGATCATCAGCAATATAAGAAGAATTTGAAGGACTTCCTGCGTCAATTCCAGGAGGGACAGTTTGGATATAAATACAGGTGATACAGCTCATCAGAGCGTTTTTATATAAATAGAGACAATTTGTTATTATGATTTAATTGCAATTGTTCATAATATGCTATTCATATTTTAACTATTCGTCTGTTTGTGTAAAATAATGCAGAGATCAGCTACGACGAAACTATAATGTGGGCCATTACTGGATTGAAGTTAAACTTGAAGATTTAATTCAGTTTGATGAAGAGCTGTCTAGCAAAATAAAGGAGTTTCCATCCGAGTTCATCACTGTGGTATGTACTTTGCTTTGACACATAAATTGGCCGTGTTTAAATCAGTGGACGAATTCCAACGACCGGATATTGATGTGTACTGAAACTATTTAAGTTCGGTGGGTATTATTTTCTCTTAGTTCGAAGAGGCAGCAAAGGAGGTTGCTGATGAGTTGACACATCCTCGGCCACCAGGACAGGAGACAGTAGAAGATGTCCAAGTTATGCTGGTTTCGGATGCTGAGCCTATCAAAATTCGTGAGCTGCGTTCTGAGAAAGTGTCAAAATTGGAGAAAATACACGGAATTGTATTAACAGCTTCTGGAGTACGCTCCAAAGCTGTTAAAATGTCCCTCATGTGTCGAAGTTGCAGATCAGTTCTTCCAAACATTCCAGTGAAACCTGGCCTTGAAGGATATGCTTTGCCCCGTAAATGTAGTACAAATCAGTAAGGAAACTTTTTTAAAAATGTTAATCGGCATCATAAGATTCTTTTCTGCTGTGTTTTACTTACTTGCCAATGATGTTTTGTCACAGGGGACAACAAGCTGGCCAAGTTAAGTGTCCGTTGGATCCTTACTTCATTCTACCTGATCGCTGTAACTGCGTTGACTTCCAAGTTCTGAAACTTCAAGAGTCACCTGACTCTGTGCCGTCGGGTGAAATGCCACGTCACATGCCAATGTATTTGGATAGATATCTATGTGAGAAAGTTGTTCCAGGGAATCGGGTTACTGTTACTGGAATTTACTCCATTAAAAAAGCTACACAACCAACCAAGGTTGATAAACGAATAAGTTATTGGAGTTGAAATTAATTCAGTCCAATTACAACAGCTGAAGCAGCTGTTAATTTTTGTTTACTGTGTAATTGCAGAAAGGGGAGCACAAAGCAACTATTGGGGTTAGACAACCCTATTTCCGGGTATTTGGAATCCAGTTAGACATGGATGGTAATGGACGATCCGGTAAAGTGTCCTACACACCTGCGGAAGAAGAAGAATTCCGAAAATTAGCTGCAGCTCCGGATTGTTATGATCGAATTGTAAAATCAATTGCACCAAGTATTTATGGATCCGAAGATATTAAAAAATCTATTGCATGTTTACTGTTCGGAGGTAATTAAGATGAGATTATTGAAGCGTGCTAACATTTATGAATGCCAGCAATATATTCGTAATTTATTCTTTAATTTTATGTAGGTTCGAGAAAGCGACTTCCCGATGGTCTAGCGCGTCGTGGTGACATCAATGTTCTACTGTTGGGAGATCCTGGTACTGCTAAATCACAATTGCTGAAGTTTGTTGAAAAGGTATCCCCCATAGGTGTCTACACATCTGGAAAAGGTTCCTCAGCAGCAGGTCTCACTGCTTCTGTGAACCGCGACCCTGCTACGGTATTTATTTATACATACTCATTTCTCAATAATAATTTACATTGAAAAAAAATAAGAATGACGTGTTTTGTTAAAGTTTTATAAAAATTAATAAGTTTGTTCGAAACTTGTAGAGAAATTTCGTAATGGAAGGAGGTGCCATGGTCCTGGCAGATGGAGGGGTGGTATGCATTGATGAATTTGATAAGATGCGTGAGGACGACAGAGTTGCGATCCACGAAGCGATGGAGCAGCAAACCATATCAATTGCGAAGGTTAGTTGGCGCTGGTAGAGTAAATTATGATGTCGGGTTCGGGTTATTAATTGAGATACAAAGCTAATTACTTCATGTCAAATTGAACTTATTAGGCTGGGATAACCACTACCCTTAACTCCAGATGCGCTGTTCTTGCTGCTGCAAACTCTATATTTGGAAGGTGGGACGACACGAAGGGGGATGATAATATTGACTTCATGCCAACAATTCTTTCTCGATTTGACATGATTTTCATTGTCAAGGATGATCATAACGAAGCTAGAGATACGGTAAACAGCTCTCTTCCCATCTTATCAATCTTTGCTAATTTTTAATGTTAAAATGATGAGTGGCACTAATTAAAGTGGAGTGTTACCAATGTAAAAGTTACGTGGTTCTCAATGATGCCATACAAGTGCCCAGGGGCCATCTGATTCTCAAGTTATAGTGCGTCATGATGAAGACACTTCATAACTTGATGAACCGATACTTAAACGCTTTCTCTTATTTTCATTATCTGGTAGATGATGGCCAAGCACGTCATGCGGGTCCATATGAATGCTCAAAGGATTAATGAACAGCCCGAACAGGAAGGAGAATTATCTTTGTTGTTTTTGAAGAAATACATTGCATATTGTAAATCGTAAGTACATTTCAATTTTTCATTCTAATGGTTGGGGAGAAATTCCATTGTAGAGGATTTTAAATGTAACAATCGGCGGCCTGTTTACTTCTTTCCAGAACATGTGGACCACGGCTTACCCAAGACGCCAGTGACAAATTGAAGAACAAGTACGTGGTCATGCGTAGCAATAACAGAGAAAATGAAGAAGAAGCCCACCGCCGGAATCCTATCCCTATAACAGTCAGGTAAAATATTAGTTGTATTTTTTTGTTAAAATGTAGTCATCCCTGGAAGTGTCCTTTCTATTTGCTTATGATAAATGTATAATATGTAGGCAACTGGAAGCCGTAGTTCGAATGGCAGAAGCTCTGGCAAAAATGCAGTTAAAACCGTTTGCTTCTGAAGTTCACATTGATGAAGCACTTCGACTGTTCCAAGTTTCCACATTGGACGCCGCTAGCTCTGGGAATTTAGCAGGTAAGACTTACGGAATTTTAATTTAATTTTACTTCATATCTGCAATGGCTTGAATATATTATCTTAAATGTTTATGAATCGTCTTGCTTTAGGGGTGGAAGGTTTCACTACTCAAGAAGATCACGAGACATTGTACCGCATTGAGCATCAGTTGAAGCGCCGCATGGCCATTGGAACTCAAGTGTCCGAGCACACCATTGTACAAGATTTTATGCGTCAGGTAATGAAATGTCAACAATGAAAAGCTGATTTTGATGTAGGTCTATAATGAGAATCAATTAGTATTGTTAAATTGGTTTTATGTCCCGTTTGCAGAAATACGACGATAAAGCAATCCGAAAGGTTCTGTACACCATGATTAGGCGTGGAGAGTTGCAGCATCGTCTTCAAAGAAAAATGCTGTACCGCATGAAGTGAATATTCTGTGCCTCTTTTAAGTGTCTTATATCCATCTCAATTTTTAAATTCTGACAATAATAATTTTAATATACAGGGCAAGTTTATTTTGAGATTAAAAAAAATATCAAGGACAATAATTTGTATGGATTATCTGAAACTAAAGAGCCATTAAAGTTTTAGCATTTTTATAATTCTGTAATGAATGTAATGAAATGGATCTCCTTTAATCATAAAAATTACAACAATTTTATTTGTATCCAACCGCATTATAATTATTCAAAAGCATAATATTCATTTCACGTTTCCTTGTGGTAATCTAGATTCTAGATCCTCAATAAATTGTTTCCGCCTGTTATTGGCTTACTGTAATTTTGTTTACTTGTGTATTTACAAACGTTACGATTGGTCGGTTCTCGTTTTCCCAATGGGTTGGTAAAGTGTTGTTTTGGAGTCTTGCATGATGTTTAATGGATAATATAATTTGAGATATATACGCAGATTTTAATATTCATGGCTTGATGAGGGAGTTTGATGAGATGTATGAATTTCTCTTGATCTGATCTACGTTGCTAATTTGATTCATTCTTTGAATTTAAATTTCCATGCGAAAATGCGTAAACCACAACAATCCGTACTGCGATTGTGATGACATGAAACAGTTACGTGCTTGGAAAACTCACGCATGAAGCTGGGAATAGGGACTTTTTCAATTCCATCACACCGGGTACATATTAATTTAGTGCGTATGGAAAGCTAGAGTGAACTACTGCGTAGTTATACAAACTCGCTCGCTGCTCACACATCATCAATTTGTACATGGAATAGAAATGAAGTACAATGTGATCTGGTAAACAATGAGTCAGCCAACATTGTGCAAGAGGAAATATGGCTTAAAATATTCGAAGAAAGGAACGGTTTTATTTACTTGCTTAGAAGGCATAGGAAAACAAATTCATCCATTGTTTGAATTTGTACCAATCTAGTATGCAGCTGTTTTTAGTATCATAATTGTGATTGAGTCTATAATAGTTAGGTACACATGTAACGTGATTCCTTTATGTTCAAAGATAATATATTATGATCTTCTATACGGATTTCATACATTTTTTCTCAGCTTTTAACAATGTTGGCTGTGAAGTGGAGCCGAATTGTAAGAAAAAAATGTCTCAAATTAATGAAAAGTGCGAATGCATGTATGAAAAATTGATTTCAAAGCTGCAAAGATAAGATGGGCAAAATATTAAATTAATAGCTTTTACTATGTAATTTGTTTTGTTTCAAACTTTCTTGCATTTTATTATCGCATAAACATTATGCAATACGTACATCATAGTAAACACCGGTTACATTTCTATATTTATTTGTTGATGTATGTAATAAATAAATTAAAATTGTAGGATATAATATGGCATGACTTCGTGTACTACTAACGATTTAGAAAACAAACTCTAATTGGCAATTAGAATATAGGAACTTCGACTTATAATAAATGCTTACATTCTTAAATGTTTGGAATCTTATTATGTCATGCTTCTAAAATTATCTGTAGCGATCCGCCACTTGTCGTTATCTGCCGTGATAACAATTTGTCGTGAAAACGGTTTAACAGTACCTACTCCAGAGATGCGATACTGACCACCCAACGTTATTATGAAGGACTTTTTAGATCCAACAGCGACACCTGAACGAAAAGTGTTTTAACGAATAATATATCATGCATACATAATTGAAAGCTCCAATTTGAGAATACGTTAAAAAAATGCTTAGACTCTTGGAAATCTTACTGCTGAGCGACTGACAGTCCATTGAAGAGATATTGAAAGTCAACGAAGGTAGCTGTAGTTCGATGAACTTTTGGATGCCATCTCGGGAAAAAACTGGATTTCCATCCCACAGCATTATTGAATCCTCCAGATATAACTGACCAACCAACTAAAATTAAGCGAGAAAAGTGTGTAAATGAGTTTAATTACGAATATTACGATACATCACTCAATATGGGAAAGCATTCGAATTCTTTAAATTATTAACTGTAATATGACACAGACTAGACTGCATGTACGTACATGAGGTTTCTTTGCCACCATTTCATGGAAATAATTCGAAAACTGAGTAGCCACTGAGAAAGCCTCGTCAACGTCCTCCTTCTTTACCTGGAAATTGACATTAATAGTTAATTATTTAATCAAAAATAGTCAGCGAAATATAATAATAATTCGTTATATAAAAACAAATTAATTATTATTGCATTATTTATTAGTCTTTCTTTATAGTTAATACCTTCTCAGCAATGACAGATGCATCAACTGGCATCTCGTTTTCATCATAACAATCCATGTTGAAAGACGGTACACTTTCAGTCAGGCTTTCACTATCGAATTCTTTCACTTTTGTCCTCGTAAACGTAGCTTAACCGAATTTAAATTAAATTACGGAAGGTTATGAATGGAATGAAATTAATTGCAACGCAGTTGATGTTCCTAATTAACAAGGGACAATTATAACACCCACTGTATGGCAGACTTCAATCATATCGAATCCAACTGAAATAATGTTACAAAAGCGTCGTCCCACTTTTCCAATTCCAACTTTCACTTTGGTCACGTGAGTGGCGGTGAAAGCAAAGGCTTATTTTTTTCTTGCTATTTTTATGGTGCCTGCTGTGTAAAGACACATCACTCACTGAAATTAAATGAATGATATCGACAGAACGGAAAAAAATACAACTTGGATTATAGTTTTGTAGCTTAGGCTTTGCTGAAGTCAAGAAATCTTGTTTGGAAGATTACAAAGTGCAAACTGACTAAACCAATTTTATATGTGTATTTTAGTTTCAGTGTGATGAATTACAAGGTACAATCTTCTACGTGCATAAATTCACTGTTCTAAAGCAATTTCGCTCAGTTTGCAAAATCTTAGAGTTAGCAAGCATAATTAGAAACACATAAAACTGCAGTGGTTTAAATTGTAAGTTGTAAAAAACACGGCCTGAATGTCAGTAAAGTTGCATATTATGCACTAATTATAGTATGCATATAAAATGGAAAATCATTCGATTCTCTTAGGCTTTGCTATATTATGCTATTAATATTATATATGCACCAAAACCAACGATTTGTACAGATCTAGCTTACTGTAATTGTGAATGGTGCAAATGGAGACTATGTTTTCAAAGCTACTGCTCAGACAGAGATATGTGACATATCGTATTTACACTCACGATGGAGTAGCCTATTTATCTACCTTGTACAGAACATAGCGTGTGATTTAGTCCAAAAATATAATTCCTTGCATCTTATGAAAATAAAATAATCTTCTCAATTTACGTCTCACATGAACCTGAAACTCAAAACTAAGGAAAACATTGCACTAACTCCATAAACAGTTTTAGTAGTTATGTAGTTACATTAATTCATGATTTTCTTAAACAAAATTATTAAATGACAAGAAGCGGAGTTTCAGTCAAATAAAAAACACAACAGGCAGATAGACATTGGCTTTACATTATACAGAAATTATGATAATGCAATATGAAATGACGATCACTTTGTCTACTGGCTTGACTACACAAAACACAAGTAACACACAAGTATTCATTTGACTATTTCACACTATGAAAGATTTTACTCTTTTAATGTTGACTCTGCAGGCACATGCAAAAAAATGCTGACGACACGAGTCTTCGATGTATGCTAATATTACCATGTAGGTTGTCTCATTTTTAGGGTCTCTTGTTACTATAAATTATTCCAACAAGATGTAAAGTTAATTTTTACTAGATACAAAAATATTTCTTTTTATCTTTCATGCCTTTGAAATGTTTTTTTTGACAAGTTATATGAACTAGTACATCAAAAATTATACCAAGATTACCAAGCTCGACCAATAATACTATTTATGAATGCATGGATATATTTGGGCTCTTGTAAAAAATGATATCCCAAATGATACCCCAGAATTATACTCTTGTAATTTCTTCAAGCAATCTTAAACCATACCTTTATTAACCTGATTGTTTTATAACTTTTGATAGTGCGTTTCACCATTACACATTAAGATTTACTTCTTAAAATAATGGTTAAAACTAACATTTAAATTTTAAATATTTAGGAGGACAACGCTCAACAAAGATTGCCAATCTACAAAAATATCATGTTAAAACACTCTCATATTTACATTTTACATGCTATGTGAAATATGCATAGCATACACATATTTTTGTCATGATGGTTCATCTTTTCTAATAGTCACTCAACGTCGCAATGCACTACTGTGTTCATCTTCAACCTAGTAATTGGGGGAACGAGAGATATTATGGCCCAGGTTCAGCCAGCCCATGATAGTGGATTTTTAATTAACTACGTTCATTTTCTTGAATTGAATTAAATTGAATGGTATCTAAATGCAACTAGTAAACGATTAAAGTTATCTTCTTGCCATCTTCCACCAATTTACACTACATTTATTAGAACAAAGATTAAGTTAAATAGTTACAGTTAAACTTTAGAAGTCTCGTGCAGAGTACTGTGAGTACATGGAATTGAACTAAGGAGTCCTTCGGTAGGACATTCCAGTTAATTTGGATATTTTATTTGTTATTATGAAGAATAGCCCAAAAATATATCATGCTTACGAGAATTACATGCATATATAGTTTATAGACCGAAGCGGTTTTAGTTTAGAGTCTAAACTTTAGACATGATGTCTATTGAACCCTGAGTGAGGATATCTTTGCATGTGAATTTGAAGGTTTGAAGGAGTGCTTGAGCTTGAGCAACGATTTTATCGACTGTAAGAATTAGCAGGACCAAACTAATGTTTCCTATTGAAATCCATAAATAAAGTCACTTCCCATCTTCAAATAAAAATCGAAGGAGATAAATTTTGCCAGTTTTATTTTATTTTCTCTTTTCACTGACACAACTATTAAGCTAATGCATTTGTTTAGTAAGAAAATACACTTCTCCAATTCAAACTGTGTCAATTGTAACTCTGTACAAAGCTGTACAATGTATTTACACAGCTAAAGTTATGGTTATGTTCGTTGTTTCGCATCGCTTCACCGCACAATAGCAAAGTAATAGTAGAAGCCAGACAATTTTCCATACAAATATTTCATTTAGCTGTAGAAGTAAAAGAAAATGGCGACATGATAGAATATGAACATTACACAATCAACTAGAAAACGTAAAAGTTTCGAAATGGCATTTCGAAACAAGTTGCGTGGGGTGGGACCAACGCTGAAGTATTGTCGCGAAAATATATTTAATTTAAAAGGACACAAAATAATAATTGTAGTGGTTTTAAGTACTGGTCGATATAATATTCACTGCTCAGTGCTATAAGAATTGGACAAGATGTGCAATACAAATGCATGTATTGTGTGTTTTACTTCGCTTCCATATGAAAACCAGAATTTACTTTATCAGCCTTGGTAGTGCCTAAAGCATAAGTAACCAAAACAGTATCTAATGCACTGTATTCTGATCTGATTGAATACATCCCGAGCGAAATTTCAGATTGACTGTTTCATTACTCTGTGTAGGTATCACCCTGACGATCAGCACGATTTAACACAAAAGTACACAGAATCGTTAATGTCAGGTTTAAATTTAGCTTTTTAGTTCTCACAAAGAAATTCATCAAGCTAGAAAATAGAATAATATTAGAAACAGCTTATTTCTTTAACTTGTTTTTTGCCACAGGTGTAATTGTGCTGGCCATGGACTTATTTATCAATACATTTCCATGATTGGGGTACCTTGAGACACTGAATTTAAATACATAATACATACATATGCAATGCAATATGGGGTGGATCAAAAAGCCGGAAGTCCAAAATGCCGGAAATCCCAAAATCCGGACTTCCAAAATGGCGGAATGCCAAAAAGCCGGAATCCAAAAAGTCAGACAAAGAAATGATGACGAAAATGGAGATTTTGTTATTGTTTTCGCATAAGTTAAGTTAGGTTTGGTCAGGTTAGGTTGGGTTAGGTTGGTTTAGGCTATGGTTTAAAAGCCTCTGAAAACATATTTATTCATTTTCGGATTTTTGGATTCCGGCTTTATGGCTTTCCGCCATTTTGGAAGTCCGGCTTTTTTGGATTTCCGCCCTTTTGCATACGACCATGCATTATATCCCGAAAAAACAAACCAGACGTGGAAATTCGTACCAACGACCCAGAGGCCGAAACTTTTGTCAATGTCCCTTCTCCACCAATAGGTCCCTTCTCTACATGCTTAGACAAATTGCGAAATACCCCTGCTCAATTCCAAAATATCCCTGCTCGGACCCTAAATGTCCCTGCTTCCCAAAAATGCCCCTTCTCCACATGCCGAGCGAAAATTTCAAAATATCTTGGTCCTCCAAAATGTCCTTTCTCTAGATGGTGAGCGAAAATTTCAAAATGTCCTTCTTCCCCAAAATGTAATTTCTCTAGATGGTGAGCGAAAATTTCAAAATGTCCTTCTTCCCCAAAATGTCCCTTCTCCCCCAAATGTCCCTCTTCACCCAGATGTATCTTCTTCCCCCAAATCACCCTTCTCTACCTGCTGACAAAAATTTCAAAATGTCCATTCTCAACCAAAACTTTGCTTCCCTGCAATGCGAAATGGAATTATGCGAAATGGAATTATGCGACAATATTTATGCGAAATGGAATTATACGATAATATTTATGCGACATGGACTTATGCGACAATATTTATGCGAAATGGAATTATGAGAAATGGAATTATGAGAAATGGAATTATGAGAAATGGAATTATGCGACAATATTTATGCGACAATATTTATGCGAAATGGATTTATGCGACAATATTTATGCGAAATGGAATTATGCGACAATATTTATGCGAAATGGAATTATGCGACAATATTTATGCGAAATGGAATTATGCGACAATATTTATGCGAAATGGAATTATGCGACAATATTTATGCGAAATGGAATTATGAGACAATACTTATTGCAATTGGATTTATTCGACAATATTGCAAGAATGCTTGCTAGCTACCGCAAGACGAGTTGCTAGCTACCGCAAGACGAGTTACTAGCTACCGCAAGACGAGTTGCTAGCTACCGCAAGACGAGTTGCTAGCTACCGCAAGACGAGTTGCTAGCTACCGCAAGACGAGTTGCTAGCTACCGCAAGACGAGTTGCTAGCTACCGCAAGACGAGTTGCTAGCTACCGCAAGACGAGTTGCTAGCTACCGCAAGACGAGTTGCTAGCTACCGCAAGACGAGTTGCTAGCTACCGCAAGACGAGTTGCTAGCTACCGCAAGACGAGTTGCTAGCTACCGCAAGACGAGTTGCTAGCTACCGCAAGACGAGTTGCTAGCTACCGGAAGACGAGTTGCTAGCTACCGGAAGACGAGTTGCTAGCTACCGGAAGACGAGTTGCTAGCTACCGGAAGACGAGTTGCTAGCTACCGCAAGACGAGTTGCTAGCTGCCGCAAGACGAGTTGCTAGCTACCGCAAGACGAGTTGCTAGCTACCGCAAGACGAGTTGCTAGCTACCGCAAGACGAGTTGCTAGCTACCGCAAGACGAGTTGCTAGCTACCGCAAGACGAGTTGCTAGCTACCGCAAGACGAGTTGCTAGCTACCGCAAGACGAGTTGCTAGCTACCGCAAGACGAGTTGCTAGCTACCGCAAGACGAGTTGCTAGCTACCGCAAGACGAGTTGCTAGCTACCGCAAGACGAGTTGCTAGCTACCGCAAGACGAGTTGCTAGCTACCGCAAGACGAGTTGCTAGCTACCGCAAGACGAGTTGCTAGCTACCCCTTTTTGAATTTTTGAATTATTTTTAGCTATTATTATTATTAGCTATTATTATTAGTATTAACTATTAATATTATTATTATTAGCTATTATTATTATTAGCTATTATTATTATTAGCTATTATTATTATTTGCTATTATTATTATTAGCTATTATTATTATTAGCTATTATTATTATTAGCTATTATTATTATTAGCTATTATTATTATTAGCTATTATTATTATTAGCTATTATTATTATTAGCTATTATTATTATTAGCTATTATTATTATTAGCTATTATTATTATTAGCTATTATTATTATTAGCTATTATTATTATTAGCTATTATTATTATTAGCTATTATTATTATTAGCTATTATTATTATTAGCTATTATTATTATTTGCTATTATTATTATTAGCTATTATTATTATTAGCTATTATTATTATTAGCTATTATTATTATTTGCTATTATTATTATTAGCTATTATTATTATTAGATATTATTATTATTAGTATTAACTAGTAATATTACTATTATTAATTATTATTATTATTATTATTATTATTATTAAGTTAGGTTCGGTTAGGTTCGGTTTAGGTTCGGTTAAGTTTGGTTAGGCTATGTTGGGAAAATCAGATTCCTCGCTTGTCTGGGGCAAAGTGAGAAATTGTAAAAGCGTAGGTGGTTAAACCAGGCAAACAACCCATGCGTACCACTCCGCATGTTAAGTAGTAGGTTTCATCTCATGTCTATGAGTAGCAAACATTACATTAACTATTATTATTATTATTATTATTAACTATTATTGTTATTAGCTATTATTATTATTATTATTATTAACTATTATTGTTATTAGCTATTATTATTATTAACTATTATTATTATTATTATTATTAACTATTATTATTATTAGCTATTATTATTAGCTATTATTATTATTATTGTTATTATTAACTGTTATTATTATTAGCTATTATTATTATTACGTAGCTGAAACGAAGTGAAAGCGTAGTTATAATTTTAGTTTGTTTGTCTGTCTGTCTGTCTGTCTGTCTGTCCGTCCGTTCGCGCCATAATTTTGAAACGGCTTGACGGATTTTGATGAAACTTGGCATACATGTTCCTTAGGTGACAAGGAAGATCGGTATTGATTTTCAGGTCAATCGGCCGACAGGTGTCGGAGTAGGGGTCAGAGAGAGGTCACATGCTTTTTAAATGGCAATTTTTTTTCTTCGTGAATTCTGACAGAGAAATGAACGGTGATCATATTCTCTTCAGGAACTATGGGTCAAATCGCGTTACTTTGGCCTGTAGAGGTCAAACAATTGTCACATGCATTGAAAGCGTCTTGTTAGAACGCCATTTGAAAGCGTCATGTTTAAACGCCATTTGAAAGCGTCATGTTTAAACGCCATTTAAAAACGTCATGTTTAAACGCCATTTAAAAACGTCATGTTTAAACGCCATTTAAAAACGTCATGTTTAAACGCATTTAAAAACGTCATGTTTAAACGCCATTTGAAAGCGTCATGTTAAACGCCATTTGAAAGCGTCATGATTGAACGCCATTTGAAAGCTCCATTTCAGCTACGTATTTTCCATCGCGGTTTAACGCGACTAGTTATTGTTATTATTAACTGTTATTATTATTAGCTATTATTATTATTATTGTTATTATTAACTGTTATTATTATTAGCTATTATTATTAGTATTAACTATTAATATTATTATTATTAGCTATTATTATTATTTGCTATTATTATTATTTGCTATTATTATTATTTGCTATTATTATTATTAACTATTATTATTAGTATTAACTAGTAATATTACTATTATTAACTATTATTATTATTTGCTATTATTATTATTAACTATTATTATTAGTATTAACTAGTAATATTACTATTATTAACTATTATTATTATTATAATTAAGTTAGGTTCGGTTAGGTTCGGTTAAGTTAGGTTAGGCTATGTTGGGAAAGACAGATTCTTCGCTTGTCTGGGGCAAAGTGAGAAATTGTAAAAGCGTAGGTGGTTTAAATGGTAAAACTGCAGTTTTCTTGCAGTTTGAGAAATTACTCCTTGGGGTCGAACCCCTCATTTCCGTCACCTGAGAGTTGTGTCATTCTACTCCCCAGGTCAAGAGGTTTCGATTGGTATAACTTTTGTCCCGACACTTCGTGACCCTTATACTAAAGAATCCCCCTCAATGTAAAGATTATAGATGGCATTTTCCCCGAGTGTTTAAGAAAGAATTCCCGTTATATAATTTTGTTTTATCTTGTTAACATATAGAATCTTGTCTAGAATATGTTGTTATGAAAACAAATAAATCTGGAAAAAATAAAGGTTACGTAGCCTCCAGTATTTTCGGAATCATATTCTATATATGGTTTACGTAAAGAAAACGACGAATTCCACTTTATATTAACTCACATGACGTGATTTTGATGAAGTTTTCAAACTGAGCGAAATTGAATTCTCTATCTTACAGCAGAGATAGAAATGTATATCTGCGTGTTATTCTATTATGAGAAGCTTTCGTGGTCTCTATCAGCTTTTTTATCCAAACACACTCAGAAGCATCCTATCAAGGCAATCCAAAAAAACATTCATAAATCTACAGTACAACATTACCTATACGTACGACATACCAAGATTGACAATTTTATCTACTTTTTAGTACATCTATCTAGAAAATTAATACATTTCAATGTGTTTATAACCTGGGCATTTTTACAAGTCAATAGTTTCTTGCAGCAAGATATTCGTTAGCAAAAATGCACTAATTGGATTTTCCGTTAGATTTGTGAGAACATTTACTTTACGACCTTTCAAAGGGAAACTCCTATTTCAAAAATATAAACATTTTATGGCTAAGTAGATGAAAATACTAAGGTACATAGTTATTTTGCTAATGAATTGCGATTATTTGAATATAGAATCCCAATGTAGTTGCCTCTCCACATCTTTTCCCTTTTCGATGGATTAGGTTGTAGGTTGCAAAATTCATTATCAATGACAATTCGTCACCTTATTGAACTGTTCACTTACTTGATTATTTCAGACTGTTGATGATGCATACTATTAAACTTGTTATATAAAATATACAGTATATATTATAAAATAGAAAGAAATCATTGCACTTTCCGGGTGAAAGTAGTTATGCTGGTTAATTAATGTAAATATGCAATATGAATTGTTTTCATACAATCCTTTCGCGAACACATGGATTTTCAAAGATTTATTAATTATAAGAAGATTAAGATAATTTAAAACCCTTGTGAAGAATGGTAATGGTCAACAATTCACCAATATTTATGTTTGAATAGGACATTGTTATGTATTATGTTTTGTCTGTCTACCATAGCGTGCGATAGCGACTATTTCGTTTGCATTAAACTACAATTGTTCATAAATCCTTACAACCTGCCGTCTATGTACTGTGGAAACTTCCAACTCTGAAATTGCCCGAAAAACAATTGCATATCGGCACGACTATGAATATAAATCATGTTAATGTACTTCGTTAAAATGTACCTCCGCCGGAACCCTTATTTTACTCAGGCAAGGGTAATAAGCAGACAGGTAATTTTATCCTTGTTTGGAAACTGCACTTTTATGCATGTGGATTGTAAACGTTGCCAATTTTTCTTTCGTACATTGTAGTGTAAATGTTATGCAGATATGCCTCGAACTGTTTTACAATTATCCAATAAGTTGGTCAACTCCTTTATGATGTTAAGAAACTCGTTCATTATCATAAACTACAAGTGCTCTGGTCTGGTCCCAGTATTACAGATAAAGGTATTTTGCAATTGGAAAAATGAAAATGTAATGTTCGGTAAAATTTGTAATATGGAAATTGCAATAAGTGCAGGGTTTGCGCATAATTGACATTGAATCTCAAAAGAGGAAAATAAGCTAAATGGAAAATGCCATGTTTAAGACTAATTTTCCCAGCAAGAAAGTTGTTTCCGCTGTTCGCAATTTCACACTAAAAGTGATAAATAATATTAAATTGGTTAACAAAGCCTGCTCACCTGTGGTCAATGCAAAAATCATTATAATGCAAATTACTGAAATCATATAATAAAACAGGAAATACCACTTCTAAAAAATATGTATATTTCGCCTCACTCTGTGCTCCTGCTCTAGCTCTGATAAATTAATGAATAAAACAAGGGTGTCGACCTTTTAATATCAACTGCATTTGCTAGAAATCAGTAATAATGGTTTGAAAAATGCAATATATGTCAATGTTAGTAAATAATGATTGTTCGCATTTTTTACAATTTTACTGGTGTATGAGTGTGAACGTAAATACATTAACGAAAAGTGGTACATACAACAAAACTCGCGTTCGTATAAGGTATACGTATATAGGTTTAAAAAACCTCCAAATTTGAAGCTAATTGTGATCACTTCTCTGCTTTGCATTTTGAAAAACAAAAAAAAATGTTGAATTTGTTGGATGGAATCATCTATTGGTATCTGCTTCACAAATATCAACGATTTTAGGAATGCATATAAATTATCTTACATTCTCGAATTTTGAATTGTAGCTCTCTATAAATAGTAGGATTGCGATTGATGGTTTCTTCGAGAAGTCACAAATGTCAAAATACAAGGAAACCCATTATCCTGTATGCGAAAAATAGGTTTTTACCTGAATACTTTAAAAGGTGAAAAATTGTTCAATTTGTTTAAAGTCCGATGGAGAGGGAAAATGAAAATCCTCAAAGAAAAGCAGAAAAGGATCAGAAAGAACATGTAAAATGCAAGCATGCTAAAACATAAAAATGTGGACAAAACTTTCTCTTTATCTGATTCGAGAATTTCCCCTCAAGCCGAATCGCCTTCACAAAAAATGGTGATTTGATTCTAAATTCTCCGGTACCAACCAAGCCAAACAAGAGCTCCTAAGATCGCTGAAGCATTAAAAACGTTTGTAAATTGTGTCAACGATACTGTACATGTTGTACATTTACAAATCGTAAATTCATAGTTCCATCCTATGGCAAAAGTTGAAAGTAAAACAACAGAAAAGCATTGCTATCAGGGAATCTAATCTTTCAATGAGTTTCACCAACCTCTGGAAATTTAGCCCCTCTGTTGCACTTTCACTTGCCAGACACCTTTTACATAAAGCACACGGAAAGTATGGTTCACAAAAGCGTTTGTAAAAGCAAGTTTCAAGGAAGGAAGGAAATCAGGTGGAAAGTGATGTTAATGTTACCCATCCATTTCAGAATGAAACAAAACATAACTTGCTGATGCTGGGAAAGTCTTAAAAAGAAGCATCGTTTATCTATGTCCTTTCTTTATTGTTTTTCGTTTTCTTTCAACGGGTTTTCACATACATGTTAGAAAGTTAAACTCGGCTCAGGCTTTATAAGATGTTACTGCTTCCTTCGTAGAAATTCCAATACAGATAACAGACGTCATCCCATCGGCCGCCGTCTAGTTTTAGAGTTCAGGCGTAATTTTTTATTGTGATAAATATCACAATAATAGATGCAGTCTTCATAGGTATTATGTATTTACTAAAAATAAATTCCACAATTTTGGTATCAACAGTTAAAATGTGGTATAACATTTATGCAGTAATAACAGGGTTTGTTTAATCGAAATGTGTGTTCTCAAAGCAGAATGACTTAATTATGTTGTATTAAGCTACAAAAAGAATACCTATTCAACTGTGTAAATACACATCAAGTAAAATTCCTTGAATTGAACACATTATGAAGACCATTTAGCTCCAAGGTCTCTGTTTATTGGAAAGGCAGCCGAATTTGTAGGTATGCATAAACAAAGTAACTAGTCTAGCTTACTTTCTTGTACTAATCGTAATGCCTCAACAGTTTTAGTTCTGAAAATGTGATTTGTGGTAGTAATGATGTAATCTTCACGTCAAATCAACCACTAACCAAACTATAGCATTTGGTTTCGAGTGGTAAGAAAGAGCGATGCTAATAGTGGAACCTAATAATAAGTCACGCACGGACCCTCGCAGATCATCTCTTGACGGTCAGATTCTGGTTCTGACCTTTAAATCATGATCAATATCTCGGTTTATATCGTTTGCATGGAGTTTCACTTTTATCCCATTTAAATTCCCACTAATCCGTTTCGTTTAGACGTGTCGGGGTTATTCTCATCGCTTTAAAAGTTACGGGAAATCCCAGTACGATTGACGACAGGGTTAATGATTATCTGATTACTTTCTATCCCACGTGTCATTGTTTCAAAACTTTTTACACATTGTTGAAATCTGGATTCATTCACTTTTATCATTAGGGATCGATCAATGATGTATGCTTTCAGATGACAAATGATATTATCAGTCATGAAGCTTTCCTTACTGAAAAAATACAATCGTTGGATTTTCAATGTGTAAAATGGTCGGTTCTACTATCTGTAGGTAACTTTTTTGCTCAACTAGGATTATCATTCGGGGGAATGTTAGCAGAGTACATTCCATGGACCGTTCATGACAAATAGCTTCAGAAGCTTTGAAAACGACTTATTCGTCAGTTACTGTATATCATGGAAAAGTTAAATATTACACAAATACGTATTTTCAGCATTTATCTGGTAAGTTAGCCGTTAGATGGTATTAATCGTACTACTCATTTCATTGCTCCCTATTCCCTGGTATAACTAAAATAAAATGCTCATGCTCGTAGTTGTCAGATTTTCATTTACTTTAACTTCATAAGATAGCATACATCCTTTTTATCTTGTACATTTGAGCAAATATGAAAAGACGCTTTTACGGATTCATGGTCATTTGTGGATATAAATGTGTTCCTTTTACAACTTGGGCACACGATGACATGAAATGATATTGAGCTCTTCCTTTCCATAATTTTTTGTCTGGTTGGATTATATCACGCAATATTACAGATATGGACCTACGTACACGTTAACACAACACTATTTCGGCTACCCGTGTTACATAAATGTGATTTGCAGTGTAGAGTGCGTGCACCCTCTTTCTCCTTATCCTCTACTTACTCTTCTCATCATAAAAATCTGTCAAATGCATGCAATAGTCCCTTTTGTCATCATATCCTTGAGTAAATAGTAAGGCAAGCGATGTAATAGCAGGCTCATTTACTCTTCCTTCTTCCTTTCAGACAGACCATTTGTGACAAAACCCAACATTGCATAAAATACTACACCACTATTACGACTTTCTCCAGCAACCGTGGACGAATGCGTTATAATTTATAATATATTATTCAAGTATATAGGATTCAGCGTTTAGTATAAAAAGAAACGAACTTTTACCCATTCCAATATCGACTGACGACTCCTTAAATATACATGTTCTATTCTCATTATTGCAACAGATGATGTTCTCACAAGGGCTGTCTCACAGCAATTCAAACCAAAAACAGTTACAAAACGATTCATGCTAATTAAATATCACCGTGTGTTGAATGTCTATCTCACATTGTTAACAATTGATTGTGACTATGCGGTCCGTTAACAGAACTCGAAGAAGTTACATGTTTTAATAAATATATACAACATAGAATTAAACATAATTTCATTCTTCTTCTTTAATTTATGGTTGTGATTACCACATTAGCCACATCTCAAATGTTGCAAATACTGAAACTGCTTCAAGAAAATAGTTTTCAAATAATATTCGAAATGTGTCGTTGTGATATATTCCTAGTTAGCCTGCCTATTCCTATTTAGTTTCTTTGGCATAAAATATAACTTTCGCTTCACTTAGAAGTAAAAGTACACATAATTTTTACTTTATCCCTGCTTCTCCAGTTCTCCTAGTGTTGTATAGGTATATCGTATATCTTAGGTACGCTTATTGTATTCTATATAAGCGATTGTTATATGTATACTGTACTGACATTGCATCGTTATGCTTTCAGAATGTATGATGTTATATTTCATACACACTACAATACACAACACGACATAATAATATCATCCCTCTGTGAGCTACATACCGTGTTGAAGTAAAATATCTGTACATGTGTACATCAAATCATCATATAATTTCCAAACGCGTAAGCAAATGCGTCTATGTCTGTTTGACTTTCTCTCCTTTTTCTACCACGTTTATTTAGAAACACGGACACCCCCGCTGGGATTTCCCTTCAAATGAAAGGAAGAGAAATAAAAATTCCATTTAATATGGACCCAAGAATCTTGTGTAGGGTGATAATAACAACAATGATTACACATACCTCCAACTAAACAACCTAGAAATAATCATAATATATTCATGTCAAGATATGGAATTTTTATAAGGATGCGCTTTATTGCTTCGCTATCTTATGAATTATATAAATGTTTTCACAATTTATTGTTATAATTATTTTTTATATTTGGACAAGGATATTAATTCCGCTCCAATAATGCAATAATAGTGACTTTCTGCAAATAAAACTAACTAGATATAAAAAGTAAAGTTGTTTTCTCAGAAAGTCTGTAATCTGTGGCTGTCTAAAATGCCGTGACTTTTATTCATGATCACATCAATAAATATTGAGTACAATTCATTTGCTTACGTATTTAATATTTTCTGCGCATTTCTGATTACTCTCCAGGTGTAGAGGTTGCGTCAATTCAATCAATCAATCGTTCTGTAGATAATAGGACAAACACCTTTACGCGTATACCGTACCGTAATGTGATGCATGCTACGACCAGTAAAAAGAACATAATATGTATCAATGCATCTTACATTGCAGTCTAAAATCCTTGTTGAGCACAACTTTCAATTTACCCCAATATACGAAAAACTCTAGGGAATATGGAAAGTTCATGTTTTTGGAATTAATTTAACGCTTGAATTGAAGTTAATGTATAAATTACATACATATATTTAAAATACATTCATTTCTAATTACACAAACATGTCGTACATAAAATCATATGAGAAGACTTACATTTAGAGTCTAAATTTTAGACCACTTTCATTACGCTACGGTAGACAGGGTATCATAGGCCGCCGTAATTTTTGAATGAAAAGAAATGATGCATAACACTTATACCTTTTCTAATTTTACTGACATTCTTTATTCTTGGTTAATTTTATGACGTTTTATGAAAATTTACCAAATTCTATAGTCTACAATTCGTAAAGTTAGCGACCGTAATACCAGTAAGTTGATCTCTGCAGATTTATACAAAGAAATGGACATTCCATTTTTCTATGCCATGGTTAGAACGAGGAACCTTGGCGGTAAATATTCCAGTAAAATATGAATTGATCCCGATTGAACATTATGGGCCATCTAAAACAGACATATTACTTGCGTAGCCTCCTGGCCTAACTTTTTGGTAGAGGGATGAGAAAGCAGATTCGGTTGAGCGATAAAGCATTTCCCCCACAGCAGCAGCGGCGGCAACCACTGTGTAACCAACAAAGAAACTTCCATCTCTTATCTCCTGTTTTATTTTAGCACTAGAGCAATTAATTTTTAGCTTCAACCATCAAAAGAAAGTCCATTCTTCACTTTATTTCCACGAACGTAATGAATCCATTGACCGTTATTTGAGTATCATCACGCCCCACGTATCTACATACACAGTGGTTGGATGAAGTAGGAACATCTTTTGCATCTGCTGGAATAAGTTGTAACGATTGAAGGGAAGCGGAGAAAGTGAAAAGGGTTTGGAATAAAGGAGCGGAACTCTATGGAGTCGTAACAAGCTTGAATGGTTTTTTGCTTGTCTGAATGAGGAAAAGTGGTTGAAATGCCATCAAGAGGAACCGCGATAAAATGTCTACATTATAAAGGAGCGTTTATAGAAAAAAATTGATTGTGTACATCACAAGTACCTGCAATAGCCTCTCCACTTGAAAACTACGCCGTTCATCCAACCAACCATTCCAAGAGGAATATAAAAGATGTGGAATAATAAATATTATAGCTTGACCACACGTTTGTTGATTTCAAGATGACCTCCACCTTTCCATAGCGTGACTTTCAGAGCTAACCTAAAATTACAAAGCTTTTTTGTATAAATTTTCTTGCAGCTCCAATGAGTAGATTGAAATACCATGAAGGAACATAGTTTCTCTGGGGTATGGGGACACATTTATAGCTGAGGACGTTTCATTCTGATAGCCACTAAACCATTTAGTTATTATCGTGGTAAAAATCGTTTAAGCTATATATATGGACACATTTCAGTTGATGTATAAAAACGGAACTAAAACTAAGCTGGAGACTAAAATGCGCATTCATATGCCTACTAGGTGTATGTACGATATGGCTATTCTTTTGGCTACTACAACAATCCAAGTAGTTTTATTCTATGATGATGCTATAAAATAAAATACTGTTTGCTGACTACTGCAGCAACCGAAAAGTAAAAAAAGATATATAAAAAATCTACCTTACGCAGAGAATGAGGGAGTGTTTGTACTGCGTACCCTTTTTATAGCTATCCCTATCTATGTGGTGAGTAGAAATGGCTCATAATAATAACCAAAGTAGAGTGACTGTGGCACTGGTGGTGATGGTTTCCTCAACTTTTGGATGAAGCATAAACCCTTGGTTTTTTACTGATAGAAAAATCTGTGTCCATTCTATTATTATCGTCAGTCAGAAGAGCTTTATAGGATTTCTAACTTGAAATTATATTATTATTTGCACGGATCATGACTTGGTGTGTCATGTATATATGCGTATTAGGGTAGTAAAAAGGAGAGAACTTTTAAGGCCACTTCTGCCAAGTCAAATATTATGGCCCCTGTCTAAGTTAAAACATGGCGAGTTGGGAAATTCCGTTTCACGTTTATAATAAAATGATTGCTTCATTTTCCAGCATGTGGATAGTCGATTCCACGTGGTTTATGACCACTGACACATGTAATATGTAATACTTGTGTCTATATATGCATATATATGTATAAATGTATATTGACGGTATTTAGTATTGTCTCTTGTCTAGAATGATGTGAAAGGGAAAAGAGATCCTTGATGGCAAAAGGAAAGTAGTATCAGATGGGGTTTTGAGATGACCACGTCAAAATAAAACTGTGAAATGATGAAATCTTATTATGCCATTTCCTTGTCGTTTGAGTGATCATGTCCGTTTCATCATCGGATATTTTCTTAGAAACACTAAAATGTGTTATCTGTGTTAACAGAAACGATGCCATAACCGCCAAACAGCGGGTTATATTATTTTCTTTCGGCAATTTCCGGTGTTTTGTGGGGGTGTAGAAAATAAGTACTTTCGCAATAAGAAAAGCAAGGAAATGACGCAAAAGTCTCTATGAATAAAATATATATATAAACCCTATGTGCGAATTTTATGAGTAAATATACAAAAGGTTTCATCGTTATCGTCCTACATCCCTTAATAAATTCATGATACAGATAACTACATTTTGGTATTTAGAATTCACTTGGTTTAGTGAGATCACGTAAAGCGACAAGTAAGGAATGCTATTTTTATTTACAAATTACTTGGATTCCATCCAGTGCAGTGGAAAAAATAATGTTTGGGTACCTTGGAACGAAGAACTTGGCAAAGTCAAATAATGAATGATTTAAATAGAAAATCAAAAGTTTACAAATTATAATGTGAATTGTCATTTTCTTCTTTCCAGTGAAAATTCCCAGAAGTGAAGATGGAGGAAATAAAGCACACAACTGCAAGGCATTATTCCATATCATGAAATAGGTAAAGCACTCTTCCTAATTTTGTTTCGACTAACGTCTGAAGTTCCCCCCGACAATATGAAAAATTCGCCTCTTAAATCTGTTACAAGATATTGTCAGGCAAGAAGTAGTGTCCATTTCTGGTTGTTTGTCACGGATTCGGGGAACTGAAAGTGAGTAATACCAGTGCCACCAAGTCGCTGAAGGGGAAGAAAAATGAGCTGAAGCAATATGGAATGAAGATGAGAAGGATGCAAATCCGTTCTTGGAATTTATCTCTGCAAGATTGCTGCTTGTGGTACCGCCGCCACATGGTACATAATTTGGTGGCTCTGGCTGGCATCAAAGTATCTGACGCGGGAATAATGTATTTCTAATTCCTTTGCTTATCACAGAAAGGGGGATGACGACAGATTTGAAGATATGAATGTATATAAGAATTTATTCCACGAACAGGAATTAAAGACTAATTAAGAAGAGGCGAATAGCGAGAACATTTTTTTGTGCCAGAAGCTGGAGGATATACAATCATTCCGAGAAAGTAATGATACGGGTTTCGAAAACCACCAGACCGTCTTCAAAGAAATGAAATCTTTGTTGGCGTGGATATTATATGTAAACGTAATTAGTTTGTCTGTCATTCCTCCGCCCTCCCAAGAAAAGCCACTAATCTAATGATTTATTTGGAATCTATTCTAATTTTCCGACGGTACATCTTGTTAGTACACAAGTAAACGCCCATTGTTTCAAAGATTGGATTGTATAAAAATTAACCGTAAAATATTACTAAATTGGTTACTGGGCAGATGTTAAATGGTTAATAACAAATGAACGAATTTTCAACCCCGAAAAATAGGCAAGCATTGTTGTAATTTATTTATTGCAGATATCAATACTTACAATTCGGTTGAATGAAAAGTTTTACAATTTTAAACGTGATTTTCATTGAGATTAATCTACTATTGCGTAACTGTAACTTACAGCATATATACTTGCGTAACATTGGAAGCACAGCCGACTGAAATAGAGCCGATGTTTGACAAGTGCGCCTCAATATTTGGCATAAGATGAACTTTCTTTGTACTGCGGACGCACCATACCGTTCCAGTGAAGTTGCTGCCTTCATAAAATGTATAATTACCCCATCCAGTTGTGGCAAGGGACAGCACAGGGAAAGAAAGATCGGCAGTCATAGTACCATTTTCGTTTACAAGGACTTCATTACCGTGGTAGCTCGCCTTGGAGTAGAGACTGACACTGGGTACATCTGTATTTTTATTTCCCAGGTATCGCATGGAGTTGTAATTGGCGAAAATACGATTCTCACATTTTAGATTTGCATCATTTTGATCGATTAAGAAAGCTATGCCTCCATCAAGGTTGAAGTTAACGTTGGTATAAAAGGCGATCCTGTTTTTGGAAATTATAGAAAGTTATTTTACTGACTAACTATATTGTAATTTAATAGTACATTCATTATTTGAATTTGAATAATTCTCTTACCATCCAACAGCACAATATGAAGAAACATTTCTTAGGAACTCTTTGTGTTCACTCAGATTAGCGTAGTGCCTGTCCAGCGTCAAATTGCTTCCTTGCTGATTGGCTTGGTCGAAAAGCGTAATGAATTGTTCGTTGCCAAAACTGCTTCCAAACAACAATGCCAATGCGAATAGCAAAGACAAGGTTACTAGAAATTGCCTCATTTTAGTCGATTTTAAACGAAGTAAAACAACAAAGTAAAACTCAGCTATCTGTTAACTAGGTATGAAGTTAGAGCTAAGCTGTGACTTGTGATTGCCAATTATAGTCAAACTGAAAGGTACAAGATGAACAATATTCCAAGCTATTTATAGAAAATATGTATGGCTATGGCTGCATAATGCACTGGCTGATCAAATGACCTTATCTCTGGAGTTTGATGTCTGAATGGATTGGCTAATGCATAATATATTTTTGTGTGAAATGGTATGTGATCCATCATCAGTTTGACATGAATTCTTGATAACAACTAGTTGATTAGGTAATTGAATTTTGACTTTGGCACACATGCGTGCGGTGCGGACTACGAACAAGGTTTTGACGTGACAGCGATGGGAATGAAGTTCAGCAGATAATTAGCGCACATGTAACCAGTCTCGTGAAGATTCCTTTGTCAAAGCAATTGTGGCGACACTTTCATTTTGTTATCCTGATTATCGAAAATGTGACAATCGCGCTGATCTCATTTTTATATTTGTCATATATATTTTATGTTTTATGTTTAAACAAATTCCAGGGCTTTTAATCTGCGACTATGATGTTCAATGGGATTTCTGTTGGTTGGAGGGATTAACTTTGGGAAATTAGAATCCGATTAACATGATAAAACTCATGAACGGGAATGGGAATATCATCATTACGTTAACAGAACTGAATATATTGCACCCAAACAAACAAAAATGCCCATTACACACTGTGCAGCAACGAAATTTCATTTTCCGCTTTCGTCAATATATTTTGCTGTAAGAATTTACCGGTTATGAAATCCCCATATTGACAATCTACCACTCTATCTAAGCCGATTGTACATTGTACCTGTACCCATAATATTGAACCTAAAGCTGCAGCTGGAACATTCCTAGTTAAACCGAAATGTCATGTAAGTCAAAGCTCGTAGCTATTTGCATGTACCTCTTTCCTGGAACTTGACAACCCATAGGCTAAATTCAGAGGCATTTTATTTTTCATCAATTCAAATGGAAATTTGAAGAAAGGAGATAGGGTGTTCATACTTCATCCTGTAATTTCCTTGGAAAGTACAAACATGAGAATTGACGCACTTGGTTTTATTGTCTACAGTTTTATTGGACAAGAACACAGCACCCCAGTACCCTGTATTATAAAAGCTTTAATGTCACGTTACATGTACCAATCTATTGTCTATGTCTTTTTTTCATTTTCCCACAAGCACTCACTCAGCTTAGAACGGTCACATGCGCCAGAAATAATTTTGACTTGATGAAATGAAAATAAGCTGGCAGAAGGACACATAAAGTGAAATGATTGCCTCCGGGTAAATAATTCACTACTCCAGTCTAAATTTTGACCAGAGCTTTCCTACCGTTTTTTACTCTTTTTTTTTAAATCTGAAGCTATCTGAAAGTAAATTCTTAAGTTCTTGCCTGCTTTGTAAGACAGGTTAAATGAGATGGTTGAAAAAACATCCACACATAAATATTTACAAAGGAAGACATCCTTCAAACGTGTATTGACATGCTTCCAGTTGGTTTGGCTCAGCTACCCTCAAAAAGGAAACTTTGCTAGTAGTCGTATTTACATTAGGCAAGGAGAATCTTTTGCATGCACCATGACTTTATTTGCTTGGCTTAGGATGCATTGTACCATCTATATAATATACTCTCCAGTGAAAGTAAGTAGGCGAAAACCTCATAAAATTTTATCATAATCATCAAGTCGTATCAAGTCCTTGAACGAAAAGCAAACATAGGGACATAAAATAGGACTGTGTGGTGTGGGTAATAGTGATAGCTTATAATCTCCTCACTCTCCGCGCTATATACATTCTTAT
This sequence comes from Sinella curviseta, assembly GCA_004115045.4. NCBI lineage: Eukaryota > Metazoa > Arthropoda > Collembola > Entomobryomorpha > Entomobryidae > Sinella > Sinella curviseta. The sequence continues at coordinate 20,420,784 of CM023202.3, read as the reverse complement.
CTACTTCCGACCTCGTAAATCATGCATAAATCCAACCAGAAAGCATTCCACTTGCAGTGAACAACCCTGAAGATCGTCCTCATCATCATCCATCTCATTCACTCCACGCATGCATTGAAATAGTAATATTTTCATTCAGCTTTGGACAAAAATATATACACTTCACAGGATCTCACGGAGCGTCAACATTAACAAGTTATTTGTAACCTCAAGCTGTTTTTCCACATCCTCGCCAAATTTTACACGATCTCATAAACTGGAGAATACAAAACCTCAGGTGTTCATAGTAGAACTTATAACAAGCTGCGCATACTAGGCATAACCATTTCCTATTGAATCCCAAAGATGATATTTATTTATCTGTGTAAAGTGACAAAATGACGTGAAGTAGATTTTCTGTCTAAACCAAACTTTCTAGAAACTGAATTGATTCAAATGAGCTTGTGGCTGATACTTGATAGGAAGACTTTGTAGTTCACGGTGGGTAAATGTCAATAGTATTGGCAAATAAAGAAGTTTTAATTAGGTTCATGTGCAAAGCATTCCATACGTAAAATAAACATATCTTACAAGAGGGACAATAGTAAATGTAAATAAGTCTACTGTGTAGACCAAATTTTTGTGGAAAGATGTTTCTCTCAGAGAGTCTTCTTTTTCAAAAAATCATGTACAACATCATCATCATCATCATCACAACGATGCGGCATGCGGCATTATTGCACTTCACTCCAGTAGTTCTCAGCTCCCTACTGTTTTCCTCACCACACCACTCTCTCCAATTTTTCCCTCGTTTATTGTCATGTATCATTATTTCCGCTTATAAGTCGTTCATCATAACACATGGAGAGGATTTTGCCCATATATACTGTACATACCATTTCTTGTGCTTTGATATGCATGTGCATTGTACATTATACATGATATAGTTTTTTATATCGAAACTCGAAGAGAAAATCGACTTCAAGTGGAATGATTCATTGACCTGATCTATACACACACAACATAATATACACACGTGTGGATATATAGTGTAGTATGTGTGGTAGATGTATCCAATAAAAGGAATGCCCTTACTCAAAATCGTGCAGGGCTCTATGTAGACATTGTAGGGAAAACTGAAGCGACAAGAATAAATACATTTAGTGGTAGTAGTGGTGGTAGCCGTGCTCGCTGTTGGCTCGCCAATACAATCTGGGAATGATAGAGAGGCACAAGCAGGAGAAATAAAGAGAGTCAGAGGAGAGAGTGAAAAAAAGGAAGAGAAATGAGTTTGAGGACGGAATGAGTGAGGGTGGGAAAGTAGAAGGATGACCACATCTAGCAGAAAACATTATCGTCATACGTTTTCTGTCCTCAAACTTCTCATGTGATCCATGTTTTTAATGCACAACTCATGTGTACTACCACCACTACTACTACAGCTACAACTTACAATACTGCGTTATTGGACCCTGTGCCCATATATATACTCAATTATAATGTATAGACATACGTATTTGAAGAAGTGGCATAGGATGACATTAGTTATCTCGCCAACATATGACGACAGCCCTGCCAGGCTGTATATAATATTATCATGTGCTTACGTATTAAGCCCTGCGTGTTCGTCCAGTAAGTATTCATTTCTGGTGACTTAAAACATACACTACTGCTGCAAGGGAAAAAAGAAACCGAACAAGGCCTGGATTTTTTTGGCACAAGAATTACACCTTACATGGTTTATCAATCCAGTTTCATTTCTGGCTTCTCCCCACTGGACATGGGGAAAATGTACGCCTGCTACTGACTGATTGTGATTTTTTATGCTGAGAAAAATTGCTACAAGGACATATTGCAGATATCTTGGAGGAGTTAGAGCGGACGAAAGAAGAATAAGCAGCTTGAGTAGTATAGCAGGCCAATAAAATATTATGTACCATCACCACACACTCTCAATGAAACATGCTTAGTTTCTCAACAAGAAGTGGCGGTAAACGAAGAAAAGTACACGATATTAAGAAAGCACGTAAAAGTACATGCTCATATATGCAGCAACAGAGAGTATAAGAATCAGTTTTTTTTTCGTTGGGAGTGAAAACGTTCCGGGAAACGCGGACATGGCTTCCGGGAAATCACTAAATGAATTAATATTGTATGCAATTCAATGTTCTGCTATCTGTCACAAAGATTAGAACTACACCATGCATTTATATCCAGACAGAGAAAGCGTATTAGCACTCACAAAGACGCTGGGTATTGTGTTGTCTGCCTTAAATAGCATTCTTCAATAATTGCTCTCTGTCAGAAGCACTTTGAGAAACAAATAGCAGTTCTCAACATAAAAATTACATTTTCATCTCCAAATCCGCTTCGGCCTCTTGATCCTGTCCGCTTCTCCTATGCCCTTTTTGATCGCTATACCCAGCCGGCTTCTTATTTACCCAGCTTATTTCCTTCCTGCATTACAATTGCATTACAAAGCGACGCGCATTTTTCATATTATGTGAGGGTCTTTTGGTGACAATCTTCTCAAGTCCAGTACAATGTATATGGTTCGCTTTATCAGATAAAATTTCAATTTTCGTAATCAAATAATGTGCAACGCAATTTATGCACTGATTTGTCACTGGTAATTTTCGCTACCATTTTAATTGAATTCTCTAAATTATTATGAAGTTACCTCCAAAAAGTTTCATTCAAAAAAGGTTATAGGCATGCATGATGTGTGGCTGTTAATTACATCAAGGGCACCAACAAGATTGAAAAAGTGATCTCCTGAAACCATGCATGCTAGACCCTCTCTCTTGGGTAGTAAAAATTACTTTGGATCCTGTAATGTTTACATTTCACTTAAACTACCGTGTAGCATCTCTTGTTCCATGGTCCATGAGCAAGGCTAGCCGTAACGGAGTAGTTTATCATGAAAATTTTTCAATTTCCTCTCTAAAATTAGGCAAACTTGGGCTTGTGGTAATGTGAAAACGTTGGAAAGGATGATTTGATAATGTTCATTTTCATGCTTGGAATGGGCAAGCCATTTCCAGCGTACAAGTACCATGAATCTTGACTGCAAATAAAATTCCAGCATTTATCAGCTAGGTGAATCAATAACGGAACATAAAAATGAGAAAATAAAAATTTACTTTTTTTATATAATATAATAAAAGCAATGTATATGTGTATAATACGAATGCAGTCAAGCAAAAAATATATAAAAATAGAACATTTTTGTTAAATGATCTTGAATGTGGATACATGCAGTGAGTGAATATTTAAGGCGCTTCTAGGCACAGCAAACCATATTGAGGTGTAACTAAACAGAAAATAGCTAGTTTAACTAATATCGAATTGCCTTCATACGTGAATATTCAAGAGAATGCGCTGCTGCAATGCTGTGATTCTTGTTCCTTGAAGAAGAAAAAATTATCCAAGCAAAAATTTCCATTATCAAATTTATTGCTCTAGCTTGAAAGCCCAACTTTTAAATTGATTTTACTTTTCTTCTAACAGAAAACGTTGGATTATGTTTACTACGACATTTTGTGAAAAGAACATTTTCCATGAAGCAGCAAAATGGGGTTGACAAATAGCTACAAATTTTGGTTGGTGATGGTTCCATCCATCATTTAAAGGATTATTATTATATCTGTGGCTCTAGATTTTAAAAATATTTATAGCCTTTTATGGGGAATTATTGTTCCGAGTTAAATATTTTTAAGTAATTGCAAGTTTAATTAAGTAAATTGTTTTCTTCATTCAACCGGTTTTTGCATTTCTGAATGAATTTGAATTTAAAGTTAAGATTATAAACACAAATTAAGATGAGCATTCACTCATCCGACACAAAGTTTTTTACTGGGGAACAGCAGTCCTCTATATGGTTACGTTCCCAGCTTTTTTTATTTTCCACATTTGCATTCAGCTGTCCCTTCCATCTGCATATAAGAATTTTTATACTGCTACACACTCACATCATGCATAAATTCTGGTAAGTTCAAACAAAATGTTGAAATGAATGCGACATTTTTCATCTTATTCTTTGTTTACGCATTGCTGCAAAGGCATAACTCATGTTGAGAAAGGAGGAAACGTTGTTGAAGAAGTAAATATTTTATTGTCACATTTTTGGGACAGTTGTTGTGCATGTCAACGATGTTTCTTCCGTTTCCGCTATGCTAGAGAGAAAAGAGAGGAGTAGCAGTAGTGGCGGTGGTGGTGGTGGCGGTGATGGCGTGGCATTTGGCAATAAAAGTCGTTTTCTCTTTCCCACTCTTTTTATTTACTTATACATACATACATACATTATACTACAGATTTCTCAAAGAATATGTGCAGAGTATAAGAGTATGCAAAAGATTATGGATGGGTGTATGTACTTCCCCCAAGGCAGAAACACTGTTGCACGCTACTATTTACTATACTATCACTACTACAGAGCTAAAAATGTATTATTTTTGATTCTCTCTCTCACTCTTTGTAACATTGTACATCATTACGATTGTATATTTACAGTGCTTCAAAGAACCCACTCACAATGGGAAAAAGAGAAGATAGGAGAACGATCTATGACTTTCATTTGAAGATTTTTTTAACTTCGAGGCAGCTCATCCGCTCTTTGTCATTGTATCAAAAGGAAACTCGCGTTTTCTTTTGGAGACAAATGTGAGTTGTTCTATGGATAAATTGTAGCAGATATTATTGTACGCTTTGTCATGTACGTAAGTATTATATCGTTTGATGATATGAGGCTTATGCATGAACATCCATGATCTGTGCATGTGTATGTGGTAACCATGCATGCATATGCATTTGGTTAATGGCATGCACAGTCATCATCATCATCATCATGATAGTGTATACAAAGCGTAAAAGAAAATGACGCTGCGCATCGTTGAAGACAGAGAGGAAGACGCTGGCGGAAGACGACTGTTATGATGAACTGTTTCAAAGGAGAACGACTTTGATGGTACTTCATCTTTGTCATCAAACTAGAAAATGTTTAAAGAATCCATCCGATTTTTATTCACTGGTACTTGTTCACGTTTGCCATATACACAAAATTATAAGTAAAAGGTTGAAAGGAAAGTAAAGTGATAGAGAAAAAATATATATCTCTTTTCTTCCTTGTGGAAAGCAACTTTTTAGTACGAATCTTTCCCTTTCTAGAGCAAACAATGGTAAATGTAACGAGCTTCAATAATAAGAAATTTGAATGCAAAAAAGCGTAAAGTATACGATACTTGTACTTCTTGTTATGTACTAATACAACTATCAATGATTAATGGTTGGAAATTACGAGTATCGTGTACTTTCTCAGTTGCTGCAATTTAGATCATGGAATAAGTTTGGTTTCCTTTTATACCATATTTGTAATAATACGGTACGCCGACTCGCAGACTCCAGTGTGTATTCTTGGCTGGTTGCTGGAAATCCCAAGAGATTAGTATTGGTCTGGTTTACGTAGACACACATGGTTGAAAAGAGATAGAAAGAGGGGGAGAGAGAGAAAATTCAGTGGATCGTTTGTCGGAAAGAATAAACATTGAGTTTTTATTACATTGTTTTTCTTGGAAATAGTAGCAACAGTGGCATTTGTAATAGTAGCCAATTCAACACCAAATCAAATCCAAGTCATAATCCCTTTCATCGATACAGATATATGATGAAAGTCCAAACTCATAAATTAGGTTTTTGTATTAAAACGCTCCCATAATCCAACTGTGTGCGGCAACAATGCCATAATGTATCTTTCTCGTAGCCGTTCTCCAGAAAACGCTCGCTCACGTGAGGAGGATATTAGTAGTAAACGAAAGACGGAGAGATGAGAAGAATAAGAAGAAAACTGTTGTAAATCCATTGTATCCTTGGAGTAAGTACTGCCCCTGATCTCCTCTCTTGCTAGCATTACAGTGTACAGTAATATGTATACTACTATTTCCACTAGTACAAAGTCGATGAATCGTCGTCGTAATCCAAAGCAGTTCACATTTGTCAAAAATGGGAAAAGGAGAAAAGAAAGGGAAAAGTGATCCGAACGGCAGCAGCGGTGCTAACGGTGGTGGCGGCAGCAATGGAGAAAAATAAAGAATGGAGCGAAAGCCGTAAAATTTTTGAATGGATTAGTGTTTTCTATTCTCATGTGATACTATAAAAACCTTTTGAAACAACTGCCGACCACGCAATTGTAGTGGGGCAAAAGATATCATTCGCATCATCACGATCATGAGTCCCAAAAAGTTGTAGGAATGGTAGCACAATACTTACCGTCACATTATATGGAATCGACAAGAATAAAGCATACGTATAGTGGTGGTGGTACAACATCATAACAAACAATGTGAATGGTCTGTCTACGATATAAAGAAACATATTATTATGGAATGTTGAGCAAAAGCTCGTTTTTGCGTGCGATAGTAAAATAGAAAGTTGCTGGGGAACCTTCTTTTGACTTTCTTAGTACAATGTGCACAGTACACAGCTTCGCATCTTTTTACTTTCTCGAATGCTGCTAGCTGCTACAACGGTAGAAAATCATAAATGGTCAAAACTGACTGAATGAGGAGGATGTTAAATATAAAAGAGAAAAGTCATACTGGCCTTTTATTCCTCTCTTTCTGTCATTACAAAACTGTAGATAATGCTCATTCGACAAGGACAAAGTATATATCAAGGTTATACCCACTATTGCTATATACGAATGAATTGCTAAAAATGTTACTTTATACTTTGGTAGATGGGACACACATGGAAAAAGATCTTGCAGATGGACATCACTGGGTATGTACATAGAAACCAATAGTAAACCTCTTCCAAATTGGTTGTTAAGTTTAATGTTTAATGCAGGGATGCACTAAAATATATGTTTTTGCACTTGGCTTACTACCACCGTACATATTTCCAACATTCACCACACACCAGATGAAGAAAGATATCAACTCAACTCTTATTCACTCATTCATCCTGGAAAACCTCTTTCCTTTTCTTTTTATCCCTCAGTTATCCTCATTGCTTCGTCTTTATTTTTTCACTCACTCTCTCCGGCTTGATATTTTATATCCCTCGTGGTGTGGCGCTTTCTTCACTTTTTTACAACAACGCACACTGCCTTTCCTGTCTCCTTCAACTATTACCTCCTTTTCTCTCCTTTCATAAGTTCATAACACTTCCACACCAGAAATAAGGAGACGCAAATACGAGCAAAAGTTGACTACTTTTTATACTCGCTCCATTCTCCGTTTTAGTAGCAATAATCTATTGAATTCCCCTATTGAAAAGCATAGATTACATGGTAATGGTTTTCACCAGACGACATACTCACTGGTCAATCCAGTAGTAAGTTTCTATTAACGAAGAAGCAATAGTTGACATGATATAGTGTACCAGTTTTAAAAGGATATTTCCATATTGTATGTATATGGCTCTACATTGTACTCAATCTGATATTATACACTAGCGTAAAAGTTGTATGACCGACATAATGTCCCTATTACGGACGGAAAGACCTAAAACTTACCTACACAATGCTCAAGTCAATGCAGTAGTTGTAAATGGAAGGAATTTTGTAAATTTGTTAGTACTACATTTTCCTCTTTCCCTCAATACTCGTGAATCTTCCATTTTGAAAAGTGAGAGGAAAGGAAAGATGACGTGAGCGGATATTGGGGTGGCTATTGAGGAGAAAAAGTTTGTAATTTTTTTACAATGAAAACGAAACTGGTACTTTTTTCTTGAAAAAAACTTTGTTGCTTGGATTATATCTTTCTTTCATGACTTGTTTGTATGAAGGAGTTGTAATCGAAAGAAGCACAAAAGTGCATTAAATATATAACTAGTAAACAGAATTCTGAAAATGAAGCTTTTTGTAGAATGTTTTTAGAGAGCAACAGCCATGGATGGAGTAAATGTGCATTACACTCTACTTCATGAGGATAGTTATTACGCTGTGGAAATAAAGGTTACGACATATGACCCCTCCTTCCACTATTTCACAATTTTATTCTCACCCTCCTCCGCTTTCCGGTCATCTTTTTTAAAAAGAAGAAGAAGAAGAGAGAAAAGAGATTCATAAGTAATGACAATGACTTTCTCAAGTTGAATGATTTTCAAAAGGAGAGATGCTTGAAACTTTTTCCCTGTGAAGGAGAAGAAAGGGAAGGAGAACGTATATGTATGACTGAGCAATAACTTTGAATGGATTTTGGAGAAGTAGTAGGCGTAGTGAGTAGCAAATAGACATACTTTGCTTAAATCTCCGGCTATTTCTTTTACTTCAGTAGTGTGCAGTCCCGCCGTCGTCAACGTTGTCATCTTATTCTACATGATTGTTTTTTTGGGCTTTTTCTTCTCTAATGCATTCTTTTACTTACTCTCGTTCACCTTTATGAAAGCACGACTATAAAATGAAAATCTTCCTTCCTGCTGAGAGTATAAATTTTATATAAAGTATAACTGTCCATGTTGTATATTTGTGGAAACAATAACAAAACTATTTTATTTTCACAGGAAAGTGGATCATGAAAATGATTGAATTTTTAAAATTACATTACCAGAGTACGAATTTAGCAGATGATAATGTCGGCATTTTTTTTTCTAAAATTATTTTGTCATTACCGCAAGTCCATTAAGTATGCAGTAAAACAAACAATTTGGAGGGTAGCGAAAACATGAAATCACAATTTAATCGACTTGAGTTGATTATCATGAGTGGAACTTAAATGGATATTGGCAATAAATACTCCTCAATGTCATGAATAAACTGCGCCCTATACTATAATATGTTAAATTAAAGAAAATACAATGCAATAGCACACAGAGTCGTTATACTTTAAGCGTTATTTTAAGAAGCAAAAGCTTTTAAAGAAGACACAATAGAATAAGTAGTGCGGTGGAAGTTGTTGGATTTGGCTACGGAATGCGGTAATCTAAAACATTATCTTGGAGCCGCAACCCATAATAATACACTATTCGGCAAGTACACCAAAAGGAAAAAATAATAACAAAATGCCATTATGCGGTTCATCTTCATCTCACGTACATATCATGTAATTTACATGATAATAATGTACAAAATGGAGATAGCGTCACATTATTTTTTTACTACTACTCCAAGGCTTTGTGGAGGACTTCTGTATGCTGTCGTCGCTTTCCCCACTAATCTTTTGGAAATATATATGCACGGAAAGTAGTTGGAAGGAAAATAAAATAAAAATAAATCTATCCATTCTAATTTCAAAAGGGACTGTCGCAATTAGACAGATGCAAAACGAAACAAGCGCATATTGCCAAGTATCTTCTATCTCATTCCAAAACAGGAAGGATATTATGTGTTTAATGTGTTATGTGTGTGCTCCATTTTCTCTGTAATGCTCTCTCTATACCATTCTAACACTGTATGATATTGAGTGGAGTAGCATTGAGTGAATAAATGCGTATGTATCGACTCCTGCACAAATTGAGTTGTAAATATTGTCCCAAGACATAAATTAGTGAATAAAATGAAGAACTAAAGTGAGAAAATGGGATAACCTAAAACAAATAAATCTTGTTCTGCGAGTATGCTTCTGGATAAATATGCGTTGTTTTCCATTCTCTTTCGCTCTCTCTCTCTCTCCTTGAAAATAATGCAATGGAAGAAAAAGAAGAGAAAAAGAAAAGCAAGCAACTTTTGTGTGTGCCTACTGAGCTGAGGGGACTGTGAATGACAGGTCAACAATGTACTCCTTTTGCTACTCTCTTATACTACCATCTGTATATAGTAACAAATGCAGCAACAGCGCGTTTCAGTCTTTTTTCTTTCTTCTGCTTTTCTTCTCCTCTATTCCACTCTCTCCTTAGCCTTCCTCTTCTTCTTATTCTTCATAGTTTGTTTGTGGTAATAAACCGAGAACAATTGGAAAAAACCTTGACAGACTCATTTATCACCCGGGCGAGAAGATAGCAATGAAAATCGAAGAGAACGAAGAAATGTAGCATCATCATCAGCAGCAGTAGTTGTGTGAAATTCACTTTAATAGTGAGCAGAAATAGAGAAACCTCTGTATATAAACAAAATCTCTACATCAGTAGGGGTAACCTTGCTTATTTCCTATATATAAGCTATATAATGCATGTATAAGTAGCTCTGATCAGAATCGCTTTCTTTTATATATACAGATATATTTTTCTTCCAGTGCTGCTATCAGCATGATTTCCAGTTACAAAAAATTGTGGAAAAAATCTTTTCTTTCACTCTTGTTAAGACTCCTTCTTACTCTTGTCATCTCGTCCTTGTGCTCTATTTTTTCCAGAGCGAGGCAGTGATAAAAAGTAGCAAAAAAGAATCAAATGAACTATTTTCCTGAAGAAAGTATACCTTTTAAATCAGACACACACAATGATTCCCCGTTATATTTTTTAAAGGAAAAGAAAGCGTACATTCAATCTGTGATTGCTTTGTGGTTCAGTTATAAAGAAATTCTAAGTACGCACACAAAATATATTTATTTACCTACCTACTTGCATTCAGCTTAATAGAATAGTATATCATTCATCATGTCGTGCACTATATTTTTTTTAAATCTTTCACAAATTCTTTTACAGTTTCTATTACTAGAAAAAAGTGTTACAGTAAGCTCCTCCAGATAGCGAGCGATTTTTGGTTAAACACGAACAACCAGAAAAGTAGAAAGATATTTTTCAGAATAAAAGCAGAGCGCACGAAGAAAAGGGACAAGAAGAATCATATTATCACTACACAATGGTATAAATAAGACACTTTTCGGTCAAGTAAGAATAGATGAAAAGAAGATGGAGAACTAAGTAAGCAAAGAGGGAATGAAGAGAAAGGAAGGAAAAACACATAAGATATATGACCGTTTGTGTGGGAGGGGAAAGCAATAATTTAACTTGACTTCATTTTCTCCTTTTTTCTCATCTCACTTTCCTTCAGTCAGTCAGGTATAGAGGAAAGCAACAACGTATCTTTACAGAACTGTGGAAGAAACAAGTTGACTTTTAGAAAGGCACCACCACCAATCAACTACAATAGTACCAACATCACACCATCAGCCAATCTCATTTGGCTCTAGATTATGTATGTATGTGTGTCGAAATGAGAAAGGAGGCCAACCAACTACTACTGCTTCTGCATATACGCACTCACTTAGAGAGAGTGGAGTAAATTAATAAATTTTCTTTGTGAACTCGTTCTCTAAATTATGGACCCAGTCGTTTGTTGTTAATGTGATAGGTAACAGAAAACGAGTTTTTTTGTCAACCAAGACTTGTGTATTTCCTTACATTTCGTAATCTGTTTTTATCATCAGTAATTCTGTTTATGTACAGTTGTAGTAACGTTTTAAGTAAAAGATCAATACAAAGAATAGATCAACTTATTTTCTACGTGTGTGTTTAGTTGCTGGAATTTTATTGGTTTGCTTTTATATCCAATCTTTGTTAAGCTTTTTTTTTCTTATTCTTTTATATCCTGCTGACTGTTGTTTGTACAATGTATATATTGTCTACCTCATAATTCTTTCGAATTTTTCAATAAAGACACGTATCCGTGAGATACGGAGAGAATGTAACAATTTTCAGTATGTACAAGTAAACTTTTGGTGGAGGATGGCAAAACTAAGAGAAATAAGTGAAAGGTAGAGACTGGAGAAATCGAGTGCTGAGTGCAGCAATGAGGGAGAGGGAGCAATACACAAACGACAACATATTCATGCATTCAGGAGCGGTGACGCAAGCTTAAAAAACAAGTTTACTACTACAAAGTCGTTTTCTTTTTTCTCTCTTTTTACTAGTGGTGATTTACGTTACCTGGCTATTTTCACTTATTTGTACCATTTTATCATTATTGACAGTTGGGAAAAGGAAGAGAGAGAAAGGAAAAGGAAAGTAAACTTTTTTTCAGAAAAATCCTTAATGCCAATTCAGCAAAAGAATCTAAGAAAGACATGCATATATAGATGTATACACAGAGAGAGAGAGAGAGAAGGAGACTACAACGACATCGACAACAACGGAATCGACATCATCATGTGGCACACGGGAAGCGGGTTACATAGTGGTGGTATTATGTAAATCAGATTGGCCGTAGGCCCTCTAACACGTATCCTTTCCGCTTGCTTTCTTTACAGAGTTTTCCTTTTTAGCTTGTTGAGATTGGTTTCCTCCTCCTCCTCCTTTTTTCTTCATCTTCAACTTACTATTTTTCTTGCTAGACTCCTCTCGCGCTCTCTTTCTCCATCACTGAAATGGACAGGAAACATTGGTGGAAATCAGTAGTGAGGATTTATTGCTTCCTTCTTTAAGTCACAAGAGAAAATGGTAAATAAGTTGCGATAAAATGTCACACGCAAACAAAAAAGAGAGAAAAATTCAAAGAGGAAACAAACTTTTATATTGCCTTATTGAAACACACCGCATCGCCGTCCTCACAAGAATACGTAAAATAGAAGAAGAAGAGAGAATCGAGGCTTTTTTTATTGAGAGAAGATTCATATTACCATGTATATATTTATTTGTGTACGTCGACGACTCTGAAAAAAATACAAAAGAAGATACAATTTTGTTGACTACATTGCAACATTACTTTATTATAGAATAATAATGTAGTATAGGAGAACAAGGGAGGAGGTAAAATGCCATAATAGTCGTACATATATTGTCTATATAAATAGTTTCTTCCTTAGAGAAAAAGGCAATCTTTGCCTGTTCACCAAAAACCTAACGTCTCCTCCTACCTTGGTTTTTTTTCAAAGAATAAAAAGAGGAAAAATTGTATTTGGAATAAAATTTCATTTTCAATCTTGTTTTATTGCTTTGAACTTTTTTCTTTCTTTGATGATGATAATAATATGTATTCAATTGAGTGGACTACTTCTTCTTCTCTTTCCATACATTTGATTGCGGGTGGTGGTGGATTATTGGGTAAAAAAGGAAAGGAGTAAGGAATTCGTTGAGTTGAAGTTGAGTAGCAAGCAGTATATATATGTTTCCTGTTTCTATTGCTTCGCATCCGACATTGCTCATATATATTGTGAATTTAACTCCTCCTTCCTCTGTAATAATAAAGAACTTTATTTTTCTATTTTGCATTTAATGTGTTGCGGCGGACATGTGCCTAAACGAGTTCGCCGCAATAAGTTCCAATTTATGCAGGGAAAATAGAGGAAATGGTCTGACCATTTTGATCAAGAGATACGACATTCTTCTTTCAGTACAATCTTGCAAACGTTTCTTTTTTCCAAGGAGAAACCGCCGATAAGGATCGCGGTCGGATGTGTTGAGTCGTGGCGATTTTTTGGCTACAGATTCACCCTTTGATGCTCTTCCGACAAAATGCCCTTAGTTGGCTATATCCTCTGATAATCTTTGACATATCAACGGTAAATAAATTCTCTATTTCCAGAGAGAGAGAATGAATGGATTGGAAGGGGAAATTTTTCAAAGAGACACAAACCGTGTGTGTGGTACAATCTGCACCTTTTCTATACCCTACTTTCCCAAGTGGGAATATTTGAACAATACTCATTTCACTGTTGGTTATTATCTATTTTGAAGAATTGAAACTTTCAAACTTCAACATGAAAACATTTTTTTTTCTCTTCCACTTAACGCAAGGTAACCGGATTTTTCATCTGCACTAAAATGTCCACTTTAGACCTTTCTTCTTCGTCAAACCGTACAAGTATTTTTGTTAAACGTAGTAAAATATTGTCTCTGTGGAGAGGGAAAAGTAACCAAGTGGGTGGGATTGAATTGACTTCCACTTGACTGCATTTACATTTTTACATATATTGACTTTAGCTGGAAGTGCAAGTGACTTTACAGGTTTGACTCCAGAGGACACGGTGGCGGCGACGACGAGGAAAAAAAGAAATCACTAGAAAAGTAAAGGTGTATTGATTTCTATGAAATACATACCTTAGGTGTATCTTTTATGGGTGATATATTCCGTGTACATCAAACACATTTTCATGAGAATTTACGATGAAAGTGGCAGAAAGGGGCACGTAGCAAAAAAACTAATATATTTCTTTTTTCCAAGAATTTCACCGTTTCAGTTTGTATCGTTTACCAACCACTGAAAACTAACAAGCAAGGTCTTCCATATAGACCTTAATCGTGTGCTAATTTATGGGATATGAAGCCATTCATCACGATTTGTGTCAGGATCACCTTTTTCTCCCCTTTCTATACATGCTTTAATCCGACTTATTATGTATGCAATTACAAGTCGTTTTTCTTGCAAAGATTTATTCAACTAAATATATATATATATAAGTAAGTTAACTCGTCTGATCCCTTCTTGAACTAATAGAATCATGTATGTGTGTAGGTATATCATCATAACTATGCATTATGTGTGTGATTATGTTCATTGTAGTCATATTTTCTGCATTTATGCGAAATAATATCTATATTATTATCTAGGAATGAAATTCCTAGCATCTTTTCTCACAAGTTTCGTTTTTCTGCTCAGTTAAAATTGTGTTAGCTGGCAACCATGCCCTTCCTTCTCACAAACCAAACCTACACGTCTAGCTGTCAAATTGGCTGTTGCTGCATACTCGGAGAGAGAGTGCGAGGAAAAAGAGTTAAGGAAAATAGAAAGAGGAAACTAACGTTTTTCTCTCAAGGGATTCATCCTTTTCACACACTTTCCGAATTCCATTAAGCGCCGCTTAAATGTAGTCAGTGAATGAAACACTTGTCTTTGCTTGTTTGGTTTGCGTTGGCTTGCCTTCTTTGTAGCTGTCTTCCCCATTTCCCCCTCCACAAAAATCTCCCTCTGCTAAAATTTAAGTGTGTACTTCGTTTTCTTTCAGTTTTTCAGTTCATTTAAAACTGTTTGTAAAATCTGACTGAAGTAGGATTTACGGCTTGTTCACGGTGATGCATCATTCGGCATCAACAACAAAAAGGCTGGAGTACAACAAGCACATCTCCTTTGTGACCAACTTGAGCAATAGACAACAGATGGAGCTATTTCCATCTCAATTTGTGTGCATCATTGAATTTTAATGAAAGTAGTGAAAGTATTCTTTGACACAACATAATAGAGTTTTTAATAATACTCGTAAATAATTTATAAACCTGCCAATTTACACATGAAACAAAGAGAGTTTACAAACCCGATTTTTAGGACCAAAAATTTGAAAACCCCGTGTTTGTTTTCTTATAACTGTATTGGCTGATCAATACAAACAACAAATAGAGATTTTCTCACGGAATCTCGAGGTTTAGATTTCCTACTTTCACTAGAACCTCTTATCCATAATGTGAATTGGGAGTCTCGTTAGACCTAACGAAAAGTAGAAATCAAGCTCCAGCCAGGTTTTTCTTCTTATATTTCTTGTTCTTGTCCGTGTCACCATATAGCTTTGTATACTCAAGGACCTAAAAAAACTGAGATTTTTTCTTTCCTTTCAATAAAATCTGTCTTGTTTTGTTTCGGTTTTTTCTTGAGCATGGTCGGAAATTCAAGATTCCTTGAATTCACCTTTCACAAGCGTTCATCATCAATTCAAGTGTTGCAAACTGTTATTTAATGTGCCTGCTGCTACAAAACAGGAATATACTTGGAAGCAGGGCACACAACACCATAACAACGTCAGGCGTCTCCCTCCTACTCTACACTTCACGATTTACTTCTTACTCTTTTCCTCTATCTTCTACGCACAGATTGTTTTTCGGGTTTCCCTTGTGGGCTCCATTTATTGCTTCTCTGTCTCCATTTCTCCAATTTCCATTGTTTTTTCTCTCTTTTCTCACTGACTGCCTCGTTCACCCTCTTATTTGCTTTTCTTTGTGGAAAATAAATTTACGTTAGTAAGCTACTAGAGAGAAAAAAATACGCAAGAAACAGGCGCAAAGTGGCTTCGTTAGAATTATATCATTTCTGATCGTTATACGAAACTTGTTATAACAAAATAACATTTTGAAAGAAACTACACACAAAAATGATACAAACATGAAAGGCGAAAATTCTTTTTCAAAATAGCTTCTTATAAGTTACCAGTTATATAACTTGCTTACATTTGCACACAATTATTTTGAATTTTGTGATTGATTATATGGACCGTGAAGTTGCTGCCCATTATTTAGTACTTACAACGGAAAAAATAATGATGTTCCGGAAATCCATACAAGCATTATACCTAACATGGAAGCAATAAGCATGCATAGGTACCCACCCACCTACCTACTTTTTAACTCTGTCAGTTATTCAGTTCAAGTGTGAAAAAGTAAATGCTAATGTTTGCTCATAATAATCACATTATTATCTTCACAGTGATTTGTAATCCATCAATGGCAGCCATTAAACGAATCAATCACTGATGACGTAAGTGATAATCTGCGAGGAAGAAAAAAAATGCCAAAACTGTATTCTGTATATACACGAACGCTCGCAATATTTGTTGTTATGCAAAGTTTGAGCATTAGTATTATCATCATCGTCATCGATTATTTATACAGTGTAGGGTTACATTTATTCAGGAAACTCGATCATCTTTTTCAGTTTGTTTTGGTGGGGCACATTACGTTGGAGAGAAGTGTGTAAAACGTCACGATGAAAAATCGAATGAGAAAGATAAAAAGCTCGTAATATTATTATGCTTATAATATGCACACCTATCATCAAGTCTTGCCATGAATCTTTTTATATGCTCATCACGTAATCTAAGCACGAAATGATCACTGACTCAACTTCATCACTTTTCATCGTAATACTATTCGTGCCGTTCGCATGATCATCAGCATCCAACCGTCAAACGCTTGACATTGAGAACACTGAGCAGAGTAAATACATTACTTCAACCTACATCCTTTAAAATGGACGATTTAACTACTTCGTCATTTCTATCCCAAATTCTCAAACTTTTCCTGTGATTTGAATTGGATTGAGCATCATCATAAAGACACATGCATTTTTAATGAATGATGTAATATATACCAAATACTAGCAGCATTTTACAATGCATGAATTATTATTGGCCATCCATAATACCTTCCTTGCTGAGGAAACCACATAGCTCATTTATTTTACTCGTCTGTCACTATCTCCTATTCATGTTCACAACAGTGTCAGCAATCTGTATCCATAATGTGCATATTTGTATACCGAATACCTTTCACCACCAAATCTCATTGCTTGCCTTCGATGATGAAGCCTTTTGAAAAGGGATTTTTGATGCATGCATGAGTTGTATGGAATAATGAGAAGAAGACTATTTTGTGATGGATTGCAGTGTAGATTTTCCTCCAAAGATCATTTGTCACTTTGACAGTTTCCTTGCTTAAATGGTTTTTAAAAACGCTGTAATTTCGCAAAATCGAAAAGTGAGGAAAACGTGAACAGAAACTTTAAGAGGTACGTTTTACTTGCTAAAATCGAAACCACTTTTTCGCAAAGCTAAAGGGCTTAATTTTAAGCAAACAAGTCCAGTGCAAAGGTTAGTGGATGACTGACTTGGCCTTCGGGGATATTGAACGTTACGTGAATGTAAGGGGAATGTTGAATGTGTACAGTTTTATTGAGCACCAGGAGACCTTTCTGTATCACTGCTTCAGTTGTAACTTTCTGCACTAAAGTTCTATAATGTTTCACATAATTCAGCAAGTGTATGAGTAAAATTGACACTAAAAATCAAATAGTAACAAAGGAACGAGTTCTGGAGAGAGAGAGAACGAAGACGTAGAGCTGAAATTTATCTGCGAGAAATAACCCTAAGCTTTGGTTCCAGAGGAAAAATAAAAGTAAAAGTACATCGATGAAATGAAAAGCAGCAAAGTCCCTCTGGTTCCTATTTGCCTCATGCTTTTCTACGAAAAAAAAGAATCATCCTTGAGTGTTCTGAGCTACTACTACTTATTCTGTAAAACATGATGATGCAATGAGAGTGGTGTATATTATGTAGAGTATTTCTGTAAAAGTAATAGTGTTGATATATTGCTACTGTGTAGTAGAGCCAGAGAGAAGAAGGTCGGTCGGTCGTAGTGAGCAATCGAGTGGAAAATAATCAATCAATATTCCTATCCTTGATTGTCTCCCAGTCCTGTTTTATGAGGTTGACGAAACGCTCATAAAAAGCAGTTCTTTTATCCGATTAGATCCATTCCAGTTTCTAGTAATACTCTCGATCTCGGATTACGTTTTTGTCCCTTTTCCTCGGTTTTCTCAATCGTCAATAGTATACCACAGTGTATGGGTATAACATTTTTTCGTCCTCTTTATACATGCATACTAGAGAGACTTTATATGTACGTGGTAATATGGACAAGCAGTACGTATCTCAATTTTATTCTTTTTTCTCTCCTCTCCTTCAATGCTTCCTTTTCTGGTTTGTTCATTTCTGACTTTTTTTTCCGTGAAAGTCAGTCTCAGTATTCACTCGCTCAAATAGAGAGAGAGAGAGACGATCTCTTCGCTTTTCCTTTTTCATCTTATTTTCTTGTTTATAGTGAGTTTCATTGGTCGAGTAACGATTGTATTCTGCACATTTGCCTTTTTTGTACAAAACCATCTATATATTGGGTGTGCTTATTTATATCAGTTTTCCATTCTCTTATTTTCACTTCTATTTATTTGTGTACTTATTCTACTACACTTACTACTTCGGTACATATACATCTATGAAGTGGGGGAATGAGCATCTGATTTGAGCGAGTAGCACCAGTCGGAGCATCAGCACCACATTTGCTTTCTTGTTCACTGAAAATCTTATTCACATTCATTCATTCATTTCCTTCTCAGCACACACAGCTTTCTACGACTTTCCATGAGATTTCTAGCTTCGTTTTTTTTCTTCACTTTTTCCTAGACAAGAACGAGGTAGTATATAAGTTGAATGAAAAAGTGGCATATTACTTGTTGTTTATAGCTTATAAGCATTATTCTTAACTCCTACATATAGATTTTATGGTTCTCTTGATAGACAACGACAATGAAGAGAAAGAGAATGCTGAATGCGGATCTCTTCCTCTGAGTTAACAGAAAAAATCTGCTGGATTTTCTTTCATGCTGCACAACGCATTCTATTTTTTACTTGGAGGGAGAGAGCAACAATAGGAAAGGGAATAATACTTTGAATTTTCAATCACGCTTGGTTTTAATGACAAATTTTCAGCCTTCGCTTAGCTTTATTAACTCAACCAAAGAGAATGAATGAGGGAAACTGCAGAGGAAAAAAGGAGCAAAACAGCTTTTCATAAAAAAAGTGCCCATATGTATGTACCTACATGGTAAAGTCTTCATTTTATACCGGTTTTATATGTTTGTTCGTATGACTACAAGTGTATCAGTATTAAAAAGTTGGGAAGTTAAAAGTACATAGAAAAGTTACTATAGTCTGCCTTAATTAATTGAAATTTTTTGATTACAGATTACGATATTCCTTGTCCAAGCAGTAAAAGTTACAATAAACCGGTTGACGTCTGTTAATAAAATCTGGCTTTTGTTTCCCTTTCGCCTTTACTCTACTTTATCCAAGCTCGTTTCGTCAGATAAAAATGTTACGCGATGAATTTACGGATATTTTACCTTTGTTTCCACATAAAAATTTCTACAGAGAACACATAAGCTCATACACGTGAGCATTACAAAAATAGAAAGAAAGGGTTTGGTTTTAGGACTTTTGTACTGAAATGATGAGTACCTATAGTACCTCTTCTTGTTTTATAGCAATGGGGAGAGTATTCCTTTACCTTTTGTTGTTCTTTACCTTCATATTCATGAACTTTTTTTTACTACTTCTCCTCCTTTCAGGCATTTAAGATTCCCCAAGTCCTTTTTCTACAAAAGGTTTTTAAAGCCAAAATCCAAATAAGAATCACACATCGTTTCTTTATTCTTCCTCCTTTATTCCACATGTGTACTTACTAACTATTTCCGGCGCCGCTTAGAATAAACCATTTTTTATATGAAAGTTTGTACTTTCCCCTCCTGCAATGTTCTCGTCTTGAAAGAAAACCGCTTTGCGACCTTTTTCCTTCCTTTACCTTTCAACTTTTTTTACCTTCTGGGTTATGTGTGAAGCAAATCAGTTAGAAAGTTAAACGAAGCAAAGGAGATAATACCAAAGCTACATACCACCGAGTCCTTCCCTCTTCTCGTTTATGTAAGATACTAAATTCCTGAATCTATATATAGGTATGGATTCGTGCCCTTCGTTTATCGTTGTGTGTATCTGTAAACATTTCCAGCAGGTGCGGAATTTAACAGCATCGTCTGTCTGTCTGTAGACATGATATGATCCCAGAAATAAATGCCACACAAATTCAGCTACATACATAACATCATATTTTGCACTTTTAAACAATTCGCATCATCGTTGCTGCTGTTTCTGACCATTCTTATGATGAATATATGTATGACGAATGTATATGTACTTATGAAAAGCAAAAAAACGAGATGTGTGATAGGTGAAGTCATTACACTTGGGAGAGTAAAAAAATGCAGAGAGAATAAGAGTAAAAAATCAAAAACCTCTTTCCCACTTTCATGAGTTTTCACAGATTTCACCTCCCCTTCTTTCTCTTTACTCGTATCGTATCCTAGTAAACACGGATCGGTCGAGTCCTTTTTGTCATTCCAACAGCTTAATACTTTACGATTCTAGACCTGACTTTAGTCGCTGAATGCTTTTCGTCATATAAGCAACAACAATGGACCATGCAAATCAATGCGAGCGAAATATCGGCAAGCATAAATGCTTCAAAAGAGACAATGCAATATATCGATACTGAACTTTCTGTGTTAAGAATACTATGACGATGAACGTTTTGCTATTAATATCACGCTAACAGTCCTCCTAACTATTTTGAATTCTTCGTGGCATAAGAGGAGCTCAACTTTATACTAGTCAAACCTAGTCAAAAATACTTTATATTACTTTATGAAGGATTTCAGGTGTGGAGTCAAATTCAAATGTGAGTTGGCATTCACATTCCTAACGACCTTTTGCATTTACAATGCATACATGTATACGTAATATATGTAGGAATGGATTCATTTCTGTCGTTTTTTTGTCCTCCTTCATTTTTATTGTTGTGTTCCCATTTTTATTCCTGATTTTGTTTTGACTTTAATCTGTATAGAAAGATATAAAAAAACTGGTTGTATTCCGCTGTAAGCATCATGAGGAAATAAAAGGACCATACGCAGATGTAGTACAAAAGCAACAAGGAAACAAAAAGTGCTTGTCTGTTGCGCATTGTCTCTATCCATGCACTTTTACTAATACAACTTTTGTGTTCTGCTTCTTTTTCCATTTAAAAAAGTGCTTTGTTCGTGATGTCAAGCCTAAGTATGGCCTCGACTGGAACATGAAAAAACTCCAAAACAACAGCTATACTTTTCTTGTTTATAATAACAAAAATAATAAATACAAGACATTCGCATTTTTATTTTCGCTGTTTTTTGTACTCGACTTATTTTTCATCATCGTAATGCACGTACAAGAATAGTTGTAGCATATAAAACTTTGAGTCAGTAATAATAATAATAAATAATAGTGAAATTTCAGGGGGCTTATATGGTTATAGATAAAAAAATACATGCTGAAATAAATAAGAGCGTATTCAATCAATGCTTCAAAGATTTTCAGTCAGCAAAATTTCGCTGCGTTTCAACGGGAGGTTTTTATGAGTCCCACAAAGCCCAACTCGATTCACCAAGGACCCCTTTCTCCTTTCTTCAATCTGTCCTCGTGCTTGCCACGTAAGCTGCCATATTCCAATCTTAAAATCCTTTTATGTTTGTCATGCTCTTATTATAACTCGGTTTTTTACTGTCTTGAATTGAGGTTGCTTTCAATTTAATAGATTTTTGTTGCCCTTGTTGTAGGACAGGTTGGAAATATAGCAACAACTGAAAACACAACCGGTGCTCATCATTATGATGATGACGACTGACTGAAGCGATGACAATGCTGCTGACAGTCAGCCGAATTGAATGAATTTTCTACCTAAC
The DNA here is from genome assembly GCA_004115045.4 of Sinella curviseta. Taxonomy (NCBI): domain Eukaryota; kingdom Metazoa; phylum Arthropoda; class Collembola; order Entomobryomorpha; family Entomobryidae; genus Sinella; species Sinella curviseta. The sequence continues at coordinate 20,398,844 of CM023202.3, read as the reverse complement.
GTAAACATATATGGCATACATATATACGTACATAATATGATTTGAAGTTTCAACTTTGTAAACAGCCAATGAACAATGCCATCAAATTATGAAAGACGTGAAGAGCAGAATTTTTGTTTCTATTCTCATTATTCTATTCCTCTATATTTATTGTTTTATTTTAAGGATATCAATCCACGAAATGTTGCCAGTGTACTACTGCAGACGTCTTTGTTGAAATTCACTTTATAAATTAGCAATCCTCTTAAGTTCGTCTTTGCTCATTTCGCTAGAGTACGGCTGGAGAATTTCAGCAATGAATCTTGTACATTATGATTTTGATTATCATACAAAATACTTTCCTTCCGCTTTCGTTTTAATGAAGTATAATGTCTAATAAGAAGAGGAAGGTGCTTCTATATATAATCTCGTTTGGTTGTCGGTAGACTACAGACGACATACAATACCACTACACTACATGTTCCGTTTTTTACTAATTACGGCGCAGAGAGGGAATTCTCAAAAGTAGTGAAAATCCGCTTTGAAGTAAAAACATATCAAGGGCAAACAATGCGTACGAAACCGTTTGTGCGTATAGGAGGAAGTGTACAAGCACCAAAAGCAAACGTCTGTCATGTCACCCACCATCATCATCACAACCCATCAAACAAAGTTCAAAACTTTGCAGATGCGTAGTATAATTTGGAGCATAACGGTGAAACTACAAAAGAAAGGCATGTCGGTTCTTTCCACAACAGCCACTTTTTTCTTCTAAAAACGAATAATAATAAAAGCGCGGTCTGTGAACTTTCTGTGCTAGCAGCTTGCTGTTGTATTAAGAACCGTCATATCATAAGCTTCAAACGCAATTCTTTGCGTAGCTAATTCAAAACAAAAGGAGAGTGAACTGCATTTATATACAAGGTTGGAGTGTAAGTATATATTTTGCTCTGGGGACATGTCAACTTTTTCATCTATTTAAACACATGGCTGTGTTTTTAGTGTTTTTGCCCTCAATATAAATAAACAGACGGAAAAACAAGCAACAGACAAAAGACAAGCTTGTTGGCAGACAGGAAAACAGCGCGCAAACCAGAGCTAAAGCATGTTTCATGACAAGGTTAAATATCATGTCATCAAAGAGTTCAGCAAACGAACACATTCTCTCTCTTTAAATAAAAAAAAGTACTTCAGAAATGTTTCGAACTACGTGTCCGCTGTACGCTGCTGTACATACCTTTGTAACATAAATACACCGAGAAATACTCTACACACGCATAATAAGCGCACAAACTTCCATCATTTACTAAACAACAATACTTAATAACCTTACGCGTGAAGCACACGCACAAAAATTGAAAAGTTGAAAGATAAAAGGGTAGTATAGTAGGAACAGCGAAAAGCGCATCTCATCATGATCATCATAATATTACAACAACAACAACCAGTCGACAGACAGACAAGACGAGGAGAAAGAAAAACAAAATTCGTTTCATTTACTCACGCCACCCCACACACTTTGCATCCATCCACTTCTCTCAAAAACAACATAACAACCCTGCCATAATATTCATTCATTCTCGCTTTGCTCATTTCCATCTTATGTCAGATTCCTTTTTATGGTGTTAGGCAGAAACTTTAAAGGAACATAAACGAGCATCTAAATAAATATCTGCTTGCATTTCTGTATAGGTATATACGCTACGCTATATTCGCTCATTTTTTTCTCTGTCCCTTATTGGGTTTGTTGTTTTCTAAAGCTGTCATTAAAAATAAAGAAAAAAGACAGAAACTGGTTCCTTTTCATTAATCTTGATTCGCCTTCTTCTAGACCATATCAACGTTAACGTTAACAACCCTGAAGTCTTGTGTAAGTATGTATACACTTCAGAGTTCAAAGAGTTTTGGAGGGGCATGCATCATCATCCCCAAAAGCTTAAATTTCAAATTTGCGAAGCAAGCGACACCCTGCACTAGTTTAGAACAGGACACTTATTTTACTATGAGAGAAAACGGGGAAAATATATACGGCTATTTGATAGCTATATATAGAGCCACTTTTTCGGTGTACACATTTTTTCTACTTATTATTACCAGTGCCCTCTTCAAATTAAACACTGTTAGGGTTAGCGTATAAACACGTACAGCTTTGTGTATGTGTGCATTTTAAGTACTCCACTTTCACTTTATTCCCCAACTCTTCCCAATTTATACGGTATATAGAGTAAAAAGAAAGCTTACACACAACAACGTAACGCTGCGAAAAAATCGTCTTTTCTCTCATCGTTACATTTCTCTTTGAAGACAATCAAAAGAAAGAGGAAAAGCACTAAAGTTTCCCTATTTCCCGTTAAAGTTACGACTGTTTTGGGGGAAATAATTTGCATTCATCCTGAGCTGTTGTTATAAAAATCAAGAAAAGACAGCGGAGAAAACAGAAAAAGGAATACGTAATATGCAAGTGGAGTTTAACAACCAGTATTACTGCTGTTTAGGATAGGGCTGCTCTCTTGTTAAATTGGTTGATTCTTTAATTTAGGGCTTAAGTTCCGTACGAAATTGTTGTTGATGATGATGACGATGATAATTTTGATGGCTTTGCTATTTAGTTAACTTCCTCCTTCCTGCTGATGACGATAGTTACGATGAGGACGATGATGATGATGATAATTAAACCCGTTCTCCCTTCCTTTGAGAAGCTGAAGGGTATTTTTAGGCAAAAGGGAGAAAGTGCTCTTTTTACAACAAACAACCAACGGAACAGTAACTAGGCTTTTTTATGAATATACAGTGGAGCTCCTAGCAGCATAAGTAGGCAATGGAGTAAAGTGGTAATAATAAAAGCACGCAATTTAATTTTTCCCTACACCCTAGCACGTTTTCGACGTAATAGCAAATTTTTCTCTCATTTGCTTTGCATCTATGCCTCTGCTTCATCAAGTAAAGTAAGTTAATAGCTAGTGGTGGCGCAGCAGAAAAGAGAGTACATTAAATAGGATGAATCTCTGTCATTATGACAAGTCTTTTGAGACTTTACCATAATTTTTCCTCCGGTAACAGATTTCCGAACTTGCGAGCAATATCAAATCAATAACTTAACAATTAAGCGTGGTACCTAAGAAATTTAGTGTTTAATGCCATAATATATGTACATATATGCAGATATCAAATTAGCGTATTGCTAAAGAATACCCTAATTACGAATAATGTTGTTCGAATTACTATGACTACAGTTATAAAAGTATCGACTTAAAAACTTCCGCTGCTACCCTTCCTGAGTTTAAAAAATTTGTTTTCTACAAAATGCTTCTCATTGCAAAATGTACTGTAAAGACGTTTCCTCGATATTTACACAAAGCCTCGTCATGACTTTTATTAAACCAGCTATTTTGATTTTCAGCAGGAAGTTTCGAGAGGGAAAAACTAAAGCTGGTCTGATGAAGATGAAGGAAAAGAACTCGAGCACAGGATTACGTTTCTATCACCAAAGAGGAAAAATAAGGTTTTACTCGTTTTATTGCAAAACGTTGCCCTATTCAATGGTCTCTCTTTGAAAATGCGTAAGTGCTTTGTGTGCTTTTGTGAAAAATAAATATATTTTGGGATTTGCCCGTGTCCTTACTGGTTAGGGGAGGAATCGCTAGAGAGGAAGTAGTACACCCAAAGTACTATTTCAAGAGAGTAAAGTACATGTGTCAACAGACAGAACCGGCAACAGAAATATTCGCATCCCATATGTATCTAATCATACACGTAGATTTTTTATTCCAACCAAAAAATGTGATGCCTTGTCATGAGCTATCATTTCACAGAAGTACCAGCGCGAACGCGTATGCATAAACAAGAATTCCTATAAAAAATATAAAGTTCCCAGGTACACCACAGAGAAATGTGTAACTACATTTTGCGTGCCATGTTACGCAATGTACAAAAACGAACAAAGACATCAAATATCCCTATGTTTTCCCATATCAAAAGAAGCATATAGCACTTGTATACTTATGCATATTGCGGACTCAAGGGATCTACAACTTCAATATAACCTACTTGTCTATTTTCAAGAGGACACGCTGACACGTGTCGGATTGGTTTTCTCCGAACTCTCAATGAACTTACTGGAAAGAATAAAAAATTGAGATCATCATCGTTTGACAACATTCATCCTTTCTTTTTGAATATTGTTGGTTACGACGGCATGACTTCTATTTCTCATTCTCTTTGGCTGGGGGAAATGGAGCTCGTAAAATTTGAACAAAATAAAGGAAAAACGAAGAGTCGAACTCAACGATATACCAATACTGATATTGATGGTTTGTAAAAACGAAGAGGGTGACGGTTTTTATGTGTAATTGTGCTTTATCACGTATAGAGTATAGTTTTTGAAGTTGTGACACAATTCCGATAAAGGCATCTAGTTTCGGTCGGACCGCAAGTTCTTTGATTTAATCCTAATCCAATTTTAACATTCCGAAAATTTAATCCAGATCTATGGGTTTTCACCCAACCTCCAAGATATATAAAAATACAAAATATGTACACAAAGCACATTCTTCCTTATATAAGAATATATTATTACATTCCCCATACCATAAAATGTCGGTGTACAAAATTTCAGCATACAATTCGCAATTTTAAGAGTCCGAAGATTTAATCCAAATCTATGGTTTTTCACGCATGCAACCTCCAAGATATATAAAAATACAAAATCTGTACACAAGACACATTGTTCCTAATATAAGAACATATTTTGTCGACAAGCCGATAAAACTATAACGAAACTCACTTCACGTCGAAAATAATTTTGGTTATGTCGAATTGTTGATTGGACAATTAGAAATGGCTATGTAAACATTGTACCTCTGTGCTTCAAACGGGCTTAAACAGTTTCCAATTCAAAATGAATTCCCGATATCGCATTGTTCATTCAGTTCACAATTGATCTCTCTGGACAACCTGATTTGATTACATTTAGTAGTATCTCAAAAGCCCTGGATCACGGGGATTTGTAATTTAAGTCTTATTATTAAATCTTATTATTATATGTATTAAATTATGAGGTAATAGTTGTTATTATCAAATAAATCTTTGTATTATTACATTATACATATATTTAACTGTTTATCGAGTTTGTTATATTATATTATCATGAAATTCATGTAGCTATGTACCTATTCCTATCAGAACTTCTAGTAGCATAAAATCATACGTGACCATAGCTCCAATTCCATCAGTTGTTCTACGTGCCCAAGTGCATGAAATTCACATGTCGTTGTAATACTTGTCTTGTCAATCATCTAATAATATCGTATTACGAAAATTGGACGCACTTAGTGGTTAGCTGAACGTTGAATTTCAGTAGTATTCTTTTCAAACTGAAATCAACAACATAATAATGCTGATGTTCTTTGTTTGTAATATTTTACTTTGTACTTTGAAATTTTCCGACAATTTTGTTAGAGAAACCGTATTATCAATATGAACTGCCTATAGCGCTCAATACTACTTGCTTAGTTGTGGTTCTACTTCTTTCTCCCTTTCTCTAACGCCACAGTCCATTTCCCAGGGACCATCAACATCCAAAATTCATGAAATGATAGTGATTCGATGCCGTAAACCTTTCGCTCACCATCATTTCACTTTCTCCTTCACAGTGTTTATGAGGGTATTTTGGTCTGTGTACCAGGATTTCCTCTTCTTTGCAACTTTATACAAAGTCGTGTGCTTAACGAAGGCAGGCAACAATATTGTGACGTTTCACATATTGTTTCATATACCATGCTAGTAGTTAAAACATTTTAAACAATGTCTATTTTATGAAACTTTGTTTGGAAAAACTATAAATTCTTCATACGATTCGGATTCTGTAAATTAGAATGGGATAATGCTATGAATAAAAATTGCGTAAAGGAAAGAACATAAAAATTTACTGTCACGGGTTTGTGAATAGGTATATACAGAGATACGGTTAACAAGATTGAACAGATGTTAAAGTATCCGTCGTTTGTCGATTCAACATACTTTCATCGGTAAATCGAAATAACAAACAGATCATTCAAGCTCTTGTATTCTTACGTATAGATTATAAAAAATAAAAGCAAGTTCCATATAGACGAGTAGGCGAAAGTGAAGTACAAGAAAAAGAAAATCGTGCACGTTTTTTCCGCTCATGAACACTTTCCCTGATATCTCCATTACTTCACATTTCAATGATCATGGAATCCATTAGCTACTTGTCCGGAAACATGGACAGTGATATACAGGCGACAACCGGATACGGACATGTAGAATTGGCAGGAGTTTTCGGAAAAAGCCTCTTGCCCTCATCCAACCCACACTTGTTATTATATTGAGAACTGCTTCCCATGAAATAATCATAAATGTTCGTACGATTGCACAAAAATCCTAAGAAATGAATAAATGCTTACGCAATCATGGTATTCTAACAGTAACCTTTTACACATGGTTGTCAAAAAGTTCAAAAACTATATAGCATCTATTTTATATTTGTACAATGTGACTTTAAGTACATTCAATAAAGTTTCGTACTACTTTTATTAAATTTTATTAATCAAAAAGATCTATGTGTGTGGTCCAAGGTAAACGTTTGACTACATACTATATACATACCAAGTGAAAGATGCAATCACTTTTACTATTTTCAAAGCTTACAATGTCGCTTTCATGCTCATAGTTGAGGAAAAATTTCTCCAATATGGATTCCGGATTCCAAAGTATTCATCTGTATTACATAATTGATGATATGCCACTTGAACATACAGAAAGACAAACAAAGAGAAAGCAAAAAGATATTTTGTTCCTTAATCTGTCATAAGTCACTCCTGCCCGACCAATATATTAAAAGAGAAAGTAGAGAAAATACTACTTATAACTTGAAGCTATTCTATTGAAATGTGACTTTTCTTTGTCCAAAGGCATATCTCCGCATCAATTCTATTATGTTGTGTTGCCAGGAGTCAAAATTTGTTATCTACATTTTTCATGCGTAACTAAATTGTATGTCTACCTGTTCTGAGATTTCCTCCAGTAGCGATTTCCTTCAACAACGAGATAAAAATGGAGAATTCTATTAAATAAGTACATATATTGTGACTGATGGGTCCAGCATGCATAACTGAAGCGTGTAAGTATTGTGAAAATAGAAAGAGAAAAAAATATGTCAGATTGAAGAAGTCTTATGAAATATACACATAATAAAGTTACGATGGTTAGCTGAAGAAGTGACTCCATGATGATGATGATGATATAAAGAAGAAAGTCATACAAAAAACTTTGGAGCCGTAGTACCTACATTAGTACTGTGTATTGAAGTGAAAGAGCACGAAAAAAGGAACGAGAGAGAGAGAGAGAGAGAGAAAGGGAACAGTGAGCTGAAGTGAAAGATTCAAAATGATCATTTTTATGAGAAACTTTCACCATCTATGAAGAGTAAGAAAAGAAAACGAGGAAGAACAAGAGAAGTGAAAAGAGGAGCTTGATCTTCTTTCTTCTCGAGATATTTTCCTCTACTTTATTAGTCCTTTCATGCAGAGTAAAATCCTAAAAGTAGATATATTAGGGATGGTCGTACTTGCAGTATCCTCTATTGAAATATAGGGACTGTTCAGGATACAGTCAACAGTAGTGTGTATAACGCTTGATTTAATTTTAATATTATTACTGCACAATATATTACATGAATGGTTAATATGCTCTAGTGACTTGTCGACATTTCATATCCGGGTGGACGCTTCTCCCTGGGTACAGAGAGGTTCGTAGGTCATTATCTGTATTCAGACAGAAAAAAGAGTAAAGTTCGCAACAGTATCTTATTTTTTAAGTTACATATTTCTCTTGAATTAGAGCCATAGTCATACATCAAATCAGCATTGCATTAAGAATGAAAAATGAATCCAGGAAATGGCCAGGAAGCATTCCTTTTTATGATGATTCGTGTGGGAAAGAGTCATGTTGGATGATATAGTGTATTGACGGAGGGTAATGTGAAACATGCCATTTTCTACTTCTTCATCTTGGAACGAGTTTCTCTACATCAAATTACTTAACCTCTTTCTAAATTACGCACATACCAAGATAACCCAACACCCACGCCTAGCCACCTACTGGATGAAGTTTCAAACAAGGATAATTGGAAATCGCAGAGATAATCTTAACTTTGACTTGTGAACTGTGGAAACTTCATAAAACTTTCTTAATACTCAGATATGCTTACTAATTGAATTTTCCTTTCCGTTATATTAAATGTTTGACTTATTATATGGATAAACATCATATATGTAACGTGCACATACAACGAAGGGAAGGAAGCCATTATATTCAGTGCAGCTAGTATGATTCTAGAATCAACGTTCTCCGAAGCATTCCTAAAATATGAATTTATAAAATAAAATATAAATTGTAGTACTTATAGTACTTATACCTCTACGCATAAATATTATGAAAGGATGTAGTTTTTAAAGTTAAATAACATTTCCTCTGTCAGCCGAGAATCACAGGAAATTAGAAATGGGCAATAAATTGCTCATTTAGCATAAAAAGCTGCATGTATAACAAGTCAACGGCAAACTGCGCCATCGTCATCATCATACCGTCATTATTTTCCGTTTTTCCCTTTGACTTAAAACTTGAATGACTTTTGAAGAAGTGTTAGTCTTTCTCCCTTTTCCCTTCACTGACTTCACCACCAGCACCGCATTTTTGTTTTTGGTTTCAGCGAAATTCCACTACTAACGCAAAATGTGCGTTACCTCCCGTTGACTTTTCTGTCAGGGTTTACATACCTACTTCATGTTTGTTTGCTCACACAGTGTACTAGCTGAGTCGTCATCATCAAAGGACTCTGGAAAAAGTAGATTTCACAGAAACGTGTGCCTGTTTCTTGTTAGGTTTTTGTGTTAATTACCGCTTTGGGTATGTCTGTTGGTTTCCCAAAAATTCAACGAATTGTGTGATAGAGTAATCATAGCAGAAATATTGCGCTAAACAAACAAGCAAAGTTGTTTTGCACTCATACTAATTTTCACTTCTAGTGAATAAAACTAAAAATAAATCTATGATAAGTACATATTCAATATTATTATCAATGTCTGAATCCTCTACAGTTATATTTATGTAATTTTAATTCATATTTGCTATCAAATGCATATATATGATATAAACTATCGCGATTGAATATGAACCAAAATTTCTAACTAAACTAAACCTAATTTCAGATCAGGTACCTCCTAGTTCTAAAATATCCGAGTGCGCTGAGTTCGACGTGAAAAAAATAAACTCCTAGATCCAACCCAATATAAATCTATTACCTACCATCCCAAAAACCTCAGCGAAACATGCTTTACAGTTGTTTGTTTCCCCACGTTCCTGTGTGACGTGAAGAAGGAGAAACTGAAAAGAGTCAAAACTGTCGCCTCTGGCCCAGCAGGCAATTTTCCTCCATTTTCTTGTGAACTGTGAACTCCTCACGCACATTTGTAAGTATCTACTTATATATCTTCCAAACTAAACATGGGTTTTGACTCTACCTTCACCTCATAACATGGAAACAGCGTGCGCTTGTAGATTTTGACTAACTTTTTATACATCTTTGACTTCCTGAAACATTTGATGTGCCCGTGTAAATATTAGAAATGCGTACATTTTGTCGGGAAAAAGGTCAGATAAGGAAACAAGGCTGTTTGCTGTTTCATGCTGAATAATATCGCAACTAAAGAAAAGGTGCTGTGTAGTACCGACATCACACTGAATTCAGTCAAATTCCCGCAACGCAATTCTTTCCAGTTCAGTTAGTCGTTCATATAATGTTTTGCGGTTAAAAAGTTTATATGAATTTTGAATATTACATTTTAGCATTGCAGCTGAAAATCCTATATGTTTGTATAGGCTTTATTCTACTACGCAGAGAGACTTGTGAAATTATGATAGAAAACGCTACAGCTTAATACATAATAACAACATCACATACGTCTCTCATTCTCGTTAACTCTTTTTTGCTAGATCAACAACGTTAAAACACGTGTCACCTCCAGGCTACTACGACTACGAGAAAGCAGTAAAACATTTTTGTGGATGTAGCAGCAACGGGTCCATAAAACGTATGGGCACGCATAAACGACGCAAAACTTACCTCATCATGTCTTGATTATCATCACTGCCATCACAAGAAAAAAAATCTTTTATACTTTTGACATCCAAAATGGACTTCTTGACGGATTATAAGTTGAATTTTTGGCAAACGAAAGTTCTCATAAAGTGCGTGTGTATGTTCCCTTGTCTCACAAGCGAAACAACATGACATGACGTCTGTCACAGTCTTGTGGCTTCAATCCACAAGACTTTACCGCAATGAGCCTCGACTGTTTCGTTTCTTTTAATCTTTAATGAGTATTTTAGTTTTAGGAGAGGGCACGACCATCACTCGGATGGGATAATGCTCAGCTTTTCACCAGTTGAAAGGAAATAGGTGCGCAGCTAAGCTACCGACTTTTGGGAATACGATCTCCCTCCAGTAGTGATGAAATACTTAAAGTTTAAAGGATTTACTTTTTCCAGAGAATTTGGCACACAGCAAGAAGTTTTCAAGACTAACTTTGCCAGTTTCAATGTCCATCCTGAAGGTGACGCAAAGTGCGTATATTTGAAATAAGGAACTGCTATCAGTAAATGTATTTATAGATCCACTTTGTGGTTTCATCTTTATATCTGGCATTTCTTAAACCAATGCAATGTTTTGCTTTTGTCACATTTCAAATAACTTTATCCTTGAGATAGTGTTTAAAGTTCAAAGGCAATTACAAAAATGACAGTCAATCTAAATCGAAATTTTGCTTTTAATGAGCTGTGTATGGAACATTCCAAAATTGAAGGAGCGAAAATCCATTAAATTTCATTTCCGTACACACGCAAGGTTATACAAAAATTATACAAATTGGCACATTGTAAACTTTAGGATTCCATAGCTTTTCCCGTCTGGCCCAATTTTATAATTTAGGAACATTAGCTTGTAATGCTTATCTCAGTTTAGAGAATCGGATTAATTTCCATGAACCATGAACATTGGAAAATACATACATTAAGTGAAGGCTTCCAACTTGCTATGTTTTTGTACAGTTCATCGTTATTTATTAACTATTACATAAGTGAATAGAACATAATATGTAGGATATAGAGTATCAGTGTAAATTGATACGTCTGCTTTCATGCACGCATACCTATTATCATGATTATAATAATAAGTTGGCTGATAAAAGTATAATGATAGGTATTTTGGGATACAAAACTTTTTTTCCAGTGAGCATTAGGTAGGCACAATAGACAGTAATAATACTCCAAAAGGGTTAACGTTAAATTGCATGATGGACTAAAAGTGGCTATAATTGGTGAAAGTTTATATCTTTGTTTACCTATACATCCAATGCATTAAATGTAGTTAACAATTCTGAATTCCAACTATAAAATCTCTACGTTATTTTCATTTTGTTTGTCAAAGTGCTCAAGCACTCTATTGTGAATAACGTGAGCATTAAACCCTCGTAGTAATCTTGGTAGTTGCATCACTTTATTTCCATGAAGGATAATATAATACAGGCTTTAGCTAAGAAGTGCACGTGTTCAAAACGTGAAAAGTTTTTTATTATTTCGCATCCACTTACCGTGCGTCCCCATGATTAAATCCTTACGGACCACCGCAAACAACGGCTTAATGCAATATTCTCTGGTAGGCTTTTCCAGATTTTCTGCGTGAGGGTTTGCAGCAAAGCCACTGAAATATGCTTAGGGTTAGTGCTCACAAGATAGCCGTAAAGTTCATGAGTATTCCCCAAATCAGATTCCAAAACTGTCGGACGAGAAATTTGATTGTTATTGTCATTTCTTTTTTCCTCAACTCCGGTATCTACACCACCAGCATTGGTAGAGCTTTTAAACTTTCTTCAATTCTTTGTCTTTTGAAATGATATTCTACCATTGATGTATCAATAAAATTTGCTTAAAAAGAAAAGGAAACGGTTTTAGTGTAAATCCTTTGAAATCCTTATTCGGTAAAGTACTGTTTACGGTTGCCGTCAAATTGTGTATTAAAATATTTCATTAAAGTATATAATTAATTCAACTTTATGTTGAAAACAGAACCTGTAAATCATGGCTGACAAATTAATTTTAGGGGTTGTTCCGTATTGGCGGTAACCTTATTTTCTGTCATTTGTTGCTTTTAATCGTTGTGGTCAATGTCAGTTTTGTCCTTCAAGCATTCATCATGATTGCATAACTGTAATATGTGCATCGAGTAGTGGCTACGACCAATAAATAAAGCAATAGCAAGTGGACCTCCAATCCCAATGCTAGTGTTCGATCAAGCATGGATGATGTAACAGGTACAGTTCCTAGTGTTCGGGGAAATAAATTGTAAGCTTCTGAATGTAAGTTTTCAATTTGGATGTTCTCTGAAATTGCGTTTATTTATTTAACAGTAATAACCTTCGAGAGCCATATTCTTGGTAGCAGGTCACATTTTTACAAACGATGTAACCTGTACGTAACATTATGTAAGTGAATAAAAACCAAAGAAAATCCATCATTCTGTCTCCTACCCTTGATACATTTCTGTACACGTACTGAAATTCAAACGACACGTCAGGACGGATACGATTTTCTCGAAGAGGGAAACACTTTGAAGCATATATGATTATCGAAAAATGGCAGGCGACTAAAGAATGATGCAGCCGCCCATTCCCTACATGCTGTTACCTTATACTGAACTTGTAATTTTAACTGTACATATAGTCACTGTATTACATTCATCGATAAACCATATCATCCATCATTTTCGTGCGAAGGTCAAACCTTCATGCCAGACAGACCCTAGGTGTTTCCACGTGCTTCATAATAGGTACTTGAAATCCATTTATGATTGTTATTGTCCAGTCCTCTTCTCGAGAGATCGAGTCCTTGGGGAAACTTACCTACAAACGGCAAGCGAAAATATTATGATGGTGTGACTGTTTACATCAGATCGCCCGCTTCCGTCCTTCTTGTTACATCATGCAGAGAGTTTTAGTAGAAGCAAGCAACTAGAATGCCAATAACTATATTGTGCTTCGATGTTGTAATTGGGCCCTGAGAGAAAAGAAAACAGAAAATCTATAGAACAAAAAATAAGCTTCGTCTTCGATGGTTCATGGTAAATGCTCGTAATTTTGAAGAGAGAAAACATTTCACTGTTACCTACTGCGAATTCGTTGTATAAGACTCTATAAACCTACATAGATATTTGGACCGATGCTTTGGAGATGCCGGATATGGAACATTATACATACATTAGTTCAATATTTTTCAGCTGCAAGGTTGTAAGGGCTTGCCTTTTCCCTTTAGCGTATAGATTGGGGTTGTTTGTCTTGACTCTTGACTTTTCACACTGACAAATGCTATGTTTGTATTCGATTCTCTTATTCTAAAACCACGATTCGAAATACATGGTGGGCATGGTGCCATGTACAGAATGGTTCATTATGTGCATACTGTATAGGTCAAACGCCAAGTTGATTGATTCTCTAAAAGGGAATTTTATGCTTAAAGAATTCTGATATCAACAGCAAAATTGCAAGTTAAATTTAAATAATGTGATGCAGGTACAAGTACATATGTATATATGCTAGTTCTTATATTTTTACTTTCTGTTAATTCTATATTACTTATATGTTAATTCTATCTCAAGTTTAACAAATTATAGTTCAATGTCAATAAATGAATGACACGGCCACTATGGTGGTATATCATTATATTTATCAATCGTCTTTCCTCGTTTTTAGTTGCTGGTGTCTATAGGGGGAAGACTTGAAGAGATTGAGTATTTCTGCTTTATAAGCACCTCATTTCCCACGTGAATAAAATGATGTAATGGTGGTTTACGGTAGCTATCTGAATATAAAATGACACCCTTTTAAAGGAATTTGTCTCTTTAACTGTGAACCCAAGCGTTTCATATTTAGCATGTGTTATGGTCTCATTACTGGTTAATTTTTCAGGATTTAAATTCAACGAAATTACTCGTAAGGGGAACGCGAGGGAAAAGTATGATGTTTTTTATTATTTTCAACAATAAAGGAAAATTGAACTTGAAAGAGGCAAGCTAAAAGATATAAAGCCATTCAGTTCTGTTCGTGGAGTGGGAGCGCTGCGTTATATTTTTACAGAGTACACGTTCAAGACTATAATTTAAGTGATAGCTGTTTGGTCGCATCAGGATAGAGATTGCTTTCCCTTTTTCAGAATTTGGAGAGAAAGAAATGTTGAAAAAATGTCCTGGGAGCTCTCAAAAGAGCTCTTAGGCTATTAGCAAGATACTTATGTCACGCAAAAGAAGCACCACCACCAACCACTATCGTCAGAAACTAGAGAGAGGTGAAGTGAACTGAAGAAAGAATGAAGTCAGCATAGCATAATGTGTGTTACGTAGAGAAGGCAAAGAAAAGGTAGTAATGAGAAAGCACGATGATCTACTTCCCCAACCTTCTCAACTTGACTGCTACTCAACTCAGGTGCGGAATTATGGTTGTTCTCTGATGATATATCATCTAGCAAAGTGCTTCTGTACATTACGTACGTATTAAATATGAAAGGAAAATTATAAAAAGAGACGCTTTAAATACTTCATAATATGGGTATACACAATGGATATATACACATACCTTTATATAAACATGATTAAAGGAAGTAATGTACAAGTACAACTATGTGACCCCATAAGTCTTATACACTCTTAAGGTATCCCGTATTTTTATTTCCACTTTATAGCTTTATATAACCCAGAGAAAAGAAAACGTAGTAGTTTGAAATAATATCTCGACTTACAACCGTAACTAGGCATAGAATACAAGTGGGTATATATTTCGTTGGGAAGTTGGTATGAGTAACTGACTTTTGGATTTTTCCTCCGTTTTTTGCCCGTTACTTGTGTGGTAATAGGATTTTGTGTAGGTTATGTTGCACAGGAGAGGAGAAATTATAGACAGCGTATGCCCAACATTCCTATTCTAGTGAAGTTGTGGTGATAGCAGTGAACCATGTCTTGACATCTTGGGTAAGTAGCAGTATCACCGGCAACAGAAGCACGGTGTAGAGTTGTAGTTTTTAATGGTACATACTAGTAGCAGAAGTAGTGGCAGTGGCATCAAGTTGATTGACAATTTTTCGCAATGCTCCTCACTACCTGAACCTTCAAGCCCCATGAATTACATCATCGTAAATCCTTATGAAATAATAGCAAAAGAACAAGCAGTTGGGTTCGGTCTTCGGCCATCACCATGATGATGATAATACGAGAGAAAAGGAGGAAACACATGTACTTTAATACAAAGATGGGGAGAAATGGAAAAGGGAAAGGAAGATGAGAATGGACTAGAGTCATACAGAAAGATCATAATTTGACGATGAAAAGCTTCACAAAAAGGAAAGGAACTTCTTGGTGAGAAATGTGATATTCTTCTTGAAAGTGAAGTAGAAAGGGAAATAGCGAGAACGAAAAAAAATTGACGTAGGGAAAAGGAGAAAGTAGTAAGTATATTAACTTGAATGAGAGAGAGAGAGCAGAATGAGTGGGTATTAAAGGCAAAAAAGGAATGTATGATAAGTACCACTGGCTGTGAAGTAGCAGGGTTGGTTGGTCATGCTTGTGTGAAGAAACGAGGGAAGGAAAGAATAAAGAAAAAATGGCTCGTTTTCCCCCTCTCCCTACTTTGCTTCTCTCTTCTTACCGTCCTCCACTCTATAACAACAACTAGAAGAGTTGTCAAGAAATTAGAAATATGATAGTGACCAGTGACTTTGGTGTAACTCCATTATATTGAGACTCGATAAAGCACTCGACTGGTGTGGCGCGGCGTTGAGAGGGGCAATCACAGAACTGTAAGAATGGAAGTGGGCATTTATTAGCATTTTTCGTGCATACGCACTATTACAGTGATACCCAATGCCCATTATAACCATTTCCTTTACTATTAAATAAATCACGAGTTAGTGAGACTCGTGACTCCCTGTCATCATCATTTGATTCAATATGGGATTGAAAAGCCACCGTTTAAGATATCAAGTAAACCTATTTTTCTCTACCGCATTGTGACGATTCTTGCTTATTAACACGAAGATGCAAATTAACTGAACTTGTGGCTAACAATGTTACTGTATATTTAATAGTGAAACAAACTTGACTTCCTTCAATCCCCTCTGTATTAGAATCCATGTATTTCAATATATAGAGAAACCAGGGAAATTGTAGACATGATTCGTTACAACAAATCTATTGAGAAGAAAGTTACCAAAGATACTATGACACAAATAGATAGGAAGGTAACATAATATTAACAAGAATTTCTCTTCGCATTGTGTGTAATAATGAATACGGTACAAATCAACTTCCGGAATTCGGATACAATTAAAGACATTTTCTCCAGGGAGGAAATTAATTCCAATCCGTCTAAAATAAGACTCTTTCAGATTGGCTCTAAAATTAGTTTGACCCGGTCAGTCTTCACAGTTATTTGTCACGTTGAATGGTAGTTTGATATATTAAAACCTTCATCAATGACATGGTTGAGCAAAACAAATTAATTGAACACACTAATCTGCGTTATTCGCTGAAAAATAGGTAATAATACGGTGTTTCGAATTTGAAAAGATGTCGTAATGAAAAAGTCTTTTGAGCATGACAAAATGTGAAAGTAATTACAGCGCGGACAATTAAACTGAGATGAAATTTTGCTGTTCTATGTAACTTGCAATTAATGGCATGATCAGGGAAGGACCACGACGGAGAAACGCAGAAATTAAACTTATATACCAACATATATACACAGAAAGGACGACAACATAGCTTTCTTTTGTGCCTTCTCTGCGGATATAATGGGCTTTCAATAACAATATTATGTATACTGTATGCGATAAAATGAAAATGAAATGAATTCCTCGCAGAAGATAGTCCTTGTGACTCAGGGTTCATGATTCATCGTTTATTTGAGATGGGCAGAATAAATAGGTGCCTGTGTATATGCACATATAATGAGAACGAGCCACAAAAGAAGTTGAGATTGAGTTGAGAAGATTTTGCTTTTTATATCCCCTTCTTCTTTCCCTTCAGGTATGGACGTCATGTACCGGTTTTCTAGGAAATTAGTCCACAAAGTTTCCTGAGTGAGTAACTGTGACAGAACGAGTAGTCGCATTACACTATACTACATATATATTGTGTGTGGACCAAAGAAAACTTTTTGAGTGAAAGGGAATCACAGAGAAGTCTATATTTCGTTTAATTAACTGAAACCCATATAATGTCACTTCGTAGCAAGAGTTGAGAAAAGCCAGAAGGAGAAAGAGAGAGACGAGATGACAGGATCCTGACAAAAGTTCAAGTACAATTTACGGTATTCCACAACAGTCTTAACTTTTCAACTTTCACCGTGAACATTAAATAAAACGAGAGATAAACAGTGAGAGAGGGGGGAGGGGGAGAGACGATGAGAAGAAAATTAGAACTTGTACTTAAGTTTGATTTTCTTTGTCCCTTTTGACAAAAGTTAACATTAAATTACTTACTTAAACAGAACTTTTGAGAGTAGAAATTGCGTAAACGGGCTTGGTGATATAATATTATGTGGTGGTTTACCTGTACCCAGTTACTTTTACGAGTTTGTAACATGCATGGCATTTTTGTAATTGGGACAGATTATTGGAATAGATTGTAAGGATATTTGTATTGTACAAGCTGAAACCTGACTTACGGCCACTGGTCTCGGGATCGAATCCCGGTGCCGGCACCCCAAAATCCTTCTCGGCTCGGTGTGTGCTGCTTGCAGCCTGTACGGGGAAAGGTATCCTGGGGAGTACGACTATCAAAGGGAACTCGAATTATCGACTACCAGGATCCTTGCAGAGTGTCCCTTCTCTGTGAGAAGAGTCCCCGGTGGTAGATAAGCACTTAAATGAGCTTAACCGGTTCGACTATAAACATAGTATTTATATTATATTTTATATTGTACAAGCTATTTTCTCTTTAAACCTATTGCTAAATTGTCGAAAACTGCTATTCTTTAAAAACAATTAAGCACATAGCATTAATTAATATGTAAACAGAATTATATAAAGGTGGTAAGATTCATTACATTAGCACATTTTTTTCGAATTCTCCTACATGATATATATTTCGTATTTGAATATACAAAAGGCAAATAAATTGATGCTCGTAAGAAGCTATTCTGTATTTTCTTATACTAAGTTACGATTTTACATTACTGTGGTAAGAGGTCATTTGTTAGGAGCGTCTAACTGCCAAGATTTGTTTTTGTCTGCCTAAAAGTTTGGAATTGGTTGCTCCAAATTCTCGTCGGTAAATTTTCTCATTTAATATCCATTTCATTTCTAGCTCATCATTACAAAAAAAACAAGCTAATAGTTGATAGTAAAGCTGGTATCGCATCACACATACATGATGATGAGAACTTTGTACTTCATCATAATTTATTATTACCGAGTCCCTTAAACTTGCTGTCCGTGCCCTCTTGTAAGGGGTAACACAGAGCAGAACAGTGGTGCAGCGTTAATAACCCACTCTAAGCTTTTGCTTTTCATTTATTGCGTTGCTGCTACTGCGACCCCAGAAGCAGCACATTTTCTCAGTAAAGGAGAAATATATGCCGTCAATCTTAGTATTCATAAGTTGTAGTTATTGTAGTAATAGGAGCACCAGTAGTAAAAGGAGATTAAGCATGTTTGTGCTCAAAAGAAGACAAGCACAGAGACGTAGACGGTAGAAGATATAGAAAAAAACGAGTCAGCGGGTAGTACTTATTTTCTCTCTGCTGCTACTTTTTATCGTTTTTTCCGAGTCTCACGTAGCGTATTATCGTACTCCATTTTCTGTACTCTGTAATCACAATATCCTCTGTTCATTTCTTGTAATATACCTTTGTGTGCGAACACTGTTCTGTTGTTAGTTTCACTCTGTATCTTTCCGTTTCCAGAAATGAGAGAGCATGCAAGTGAGTGAATAGTGAGTGAAAAGCACAAGTAATACTCAACTTTTATACGTTCCTTTTCTACCTCTTATTATTAGCGATGAGTAGTCTTCCAGAAGCACCCCAGAGCTAACAAACAACTAGCCTGGCCATAATAATCTGGAGATTTATATATACATATCTTCCTAAGTATATACATAACATGCCAGGGAGAAAATGATTATGATGGGTACAAGTGTATGAAGATGATGTGGATGACAAGAAGAAAAGAGAAGGAAAGAGGGATACACCTTTCTTTTGGCGAGAGAGAAAAAAGGGGAAAAGGAAGGAATAAGCAAGCAGCTTCTGTAATTCTCCTGCCTTTGCATTCTAGTGTTAAGCATGTTGAAAATGACTAGGAAATCGTGCCATACACACGTGAATCATTTTCCCCTTTCAGCTTAAATTTTTTCCTTGTGCTACTTTCTCCATATATAATATTGAAACGTAGCTATTGTCCGTAGATATATCCCGCGTAAATGCAAACTATAATAAACAACTCCAAACTCAAATTTTAAAGGTTCTGTATACATCTATATTGGTAACACTACAACTCGAAATACGGTACTTGGTTCTGCTTAGTATCATTTTTTTGCTTACCTGCTCAGTTTTCATATTATTGAAATTTTCTGAATAGTACTTAATGCTTTGAAGATGCTGATGACGGTGGAAAAATAAATGTATGCAAGTTTACCTCTTTGTACATATATCTCCCTCTCAAAATACTGCCTCAAGCAGTTTTCAAGTCACTCCAAAACTCTTATTTACTATCGTCTTGTAAGACGCTGCCAGCTAGAATATTAGAATGATGTTCGAAAGCGACTGTTTAACTTCAACAACTAACGACGTAGACACACTCCTCTGTAGATGCTGACTGATGATGAATATTACATTTTTAAGTGGAACGCCTTGCAGCAGGACTAGTGTCGACACTGTAGTCAATAAGATCTTTAATAATATCATCTGCAAAATACAAGTAAAATATATAATCTTTTTCTATGATCTTAGCAAGCAAATCATATGTCAACGTGTTAGCAAAGTAAATACAAAAGAAACGTAGAAGAATTATTCAATTCGTTTTATTGCTTTACCATATACCCTGCTTGGTGGTAGGGCAGATATTAAGGCAAAAAGTACTAACGTAACCTTTAGCTTTTCACTGTATTCTCGAGATAGATACTCGACATTTTCAAAGTTGCCAGTATAGTTATATGTATTTATCTACTCGTAGTAGTAGGAAGAAGCAAGGAAATACTTTTGCCATCACCTTTTTTTACGTTGTCTCTTCTCGGTGTAGCTCTTAAGTACCTCAATTTCTTTATACTCCCACATTCATTTCAACTTGAATGCACAGACACGTTTCAGACAAAAGGGAGACAAGCAAAGAAAAAAGAAAGAAAGAACGGAAAGGCATGGCAGGCAGGCAGGCAGGAATATATATAACTCCAGTTGAAATCATTTTATTCGATGACATATTCACGGTGAGTGAGTGAATAAGTTTACAAAGCACACCGTGGCCGTGGTCCTTTGCTTGTTCAAACCACATCACCACCACCAGCAGCAGTACCACCAAGCAAACCAAACCACCCTTTTGATACATTTCCTCCTTTTTTCTCTTTCTCTTTTTTCTCTTCCACCGTTTCTTTTCTTTTCCATTTTGATACGACGGTTTTCCGTCAAATGGAATAGATTAGATGGCTGGTATTAAAACAGTTAATGACACGCTATAAAACTTGATCCAACCGTCCTCCTCAGTCGTTCATTTTATTTTCCTTCCGTCACTCTCTTCCCTCTTCATATATCATCTATTGAAGAATTATGTGTGTATATGTACAAACGTTGTACTATATAAGCACAAGTACAATGGCATACATCACACCAAATAAATGCAACTGCTACCGAGTTTCGAGAACGATAGAAAGTTCTTATTTTTTTGTTATAAAATATATACACCTTTTGCAGCTGCAGTTTTAGTAGCACTTGTTCTGGAGATATTATGTCCGGATGTATAAAACATCTAATAATATCGAGAAAGAAAAGGACCTGGGTCGTTTTTGCTGTTTTGTGACGATGTTCAATCTTGTTCTTACTTTCTTCTCTTGATCTGCTTTAGAAAGGAAAAGAGAGAGAGAGAGGTAGGAGTACAGACAAAAAGTCTCTTTCCGTCCTCATACCACGATCACCGCCACCGTGTCGTTTTATTTGTGTGTGCATTGTACTAGAAATCTTTTTCTATTAAACCTTTACCTTTCCCTTCTTAAATAGAGCACATATTATGCCAGTTTGCTTTCACTACGAGAGCAGTGAGCATGTATCATCATCATCGTACATATATGCAACCAGCCACACAATTTTCCCCACCATCTTCTCCAACACAAGCTGGTCCACTGACAATAGTTTTTTATGTCGAAGCTTAGGTACTTAAGAATCCTCCTCCGTTCATAAAAAGCAGACTAAAAAGAATTGGAAACGACTCCCGTTTGCTTGAAATACACACTACTCTCTCCGTGTGTCCTAGGGCATTTTTACGGGTAAATGCTAAGCGCATAATATAGATAATAATATATTTGTACATGTATACATTATTATTATATTGTGTAATAGCGTACTTAGAATGCAGGTACATATAGCATGTAATAAGGGAATGAAAGCTCACAAATGTTTGAAATGAAAGACCGTTTATAAGCGTGAATGAATGCTTCTCTGACTCCAAATGTTTCTCGTCGACGAGCGCTAAGTAATATTGTAACGTAGATGCTATGCTGCTGCTGCGTATGTGCTCTAAATAGAAGAAAGGTAAGTTACTTGTAAGCATCCGTCATGAAAGAATGAAAAAAGTAAAGAGTGGCGGCGGTGGTAGTGGAAGACGCTGTACGTGTGTACTTACGTTCTAGTAAGCAGTAAGTAGTGTCCCTCCTTTCATTTCAATTTCATTCCTCCATCCTCCTTCTGCCTCTTTTTTATCCTTTCTTTTCATTCATGTGTAAGTGTCTCTCTTTTGCTTTGCTTGGCACAGATAAAAAGTCCTTGGTTTTTCTCGAGAGAAAGAAAGAAAATGTGTAAGACTGAGAAGAGGTATGAAATGAAATGAAGGTTTTATGTCCTCCTGTCTCCCTGCCTTCCTGATGATGCCAACCATGCATTTTCTGATATCTGCACAAGGGACACTACAATAAGCACATATAAAAATATGGCCAAAGTAAGTAAAGTACGTATTACAACGTCGTGTGCGATGTATGAGTAAAAGGACACAGTATAAGGTTACTTCTGTGCAAGTAAAAGAACCATTACCACTACACGACCACCAAAAAGGAAGTCTTTTTTCTTCTTTCTTTTTTAGCCTTTGATAAAAAAGAGCAGAGAGAAAGTGGTCTTGTGGTGTGACTTAGTCAGGCTTTATTTTCCACACACACACACAAGATATTTACAATGTTCTTCTCAGCAGACTTGAGAGAAAGAAAGAAAAGGGAATAAGAGGAAAACCTAGTAGTAAAGTAATAACTTGAGAAGTGGTGAAAGCAAAAGTGGTCACATATACACACACACACACACACATCCAAAGACTGAAAGAACCACAGAACACTAAAACTGGTTGTGGGATTATTACCATGAAAGAAAGGAGAGGAAAACCAAAGTGAAGCTCTCTAGAAATAGAAAAGAGCAAAATGTACATAGGCATATAATATAAGGTGATCTGCTCGGAGCATTAGTGTTCCTCCTTTAAAAAAAAGTTGATAAAATTGAAATGAAATGCTGCTTATTATATTCCTGACATGAATGAGTATGTAGACGGGTCTGCGGTAAAATTTGTCGCTATTTTGGTCGGTGAATAAAAATAAACTGGTTGCATTCTGAATGAAATCCCGTTGAATTGAAAATAAGTAACAAGTAAACAAAATAATGTGCGATTACTATCATGATCTTCCATTATTACACCGAGATTTGACAAGTCACCTGTCTCTACTCCAATGTGATTATATTTGCACACAAAAGCGCTCGAAAAATGGTGGAGACAGGGAGGCGCATCACATGTCGAAAAATTTGCTTACAACTTACAATTCAACTTTACATTTAGCAATGATACATTAATGCTACCCAGTTAAAGGACAATAAGAAATAACAAAACGGATTAAGTTATATGCTATCACAAAAATCACAGATCATTACAATTCTTGTACACGTTTATGTGGTACAGTGTTCTCAATCATAACAATTAACATTAAATTGCACAAGATTCTTTCATCAAATCATCACAAGGCATTTTCAAATGAGATTATGCAAAACCCTGGGTGTATAAAGCTGCATGCCTATTATAACAAACAAGATTACTAGGCTTGATTCCAAGTAGAACACTCTAGGAGAAGCCGATTCAGCTAATTTTGTGGTAATACTCAAAAAATATCCTTGCATATTGTACATGTTCATTATATACTGCCTTATAGAGTGTATATAAATAGATTCCTTTGCCACTTACTACTACTGCACAGTGTGATGGTGCCAGCAGTCGTTTCTGTTATATGATATACTATACTCCCTTATACTTTAGCATCAGAAGTTCTTGGAAGAGAAGTGGTACAACAAAGTAATGGGATTTTCCACCAATAAGACGAATTTGTGTACAAGCTTTGTTCCCTGAAATCGTATGTCATGTCACAAAAGACAAATTACGGTGTTTTGCACGAAGACTTGAGGCATTCATAATGTCCTCTCTTCTCTGCTCACAAAAGCCAGTATTTGGTTTCCTACTTTCTCTATGTCTCTGTCTGTCTGCTGATATGTTCCACTCCCACAATGCTTTTCTACGCTCTTATATATACTTTTACTTTTTACTCTACTTACTCTAGTCAGTCAGCTCTCATCTGCATCTGGTGGGACTCGAGGAAAAAAGAAAGAAAGTGATATCTTGCATATTATTATAAAACCTATAAGAATTTGGGAGCTTGTAGTGGTGGACTTGTGGATCTCACAGGAATATTTCACTTGCGGAAGAATATGCATATATTTAGTTAGTAATGCTAGTGATGACGAACCAGTGGCATATGCATGCTAACAACGGAACGTGTAAGATAATATGCATATTTTTTTCTTTCACCAGAATGCAATGTGGGTGAACAATGTGGTGGTTCTAGACTAGTTTGTAATCGATGACGATGACTGAGTACGAAATATGCTCGGGAAAAGGAAGGAGAAAATCCACAGCTCATTAGCTGGATATTGAATAGGAAACGAGAGCCAACAACCAAGTAGCAGTCTTTTGACTGTGACTGATTCTGCCCGTTTTTGTGAACAAGTTTAAGCATCTGTGCAATTATGTATATTATGTGTATGTATGTACATGGGTGACGTAACCTATATGTCTATTCTAATTTTATTTCTTCTTGTAAACAGGCTTAGAGATTCAGGTATAGAATAATTTATTGGTTGTATTTCGGCATACACATACTTATATACAGGATGAACCAAGTTTCCAAGAAGGGTACACAAAACAAGATTTCCCATTCATTTCCCTCATGCGTGTGTACATACCTCTATTAAATTGTTATGCGAGGACAATGTATGCATAGGTATATATTTTAAGAATGAA
The DNA here is from genome assembly GCA_004115045.4 of Sinella curviseta. Classification (NCBI taxonomy): domain Eukaryota; kingdom Metazoa; phylum Arthropoda; class Collembola; order Entomobryomorpha; family Entomobryidae; genus Sinella; species Sinella curviseta. The sequence continues at coordinate 20,374,223 of CM023202.3, read as the reverse complement.
CCTTATTTATTTGGAAATTCTCCCTGGATGCTGAAGGCTGAACAGATTTGGAGACGCACATTGTCTGCATAATATAATTCTTTCACTGCTCTCTCCTTTGAAAATGACATTGCTGCTGATGCTGTTATTGTAAGGATTGTAGATAGGTAGTGTGGTAGTAGTAAGTACTCCATGGTAAATCCCAATCCGGCCGTCAGTCGAGTCATCGACGGTGCTCTCTTCTCCTTCTTGTCAATCCATCGACAAAACTACAACAACCCTCTCTCTCCTTTCAATGCTCTGCTGAGGTTTACGCTATTTACCAGAAAATTGGGAGAATGGGATAAATGTGAATGCTCTGCATAAGATAAACTAGTCTGTATTTGAAATCAAAGGCATGGCTCTGAAATGTGAATTCACATAATCATAACATAACTGTATACATATACCCAGTGGAAACTCCTTATCTCAGTTATGATCCCGTGTTCGAAGAAAACTAGTTATACATGAAACACGCGTACTTTATATTATGAATGTCTGCCATCCTCATGAATAATATTAGGGAAAGAGATGTGTACCTGCAGCAGCAGCAAGACATGCAGGATGAGAAGACGGATGACGATGATGATATGATTACAAACGTGAACGTAATGCCTACTGATACATAAAGGAATAATGATCTCATCCGGCTCAGCTTCCGTTCTTTTTTATTCTACTATCAATTTGTTCTCTATTTTCATGAAATCACTTTCTCTCTTCTTTCCCTGCCTGCCAATCTACTCTTCTTCTATACAATCGGCAACTACTGCTGCTGCTTATGCTCGTTCACTCAAGAGCACAAGTTGAACAAGAGGGACGAGAGGACGGATTTGCATTACATGGTTACCTTAATGTGCACTTGACAAGTTACTATCTTCCGTATGTCGTCGACTCATTCTGGAGCTATAGTAGTGGTAGTGGTAAACCTACCAGTTTTTCTGTTTTATCTCTGTCTCAATGTGTCGTACATACACAGATGAACACACATAATAAGTATGTATTTACATTCGACAACTCTTTTATTGTCAAGTGGGCACAATCAAAAACTTTAGGTTGCTTGGCTTGCTCACAGTGTGCACCATGGTGCTAGTTTCTCTTTTTAGTCAATTCAATGTGCTTCACTAGAAATGTACGTAACTAAAAAGGGACTTGTGTTTGTAGCAGCAAAAGCAGTGAGAAATGAATAGTAAAAAGAATGACTATACCCCTGCTGTACTTTTATTTTTCTATGGAGTCCCCTCTGCTTTCAATTTGGAATACAATACATTCACGTAATACTCGTTAGTAATTTCAAAATGGAACGGTGGTGTGACGATGATGACGGATGGTGAAAAGTTTACGTGAAGCATTCACCTTATTACTTGGAGGTATGATGAAGATGGAATACCATCCACGTACGCTGCTCCTATTTGTATTTATGTATACCAAAGAGAAAAGAAGAATAGTTCGCTGTTTCATCACCAAGCTTCCTTCGTTAACGTCGTTTCTTTTCATGATCTGCTGAAAAAGAGGATCACCATGCAAGTCGTTCGTATATGTTAATGTAAATTGGTGTGGTATAAGGGGGTAAATAATAATAATGGGAAAAGTTAAAATGAATTGTTTGTTGATTAGATGTGAACGTCAAGTAGACAAAATATACACATCAGCTTTACATGACTATTAAAATACCCACATTTTTCTCCTAGGCTTGCGTTTGTATCAATAAATTTACGTCATGCAATGTATCTGGAAAAGGAAGCAAGAATAATAGGGCCTTTGTGCCGGTGAAGCTAAATACTAAAACATGCCATTTCAATTCAAGTTTTCTCCTTGTTAGTGAATTCAAAGAATTTTTGAAGGCACGTGTGCTACTTACATTTGATTACGAGTTGGCTTCCTTTTCTTTCCACACGTGTACATAGTACATAGTTGATGCATAATATTGTCGATTTCGATGCATAGTTTCCCAAAGAGATCCCAGAGATAGATTGGCATGTCAGAGAACCATTTCCAGTCGTGCTCTTGATAGTACATGTTGACAATTTGATTTTCATAAATTCAAAAAAAAAAATTATCTACAAAACATTTATAAACGCGCAAGAATAGTGTCATATGCTTAGGATTTAATTGTGTATAAGGATTCTAGCGCAGGATCATGTCATGGCAGTTTTCTCTCGTTTTTTTCTCTTCTTCTGCCTGTAGACATAATATAATTGTAATTAAAATATGACATTTCGTTTAAATAATGTTCTATTCCTCCTTTGACGGAATGTAATTCATGTCTGTAATTGGTTTCTACCTGCTATCGTTTATCAAATGTAAACATTAAATTACAGTAGAATGTACACTTCGATATACTCTAGCTTATTACCCGGTATTGCAATACCTAACTTATTCTAAACCCAAAGAGGACCTATCACTGTAAATATAACTTCTGTGTAAAATAAACAGGATTTTGTATACTCAGGAAACCCCATTTTTAAACTGGGAAAATCGAATTGAAATACACATTTTCTATACTTTTGATACGGATGTATAAAAATATGTACATTCAAAATAATGGATTCTCTCAGCTAAATGTATACTATAGGTCCCAGTTTACTCTTGCAAAAGACAGTTAGCATTAGCGCAGTAAAGTAGAAAATGTAGAGAGTGTAACCTGAGGCAACAAAAGTACACAAACTTATGGAATAAATGGGGTCTTTCAGCAGCAGCAGCAGCAGAATCAGCGGACCCGTTTGCTTCCACTTATCCACTTGCATACCACGAGTCAGTCAAGTCAGTTTACAATACAATATCTGTACATGATGTCAATTCGCCTGGATGCAAGGACGACATCGCGGCTTCTTTCTAAGATATTCGTTCGACACATAATGTTCAGTTTTCAAACGCTGTCATGCCTCACACAAGATAAGTACATTTTGTGCTGCGTATAAGTAATGGGGACGATGATGTGTATAAAGATGTCTTCTTTCTATATTTGTGTTTGGATGATTGTAGTGGACCTCAGAGGGAGGAAAAAAGAGAGCAAAACAGCTCAGTATCATTGCCGACGAGGCAAGCTCTGGCTTTTAGTTCCTTGAACTACTTCTTCACTCATTGCCGAGTGACTGATGTGAAGTGCATACATGCATGCGTACTTATTTTTGAGAAAGAAAGAGAGACGAAATGAGATGAACAGTACTGAGCGGAACATGTATACTACTTACTGAACATACATGCTTTATCTCTCTCTTGTGGCAAAGGGAGATATCGACGACAATATCGGTGGAGAGAGAGAGGAGAAAAGAGGGGGATGAAATTTTATATAAATTCAACGTGTCTTCAAGTAGCTTGGGTGGCTTCAAATATCTTGAGATACAAAGTAGTTTCCTGCCTTCCAGCAGGGTAATCCTACAAGCACGGTGAATTGAAGAGTTTGGAACATGGTTTATACAAAAGTAGTATATGGGGTACATAGATATATTATGATGATCGTTTTGGTAATTGCCAAGGGTGTTATGTATGTAGCTGAGCGTGTAGTTCTTATGAAAAAATATGTACATAGTGATGGATCAGATATTTATTTGCCTGGTAGCTTGGTAAAGTAGAATTGGGAAGAGGGAGAAACGAAGACGACGAGTGTCTCAAAACATCCAATTCAGTCTTTGGTTGCCAATAACTAGAACATACCAACCAAAAAACTTTCACTCACTCAACTCTCTCTCTCATGGACTATCTATCTTTTTCTGTCTATTTCTTCAAAAATGGAATACAATCTGGTCGTGTCCACTCGAGAAAAGAATCTCATCCAATCTTGTCCTGTTAAATGTCACCATCGGAATGTACACACATGACAAATCAAAAAAAACAGTAGTAAACTGAAACCGAGTTTGTTGGTTGCTCTGCACATACTTTGTTGTCTGGAAGGAGAAGAGGGAGATAAAAACGAGGACTCTAGTGAAATTGTAAAAGTATTGGCTGAATTACTTGTGAGAAAATGTATTTTGTCTCTTTCTCAAAATAAGCAGGCAATGCAAAAAGAGACTTCATTTTCGAATTTGTCTTCCTCAATCGGATTTAGATAAATGTGTAGTTGCCAACTCGAATAAAATTGAAATGAGCTTATATTGAGTGACTAGAGACTGACCTCCGTGACATATATAGGTTTACATGGCATGTATACGAGATTCCCTGTTACTAGGATTATCAAACGAAAGCTGAGATGTTGAGACCGCCTGAAACAGCATAAATTGTTATATTCAATTTTGTTTCGCAAAGATTTCTGATTTCTTGTTCACTATGATGTTTAGTGTTGACTTATATTGTTGACCTTTTCCGTATATTACGCATTTGCAAATGTGGCAAATCGAAAAATGTCTCGAATACAATTTTACATTTTCCCCATTTTTCTATAGCCGTGGGACTCTTACACAACACAAATTGTTGTTCCTAGCGGCATGACTTCTCCTTGCCAATATGCCAAGAACCCACGCGTAACCATAATTTTTATTATTTCATAAATTACGTAATTTTTCCTTGTGGTATGTGTGATGGTGCTACAGATGAAATTGACTGAACCGGAAAAATGCCGATTTCCCTTTCTCTTTCTCTCTCCACTGCTGTTCCTCATAATCTTTACCTTTTACTTATAAGCCAAGAATTGCGTCACCATTTACTTGAGCTAAATTAGAAAATTCATGAATCCTTGAAATAGTTTTCTTTAATTAGAAAAGTTGAAATCCATGCTTTTTTTCTTCTTTTCCAGTTTGAGCATTCGTTGCTTTTGACTTTTTATATAAAAATCAGACTGCAAGAGGAATAATGAAATATTATGGCTATCCCAGAAAATATATTTTATCAAGGCAAATTAAAAGTTTTTCTAGAAAAAGAAAGAGGGCATAAAAAATCAACCCTTCTTGAAAGTCGAAAGTTCAAATAAGCAATACTTCACCATTCAGTGAGACACGCCGAAATGAAATGGCTATACACCGCCGGTTCCGTTTGTCATCATTTGATTTCGTTCCATTTGACGTACGTTCAGACAATTGATACGGGTGGAATACTTTTATGAATGTGAATTTACAATAAAATATATTTTTTATTATGCTTTATATTAGAAATTTGAATCCATAAATTAGACCATTTTCCAATATTGAGTGTGAATCATGAATTAAGTCTAAAGAAATATATGTGCTTAGAATTATTCAATACATTCTTATTGTTAAATGTATAATCCATTTTTTTTCGTTCCACTCCAACACTTTTATTTTCCAACAGAATATAGGGTAAATTAGAAAGAATTGAATGAAATGTAGTTTAGCCTGGGTAGATATATTTCGACTTTTATACATATTTATTCGTATAAATCGGAAGTAAAAAGGAATCGAGGGATAACCAAATAATGTGTGTACCACCGTACTACTTATATAGAATACATTAGAGTTACATGTTTCATGAAACACATTATCAATTGTGTCTGCTGGTTTCGGTGTTAGTGATTGAGTCAAATGAAAAATCACGCTTTACAAGAAGGAAACGACAAGCACATTTTTCTTGTTTTTTTTTCTCCCTAGCACGTCGAACGAAACATGGACGACTTTCAAAGCTTCAAGATGCCAAATTCCTTTCACTATGAAAAATTTGGTCTCTTTAATTTCAGTGATAGAGCATAAAAATAGTAATCTCGTTTCACATTCAGTGTATCTGAGAATGTTTAAGCTATCCGCTTCGCGGTGGCCATGTACGCCATCCGAACACACACAAAAAACTTCATATCACTAGAATTGAATAGCAGCAGCTTGTGGTGGGTTGAACGATGATTGTTACTTGTGCTTACTATGACTATCTTATACAAGAAATGCTTATAAACTTTGTTGCTGCTGCTATGGTCTCGCACACTATATTATGTACTGTGTGAGCTCTGATTGTGAGTGATCCGAGGACGAGGAATGAGTGAAATAAGCCAATGAGCCAGAATCAGAACGAAATAGATAGACGTACAAGTACACGTGCATGCTTGTACGCTCTTGGCTTTTGGTATAGCGGAAAGGAAAGAAATGCCTGAATTTCCCTTTCTTTCCCCCTTCCTATTCCTATCCAAGAACTTTTTATACAAGAAAAATCGCAATCATTGAGGAATGGGTGTAATTTTTCATTAAATCTTTTTCTCTGGTAAAAGGCTAGATATAATGTGTACATTCATGCAAGCGTTGTTCGTTCCCAGCCCACATAAATTTCCCTAAATGAGCTATTCACTTTTTACATTTTTTACTACGACAATCAACCCTTTTGTATGGTCGAGTCTGAAGACCATTTATAAAAACCAAATCTATATGATCTGATGAGTGGAAACGAGTGGGGATTAAATGAATCCTTTTCCCTTGAAATTGCCCAATTCTATGAAAATGCTCTGTCATCATAATATGTCTTTTGCAACAATGTGGAAAACTTGGAGACGCTGCCTTTGCTGTGCGGGGAAAATTTCACAATGGGATTCAAATGTCCTTAATTCAGTTTAAACATGTATATACTCTTATTCTTTGTGGAACTCCTGTCAAACCAATACGTTATTTCTGTTTTATTTGATTGTCAATATGAAAAATAGAAATATAAAAGCCAATTTTAAGCACGATTATTTGATTGAATCAGGAATTTAGTTCAAGAAATTTGTTGTATAGTTGGAATATCGTATAAACAAGAAATGTTTGAACTATCTTTGTCTGCTCATTCATTTAAGTTGCCGGTATTTGACATGTTGTGTCGTCCCCTTTTTTTACATTTGTCCCGCAGCGTTATGATATTTTGATGCTTGCTTTTATTTGATACAGTAGTACCTTAGACTAGAATCACATTCATAATGAGAATTTGTTGAAGAAATGCGGATAAATAAAGGTGTGAAACAAATCAGTAGCCGCTCATGCTGAAAATTGCATTTAAAGAACTACACGAAATGAATGAAGTAAATATGCATAGATATGGATTAAATCTTCGGACTCTTAAAATTGCGAATTGTCTGCTGAAATTTTGTACACCGACGTTTTCAGGTATGGAGAATATAATGATATGTTCTTATATTAGGAAAAATGCGTCTTGTGTACAGATTTTGTTTATCCGAATATGCATGTTTTGTTTCGGGAAAAAATTATCGTTTTAAAGGTGACTTTATAAAAATTGTCCCTCTATACAGTTTGATATTGCTTGTCTGCTTTCGAATACTTTTCCTAACCTACTACACACTTGTACGCTTGCATGTCCTACCCCTACCTGCATATTAAAATATACGTACATAAAATATAAAACGATATCTATAAGCCTTCTTCGCCAGTGACAGTGAAAACCTTCGGCTTTGAATAATGACGATTATGACATGCCCAATGTTTCTAGGTACGCATAGGCATATGTACGTATTTCAAACTACAACCATCAACGAATCTTATAAGTAGTGAAAGTAAAATGAGAAAGGCAAAAGTCAGGGTTGAACCTTGGTGATGAATATTTTGAGTTGATATGATGTATAAAGTGAAGTAGCTTGTATTTAATGAAATGCATGTATACATATGCTAGGTGGGTATGTTTTACTTTCTGCTTATTCCCATCGGCAGTGGTAATGGCAATAATAACCATTGCGATAGTATACCACAGAAAATGAGATAGAATAATGGAAAATGAAAATGGATGCATGAGGTTTTCAAGTGGTCTCTTATTCCTTGCTTGCTCCGTCTGCCTACCTCCTTACTTTCGCTCTCAAAATGAGGTTATAGGTATATCCAACTCGACGAGAAGCAGCAAAGTACAAAAGTGAATGAGATGAGAAGGACTATTCTCCGCACAACACACAAGTTCCATGATGATCATCATCGCAGTTTGTGCCCGTTGTATTCTAACCGGGTTCTCCCACTTCTTCTCTGCTTCATTTAGAAAATGACTACTTGGCTTCAACTTTCCTATTCCTTCTCCATCCCTACAAAGTGCGTATATACCTTCTGCTACTACTGGTGTACACTTAAATTTGCAGGTTTTTGGGTCTTGAGTTGTATAAAATTGTCTGCTTCTAGGCATATATGTATTATTTTCTCATGTGGGCACACATTATTACGTATGCATGTGAGTTGTTTTCTCCACTGTGCACTCCAAACCAAGTCCTCATATTATGTATCCTTTTCTCCGTCTCCTCAGCATCATCATTATCATTTTCGAGATAGTGCTTTTTCACATCTGTTTGACTGTTTTTCTTTTCCCTTTTAGCTCGGCGTGGTATTTCATGCCATTGTGCTTCTCATCTTCTTCAAACTGCTTCGTAAAATCGCATAATATTCACGCATAAATGCATATATATATTCGGTACCCACAGACATGCATTATTAGACCGAATGAATGAAGAGTGGTGCTAGTACGGCACGTTATGGAGAAAGGAATATTGCGTCTTGTGAAAAATGTTTGCAGCTTCATTTGATTGTTACAAACCATCGTTGAAAATGGAAGAGCTTCTAACCATTATGGTTAGTTATAATATAAAAGTAACATAATATGTTTATTATTGTTGCTCTGAACAAAGTGCAATCACACACTGTTGTTGTTGCATTCTTCCCTTTCTCTCCACTCTAAAATTGAGAAGGAAAGGAGGATGGAAAGAGCAAGATGAACAAGATGATGATGACGGTGGCAAACTAGGATGACTTTGACTACTACTACTAGGACGATGATGATGTTGATGGGTTGCTGCTGTTGATGATAGCAAATGGTGATAATGAGAATTATGGGAGCTTCTGGCAGTTTAGCTTTGTCTGTCTACTTTTAATACGCCTCGTCGCGCTTGCACATCTTCTTTTGGTTGTGACTGCTGTTTGTTGCTGATTTTGTTTGAAATTTGTTAGAAAATTGAATGTTTGGTTTAGGATGATGACACTGATGAAGATGTGAATTTGTCTGAAGTCTTCTGTAGGTAGGCACCAATATTACATAAGAGTGGTTGGTGGTGGGAGAGCTGGTGTCGTACAAATAATGTAAATGTGCGAAGGAGAGGCAGAGATAAACATGTCATGTGTAAGTAAGCGCGAAAAGGAAGAAAACGAAGAAGGGATGAAACGAGACATTATTGCTTCTCCTAGGGCAGCCCTGCCAACATTAAACGCGACCCAAAAGCTGATGATTCACATTCCCAGCATCAAATAATCATTTTATCAACGTGCCCTGATGTGGTCTATGGAACATTATTATTAAAAAGCTTGGTGACATTAAAAGCATTAAGGAAAGTTGTTTTAAGTACCCTTATGATCTCATCCAGTCGAATTTTTCATATCATGCAATTATTTTTAATGATGTTGTTTACATAATTAATCTGATATCTGAATGGTTCAAATGAGCCTTGTTGACGCGTGAATGAAATTCACGGGCATGGAAATGTTTACGACTCTGCCAAAACATGTTGGAATATTTGTGTGGAGAAAGTAGTGCAATGGTCAATACATTTTTTGCTGTCAAATTGGTATACTGTGATGTATGAGCTGCGTGAGATAATTATTTGCTTAACTTTTTGATGTAAAAGATAAATAAATTAGAAAATGTCGCTGAAAAGAAAATAAAGAGTTGAGTATTTACTTTTGCAAGTACAATTTATGCATGGACAGGATTATCAAGTACGCCTCTGCCAAAACTGAAGTACCTACTGTCTGTTTTGCTACGGATATTTCAATTACAAATTAAAATAGTAGAACTCTTGAGTGTAGAATTGTCGTTTCTAATTTAATTTCAATTCATAAACAACAATGGCATGACTGTCATAGACCAAAAGTTCAATTGACGTTCCTCACAAACCCGTAATTGTCTTATGTAACAGTTGCCCATATGCTACTCACTTCAAAACTACTTTTCAGTCGTATAAATGTAATTTATCCTCTGGTAAATGTAGATATTACGTAATTAGAAAATCTGAATGACTTTGGAATGAGTGTCCAATGAAAATTGTTATGTTTACAGTTTCTTTGTTATTGTCACGCTAACTCAGGCGCTGTACCACTCTCTAACCCGCATCATGTCATCCAACCAAAGTTGTATCGAACATCATGTTTTCTCACTGCCACCGGATACAGATACTTGACCATGGACATTTTCATGCTTGTACGACATCGTATAAATCCCGTGCTTGACTCTGGTGTCAGGAGCAAATGTTTCTTCAGCCTTAAGGATAACCCCGGGATAGATTCTGTTCTCCAGCTCAACTGCCAATCCAATCACATTCTCAGTTTTCTACCATTTCGTGAATGTTAGACCGTGACGAGGATACGGATAGCTTCCCGCACAATCTCCTTTGAACGTGCCATCCACAAACTTGTGCCCGACCCTTGTCTTCATTGTCAAATTTCCACATGTGTGATTCTTTGCGTTCAGCTTGAAAGCCTTCAGAACGCGAACGTAAGCTCTGTGAAAGATATCTCTTACTACACGCTTTCCTAAATCGTCGTGTCGAATGCGATGCGAGCCAGGTTCGCAGGTAGTTTATCTCCTGAGCATGTCTCTTATGCCAGCAAGAACAGTGCAAGTGAAATCAAACTTTCACAAAATACACTTGTATAGAATGTTCATATTGCTAGACCCCCATTTAAATTATGTGAATGAAAGATTTAATGGAGAATGAAAAGCTTGGACGCTGACAGAACTTATTTATAGTTTCAAATCAATCCAGAGCGATTCAATCAGATTTACTGCACAGTAGTATGAATAGTATGATCTAGATGCGGTTATTCATAAAACCAATCGTGACCACAATTATGCTTTCTCCAAAGGCTTCCTGGCAATGACTAAATCAAAATGTGTATAGGTAAAGCGGCACAAAAGTTATTGTCATGAACCAAAATGGCTCGGAGAATTATATACGAAAATATTTACTTGGCTGTTCACGGCAGACATTTTCCTTTTTCTTATCTATTTAGTTAGGCATACATACATATATATTTAATATACCAGTTGAGTTAGAATGGTTGGAAGTAATGTAGTAACACTACATGGCAAGATTCAAGGCATCCCACAGCAGTAATTTTTCATTTTGTTTTTTTTCTTCTCTGGAGCAGACGGAAGTTCAAAGAAGATGCTGAGGTACAAGGTAGGAATTAATTAATATTTCAAGGCACGTACAACAAATAAAACGAAGAAGTAAATAGAAAAAAGTAACAGGTTGCACAATCATCAAGCAGGAATCTGCTTTCTTTCTATAGTCGGTTAAGCATTTGTAGAAAAAATCCAATTCTATAATATGTACACACCATGAAGAGAATGAGAAAAAACATTCCAGCTTTTATGTAGTCCGTCGTCACATTTACAAAGATTGTCTTTATAGTGTAAGTAAACCGATCCCTATCAAATGCATCGCATGCTCCTTTACTTTTGCTTTTGTATCATTTTTCTTGATTATAAATAGTAAATCCGTTGATGTCTTTTGGCCATAAGCTTTGATTACGCACAAATATCAATTTAACAATAGGCAACATATTAAGAGACATTATCGTTGTTAAGATTATTTGGACAATAAACTGCACGTAGGGATCTAATTATATTTAGTAGGTATGTCATTGGGAGCAACGGAGGAAATACAAATGCGGTACTATAACAACGGTACACAATGATTGTCAAACGTAACTGTTTCATGTTCACTTTTAAAAGTAGCACACTATTGATTTACAAATCTCCTTCACTAATTAAATTCTTGGTCAACCAAACAATCACTGAAGATTTGAGAAAATATAAAAATCGTGATCAACAAGTTCAGGAAAGCATTCAGTTTTTTTTCATTTATTTCATTTCATGCAAGCATATAGTTGCAGGCAGTAAATACATTAAAAAGGTAATATAGGAAATGAACTACATAAAACAACGACCATGTTTTTGTCAATTTGGTTTATTTGTTTACTCAGTTCCAAGAAGAAGAGAACACAAAAAGCAACAATCCCATTCCATGTATTATGTATATATATGTTCATTACCAGGTTCATTATCATTGTTTTGTAACTGAAACAAAGCTTCTTTCGTGGAAAAACTAAGAGCATTTAGTAGAGCTTGTTATTTGTATTCATGCTACTTACTAATTCGAATATTTAGAAATTGATTTCCGTCTCAACTTTCCCTTCCCAATCATTTTATCTAAAGGTATTCAAAGAGAAAATTGGCTAGATTTCGTAAGCAGTGAATAGAAAAACTTTTAATTTTTCAAACAATGATCAATGATTTCAACATCTGACTTTAACGATTCCTGTAAATAGTAAACACGTCATTAAATTTATTAGGTTACAAAACAAAGTGAATAGTAAGTAATTTCTTTCAAATTTCTAGATCGTCTGATTCGTACAATTTGTACTCAGTGTACGCTTGAACATTCTTGAGATTTCGGGGCAAAGTGGAACGCGCCGTTACATACAGCCTGCCAGCCGTTACATTACTATTGCTCTACAATCATAGCCAAGTCTTGAATTTGATTTAGTTTTCTATTTTTTGTTTATCTCACAAATGCGTATTTATTTAATTTGAGAAAATCCTAGCTGTTCGCAGTAAGTTTCTGTATCCCTATATAAAAATAAATTCCTTAAGATATTTCATGGGTTTGTAGTGTTTTGAAGCTCATTCCATGTAAAAATGGACTTTCACTTTTGATGCGACAGAGAAAATGAACATGACAAATGCGAAGACATGTCTTTTCTACACAGAGACTTCTTTAAGGAACTACCAGTTTTAAATTTATTTACAGTCTGACATAAATTGATAACTCTCTCATATTCCTCTCTCTCAGTCGTAGTCACCGACCCCAGAGTACACTCTTTATTCATTGCAATATCATCATCAGAGTGAGTATTTATATAGGTACTTACATGCGTAATGCTGCTGTCACTGTGTAACATATTTGATAATACTACCACTTACTATTGTGGCGGGGTGGTGGTGGTGTGTACATACGAATTTATGAACAAGTTTAGACATAATTTAATCTACTTTTAGGAAAGTGCTTGAGGTTTTGCTTGAATCAAGTAGAGTGGAGATGGTTTTCGAGTGGGACACGACAGCACAACGACATGGGAAAAAGAACGAGGGAAAGAAAAGCGGACAAGGAGACGCGAAACGAAGACGACGCAGAAGAAGAGTAATCAGTTTTAAAGTGGATTTTCCTTGAAATGGTTGACTTGATGTGTACGAAGTACTTGAAAATGTAATGTAATACGAAGAATCTTACGTTATTATTATGGCTTCATGTGGGAATGTATTTAAAATGACACGGCGACTGGTGAATGTACTAAACGCCAAAGTAAAATGTACTAACATTAAATTAAATGCATTATGTATACTCAATTTTAAATGGTTTCCCCAATTTTTCAAGTAATTTATGTTGGAATAATAGAGGAACTTCAATTTAGTGTTCTTCTCACGGAGAAAATGAGATTCTTCAGCACAACCAATCATGAGAAACATCTTACGAAACACAAAAACAGCTCCATCAAATCAAAATTAAAAACTACAGTTTTTGTTACAACTCTTGAAATGTTGTTTCTAATTATTTTATAGAATGGCAAATCTAATATAAAAGAATTTTACGCTATGAAGCCTACCAACGTGGGGAATGTGAGACGCCTACGATTTCTTAACATGTAACTTTGTAATTTTAAATAAATAAGAAATAAATAAATTCAATTACATATAGCACGTGTTCCATCAAATTATTGTAACGAATATACTGTTAAAACATTTTACGAATTACAAAAACATCTCACTGTAGAGAAAACAAACTATACAGAGCCGCCGTCGTCGTTCACTGATGCTGTGTGTTATTTCAGTATACATGGTGGTCTTTTCTACTGACTTTCCACCGTATTTCTCGCAAGCAGTTCCAACTCAATCGAGTCCAGTATTGCATAAAGGCAAGCTTGGCAAGTTGCTTGATAGATGGTGTGGGTTGTCGGTTTAGGAAAAGTAGGAATTTAAGACGGAGGCTTTTGCTGCAATGTAATAGGTGCTTTCCCTTTTTATTCAATTTGTTCGTTAGTCATTCATTAATTTATTTGCCGTGCCTAGTTTGTTATTTTTTCAAATATAAATCTGAACGAAATCATTTTTGAGTTTAGCCTTTTCTAATATATTTTCTCCGTCGTTGCTAAAAAAACTACGCCTTTTTAAAACTTCATCATGCACATCACCACCACAGTTGTATCACGCAATAGTTTCAATTCTATTCGTTTTCTTGGTGTATAGGTTGTGTATTTGTGTATGTCTATGCCAAAGAGGTCTCGCTTGATTGTGAATTAAATACTGTTTGTTCAGCACTAGCAGCACCATCAACATCAAAGAAATAATGTTTACGGTAATTGCAGTCAACTTTTTTGAAAGAAATAATACCCTGCCTAAAACGTAGGCAACTTTTTTATACGTACTTTCTCGTTTACAATTGCAAATTTTTCTTTGTCATGAGCCTCGTTTTTGCTGGGAACAATTTTATTTTTATTGTTATTATAAAAAATAGCATCACGTTCACTTTCATGCAAATTGCTTTCTCCAACGGGTGGAAAAAGCATTATGACTACTACTCTGAGTTTTTACTGTGCGCTCGGTAGTGTTATAACTGCGTGTACGTGTAAATGTACCGAAAAAATAAATATGATACGTAGGACGGTTGGATTTAAATCATTTTTGGTACGTTTGCATTGTTTCCCGTTTTATTTTTATTGTTTTTCTCTATTTCCTATGGCCTCTGGTCTTCCTGGTTAGTAGCAATAAAATGTTAATACGAATAATTACCAGGTTTTGTTGTGCTTAATTGCAGCTTTCTTTTTCCACTTCTCTTGGCTCAGCAGGCAGTAGTTTTTTTGAATGTAGTAAAAGGAAATTATGCATAATTCTTGGCTAAATTATAAAAACGTTACGTAACTTTCGAGGCGAAATAGAAAAAACAAAGTTGCAAAATCCGAATGAAATCAAGAAAGTGAGGCTTTACTGAACATACGCATTTTCTTCTTCTTGCTCTGTTTCATTCTCTTGAGGTTATTGCTTTTAACTTTTACTCTGTATATGACTTTTTGTTGGAAATGTTGTTTCCGAAATAGTATTTACTTACACAAAAACGTTTTTCGAGCACATAGGACATGAATGAAAGGGCTATTTTGCCGCAAGGATCGATCATTAACAATTTTTAAAACACACACTTGCTGCGGTAGCCATTTAAACTGGAATGCTTCATGAATCCGGTGTTAATTCTCGGGTTCCAGTAGTTTTGAATCGCTGTTTGATCGCATCGTTAGAAAATAAGAGTGTAAATATATAGCTTTGTGCTTTGTATAGACACTATTAGACACACGACTCTGTCGACATAATTTATTCTTGTTATTAATATTATTTTTTGTTGAAAAATTCAACTTTACTTCCCTGCTGGAGCGGCGCTGCTAGGTATTTACGAACGGGCAATGTATCAAAACTACTTATCGTTGTGTTAATGACAAAGTTCATGACATTAAGAAGTGAGAAGTGTTAAAATTGGTGCGATTAACATGAATTTGAGTAATAATCTACAACACCAATGATCCCTCAGTTAAAAAATAAACGCTCAGTTTAAGGTTTTGTCGAGGTATAATTTATTCGTAACTCCCTGGGGTAACGCGCTACCGTATACATGGAATATTTGACATTTTGCGTTTGGAATTTGGAACACAGTGCGGTTGTATTGTAATAAACCACAAAATGATTCCTTTAGACTTTCCCTGTGCTGCTATTAGGTAGAAAAAGTAATTAAACTACTCCGTAAAGTATGTGAAATGCATTCATACCATTATCATCAGCTATCGCCAAGATCAAAATAGTAAATCGGTGTAAATGGAATGGCTATAAAACCACTTACTATTAGAAAACAGAAGGCCGTCTACCTCAATTCAAAGTAAGTGTATGCAAACTAAAAGTTTTAGAAACCAACTAGTGCAACATAATATCAAGAACATGAACATAGGAATTCTAACGAATAACTGCACGTCCTCCCCACAAACTACTGAAACTAAGTACAGATTAGAAAAATCATTTTGGCGAAATTAATTTATTTTGTTTCGGATATACAAAATGAGGCATCAGACTAACGGAAAGTGCATTTTAAACTTTCAATTGTAAATATTATATTATTAGTTATTTTGAAGTGAAAAGTGCTACTCAAACTCAAGATCTGAAAACGTAAACAATTGAAGATCACCATCACGTTTGTTTACTATGGTTCTAGGTTTTTTATTAAATGCTGTCAAAAATACTCTCGGAAACAAGAAAAAGTAAGCTAATTTTGATAACAACTTGACTATAATGTATGGAAACACTCTAACGCATGTAGGTATAATTTCGTTTGGAAACGGGAACTAATGCAAAACCGACATTTGCTCCAGTTGAACTCATTGGAAAATATGAAAAAACATGCATGAATAATAATGCATTCATTATCTGCACCTCCATCATCATCATATTGCACTGAACTTTCCACTACCTCCAAGTCAAACAGCCATCAATTTCCATTTAAAATGAACAGAAATCTGCGTGGGCTATTATTTGAACCCAGTGGGCAGCTAATAATTAAAACGACATGTCAGAGAAAGCTAAGCATTCCTTAATGCATCGCATGACATTATAAGAACTAGTACATGACCCTGCTTATAGGAAATGCTATCAAAAACTACCAGAACTATGTACTGGTACTTGGCCATGTTATAACAGCCAATCTCTTTTTTGTCTGCAGGGAAAAGAGTGTTTGAAGAAAACAAGAACCACTAAAACCAATGTGAAACAAAGTTTATTATGTTTCATGACGCAAATATTGAGGAGCGCTAATGCTAATCCGAAAGTTAGAAAAGTACCACCATCACCTCCGCTACGAGAACAACAAAACAAAATGCGCCATCACCTTTTCTACCGTCGTCCCTACTTTTTACCTATCGCTCCCATTATTAATGTGTCTGTGCATAAAATAAATGTGGAAACGTTTTTTAGTTGCTGCTTCCGGCATTTCTCTTCTGTTATCACCTTGCTCACTCCACAATGAAAAAACAATGTATTATAATAATAATAACAAAAGCATTTCCCACTGTAGTTCCCACTGTGTATTATTGATGTTGTTCATAAAACTGTGTGCTGCTGTGAGCAATTATGTCCATACGAGAAAGTACATGCTTTACATTACTATTCGCACGTTTATTCATATGTGCATTTCTGAGCACTTTTGCAAAAAAAAGATTTCTCAGCGAAAACCTGCACGTATGTAATTACATTATGGAAAGATATATATGCATGAATTAGATATTAAAAGTAAGCCAGTTTTATCCAGAGTAGATGTTTCTCTCTCAGCGTTTCCTTTAAAAGCAGCCGTATATACATAAGTATACATACATGCATAATAATGTCTACGTTGGGCATTGTGTCAGTAATAAATTGTTGATTCCGGAAATAAAAAAGTCCTTTTTATGTTGCCCACCATGCACAAAACTTTGGTACGTGCTTTGTTTACTAGTCGAGCTACGTGCAGCAGTGCTTGCATCGGTGCTTGCTGCGGCTGCAGGTTTACTATATTTAATTCTAATTCAACACAAACATAGCAGAGCTTTTAATGATCTTTTTCAGCAGGGAGTGAGCCGGGGATATCAGTTGTGGTTATTCTGAATTGAGCAGACCTCTTTTTGTAAGGAAGGCCATACGACTAGAAAAGGGTGAAGTGTGAGGTGGAAGGTACCTAGAAAACTCAACGTTTGCGTTAAGTCTAGTCACACAGTTACTTTCTCCTTTCTTTTCATTTTATCTGCCGTGTGTATTTTTTTTTCTCTCGTCTGACCAAAGACCTGGCTCCATTCGTTTGCCCGTTGAAATCAAAGTCGCAGTTGTAAAGGTGGACACATAGATACATACTAAGTACATATATATCTATAAAGTGACTTATCTTGTTGTTGCATAATACGGGTAAAAGTGCTGAGTATTTCGGTCAATCCTGTTATTTTGGTTTAACGACGGACATTATTCTATGCTTACACTTTGCTCACCAGGAAAGAATAAAACGCGAGAGAACATTAAAGCGGCTGACTAATTCAAAATACCCCATGGAACGATGCACACATTCTCGGTGTGCAGCACACAAAAAAAACTTAAACATGCTATGACAGCGGCACGATATTCACATCGAAAACAAAAATCCTACCATGTTTTTATGAACAATTAATTCAAATAGGACGCTCACCATGCGATTTTCATTTAGATCGTCAATTAGGCTAGTTTTACAGCTTAATTTAAGTACACTAGGTTGCCTGTCACCGACGCTTTATAAATTGTTCAATAAGTAATATACAAAAACAAGAACATAAAATTGCTAACGTGTTCTTGTCGTTGTTTTGCTGTTGTACGGTTTGAGCTCGCTGCGAATTAGTTTGACTTTGGGCCATAACAATAATACTTTTACCTGTATGAAACCTAATACATACAATACCTACATTGCTTAGAGAAAGAGATGATTTCAATCATACCTCGTTTTGCAGTAATTTACTTCAAAACGGTCGTTCCATTCATTAGCTTTTCATGTTGACGGTAAAGCAAATTTTACTGCAGCCAAATCAAGCGCATTCATTCCTGCTAAGTCTACCCTACTTATCGCTAATCATCCATATCACCCTAAGTCAAAAGTCAAACCATATGCCTACTATGTACTACTGGTGCTTAGATTTATTTATGTGGTAGTTTTGTTTGGGAAAATTATTTCAAATCAACTCTTGAAGTCTTACATATTCCAAAATATTTCACTCGCTCGCTACCAAGATGAAAGTGAGCAATGAGTCAAAAAAGAAAAGGGTGGTGACACATTACATATGGTTGAATATTGTAGTACTTAAATACTCGACATTTATAACCGACGAAAAATACAAACGCAGCAGCATAGCACCCAAGTGAAACATCAATAAATGTTATGTTGTTATGTAGCTGTAACTGGAGAGCGTTATCAGATTTTCCAACCAAATTCTAAGCGTATCATGGCCAGTCAACCAGAGACCAAAAAGTAGACAAGTAACCTGGCAGACACAGTATTATCATATTGCTTTACGTGCTTTTGAGAGGCAACTTATTCAATTACTCGAATTATTGTGACTCTTTGATTTCTCAAAATTGTTGTTTGACAGAAATTAATGTGTATGTGTAAGTCTTCGTCTTTATGTTGACTTGCGTTTTGCTTAGCTTTGACACTTCAACCGTTCACTGTACTCCAATGCTCCTATCATCATTGGAATGTGGTTTTCCTTGCCGAATGACTCCTAAATGTACAGCACAAATAGCACTGTGGGTGCTTTGATAAATTCATGGCATAAATGAACCATATCTCCCGAGTAAACTGCTGACAAGGAACAATTACGCAAAATGAATGAAGAGTTGTAGTTTGTTGATACGAGCCAATATAACAAATGTTATTATGAATCGGAACGGGTGTTTTCGCTAAAGTATACAATAGCTTTCCCGGGAAACTGTTCTGGTGGTGGTGATGAGGGAGTAAAAAGGTGTATAATGTACTATATTATTATTGCTATCTAAATAGTATTTGATATACAGAGAGAGAGAGCTTTTCATCTTTGCTCGCAATGAATGTACGTATGATCACTTGAATAATATATACCAAGAGAAAAGTAGCTAAACGCATTACACACGCGCCGATTACAAGGAGTTGGTGAACACTCTTTCGGAATAGGAGCATCTATTACGTTTATTTGAATTTGGAGTAGAAAAGTAATATACCGGTGAAAGTATGGCATAGCTTGCGTATGAACCTAAATACATATTCTAGTCTGCACGCTACACAGTCTAATGCTTTCCTTCTTTCCACACTCCACTCAACACGCATATATCCAAATTGCAAATCCCATTATTTTGATACTTTAAAAATGAAGTTTTCAGCTTCACCCTCCATAAAGGAACTCATCAGTTTTGGTGGAGACGACACATCCTAAGCACCGTGATATTAGCTTTGATGCAGAGTAAAGTTCATGCAATGGCTGAGTGAGTGAGATGCGACATCAACTTGAATTAAGCTCAGTTTTACACGAGTGAGCAAGAAAACCCAAGTGTTACCAATGAGTTGTGCATAGTTAATGATAAAGTAAATCAACACTGAAAATGCCAAGTAGTGGCTCGAACCATTTTTTATAGGAAAAAGCAAAAAAAAAACACTGAGCATGTGGCGTTTGCCTCCTTTACCAATACATAAATACTCCTCACCACATATGCATATCCATTTTAATTCTGTATATAATATACCTACCTAACAAAGAGTAGAGTGGGATAAAGTTTATTAGACCTTATCCGGCTGCTTTCCAATAGCACACTTGTCTTGCCGTGGCTTAGCATTTATAGATTACCTACAAGTATTTTGAGTCAGGAGCGCGGAGCAACACAAGCCAAGCATACGCCTGGCATAATTTTCCCTTCCACTGCCACCGTTATTCTTACGTAGACGTTATTACACTCTCGCACCAGGCAAACATTATACAGGTTCTCTAGCACAAATGACATTTTCGTACATTCCTCAGTGTACACGCAACTCTGCAAAATATTTAGAAATAAATAAATGAGTCAGGTAAACTAATGGATGAAAATGTTTTTCCAGAGTACAAGTTAATGTTAATGCATCAAGCAGAACGGCTAAGAAGACCACTCTACCACCATCAACCTATTTATTTAGAGAAAGGAATGAACGAATGACATGTAGAAATTACTCATTGATGGATATCGC
This sequence comes from Sinella curviseta, assembly GCA_004115045.4. NCBI lineage: Eukaryota > Metazoa > Arthropoda > Collembola > Entomobryomorpha > Entomobryidae > Sinella > Sinella curviseta. The sequence goes on along the minus strand of CM023202.3, from coordinate 20,353,492 downwards.
CCATTGCCACATTCAAGTAAAAAAGTGACTAAACGTGCCAGCAATACCACCACCACCATCACAGCCGTCGCTGCAATACCAAAGTGATGGAAAGAGTAGGAAAGGTATATAATGTAGTTCATGTATGTATACATTTGATGTGCTAGTGTTGTATTAATTCTAGTTCAGTTGAATGTAGTACCAACATTGCTTCCGTTTGTAGGATACATACCACATACTATTATTTGCTTCCTGGTTCAAGCAAGTCTATGAAATCACCTTGTTCGTCTGTTCTTTCGGTTCGTTTGAATGAGGATTATAATAAAATGAAATGAGCAGAGGGAGTGAAAATTGAAGGTATAGATGTTAGGAATGCACAGCTTAGCTCCATACATCACATTGACATTCCGTCTAAAATTATCGACATACTCGTTGAGTGAGAATCTACAGCGAGAATAATGTTTCGGTTCGACACGAGCTGATTGGATAGTAAGATAAATTTACAAGTACAACATGTCATGCCAATAGTGCAACGGTTGTATTTCTACTACAATGAGCTTACCACGACTTTATATTTACCAATTTGACTTTATATTTAGGATAATTGAATACAAACTAGCGCAAGACTAGCAGAGAGGCCATTGTGCAAGCCGTGTGTTTAATTCAGAGAACATGGTAACTTTAGCCATGCGTTTGTTCAGGAATTTCACTTGGTGGTTAAACTCATTTTGCTTGTGTTTTCTCTTCTGGATCCTAGGTAGGTATAAAATATTGAAGTTGAAGATGATGAAATATGTGACCTGGCATGGTCTAAATGAGCGACGCAATATTGAAACCTAGAATTAGTGACGGAGGGAGCACAAATATGTAGCTTATTCTCTCGGAGAGAAGAGTCAAAAGGTAAGCAGTGCGCCTCTCTGTATATCTTATACGCATTAGGTAGAAAGTAGAAACATACATTTTTCTTCCAGTATTTGGGGAGCTAGAAAACTTTGGAAAGTTGGAGTGTGATATGTGGTTCATGTTATTTCTGCGTGTGCTGGCAACGTCGTGTGGTAGCTAGAGTTTTATGTGTAGAAGCTTACACAAACTTGATCCATAATTATAGCCTATTGACTATTGGATACCATTACCGGCCCAACTGACTTCTCTACGCTGCTAGCTGTTTGGGTATAAGTAATGCAGACTAGCAGTTGTGTTTATCATTTCAGGAGTTTATAGGTATAACCAAAGAGACTGTCAGTCTAGCTGGAGATTTTTATATACACACAGATATACACACTGTCTGATTCCATTACTGTCTCTTCCTGCGGATCCTATAACATCCGCTTTCCCCCCAACCGACCGACCGGCGACCCGACCAACCAAGTTAGGAAAGTTTTCCTTCTTCGTAATTAATCTACTTCCAGATTGGTATGTGAACACTTGGAATTGCACAATTAACAAGGAAATGAATAGGATGAGGGTTTTCTCGTCTGCACTTTCCACATCCATATCTTACCTATGCCTATTACAGACACACCAAACTAATGGTATGAAGACCTGCTACCATTTGTTGCCGATCATGATGACGATGCTCGTGGATCATGACTGTACAGTTTAAGTTTGCGCATCTCCTGTTCAGAGTTCTCAACATTCTTCAAGCTCTTGTTGGAGAAAGTTAAGAGTAAAAATGAAAATATGGCAATATTTAATATTGATCTATTGGCTGAAAAGTTAAAGACATTAAGCATGACGTCAATACGTACTATATGCATGTAAATGTAAGCAGAATCAAAATACGTTTAATCAACTTAAGCAGTTTAAAAAGTGCTTCATTTGCAAAAACACTTCCGTCTTCCCATCCCGTATCAGTTCGACAAAGAAAATGAATCTGCATGCGACTTTTACCTGGTGGTGGCACTACGCTAAAAGCCTTATTGCGAAACACCTGCCTAATCATTCTGATACATTATCATCATTATTAATTCATCGATGCTGCCAAGTAGCTTGTTCTTCAATAAGAACCAATTTTTTTGTTTAAAATTGTCAAAGTGTGTTATCTTTCCTTTAAAAAGTTCTCACATCTTCTTGTTCCTTCTTTATTTTTTTCCTCTTCGAAATGGCATGAAAAACCTTTGACGTGTTAAATCGTCTTTGCTTACTACTACACACTCTCTGTATATATGCAGTAGATTAAATAATAATGAACGATCAATTCAAATCATGCACGTAAATTTCTCGTCGCATCTACAAAAGGGGGTCTTTTCACTCTTTTTAATGCACATTACTCACTCTCTTTTAGCTGTCTTCATCTCCCTCTCTCTCTCGCCTCTTTATTCTCTCTAATCAATCTTCCCTTTTCTCTCACACTCATTGATTGGATAAAAAAGAAGTTTAAATGCTATCATCATCTAACTGCTGATACATTTTAACATTGCTTTTTTTCTATAAAGCTCGGCCCAGCAGCAAAGCAAAGCTGTGAAAACTTTCGTTAAAATCCTTTAATCGGTTCGCTAGACTGAGAAAATTTTCATAAAAAACTTTTCCCTTTTAGAAAAAATACATAAAAAAGAAAATCCTTTAAAAGGGTTCTCTTTTTCTGGCTACGCGACCAACTTGCCTTCTTTTCACTCTACCGTACAACTGCTGTGTGGACGCAGGGAGAGAAGGGACTACTGCTGCTACTAATACAAAACTAATACAACATGGCGAAAACAGTTATGTGTAGTAATCACTGTCAAGAACTTTTTCCTTGGGCTGAAAGTAAAATGGAAAGGTATGCATAGGACAAATATTGTGCATGTACAAGAAACGTATGTATTGTCAGGTCTCTTCAAACTGAGACTATTATTCTTGCTTATTATGCAAAGGAGTTGTGCTCTACTTTTGCGCATAAGCAAATGAGTTTAAATTAAATGCTCGAGTTTTCGTTATTCAAGTAAATGAATGCGTGCACTGTGGAAAATTCCTCCATCAAGTGCGCATGCATACTTGCTTATGGAGCTCGCCTCATATAAAAGGGCGAGCGGCCGAGAGCATCTTGGTCAGTTGTATTTTGTTTTTTCCTTGAGAGTAGTTCTCGTTCCTTTTGAGATGGTTTTCATTGAGCTTGCTCTGAAAGTTGTCTAACAAGTAGTTGAGTGCCTAATCCCTCCTACTTATTTTCCGTTTTCGAGATTTACTTCCGAAACGAAGTTTCTCAATTCCTACTTCAGTAGTTTACTGTTGTTGACGAACTATGAGATTTCCTTTGTTACAAAGACGTTCTCGTTTAGCCTGACAATCGTAACCTCCTGAAGTTGTCTTTCTTTAAAAAACAAACATCTTTTCGTGTTTTGCATAATTCTTTATTTTGCATAAGTCACCTCACCGATCTTTGCATTTTAATGCATTTAAAGGTAAACGAACCTGAATTCTTGTAAGGACTTTGTAGCTAACGCATATTTTTGCATAGAGCTAAAAGCAAACCTTACAAATTGGGGGCTCAACCGGGATACCTTCAGATCGGTGACATCATATTTTAACATACGCATTTACCCTGCACGAACGCAAGTCGAGTTTCTCCTTGTTTTCCAAACCTAGTCATTTGAGTTGAGTACCTCCTCAAACATTAGTTTAATTATTTCCCGGAAAACCTGAGATTCCAGTTCAGTGCAGTTCCCAGGTTTCCAAAAGTTATTTCCAGTCGTATAAATACTAGCTTGAGAATAAGGTTACTGTGCAAAAAGCCCTACAGCTGTTATAAGGATACCTTTGCTTACCAAGCTGTGGTTGCTTAAAGGCCACCTCTGCTTACCAAGCTGGTGGTTGCTTAAAGGCCACCTCTGCCTACAAAGCCAGTGGTATCTTAAAGGCCACCTCTGCCTACAAAGCAAGTGGTAGCTTAAAGGCCACCTCTGTCTACCAAGCAAGTGGTAGCTTAAAGGCCACCTCTGCCTTCCAAGCAAGTGGTTGTTTTAAAGGCCACCTCTGCCTTCCAAGCGAGTGGTTGTTTTAAAGGCCACCTCTGCCTTCCAAGCGAGTGGTAGTTTTAAGGCCACCTCTGCCTACCAAGCAAGTGGTAACTATAAGACCACCTCTATCTTCCAAAACTAGATTGAGGCATAAAATAACCACTATCTGCCAAACTAGCTTATAGGTTACCTTCATAAGATTACCATATATAAGGTGACTACTAAAGGCTACCGTAATAAAATTACCTTTATTAAGATAAGCTTACCTGACTCTTGACTCTTGGCGTAAATTCACTAAAAAGAATTACCATATTTTGGAGTCTAGATTTCCCATTTCTCACAATGGACGAATTTTATGGATATGCTAATGCACGTACAAATGCGCATCTACACCAAATAAGCCACCCAAAATTACCTGCTATAGCAGACACATCAGTTCAGTCTCCAGAACTGCTAATTACACAGACGAACGGCCAGCCTGTTGATATGATAATACATGTGATGCAGCTTATTGAACAGCGTTTAAGCCATCAACAGCAGCAAATGCAGCAGTTTCATGAGCAACAGGTGAAATTTGCATCCGCTGCATTAGAATGCTACAATGCATTCGCAAACCCCAATGGCATTTCTGGGCAAACAGACCCGGCGCAAAAAGACGTGCAAACTCATACGCAGCCTAAAGCTAATTCTAGGCAAGTTGAATCCCATACACGAAAGAACATGAAAAACGCTGTTCTGTTTGAAGATTCTCGTGACCAACATATTTTCCATTCAAAGTCTAAGGTCAGCGTTTGCACTTATTATGGGACAACGGATAAAGCAAGTATGTTTGAAGTTGTTTAGTATTTAGATAAATACCGATCACTGGTTAAAAATTCATGTATGATGCTGGTCTATGTTATTCCCGTTCATTTAAACGGAGAAAGCCATGCATGGAGCAAAGATGAGTTTGCCTCTGTCAAGAGATGCAACGCAAACAAGAACGCTCTTGTGCTAATGTTGCATGATGATGATACCGTGTACAGCTGCAATTCAAAAGAAATTACGCTACTACCAAACAGATTGTTTGAAGGCGGTTGATCATCGCTGCTTATTTTAATAGGATATTTTTGTTAATTAAGAATTTGGTATATTTTATAATTTAAAGTCTACCGTCAATATTAGTAATTAGTAATTATGAATATATATCTAAGAATTTAAAATAATGATGTAAATGATTTTTATATAAGGTTTATGGGTAAAAAATAAATAAATTCATTTTTCAAAAAAGGGGGAAAGGGTTGTCAGGTCTCTTCAAACTGAGACTATTATTCTTGCTTATTATGCAAAGGAGTTGTGCTCTACTTTTGCGCATAAGCAAATGAGTTTAAATTAAATGCTCGAGTTTTCGTTATTCAAGTAAATGAATGCGTGCACTGTGGAAAATTCCTCCATCAAGTGCGCATGCATACTTGCTTATGGAGCTCGCCTCATATAAAAGGGCGAGCGGCCGAGAGCATCTTGGTCAGTTGTATTTTGTTTTTTCCTTGAGAGTAGTTCTCGTTCCTCTTGAGATGGTTTTCATTGAGCTTGCTCTGAAAGTTGTCTAACAAGTAGTTGAGTGCCTAATCCCTCCTACTTATTTTCCGTTTTCGAGATTTACTTCCGAAACGAAGTTTCTCAATTCCTACTTCAGTAGTTTACTGTTGTTGACGAACTATGAGATTTCCTTTGTTACAAAGACGTTCTCGTTTAGCCTGACAATCGTAACCTCCTGAAGTTGTCTTTCTTTAAAAAACAAACATCTTTTCGTGTTTTGCATAATTCTTTATTTTGCATAAGTCACCTCACCGATCTTTGCATTTTAATGCATTTAAAGGTAAACGAACCTGAATTCTTGTAAGGACTTTGTAGCTAACGCATATTTTTGCATAGAGCTAAAAGCAAACCTTACAGTATCCACACAAAAAACTACGCAGTAACAGTTTCCACTCTCAGGACAATCTAACGAATGACTGGAATATGGTAACACGTCGCAATGAAATATATGTAATAAGCATATTGCTATAAAGAGATTCAGGATTCTCCGCCATCACTACTACCACTGCTTGTTATCTTCATCAAAGTGTATATTTTTCAAGTATGCATGTACACACTTTAAATACGATGGCAATTTTCTCTTATGCGAAAAGAGCTGGTGTACTTATTTCTACATTTTTGGGCTCTTGCAACTGCCAACACTACAGCCGTAATGTATGTGATATATGCAAGAAACTGATTTAAGTGTGCACTCTGTACATAATGTAAGTAAAGAGGTAGAAAAAGGCTTAGAAAGCTTTTTCCATCATCATTGTTTCAGCAAAACTTTTTAATTTTTAAAAGCCTCTTCAGCCCATTATTCGTAAAATCTCTTCTTCGTCGGCTCAGAAATTTCTCCATGTCGCAATAGTGTTGTAATATGGTAGAATTGATGGAGAAAAGTTCCCCTCTACATACATCACCACATCAAATCGATACCATATTAGTACTTTCTACATATATCCGATGAAGCAGCAATAATATACTGTTGTATGTATGTACGGATATTGGAAGCAATATAGACAAATATAATTTCATTTTTTCACTCAGCAGTGTTCGTAAGGCATATAATGCTTACCTATACCTTATACTGCATATCATCATAATGACAACATAACAAAAGAAATATAGACTTGAAGTTGATTTTTCTTCATCATTCCAGACTCTTTGTTTTAAGCCCGTACAAGTGCCTATAGGGCGAATAAAAATGAGGCATTTGGAACAAAAGAATTCACTAGTCAACTGTCTATCTCCACGTCTAACCAACCCCATTCCATGCCACTGTGACTTGGATTTCATGCCAGTGCTAGAAGAACCCACAATAAAGTGGATACTAGTAGACAGACTATTTGTAAAATGTTCGCATTTATTATATGAACATTCAACACAGCCTATTCATAACAAACTTCCTAAGGAATGTCAGTAAGATTACGAAAAAAAATTAATTAGCAAGGGATAACAGAAAATTCTTTTACAATTCGTTACCATTTTTGCTCATCTCCTTTCTTCTCCGTTGGCTATTTATGTGTTTTCCATTTAGATTCTCTCTTCGCAGACTCCTTCAACTCCACAATGCTCTTTGCTGACAGGCTGCTGGGAGAGTTGATAACAAATGAGCATAGACGTTCGTCGTAACAAATATTTGGATGATTAACATCAATTGCAAAGTGCATTCACTTTCAAACAAAAATGTAAAAATGTTTACATTTGTTAGTGATAGGTTGCTTATTTGCTGATGTATAAACTATCAAGGTATGTGAAATCAGACGAGAAAAAAAACCTACGCTCATAGAGAATCTGCCGCTTACTAGAGTTTTTCGTAAAACAAGCTAAAAATAAGTGGCATGATGAAAGAGATAACAAGAAACATTTTTACTTTTTGTATCCCATTGTCATCCATTGCGCATTTAAAGTGAAAATGTAGACAGACGTTGCAAAGCAGTCCACAGATAATATTATCTAGTATTGGGGATTGTGTAACGGTTCTCATACACAGATGTGCACATAGGTAGGCATACATAATGGATCTTATATAATAAAAGCGTATTTAGATGGAAATGGGGTTTGTTTACGAGAGCGACTGAGGATGATGGGATGTGTACACTGGTTGGAGTATGTACATGACACAGCAACCGAGCAGTGAGTGATGATCCATTTCTTTCATACTGTTTTTCTATCTTTCTATTTTATTTTGTCGAGACTGGATCATGTAGCAATTAAACTGATGAATAGAAGAAAAGACGAGTGAAAGCAGTAGGCACAGAGAGAGAGAGAGAGAATGAGCGAACGAGTTCCTGGAAAAATTAGAGCCTCCGGTATGACTTTTTAGTATAAATGTACACAAAAAAGTGGTGTATTCTAGTACAGGGTAGATATCATGTTTTTGTCAACCTATTTCATTTCCCTTTCCAGCTTTTTTGTCATTATTATTATACAACTAAAAAAAGTTGGGGAGTACGCGAGAGAATGCTGAGTTGACTGAATCTTTCGTCTCAATTTTTTTTATTCAATGGAAGAACAACACACAAGCAACAAGGAAAACACCAAAATATATAAACTCAACTGCCACATCATTATCCAAGACCATAAAAAGCCCTTGATAGCATTTTTCATGCACTTTTATGCTTTTCTAAACACTTTCTATTTCTTAGAAAAAGATAATGTGACTTTATATTATCGTGACATGATATGATATTAGAAGCGACAAGTAGAGAGCCAGCAAGGGAGAAAAAGATATGAAGAGAGAGAGAGAGAGAGATGCAAGGAAAATACTGGTGAAGACTTGAAGACAGAAAGGGGCAAACAAAAAAAAACTTCAAATACATATACATATTATAACACACTTAAAAAAGTATATTGCAATAATGTAACAAAATAGGAAAGCAAAACTTGTATATAATTCGTGTACTTTATACTTTGTACACATAAGTCATAAGTAAAATAAAAAATAAGCACTCTCCCTCTACTTTCTGATCTTCTCCTCCCCCAGTTCAAATACTCTACAATATACGTACATTATGCAAGGGAATATAAAGTGGGATAGATACCCGACGACATGCATTAAGTTTTAAGCTTTTAACAGCAGCAGCAGCAACAGCAGAGGAAAAGCAGTAGTGAAAAGAAAAAAATAGAAATAGACTTGTTCCTATTCTATTCTTCTTGTGGATTTCAAAAGTAATGTTTTATTAGAATACTATTTAGGTAGCATGCATGCAGCAAGAAAACGTTGAAGGAGAGAGAAAGAAAAAAAAAGACACATAATAAGAATGGGATGATGCGTTTGTTACTTTTTTTATATTTTCTCCCCACTACTGCTGCTGCTGCTGCTTTTTAAGCTTCCATGTAGTGGTGGTGGTGGTGGCAGTGGTGATGTGGCGAAGCAATTTTTTGTTCGTTTCGTTTAAATATTATGTACGACGACAACGGCGGACTTGTACACTTAAAGGTCATGCAATAATGCAGCATCCAACCATACCACACACACACACACCAAGCAAGTCAGCAAGCTAAGCCAAACCAGTCAGGAGAATAACAAGCAGGAAAATGAAAGAAAAAGGAGGAGAGGTTGGTTTTATCGTAAGAAAAGAAGAAGAAGAGGCAATGCAGAATTCAGACACTATATCTTTCCTCGCTCCCTTTGCTGGAAGCAGTTATGAAAAGAACTTAAATGCAGACAAGTTTTTTTCTTGTATACTATGGAGAAGAGAAAAAGAATCATGAACAAAAATGTTTCACTTGCACGTATTTCATATTAAAATACATAATAATAAGATGAGAAGAGAAAGGAGAGGAAAAAAGAGCTGACTTGGAGAAAAGAGTTGAACTCGGGCGTGTAGTATCTGCACAGTATTATAACCCCGTTTCATTGTTATGTAAACAGGGATGCAGAATCTTCTTTAAAAGATATGATGCACGTATTAAATAAAATGTACCGGGATCATCATCGTTACGGAGAAATTTCCTTGCCCGAATGAACTGTAAGTAAAAAACGGAGGCAGCTCCAAAATGACACAAAGATTCCCTTTTCAATATACAAAAAATATTTAAGTAGATACGTGTGTATGCATCATCTTCTAGTGTTCTGCTTATATTTCTAATTTTTCATCATCGTTAAATGCTTTCTCCCTCCTCCTTTTCTGTAGTACTGCTTTTCCTCGAATATACTCCGCACTACAGCATGGCCACCAATGTTTCATTGTGTCTTCATTTTTCTCAGTTTATAATGCGGTGTGTGCGGTCGTAGTAAAAGTGATGTGAAATGTCTCAACAACAGTGTTGCAGAAAGGGAGTAGGAGAATATGATATCTGGATGGAAATGAATGAGAATGGATAAGGAAAATGGAACTGGAATATACATACGCCCTAACGTAGAAAAAAATACTGCTCTTCTTTCACTTTCGGTTTGTTCATTCTCATTTGCATTCCCTTCCCCGTTTGCACTCTCATTCATCCAGGCAAGGAAACGTTTCTATTTTTCCCTTTTTTAGTTTTGTAGCAGATAGATTATGTAAGGTTTCTTCCGCACTGCTATATATATTTTATAACTTCTAGTTTCGGTCTTTAATCATTCTGTATTATCACTGTATCAGTCCAAGAATCTATAATAATTGTATTACCGTATTTTAAAATTTTCACTAAAATCGATACAAGAAATATTTGATAGTTCATTTTTAATTTTTTTAAAACTTCGGACAGATAAATAATTAACACAATTAACATTGTTCTTTTGCTTCGTTACCTCTCATATTTTGATCAATCGGTTTATTTTGCTTGCATATTTGGAATCAAAATGTAATAGAGTTTCACTAAAAATGGTGAAGTATAAACATTTCTTGGAATTTCCAGTTTGTTATGGGAATATTCATATGCATGTATGGCTTGGGTTTGTCCTAGTATCTGTTTATTACTTAGCTTCGGCGGAAATAAAATGAAAGAAGTGGATGGATGGTGTCATCATCATCGTGATCATTTTCTCCTTGTTTATGCTCTTACGATTGCAGGAATATATGTGTTTCGTGTATTTGAAGAGAGTAAGAAACATTTTTTTCTGGAGTGCATGCATATATTAGCACTTGGCTTCACTGTTCACTTGGAGAAGCAAGTTATATTGGAAGTGTGGCCTCTCACACACAGACGGAGTTGCTTGGTTGCCTGCTTGGGAGGATTCTCTGCAGGATATTTTGAAAGTGCATGTTGTTACACACGAGGGAAAAAATGATGAATGTGCTTCCGAGCAGATTCTAGTATTCTTGGGAATCATTTTGTTCATGCACATATTCTTCTTGTGCTATAATAAAAATAATAATAGTAAGCGTTTATACTCTTCTTGAGTACAGCAAATACTTTTCGGATGACGTACGTTACAAGGCTGGGAAGGGTAAGGAAAGCTGAAAAGGAGAAAGGTGAATGGCTTCGGTGTTGTGCGATGCAATATATAGAATGTACTTCTTCTATAATCTTATGGATTGACTGTATATTGCATTACAAGTGCCACGTTTTAACTTTCAGCAAGGAGTGTACAAATGTTAATAATAATATGGAGGTTTATCGGAGAAAGGAAAAGTTGTGGGAAAGATACTATTTGATGCCTTCCCTGTATGTTTATGGAACCAGTTTACGTTTGCATATTCGGTAAACACAGGTCCATGTAGATGGTTACATACACACAATAGTCAAATGTAGCGTCTTCTACACGAGTGTTCTGTGGAGAGCGTTTTATTGAAGACCTCGGATCTCATTTTTTGCTACCTGCTGGCTCTTTCTCTCTTCTGTGCTAGTTTTATGCATGTACATATATGTGTATATTATTATGCAAGTATATAGTTTTACTACATAACCGTAAGCCCATCAGATAGGACAGCACAACACAAGCACAATATTTTAACGTAGCCGTAGCTTCAGTGAGTAAAGAAAAAGATGGAGCTTTCTCTGAGAATGAAGGGGAAGGAAAAAGAACAGGACTCTCGCGATGAGAATGGTACTTGCCGAAAAAAATAGGGGAAAATTGTATATTCATACCAGATAAAAATTCTTTCCTACACCTACTTATACACTAATTTCATCACCTCATATGGGCTTAGTTAGTGTATGAATGTAGGCATACCGGATTCTATTTTTTATATTTACAGGATCGGGGAATGCTTGCGTCATTTTGTTAAGATGGGAAGAAGGAGAAACGGGTAACAGTAGGGAACATTTTTCCAGGGAGATGTTTCTGTAAATGTTTGGTTTTGACAGTTGTTGCTACACTGAGCTGTCACATTACGCCTGATTGTTACAATGTAAGGTAATTGCTCAGCAGCACAGTTGATGATCAGAAAGATGATCCCTCATACTTTTCAGATACAACCATCCACTTGACAATAATACTTGTTGACTGAGATGCATTACTCCACAAAAAAATATTCCTTTTTATGTTTACAGATACTTCTTTACAATATCCCAGTAGAAACGCTGATTATTTGCTTCATTTATTTTTTTGTGTCTTTTTTAAAGTGAAGCGCATGTGTAATTGAGACAAATAAGTTGCGTAAGTAAATATATGTACTATTGTTATCCTGTCGTTTACAGATACCAGACTGAAATTCCTAAATAAAATTGTTTGTATAAATGTGTACTTGTCTGTGAAGAAACCCCAAAAAGAAGCTATACTATCGATTATTTAATAGATAAGCGGTAAGAACTATCATCAGGCATTTTGGATGGCAGTAGTGATATTACTCTGCCACTTCCCGTCGTTGTGGACTTCATTTCTTCAGTGTCTGGCTCTCTGTCTCGATAGTAGGCAGCATGAGATGCGATGAGCAATGATTTTCATCATTTTATATACAACTTCCTAGTGCCATTTCCCTTAACCATATGTTTTGAATGCACTAAAAATGTTACTCAACCACAGAGCTGCTGCTTTCACCAGCCCTCCGCCTAAAGTTATATTACTCAAAGGCAACAACGGTCGTAAGAAAATCCCGAAGACAGCAGAGGAAGAAGGTGGCTAAAAACGAAATAAGATCCTTAATGTTGATATCACACACGTACAATATAATGTTAACAGGAATGATGCTATAACGTCAAGGATTGTTTGGTGGAGCCTTCCGGTCCCTTCTTCTCAAAGAAAAATTGACTGCCATTATGGACGCCCTCCGACTGGTAATTTATCTTTTATTTTCTTCCTACGCGTCCATCCACTCTCACTAGTATTCCGCCATATAATATTGGAAAGCACAAGGATGAAACCATTTGCTATTTAAGACAATATACAGCTCCAGATATTATGTTCAGTTGCGAGTAGTGAAAGCGTCTGTATACATACCTAGTTGTTTGTTATCAGAAGGGAAACAAAAAAGCCACTACACATTTTTCCAATGATAAACCAGAATGGGCACCAGGGGTTTAAAAGACATCCAATCTTGACCAAAATCATCAAAACAAGGTCGAAAATTCGCACGTGAGATACAAAAAGTCATTATGTGTAACAAACTTTCTAATTGCTTATTTGCTCCCTAATTTGAAAACGAGGATTGTGTAATAGTTCTGTTTATTACTGGAATCTGTTATCACTTGAATCATATATTTAAATATAAAAATAATTGCTTCATTGGAATATTGAGGGAAGTGAATAAGCCGTTGTGAAAATGTATATATTTAAGTTAATGTACAAAATGACAGCCTGACAGTGTTTTACAAATTATCAAAACTTGAAAAATACAATTCTACTTATCAGTGTGGACATGTATCTCTCTTATTTATGTAATGTACGCTACTAGTTTTGATTACTTTCGCGCACTGTATGGCCAAATTGATATAACTTGAGTAGTAGGAATTTTTCTGAATGTCACCTCGCTAGGAGGAATCGATGCTCCATTAGCGTTTTCTTTTCTCCATTTTTCACTCCCATCCATTACACAGCTTTTTCGATAACGGAGTAATATAAGTAGGAAAACACGTTCGTGATGTTACCAAGAAAAGTGAAAAGAAATTGGTTTCAACAGAGCATACATAAAATATAAAAAATGGAACAAGAAAAGAAAGAAGAAAAAACACCCGAGTTCATACAAACTTTCCTTTTTCTTAGGTGGAAGTGTGGTCGTTGTCTTCATCCTCACTTCTCTCTCTCTCTCTCTCTCCGTCGTATCGTTGTATTCTTGTATAACGCTTTATGTTTTACATTAGTAAGACCGAAGTGCTGTATTGCTATAAAGGAAGGCATTTTCTTTTTCAGCAATGACGACAACGACGCCAGCAAGGAAGACTACTTTTCTTTTCACTCTTTCCCTAACACAATATAAACACACATATGCATGGTCCCATTCTCTTTTTAATTCCACTTTCACCCCGATTCTCCCCTTCTCTTTTCGCTACTATATATACATACACTCAAACCTGACTCTCAAATGTTGTAAATCATCCCAAGTTTCCTCATCTTGGCGTTATGGCCATTAAAAATCATTATTGCATCACAATGGCCGTTATAAATTTACAGGTGGGATAGCTCCCGCTCCTTGTACACTGTAAATACAATAGCACAAGAGTGATGCTGCGTCTTCCACGAAAAACCCTTTCTTCGTAGTTTACTTTTACTTACTGCATTATTATTACTACACCATTATACTTTAGCAATATTACATAAACCTATTTTTTCTACTACTAATCATATGATTGTCATCATCATCATCACGTTTACTTATGGTACAAAAAACATGTTCCCAAATATGAAAGACATACAATACACACACACACACTACAAGATAGTCTGGGGACTTATTTTTGCCTTTTCATGTTCCTTTCTTCTTCATTTTCCCGTTTACTGCCTTCCTCTCACCCACACGCAACTTAAGTGTATAGCATGTGAGCTTGTGGATATTGTACATTTTATGAATACTATATACTATCTTTTTAGTAGACTATTCAGCAGATCTCTGTATAAAAGAAAACACTTGATGATACATTGCAAAACAGAAATGCATGTATGTACCTATTACCTTCCGCCCGCGTTGTACATAGACGCAGCAGTCTTATTTCTGCGCGCGGTTGTATTGTAGTGAAAGGTGGTGATTATCATTATCATGAATACCATGATAGGTATAAGTACACAGGACGCCATATATTCTGAAAATAATGTGTTTTCTCATTCTTCTTTTCTCTTCCTTTTTATTCACGGCCACATGACCAAAAATGTAATAAGCCAACACGAAACTGCAAGTTTTGTATGAAAAGTACCCGTGTTTGTATGGTCCTGCTTTTCCTTTCTTGTTTTATTTCGTCATTTTTACCACCATTGTGCATTTATATATGTTATTATAGTTTCTCTGGACTAACCCATGACGATCTTGTAGAATCGAAGGAAAAATGCGGCAGTGATGATCTTCCTCTTGTCTACTATTTATAGTAATTTTACTTATATATTTTATACGTTATGATGTTACATGTATCGTAACGGTGTTTATTGTTGCATCAACATCGACCACCATGATGTTTCGTTATATCACGTATATAGGTGCATGAATTATAAGCGTAATACACAGAAGTCTACACAACTTTATTCCCACAGAACTGAGGAATAATATGATAATAATAAACCTATACTTACTTCTATGTCTGTGTCTGTACGACGCATATAATATTGTATGTAAAATAAGTACCTATATGTAATCTTGTAAAATTCCAGTGTTTTATCCTAATCTGTATATTATGTTAATGAGTATTGACCACTCAAACCATTACCATTTCATTCATTCTTTAATCCTCAATGTAAGAATTTTTGTCTCTTTGTTCACAATGTTCATAGTTCACATTTTTCTTTACATTGGTTACACGTGTGACCTAAATCGATTGTAGAACTCAAGTCTTCCTGTAATCATAACTTACCATGTACATTCACTTCTCATTTGACCTCGCGTGAGACCAGTCACTTTGGCAGAGACCATCCTCTCCAATTTTACCTTTTACATTCAATAAACCTTAACTTTACATTGAGACTACTAACTCGCCTTTAGCGTCTCTTTTCTTCCACCACCTCAGGTGGCATCTCTCATCATTTGCAATAGTCGCATTGCATTTTTCTCAACTCAACTCTGTTTGGCTTATCCCGAATCCTTCAAACAACCTTCTCAATTGCTAAGCATCATCCTGCCTCATTTCCCATCACCACCTTTAAAAAATCTTCAATCCTACGACCGTGCTAATCTTCAGCACACCATTTTTGGTCCTTTACGAGCGGATATCTACCTGGATTTCAACATTTAGTAAGGAATAATTGAAGCATTTTTATTAATTAATTTGTTCTACAACAATTGAAGATGGCAGCCGCTAAACAATTCGAGAAGGACGAGGCAGACAGAGAGTTCATCAGGGACAACCTCAAGTTCCTGGATACAGCCTTTGCCTCCAACACAACCACAGCATTGACATCGGTGCAGGTGGAAAGGTACCTACAACAAGCCCAGGACCTTGACCGAGAAGTGGAAACAAACCACAACCAACTCCGACGCCATGCTGCCAGCACAACTGACTTCAAGCCCTACACTGAGGACTTCTTTGTGCTACGAGCAATGGCAAGCCGACTCATCAACGGCTTCCATGGACTCAAAGCAGCATTTCCACCACCGAGAACAACTCGAACGACCACTTCTACTACTGCTCCACCTCCACCGCCGCCTCAAACCATCAGGCTCCCACCATTAGAGCTACAGAAATTCTCCGGGAATCTCCAGGATTGGGTTCCTTTCCGGGATCAGTTTATCACAGCTGTCCACAACTCATCACTCAGCAACATCGAGAAGTTGACCCACCTCAAGTCACTTCTCACCGGCGAAGCATCACGTCAGGTTCGCTCCCTCGTTCTGTGCGACGCGAACTATGACATCGCTTGGAAGGCCCTTCAGGAACGCTACGAGAACAATAGGGAGTTGCTGTTCTCAATCCTGAAGAGGCTCCTCAACCAACCACCTGTCAAAGGATCATCCTCCAGCATCAAAGACCTTATCGACACCACCAAGGAATGCGTGAGGTCTCTGGAAATCCTGTCCATCCCAACACAACATTGGGATGCCATCCTCCTCTTTCTTCTCTTCTCCAAACTGGATCCGTCATCACGGGAGTTGTGGGAGCAGTCACTCACCGACACCAGCATCCCTCCTCTCAACAGGATCTACGAGTTTCTGGAACAGCGTGCCCGAGCCCTAGCAGCCAGCAATGTTCCAGCTCCTCGACCTCCAGCCAAACCTCAACAACAGATGGTCCGTGCCCATCACATCGCCGCTCCACACTGCAAGTTTGGATGCAGCTCATCCCACCTCTACTTCAAATGCCCTGTCTTCAACGGAAAGACCTCATCACAACGCCTGGACACAGTCAAAAAGCTCAATCTGTGCGTCAACTGCATCCAGGATGGCCATTCATCATCATCATGTCCCAGCGACAAGCGTTGCAAGATTTGCAACAAAGCTCATCACACCATGCTCCACCTGGACAATCGATCACAACAGAATCAATCTGATGGAAAGGATTCATCATCATCTTCTGGTGTTCAGAATCACCACATCAGCCATGGTGGTCTCTCCACAGGAATCCTAGCCACAGCTCGAGTCAACATCATCACACCGTTTGGAAGTCAACTCCGGCGCTCTCTTGTTGACGGTGGATCAACCAACTCGTTCATCACGGAGCGGACAGCAAGACAACTACGACTGCCTCTCCGCCCTTGCAACATCCCAATGACTGGACTATCAGCTGCTTCAGTTGGATCTGCCAAGTACGTAACCTCTTTCTCTTTTACATCTCATTCTAATTCACTTGTCTCTTACTCCGCTACAGCTCTCGTTGTCAAGAGCATCACCACTGTTCCGTTCGAGAAACTGCAGAAGGACAAGTGGACACATCTTAAGCACCTGGAGCTAGCCGATCCTGATTTTCATCTCCCTGCCTCCTGCGACATTCTGCTTGGCACCGATGTCTTCTGGTCCATTCTGGAGAACGAGAAGATAGCAGGTGCTGTTGGGGAACCTTTCGCCGTTAAGTCATCGCTTGGCTGGTTAGTTGCTGGACCAAACTCAACAGCAACTCCAGTCACCATCTTCAACACTACAGTTGACCTCGACTTCCAACTCCGCCGATTTTGGGAACAAGAAACTGTTCCTGAAGGCCCCATCATCTCAACAGAGGAAGCAGCTTGTGAGGAGCACTACAAATCCACCTACAAGAGAGACAACAATGGACGCTTCACCGTCTCTCTTCCATTCAAGACCAACAGCAAGAAGGACCTGGGTTCATCTCGACAATCAGCCGTCAAGCGCTTCATCAGTATGGAAAAGCGCTTCAGCCAGCCCAACACAAAGGATCTGGAATCCCTCCGTCGCCTCCAATCTCAGTGGTCACTCTACAAGGACTTCATGAAAGAATATGAAGACCTTGGCCACATGCAACAAGTTCCCGCAGACGAGATCAATTGTGAGAAGACTACCTACTATATTCCACATCACTCCGTCCTCAAGGAGTCCAGCACGACCACCAAGCTACGCGTTGTTTTTGACGCATCCGCAACAACAACAACTGGGATCTCGCTCAACCAGTGCCTTCTGGTCGGTCCTCAACTCCAGGATCCCATCACCGACATCATGCTACGCTTCAGAACGCATCCTATCGCGTTCACAGCGGACGTCACCAAGATGTACCGCCAGATCCGGGTCACGCCTGAGGACACGGACTTCCAGAGAATCGTGTGGAGGGAGCATCCTTCACTTCCACTACGAGACTACCGACTTCTTACCGTGACGTATGGTACCTCATCAGCTCCTTATCTCGCCATCAAGACTCTACAACAACTCGCCAAGGATGAGGAGTCAACTTATCCTGACGCTGCCAAAATCGCACTGCGCGATTTTTATGTGGACGACGCGGCCTCGGGTTGTGACACGGTCGACGCCGCCAAGAAGACTGTCAAGCAGCTCATGGATCTCTGTGCAGCGGGAGGAATGGAACTCCGGAAGTGGACAACGAACAGTCCGGAGCTTCTATCGTCTATCCCGAATCATCTCCGTGAAACCAATCCTCTCGTGGAACTACAAACCGACGCAACGGTAAAAACCCTCGGTGTTTACTGGAACACAACCCACGATAACTACTTCTTCAAACTGCGGCTTCCTGTCGCCACTCCGGGGTCATACACGAAACGTGTGATCCTCTCAGAAATCGCTCGAATCTACGACCCCCTTGGCTGGTTGGCTCCCGTCATCATTTCCTGCAAAATCTTCATGTAGGAATTATGGAAGGTTCAACTTGGCTGGGACGAGATTCTTCCATCACCGCTTCAGGACAACTGGATGACCATGAGGGACTCCCTTGCAGATCTAGAAAAACTCAACATTCCAAGATGTGTGGCTCCTTCTTCGTCGTCTCGTCTCATCTTAGTTGGCTGCTCAGACGCCAGCATCAAGGCTCTCAGCGCGTCAGTTTACGTCGTCTGCGAGGACGGGGACATGTCACCTACATGTCACCTACTCACTTCCAAGATCAAGGTAGCACCTGTGAAACACGTCACTCTGCCGCGGTTGGAACTGAACGCTGCCGTTCTTCTCGCCGACCTACTACGTTCAGTCATCAAGGCCCTCCAGTTACAATTCACCGCTGTTCGAGCCTTCACCGACTCCATGATCACGCTGCATTGGATCAAATCATCGCCATTACGATGGAAGACATTCGTCCGACGCCGAGTCCAGGCCATCCATAACAACGCTCCAGAAGCTGAATGGTTCCACATCTCAGGAGAACAGAATCCCGCTGACTGTGCCTCTCGTGGAATCCCTGCAGCAGAATTACTACAGCATCCGCTTTGGTGGAATGGTTCACCAGAGTTCTTTATCACCTCTAAATCGCCTACTGACCTTCATCAGGAGGAAATCGCTCAACTTCAAGCAGAATCGCAGGTCAGTCAAGCTCATCATCTTAAGGCCTCACCGCTACCGCAATTCTACAACAAATTCTCCAGCTTTCGGAGATTTGTCCGGGTTATGGCCTACGTCTGGCGCTTCATTCGGAAGACACGGCTTATCCCGAATCCCTCAGGACCATTGATAGTGGAGGAGCTCACGACGTCACACAACACCATCATCCGTTTTCTACAACGAGCAGTCTTTCCTGTGGAGTACGACATCCTCACTAAGAAGCTCTCACTCCCCACCAGTAACAGTTTGGTCAAACTGCAGCCCTTCATCTCGGACGACGGACTCATCCGTGTCGGTGGACGCCTTCGGAATGCTAACATGGCATTCGACCAGAAGCATCCAATTCTTCTCCCCAGGAAAACGCAAGTCACCACATCCATCGTCTGGGATATCCACACCACTCTTCTTCACGCTGGACCCTCTTCCGTGTTGGCTACTCTCCAGCAACGCTACTGGATCACCAACGGAAGAGACAGCGTCCGTGACGTAACCAGGAGGTGCGTCAAGTGTGCTCGTCACAAGGCAGCACTCATGAAGCAAATCATGGGCGATCTCCCAGCTCATCGTATTACTCCATCTCGTCCCTTCTCCAAGGTTGGAGTTGACTACGCTGGACCGATCTCTATTCGCCCCATGGTCAGAAGCAAAGTAACTCTCAAATGTTGGCTCTCCATCTTCATCTGCTTCACCACCCACGCCATTCATCTGGAAGTGGTCAGCTCCTTGTCCACTGACTGCTTCATTGCTGCACTGAGGAGGTTCGTCGCCAGAAGAGGCAGGCCAACTGACATCTTCAGTGACTGTGGAACCAACTTCAAGGGCACCGATAAGGTGCTCCAGGACTTCTCATCCATCAACCAACAACAAGCAATTCACGACGAATGCTCCAACCAATCAATTACGTGGCATTTTAACCCAGCTGGAGCTCCACATTTCGGTGGCCTCTGGGAAGCAGGGGTCAAGTCAATGAAGTACCATTTACGACGCATCATGGGATCATCGCTCCTCACCTATGAGGAGATGCACACTCTCGTCACGCAAATCGAAGGGATCCTCAATTCGCGGCCTCTCGTCCCTGCCTCCAGCGATCCGTCAGATCTTGGAGTATTGACACCAGCTCACTTCCTCATTGGAGCTCCTATCACCGCAGTACCGGAACCAAGCCTCGTGGACGAAAAGGAATCTCACCTCAAACGTTGGCAACTTCTTCAGCAACGACAACAACTCTTCTGGAAGCGGTGGTCCAGCGAGTACCTTTCCAGACTCCAGCAGCGGCCTAAATGGTGGACTCCATCTCCCAACCTGGAAGTTGGTCATCTGGTCCTCATCAAGGATGAACGGCTTCCTCCTCTCAAGTGGAAAATGGGTCGTGTTATCGCAGTTCACCCCGGAAATGACAAACGCGTTCGAGTTGCAACTCTAAGGACCTCGGACGGCGACATCAAACGACCTATCGTTAAGCTAAGTTTATTGCCAATACCTATTCATAATTCTGAACAATAATGCTCGTACTACTCCCACAGACCATTTGCCATTAATCTTGTTTTTTGTTTCTTGACATTTCAGACAATCCGTGTGACCAACGTCGGCATTATGGAGTGGATACGGAGGAAACCGTGGCCCTCTCTCCGCCATAAACAGGGGTGACCCTGTTTACAGCGCGATGTGGGGAAGCGACTTTGCTACAGGACTTTTGTCTGTAGGATCCTCTGTACCATCTCCACTTGCCACCAAAGTGATCGTAGTCAATGGATGTAGTCTGTATTTGTCTTACCATTAATTCTAATTTTAATTATTGACCTTATTTCATTTTTCCGACTTGTAATTCACTGTTACATTCATTGTTAATTTCATTTTTTAATTCTTTGTGTTGCTGACTAAGCAACAGGCCGGGAGAATGTCTGTACGACGCATATAATATTGTGTGTCAAATAAGTACCTAGATGTAATCTTGTAAAATTCCAGTATGTTTCAACCTAATCTGTATATTATGCTAATGAGTATTGACCACTCAAAACCTTTACCATTTATTCATTCTTTAATCCTCAGTGTAAGAATTTTGTCTCTTTGTTCAATGTTCATAGTTCACATTTTTACATTGGTTACACGTGTGACCTAAATCGATTGTAGAAAAACTCAAGTTTTCCTTTCTTCATAACTTACCATGTACATTTACTTCTCATTTGACCTCGCGTGAGACCAGTCACTTTGGCAGAGTCACCTCTCCAATTTTACCTTTACATTCAATAAACCAGTAACTTTACATTGAGACTAACTAACTTGCCTTTAGCGTCTCTTTACTCTCACCACCTCAGGTGGCATCTCTCATCATTTGCAATAGTCGCATTGCATTTTTCTCAACTCAACTCTGTTTGGCTTATCCCGAATCCTTCAATCCTACGACCGTGCTAATCTTCAGCACACCAGTCTGCCTGTACACCATTAAAGCAAAAGAAAGTTTTGTCAAACTTCTCGCGTAACTTTTGTGAATACTATTGTTGCTAGTGCAATTTTCTCTCACATTTACGTGTAAGTATACTTGTGTATTTATAAAAATTATTTTACTCCACATACAAACATGTCGTGTCCGTATGAACAATGCACATCATACCATTTTGGATATATAAAGGCTACAATGTGCTCAATATTTACTTCAGCATTTACAACATCACCGGACGATAATAGAATCTCAAGACAAATACTTCCCTTCAGAGCTAACTCCGTGGATCCGTAGAAGAAACATCATCCAGTCAGCCATGAAGTCGTATACCAACCAACCTACCGAGCCGCTCATAAGGCAATAATTTGTTTTGAGTTTTCTCATAATGTTTTACCTCATAAGTAAAATAGAAATTAGTTATTTACTGTATCATGTGTGAGACATCGTTTATCCATATTACCGGCTCAAATATGTACATTTTATAATCCTTTATTAGTCACCATCGCAGTTTGCGATTTTAATACATGCGTGAATCTTTTCGAAGATTAAAAATATTTCTATCTTACATGGTGAACAAGATTCATGCATATCAATGGCATATAACTTGATTACATCTGTATCGGAATCAAAATTATTACTTATTTGACTACTTGGTTGATCATAGTTCAGATCACAATTTCAGGTTTCAATGATCTTTTATTTGTACGAGAGATTTGTACAACAGTACATTACGTATCGCCATCACCACTATAAATACGAATGATTGAAGTTAGTTATTAGTCAAATAGAATTAGTGGATTGATGATTAAGAGGTTTGACGCGGTAGAGGTTACTACTGCAACAGAATACTCATTAAATTCATGCCTAACTATAATGGTTGTATATACACAGCATATTTTTTCGTCTAACGTAATATATCACGTACGTTTCCTTGAAAACCCAAATTCTCCATGGTATTTGTATGTAGTAGTCGAGTTTCATGCTTTGGCGTTGGCTCGAGCATGCATCAGTTGTCAGAAAAGTAGAGTAATCGGGGGAAAAGAATGAGTGAGTTTACTACTTCATGATTTAGATAGTCCTCAGCAACTAACGAGCCGCGATTCCTCTAGCCCCAATGAAATGAAATGAATGAATGGGGCCAACCAGTACTTTGATCATCATCAGCAGCAGTAGTGCATATAGTATGCTCAAGCTCGTATGCTTCTCCTGTTGTGTTGTGGTTATATGACCACCACCATACACAGTGGCGTACTTTTCTTTCGGACTTGAACGAAATATACAGGCGGACTAGGGATGCCAGCTGGCTACGCTCAGCAAATTTATTAATTATCATTCCCAAACATGGAAATCGAAAATCTGTTACTGTTGAGTTAAACGTATAAATGTCTCAGTGTGCCCTCGATGTCGGTATTTGTTTCCGCAGCTGCATATCTCAGAATAGATACAATGCCCTGCTTCACGCATTTTACACCATCTCAAAATATGACCCATTCCCAGCATATCATTCCTCCCCAGCATATCATTCCTCCCCAGCATATCATTCCTCCCCAGCATATCATTCCTCCCCAGCATATCATTCCTCCCCAGCATATCAAACCTTTTCAGTAAGTCTCCAACTTTTCCCAGCATACGTCCTATGTTTGCAAACTTGAGAATGCGCACCTGCATTTAGAACGGGCACCTGCATTTAAAACGGGCACCTGCATTTAGAACGGGCACCTGCATTTAGAACGGGCACCTGCATTTAGAACGGGCACCTGCATTTAGAACGGGCACCTGCATTTAAAACGGACACCTGCATTTAAAACGGGCACCTGCATTTAGAACGGGCACCTGCATTTAGAACGGGCACCTGTATTTAAAACGGACACCTGCATTTAGAACAGGCACCTGCATTTAGAACGGGCACCTGGATTTAGAACGGGCACCTGTATTTAAAACGGACACCTGCATTTAAAACGGACACCTGCATTTAAAACGGACACCTGCATTTAAAACGTACACCTGCATTTAAAACGGACACCTGCATTTAAAACGGACACCTGCATTTAAAACGGACACCTGCAATTAAGGCGGGCACCTGCATTTAGAACGGGCACCTGTATTTAAAACGGACACCTGCAATTAAGGCGGGCACCTGCATTTAGAACGGGCACCTGTATTTAAAACGGACACCTGCATTTAAAACGGGCACCTGCATTTAGAACGGGCACCTGTATTTAAAACGGACACCTGCATTTAAAACGGGCACCTGCATTTAGAACAGGCACCTGCATTTAGAACGGGCACCTGCATTTAAAACGGGCACCTGCATTTAAAACGGGCACCTGCATTTACAATGGGCACCTGCATTTAGAACAGGCACCTGCATTTAAAACGGGCACCTGCATTTACAACGGGCACCTACATTTACAACGGGCACCTACATTTAGAACAGGCACCTGCATTTAGAACGGGCACCTGCATTTAAAACGGGCACCTGCATTTAAAACGGGCACCTGCATTTACAATGGGCACCTGCATTTAGAACAGGCACCTGCATTTAAAACGGGCACCTGCATTTACAACGGGCACCTACATTTACAACGGGCACCTACATTTAGAACAGGCACCTGCATTTAGAACGGGCACCTGCATTTAAAACGGGCACCTGCATTTAGAACGGGCACCTGCATTAAGAACAGGCACCTGCATTGAAATACGCATTGAACTATAGCTATGCTATAGCTCCCAAAATACAGCGACACCTACTGGGTGATTTTGTAACTACTTCAAGCTATTCATTCTTGTAGTTCATATATTTGATACTGGGGGCGTCTCAAAGTGAGGGCGGCTTTCGGAAACGGTGCTTAATATATATGATATACATATAACGCGCCACTTTCATCTTTTCCCATTAGCCCAAATGCACGAAAAGCATGAATTCATTCACTTTTATGGATATGGGGAAGCACTCTGCCAAATGCGTAATCGTATTTTTGGATCATATTGCACTGATTTTTCCGTTTCATAGACACCCATGCTAAAAGAACCAGTAAATACATATACTTATATACATGTAACGTGACTAGATGTATATGTACATGTACCCATTGTTGTGCTTATTCTAGCTAGTCCTACAAAATGGTATCATGTCAGGTAGTATACACTTGTGCTCCCACAAAAATCTCGGATCGTACGTCTGTCTATGATGATTTTGAGTAAATAAGCACGTGAGAGGAGTATAATGTAAGTGGAGAGTGATCATCAAATTTAGGATCATCTTGGGAGCAGTACCACCAAATACTTGCACCACTCTTGAATCTGCTGCTCTCTAATTTTCGTTGGTGATGCAAAGCTTTCCAGTAATGTGAAATATACGTGCGCTTATATTTCGGGGGTAAATTTAATATCATACACATATTCTCAAATACGTTAGATGATACATATCTTGGTAGATTTTTAGCACTGTTTGTAGTAGAGTAATTTTTTGCTCTTTCGATCGTTTTATCTATCAAACATCTTTTTAAATTCTAATTTCCTCCAATATTTTGAGATTACAATAAAAAATGTGATTTACAACAATCACCGATTGTACAATTAAACAGAGTTGAAGTAGATGCATATGTACTTAAAACTTGTCATTTATATAAATAACTTGCATACATTTCCAGTATTTTTATCGGTATTTTAAATTTTATTATTTGGATAGGTTATGAGTTGCACACATACAAAGAAGTAAATATTCAATTCATAGGAATAAAAAAGAATACAAAGATACGAAAAACATTCAAACGCGAGATATATCTGGTATTGCGACCGTTTCAACTCCAATTTGGGAAAATAAATACTAGATCACGTACATTTCAGAGCTTCTCGGCTATCCTTTTGTGTACAACTTTCCACCTAAGGTCTACTACTCTTTCAATTCGGGTATTGTATTATGGTGCTGATGTTGCAATATACTTTTAGAACAACAGCTACTTTTCGTAGTCAGTTGTTTTCTCTGAACTTGGGTGATACTTTTTCCTTTAGTGAAGCTAATTTGCTCTGGCATCACCACCTGAAAAAGTTTCTTTCTTCGTTTTATTATTACCACGAAAAGAACGGCACACATGTAACTGCTTTCGCTGTATTTGAGGGAGAAAGAACTAATATATGGCTCGCATCATCGCAACGATGAAGCCATTGAAGCAAAGAGCGAAACCAAAAGAAAATCTCTTGCTAACAACCATTTCCCCATGAAGGAATAAGAAGCGGAGAGTGTGAGGAAAGAAGAATAAGGAAAAGGAAAGTAGTAAAAACTGATAAAACAGGGGAAATACTAATCTACAGGAGCATGGATTTGTTTTCTTTGCTTTGTTCTCTTTCAATGATGCACTTATATGGGATAGTGGGATAGTAATAAACGCAATAACACAAACCACAAATAAGATGAAAGCAGTAAGCAAGCAGCCAATGCTTCAATCCGCGGCTAAAAATAACCCGAGATTATGAATACAGGGAGGCTACGAGATTCTTATATGATCTCTGTTCTATTTATACTGTATATAGATATTATATACTTATATCAACGAAACTGCAGATACCATACAGTCAAATGTGGAGAATAGAGCAGAGTAGAAATTATCTTCGTAACTATACCATCTTTACTTATTACCTTATCTTTGATGACCTCAATGAAAATCTAATCCCGAGTTGCTTGGAGTCTGAGTGACCTTACAGTCACGTGCCCATTGGGGTCTGAGTGATCTAACAATCCTGAGCGTGTCAAGTGGCCGGGTCAAAAATTGAAGTGCATGAATATCATGTATTAACTATCCCAGTGTTCATTTATATTTTATTGCATACATAAAAATTAATCATAATAAACAATGAAACGCATTGAATTGTAATAATACTAAAGATAAAATTATATCATAAGAAATGAAATTCACGATTTTACATGTAATCAAAAGTTCAGAAAAAATGAAAGTGAATTAGTTTACCATGTATTTTACAGTATATGAAGGTATAATATACATTATATACCTGTATATGTACCTATGTGTACATGGAATAATATTAGTTTTACAGATATTTTCTCTAAAGATATGGTTTTTTAAAATTACACTACTGTGCCTGTATACATCATTAAGATTGTACCAAGGTAAAATAGTACTAGCTTTGAGACTTCTTAGCAATAGATTTACCGACAGTAAGAAGGAATGTAGCCTTGAAGGTTCAACCTTGTCGTCAGCTTTCATTAGCGGCTCTTCATGCCTGAAGCGATAGAAAATAGCGACGGCAGAGTTTCAATTTCATTCTCACAATTCCATGTGTTTTATGCATGTGAAAACTTGTCGTAAGGGTTGAAAGGTATGTATTTACCATTATATATTATATAATATATGTATATGTGCGCCAATAAGTAGCTCATCCACATTTATTATATTAATCTTAATCATCTTTAATGCTGCCGCGTACATGGATACATATATATATATATGAATTTCGCAATTGTTTCAACAACCTTTCGCGTGTTGTCAGTCAGGTATGAGCAATACATTGTTTAGATAAGCTCTGTCGTACATGTGCTTATGTCTCATGTTTTAGGTTGGTTCATTGTCGAAAGCTATAAGAGAACGAGTGAAAAAGTGGGAAAGACGACACAAGAAAAATATTTTCTTTACTAATGCTTTTTGAAACCACGAAGCAGATGTTTGGCAACTCTGTGAAATTTCAAATATCGATCTACAAAACCTCCTTTGTGGCCTTGTTACGAAAATCTCATAATGTTAGTAAGAACCTATTCCAATGTCATTCTCATCAAAGACACTTCCGCGACACCACTGTAGTCGTAGAATATTTCATAACATTTGTTCAAACAGCTAACTTTCTCTCTCGGCTTAAAACTCACTACTGCATAAGTGTGTGGTATAAGGTAGATAGATAATATATTTCTAGGGAAGAAGGAAACGAACGCTGGTGAAAGTTGACTAAAAATGTACTACCTTTTTACTTCATTCTTCGACTTTTACCAAACGTAACAACAATACACAAAAATATAGAAGATTGAATTGACATGTGGCCGTCGTATACATACTTCATTGTTACTACCATGCACTCATGTCGGTATGCAAAGATATCTATTAATAATTTCGCTGCATCCATTCAAGTCTCATATCGATGATATACCGTCATTTTTTGGATGCAGTTACCAGTCTACACTTCTACTGATTCCTTTTCGCAATATATGCGAAAACGTAAATGTATGTAGTATAAAGTGCTGTCTTCTCTACTTGACAGCATTTATATTATCATATGCGCACGCTATTACAACTTTCTCCTTACTATTTTCATTCTCCCACTGAAGATGAACGGAAAAACAAAATGTATTTTCACATCCTCGAATCCAGGGGAATCTTTCCTCTATCTGCCGTCTCAGTACATTTGGTAGTATTTTTCAAAGAATAACTCAGAACATGGGAACCTGAAGCGTTGCATGATGGACTAAAAAGCTCGATCTATCTGTGTCAACTTTATCCATTTTCTCAGGTCAACATCTCATTTGACAGGGTATAGAAGGAGGGGCATCAACGTAAGCATACCGTACGTGGAAATTCTTACCAATGTCCCTGCTGTACATGCTTAACGAAATTGCAAAATGTCCCTACCCGAAATATCCCTGCTTCTAACCGAAATATCCCTGCTTCTAACCGAAATATTCCTGCTTCTAACCGAAATATCCCTGCTTCTAACCGAAATATCCCTGCTCCTAACCGAAATATCCCTGCTTCTAACCGAACTATCCCTTCTCCTAGCCGAAATATACCTGCTCCTAACCGAAATATCCCTGCTTCTAACCGAAATATCCCTTCTCCTAACCGAAATATACCTGCTCCTAACCGAAATATACCTGCTCCTAACCGAAATATACCTGCTCCTACCCGAAATATACCTACTCCTACCCTAAATATACATGCTTCTACCCGAAATATACGTGGTCCTGACCATCGCCGCGTCGGTTAAGAATTTCCACGTACGCTGCAGACTACATGTACATGTAGTATTATGTACGATTTTCTTAGCTTCCTTCAAACATCACATCGCTTATATTAGTAACATAAAAGTGTTCATGTGAGAAGCAACAAAAAACTGACAATGCGAATGAACAACATAAACAGCAGTGTGGAGAAAAAGATGCACAAAGCAAAGAACTCGTTGACTTCTTGTTCTCCTCTCTAAAGAAACTACGATAATGGTTGCTGAAAAGTTTAACAAAAAATACTACTTATGCAATAGCAAAATGTATGCCATCAAATGCATAAGTGCATTGGTAATCAAGTAAAGTGATTACCAGCGTCAGATATGACCTGCAACCTATATGGAACTTGTGACACGATCTAATCTATCATATCAAACATAATAGGTAGGTATGCTGTATTTTCAATGATATGAATACTTTCGCTATTTACAGACATGCTATTTTCGCGACCTCACTCATTCTTTATTATACAGGTTTCCTGATATATCGTGCAAGGTCTACTTTTATTTAATTTTAAGTGCATATGCACATTTAGTATTACAGGCATTACACATTGGAGGTTGAATAATCGGTTTTTTGCTGTTTTCCAGTGTCCGGTAGGCAGAACATTTGCATTTTGCATGCACATAATATACACTTTGGACTAATTTAAAGTTCACTTTTTAACGTATACGGAGCTTATTACACTCTTCTGCTATAATGAAATCTGTCAAAATTAATATAGGGTAAATACATCAACTGAAAAAATTCATATTACCTATGTTCAAACTTTTTAATCGTCTTTCAAATATATAATAGAACTAGAACCTCAGCCAACAGTTAGCTAAGCTGAATTTAATGCATTGTAGTGGAATATTTAAATTATGTTTGAGTTTACAATTCCCTTATAAGTTTTGTGAATTATCTCATCCTCGTATGAGACTATGAATTGAATTCAAAGTGTAACTGAATTCGGTACACAATTTTTCATCAAGCTGACAACCCCAATTCAAAAGATTTCGGGAAAATTGGCAAATAACAGATTCGGAATCATGTCATATTCCATGTTTACTGTGAAAATAACTAAATGATATTAACTCTGAAAATTCGTGATCAGTTGTAATTCTGGATCCCATTGTGCAGTTGCGAAGTGACTGTCCACAAAACATCTAGGTACATTCTACATCACATGTAAATACTATGCACTCAAATATCATTTACGCATAGAGTGGGCATGAGTCCTGGATTATTGTGGAAGCGTTTAGATTCATTGTATACCATTCTCGATAACCCGAATGCGCTTAAGTGGGCCCAATATGCTCGTAAGCTGCAATTGCTATACCAGCGTAATTGACAACGTGTACATGAGGGAAATATAAACTTTTTATGACATTGTCTGAACGTTTACTTTAAAAAACTAGAGTACTATTATTGAACTTTGTAACAACTATACCTACTCAAATGAGCATTTTGTTTGTAATGGATGCAATACAACATAGCCTCTGTTATAAAGGCATGCAAAAAAGCTAATTTGATGGCGAAAATGGGAAACGAGCAACAATTTATTGTTTAAATCTATAAAACAAAGTACAATGTAAAAGAAGAGAAAGTAATGGACATAAGAATTCCCTGTTTTATGTAATCCACCATGATGCTCATTATTCAGATAATCACTCAGTCCAAAGCTTGCGTAATACTAGGCATTTTTATGTTTTGTGCGACATGTGCATGTTAAAAGTTGAAATGAAAAGGCTTACTCAGTTCAAATGCTTTCTCTCGCTCACAAAAGCTGCTTGAATCGTGCACGTTTAAAACGCTATATTATGTAAGTAACGAAGCAGTAGATAATACATTCATGAGTAATGTGGAGAAAACAACAAGGTAACGACATGAACCACAATAATGTTGCAAAAGTTAGCAGCTGTGTATTTTGTTACGATATCGGTTGTGCAATGCCAGCGGCCGTTTAAATGATAGACTAAAAAGAGAGCTTCTTTTATTTTTCACATGCATATTCAATATTGGCACAAACACTCGAACATTATATACGCTCACGCTACTGCACTACTATTACGGTTGGGTGTGATGTACGTGGCTATTTACCTCCAAAACTTATTCCGTGTGCCTGAGCTGCTGCGTTCGATAGGAATGTAATTACACTCGAAATTTATTGCATTTCCTGCATGCAAGCGATTTGATTAGTTTTTATTGTGCTCGCTTAGTATTTACTAGCACAACTTCTCAACTCCCACGTACTCATAATGTGCTGACTATAATACATATTTGCTTAGGTATATATATTACCACAAAGAAAAAATAGAAGCAGAAAGGATCACATATGTGTAAAAAATTCTATCAAAAGGTGTTTGAAAACGACTTTTCTCCATCTCTATTTTGACGTGTTTGACAAATTTGCTGTCATTTTTGGATTTTTGACGCGTTATTAGCATGAAAATCAGTTTTTAAGTCTGAAATTTCCCGAATTTTCAAAATTGGGCGACAGACCATTCTGCGCATTCCTACAGCTCATCTAATGACCTAGGTTCCATTAGATTGTCTCAAATAAAGTGTAATAAACTGATTCTTTGCGTATGAAAATGTCGGTGTACAACATTTCAGCACACAATTCGCAATTTTAGCATTCCGAACATTCAATCCGCATCTTCTTTTTAATCATACAACCTCCAAGATATAAAAAACCAAAATCTGTGCACAAGACACATTCTTCCTGATACAACAACATAATTATTATATTCCCCATGCCTTAAAATGTTGGTGCACAAAGTTTCATCATACAATTCGCAATTTTAAGAGTCCGAAGATTTAATCCAAATCTATGGATTTTCACCCATGCAACCTCCAAGATATATAAAAATACAAAATCTGTACACAAGACATATTTTTCCTAATAGAAGAACATATTACTACATTTTCCATGCCTTAAAACGTCGGGGTACAAAATGTCAGCATACAATTTGCAAATTTAAGAGTCCGCAGATATAGTCCGCATCTATGGTTTTTCACCCATGCAACTTCCAAGATATATCAAAACAAAATCTGTACACAATTTGGACACATTTAAGCACATACAAAGCCGTAGATTTTGTTAATCGAAGAATCCAAGCTAAGATACTACAACTAAGTAATGGTAAATTGCAATTCATATGGGTACAATTGGTAGGTAAAGTTGTACGCTCTCAATTTCCGCGTGTTTAAATGAGGAAGTAGTTGGACGCAAGAAAACTGGAATGTCAATATGCTCGTGCACTAAAACACAGCACCTACCTTTTATGTTTTCTTTATGAAAAACGAATAAAAGTAGTTTTACAATACGGTTGGTTAGTCTTTGGTTTAGTCTCATTTAACATAAAAACTCAAACTCTGAATATTCTTGCCTAACAACTCACGAATAATAGTTTTGTTGCTCCGGTATTATGCTATTTTGAATACTTTAAACGATCATTGGACATGACCAAAAGAAAACATCGCCTAACTAAAAGCGTCCAAGCAGCGTTATATATGTATTCACTCGGCTTCCTTGAATCTCCCTTTCTTTGCATTTTCAATGTACTGTTCATTTGAAAATTTTACATCTGGCTTTTATCTTTCATCATAATCGTAACACAATTTAATGGGTTTCCCCCGAATACATACATACGAACGCTTAACATGTAGTTAGTTCCCGTTATTGTCTTGAGTCGAGCTGGAAGTGTTTGTGTATTGAACACATGAGCATATAATTATATAACATATTAGCACGTGTTATATTACGCTGGCTTATTGAAACGATGCGCTTCTGTTTCATGTGTATGAACAGAATAATAGCACACTGAATAACGAAGAATATTTTTTGCTGTTTTAAATACTATTTTATGTGATAGCAATTAAAAGAGAAAGTGGAGAACCATGCTAATTTGAACGAACTAAATAATGCATTGTTATGTATTTTCACTGTATTTATTTTCTAGAAGATATCAATGATTGATCCATTTGCAAGGAGAGAAATTCATGTTATTACAAAGAAAATAGTGCCGTAGTGTTCTCTACTGCTCATGCTAATTGTTTGTGGTGGATGAAGTTGTAGGTTGCAGACATCATCATAACTGTAGTCACACTTGGTTGTGGTTTTTGGGTGCAATAGCATTATTCCAAGCTGGGTGAAGCTAAGCAATGCTTCTCCTATCCATTCTTAAACACTTCGAAACCCAGACAGACGCTTTGTCCAAAGTAGATAAATTTTGTCGCTTTATGCGTAATGGAACCAAAAGAGATCGTTTCGATGTCAGGACATTCCAATTCTAAGTCATTGGAAAGTTGCAAATTGCAAATATAGGCATTTACAAGAAAATCTCGTGCTCAAAGTCCGTTAAATGATATGGACAAAGAAACCATCAAATTGTGGTCTTTGTGAATATAAAATATTTGTTGCATTGTTTAACTGATGGCGAGAAGCGAGAAACAAAATGAACTTCGTTTCAGCTGCAGAATGAACCCCCTCTGAAAAATCAACTTTCACCAGGTCTTTTACTGATATCAGAGAGAGCACATGACACTATAGTGCCATGACTCACAAGGTGACTCACTCACTTTCTATTTCCAAAAATGAATCATAGATTCGATGATAACACATAAACCTAGGGGTTGCGAAACGACATTGCTATTGGTATCGAATGTGCTTTCCTTTAGCATATTGCTTTTGTTACTGCAGTTTTTCTTCTCCAAGATGAATCATACCACTTAAGTCGCAAGTACGCATTTTCGTCAATAATGAAGAATGGAGATTATCTGTTAATAAATATGACTAAGATAACTGTGTAAAGTTTTACTATGTCAATCAACTAAACCCTATTCCTAGAAAAATCAAACAAAAGAAAATCAAATGACCACAACAGGAACAACAGACAGGTTTTATTTCGTTTGTCTCTGAGTCATAATCAGAAATACAGGAGAAAGCGAACAATCCAGTCCTTGTCCGAATCGAGGTCAGTACTGTGGAACTAGTGATGAAGAAGCGACTTAAATAATTAATAAATTATTAACTTTCACCGCTAATTTTCATTAAAAATTAGGAGTATTAAGCATCTGCAAAGAATGCAAGGAAAATTCTTCGGTTACATTTGCAGAGTTGATGAATCATCGTACAGTGATCATGAGTAAAGGTATGTGTGTAAGTTGAGAAAACCTTCAAGCCCCTTCGCTATTTAATATACATACATATACTGAATATATAGAATCTAGAGCTATTCTCCACGATAATAGAAAAGTACATTCTGGTGTAACAGAATGGGGAAAGAAGACGAGTTTTATGTGTACGTATGTATTTAAAAAGGCTTTGTGAAAAGTGTTCAATCATCCGCGGATGAAGGAAATGATATTGAATGAATGATTTTTGACTTGAATAGAACATCTTGTAGACCGTATGCATGCACATAGTAGTGGCACTCGTACCTACCTACTTCCACTTCTATCCCCATCCGAAAAGTTTTCTTCCAAACATCAAGCACAAACCATGATGATACACGAACAAGGAAGGATGATGGTTCCTGTGGTGGTGGTGAAAGTAAAGTACAAATGCGGATGTTTCTTTTATATTATAAATTAATAATGCACGCAATAAGTAAGCTCTTCTCACGGATCAACTACTTGACTACTAGATTCAAAGAAACTCATATCCTTTGAAAAAGTTTTAGCTTTGTAAAGCCACAAGCAAGAGGTTTTAAATCCTCTCTTATTTCTTTCATTCAAAAATCGAACCAGAACCGATATATTACACGCAGTGTGTAAGTGGAAGGTTGTACGCTACTACAAGCTTTGTGATTATGATGTATTCAATAAATACAGACATATTACCTATTCTTCAAAGGAAAAGGCAAGAAGAAAAGAAGGACCGATTCAAAATTTCGTTATGAACTACAAGGAGAGAGCATGAAAGGAGGAGCTACTAGTGTAAACATGATCAAGTACTGATTCCGTCAATCGTTTTCTCTGGTCGTTGAGTTCTTTTTTTCCCGGTGAGTATAAACCATCCAACAAAGCAACGTTGTATGTGGTTGTGGTGTAAGTGTACCATTCTTCATTTTTCAGTCATCCCTTTTTTCATGTACACTCCATCATTCATCCATCCATTTATCTGTCTATACATCAGAGATTGAGAAGGCTTTCTCTAAAGGAGATTCATAGAGGGAACGCCATCGGTACAAATCTCTACACAATAACGCACGCTTTGCTTAGCACAGTTTTTAAAAAGAAAATTCCGCACACATATAGCTTTTCCTTTAATTTAACGAAAATGTTCCCAGTCTTGAGTTATGTTGTAAATTTATGTTTACCAGTGTAATTTCACACTTCCGTAAAAATACATTTGAAACGCCAGATCTATCTATCTCACTCCATCCCAATTCCTTTGCCACAAACTTGGCTCATTAATTTATGTACATCTTTGCATTGCACATTGCATTCCACGATTCTTGCTTTGTTCACTGGCCGACAAAGATTATATTACTTTTCACACAGGAAGTAAATCCTTTTCCATGAAAAACATTCTGTCAAAATATTACACACTGACACGACCGACTCATGCATCATATTTCATTCCCACACCACTTCATGGAGAATGTACTGCATAGTGTGTGTGCACTACAAAATATTAAATTATATGTTATGGTATTCATACTTTTACAACGGCTTATACATACTTTTTCTCTATACTGCTTCGATATATTTCTTCGTATTACGTTGTTCTCGCATGATATGGTCGGGTACATATAATGCACAGATGTCTACATAATAAATTGTTTTATGCCCTACAAAAACATGTATGCATTTCCGAACGTGTGCTACATCAATAAAACAACCATCAATCTTACATTCACTCTCCGCGAACATCTTTCCATTTAGGTAGGTGGATGTCTTTTCCTAAGCGTGGTTTACAGCAGTTCTCAATGTGCTTTTTTAAGTGTGTTCAATAGATATAATGGTTGTTCAACTATAATATACCTTCAAAATCTATTGTGGGTTCGTGGACAAGATTTGAATGATGCTTTTATTGTTTACAAAAGAAAATTTTTTGTCGATAAATACCATCATAGATTTCAATTGCCACATTGTCATCATAGAAACAATATATTTTGATTTAAACTATATTCTAAAGAGTGACAAAAGGCATCATGATATCTCTTTAAAATTGAAGTTGTCAAGTAACGTGAGTTCCGCAGAGCTTCCATTATCTCGTAAGAATATAGTTAATCAGACCAATACATTAAACAGATAAAATTCTTGACTTGAAAAGTTGAAAACAAATACAGGGAATTTTTACACTTTGTTCTCTATTTCCGACGGATGCTAGCATTACTGCACTGCAGTGAAGATGCACTCTTTCTGTTAGATGAACATAAATTATAGTGTGGATGTTTCATAAGAGCTGAGATCCAACATTATGTCATGTCACTGCAGCTGAATTTCTCTTCCTTTTTTCATCAATGTGTAATCTAAGCTTTTTTATTCCAGTATCCACTAAAGTATATCCATAGTGGATTTATCAAATGATTCACCGAATATCGTGAACTACAGAGAGTGCCTACTACCACCAGCAGACCACACTCTGCCACAACATGGACGGCTGACTAGACACGCTTCTTGTCTGTTTTTCATCTTTCAAAAAGCGCAGTGTTCCAACTTGCTCATTCGTAATTTTCTCTTTTTTCCTTTTTCTCTTCAAATAAAAAGAGCAGAAGAGAGTCTATTTGCCACATTTCAGCATCATGTTTTGCTAGTCTACACACTGCGCATTGGGCCAAAAGTAATACATCCTGTCCTGTGTGTATGTTATTGTATTAGGCTGATGACGAGAACGATGATGATGGTGGTGTGTGTGTGTGCGTAGGTACAATGTTTGGAAGGACAACATACAGAAACAACTCCAGTGAAAGGGAGCCACAGAGTGAGAGAGATATATAGAGAGAGAAAGAGCGAGACTCAAACAATCTCAAGTTCTTTGGTGGACTCAATTTATCGCTGGGAATTATTACTTTGCCTTTCTCTCTGGCTTACACTTTAGTACGTTTTTGGTACAGATAGAGTCAACCAAATTGTCCATTCTTTCCTTCAGCTGCATGTACATTCCCATACAGTATTCGCGGAATTGCTTGTTGATGTATCGTCATCATCATCATCAGCGATTGAAACGGTTTCATTCGCTCTCTCGCACTAAAGGATTAAGTTTCTAGTTCATTTGAGGCTTATCAAGTGTACAAGGATATCACTCAATGAAAATAAGCCTGGTTAAAACTCTCCTCGTGACAATCTGTCCGTCTATCTGCTTTCTACATGCATGCCGATCATAGTTGTGTAACAGTAGTACCTATATGTCGGTACGTCTGACCCACACGTAAAAACGATTGTACATTCGCGGCCATAGGGTAAAATAAAATAACGATGACGATAACAAATGGTTTACATCGTTTCTCGAAAACGAATTTTCTCTTGTGATACTTTTCATTCAATGAGTTACTACTGCTTTTACACACACACTCACACTACACCGGGAATTGGAAAGAAATGAGAAAATTTGCATGTGATACTCGACCAGGTTTGTACGTTGTGCTTGTATATATGGCTCGCATATTTACGACTCGCTTTTTTCTGTTAAATGATGCAACGAGTGTGTGCGTCGGTATTTTCTGCAGAATTATCAAGTGACAGGAAACGGTTTCGCATAGTCAGGTTTTAAATTTCAACAAAAATATTTGCAAAGATAGGGATTTGGAAAGAATCAAGCGTGGAATAATATTATGAATTTTATGTTGCCTATAAAATGGATATATAAAAGGATATAGGAAGAGCAAATATGTTAAAGGAAGTTGCTCTATGATATGATGTTATGTTATGATTACACCCAAATGGAATGTTCTACTCTCCCATCCGCACACACGTAGGTATCGTGTGCAACCCTCCTCGCCGTGGTGCTGCTACATGATGTAAGGTAAACTATCAATGGGATTTCTTGGAAACGTGCTATCTGAAGCAAACATAATTTAATGGCGAGGTCAAAATCGCAGCAGCATGGATGATGTAGAAGTATGGTGGCTTATAGCAATCTTTTTGTTGTACGTAAGTAATACTGTTTCAATAGTACAGTCACAAGTCAAAAAGTTGAAACCAAGTATTACTCCCTTCATCTCGCATCGCTTGAGCTACACACTCGCACACATACGATACGAACCCATGATGATTCGATTGAAGATTTTTCTGTTTGTCGTCCTCTGGCATGAATAAACATATGTATTCATACTGGATTGGGTAGAGATGAATTGATATAATAATAATAATAGGGAGCCAACATATATATATATTTATATACATATACATGTGTATACGACAATGTCAATGTAATATGATGATCAGTTCCAAAGAAAAAAAATGTACTGTAAGCGAAAGATTCAGAAAGAAGGGAAGAAATTATGAATGTATCTTTTTCTGATTTTTTTTATTTAGCGTCATCATATCTGCTACTTTTTATAGTACTTTTACCCTTCTCCGTTTTTACTCAACCCCCGTTGCGTTGAAAATTCTCAGCACGAAACTAGCACAACGAGGAGAAAAAGAAGAAGAAGAGAGATAATGTGAAATTGACTTTGAGCTCTAGTCAAGGAGGAAATCTAGTAAAAAAAGAAACGTAATAATATGTAATATGGCTGCTGATATGCTGAACTAGTGAAACTGGACGAGGACGGACGACACAGACAACTAGAACTGGTGTGTTTAGGGTATTATTGACTTGGGCTCATATTTTAGATTAATATAATATTCCAAGGGCAAGATACCGTGGTGGAGGAGTCATTGACGAACTGAAATGGAACACAAAAGAGCAACAATGTTTACAGCATCCTAAACGGAGGCACACATTGGAAAGCAAGTTTTTTAGTCAGTCCAGTAGTTGGTCTGTAGTAGTCGTCGTCGCACAGAAATATCTGGCAGAAGAACGCATACGTGTAGCTAAAAAAGCGAGAACCTGCATGAAATGTAAGAATGTACGCATGAAAAATGTCACATTATGAATGCGGGAAAAGAAGAAAAGAAAAAACAGAATAGACAAGAAACGATAAGCATGACATGTCGCAGGAGTGGTAGTGGTTCAATCTGTTTTATGGCAAATAGATGAGAGAGAAAGAGATAGTGAGTGAGTGAGTTTGTTCCCTTTTTTTATGTGTCGCCGTAGTAGCAGGACTAGTCGTCGTGGGTTTTTGAGGATTTCTTGACATTGTAAAATGACAAGAAACCAGCTGACACGACCAGTGGACAGCATTGACTTGTGTAACACAAGAAAAAGAATAAAAATGAGGGGAGAATTCGTATGGACGCCTGGTTGATCGAATTCTTGATATGGTTTCACTTCACATCATGAGCTTTAGTTCTACTCTACTACACTATCTTGTCCCTTCCTCTTCTCCTCTACTTTTTAAACGTTTCGTTCGATGATATTACTACGGATGATGAAAGCAGGGTCTCTCTCCCAAGACAGCGTAGAATGTTGAATTGGGTTGGATAATAGTAGCAACAGCAGCAGCAATTTCAGTTTATGGGTGATATGGCTGGACATGAACAGTAATATAATACGAAGAACAAAATGTAACAAGAGGAAGAATAGGGAAAATGGAATAAAAAATTCGGGAATAATAATATAGAAAGGAAAGAGAAGACGAGGACAAGATAGATAACATAATACAAGAATTTACTTCAACTTGGACTACACTCGGCTTCTCATTCTTGGACTCCTTGCTTTCCACTTGCCCCAAAGCACAGTCACGACATACAGCTTTCTCAGACTTCTCTCTTACCATAACGATTTCAAGAGCTTCGTCTTTCACGTTTATACATAAAATATTGTGAATTGTAATGCATGCAAAATGCAGAGAGACGGTATGATAATGATGATGGGACGTGTGGAGCAGGATGACGTGGATTCTTTTCATAAAGTATTATTGTGCAGGAAGAAAGCATAATGTTGAACACGACGAGACAGTTGAGGCAAATACAAAGAAACCAATATATCCTTGATGCATATGTATGTACATAGGTATGTACTTTCATCCTATTCGGCATACCACCAAAAGAGAAAGAAGAAACTAGAAAAATCCATGGACAATAAGGCTATATACGCTTCTTTTTTCTTGTATCTTCCAAATCCGGTATATAACAATGATTGTCGTTGTCAGGCACAGTTGAAGCTCGTCATTATCATCGTCATATCTTGTACGCTCGAAATGATTGGAAAAAGTACATGCTTGTAGCAGCTTAAATGATTTTTGTTCTGATTATTGGATATTGGTAGATGAATCAAGGCACTGGTTAAAATGTCACATCTATCCACTATTTAAGCACAATACCATTTTATGTTAAACATTATTCCCGTACCAAATCGTACATTTTAAATCATATAAGGTAGTTTATAAATTGGTATTAACTACAATTAGGTTGGTAGATCGAAATTCAAAACGATGCCTTACGAGCCATATAGGACACTTTTTCCCATTTGTTAGAAACTAGAAGAAAGCAACGCTGTTAGCAGTGGTGGTTGGTGATCAAGCCAAAATGGTGGTGCCGACTACCTACGCCACTCGTGTACAATGAATGATACGTGCACACACAGTTTCAAAAATAGCCAACGAATCAATATCCATAAATCATCCTAGTCGTTCCTCGCCATCTTTTGTGCTCACTATCGTCCACAAAATGTTGAGGGTACTATCGGTATCCAGGGCAACGGTAAGGAGAGGTATTATATTTAAGTACAAATGAAAGCGGTACAGGATGTGTTTTCTTCAGGAAAATCTTTACCATTTTAAGTATGTTTGCGAGTGCGCCAGAGAGAAGAATTATTTACGTATTTTATCTTGACTGTTGTTATTGTTGCCATATTTGTACGGGAGGAGAATACGTGTCACAATTTTGATTGTATAAAATGTACTGAAATAGTTGCCGGTATCGCTTTCATCTCATCGGATAGGTTTCATATTCAGAGAATTTTTGGATTCGATGCTTGTAGCATAATAGCTAAATGCGGGGATAAGTCCTTGGAGATGATAGGCAAAACGAAAAAACTTGAAGAAAAAAGCAAACTATGTTCGTAAACAAGACACACAAAATGCGTTTTTCCTTTTATTGTAGTCGGATCGGATTGTAGCAAAAGCAATGCGAATCTAAGCACACACGCAGACGACATACGTACAAATTCAAGTGGGAAGGATGTTTTTCTTTAGAAAGTGCTTAGAAACCCATGTAAGTAAAATGTAGGGAAATGTTTACAAAGCAAAGCGGTACGAATAATTCAAATAGATTCTATTTTCTTATACAACACCAAACTGAAAATATGATAAAATAGTCCGTTTCTACTCTATACACTTTGGTCAACAAAACTGGGGTGTAAATAAATGTACTATTTACGTAGATATCTCTAAACTGTCGTATGAGCATATTGAAGTGACACAAAGTTGTAGTTACTCGCTTCCTCGGCGTTAGTACACAAAAATGTAAAATCCTAATACATGATGAAAACAGGAGCAAGGAAAATCCTTCTTTACTTTGCTTCTTGTATGAACCACAGATCTCCTACACGACTTTATATGCTGATGATACCAGCAAGCAGTAGTAGCGCACAAAAGACCAAACCAAGGGAAAGATTTTAAGGAGCGAGAAAAGGAAACGAAATCAGGAATAATCTTGTTTCCTCAGAGCCATTCGAAATGACGTGTTTGAGTGACTCTATATTTACTATAATGCAAAAGGCAGCCGTTTGATTTTGCGTTTGACTTGGATAATTTTGTACGGAGAATTTTCCCCATTTTTCGTCTCTCTCTCTCTTTCACTTTCTCTGGAACCGAGGAAGTTGAATACGCCAACACTTTTCTTTAATACCGAGAGAGGAAGAAAGAATAAGAGAGCGGGAGACGACGGATGGTGATGTGATAAGAGATGATGGAAGTGCAAGATTGTATAAAAATGAAGTCAAAGCGGGTTCAGCCTGGAATATAAGTCAGTTTTCCGTTCTACATACTTACGAGTTGTATGTAGGTATATGCAATACTAGCCAAGTTCAGTAAAAGCCAGCGAGCAATGTCAGCAATATGTGTTGTGTCAAAAACGGGAAAGCAGCTGGGAGTTTGGAAAATAACCGAAGAGAAAAGAGTGAGCAAAAGAAAGGGAGCATTCCAGGGAGACTACCAGGATACATGAATATATTGTTTGGTTTCGCTACCCACATGCCAAGATTGGGGTAGTCAGATGGACCAAGGATTGAGTGGGTGAATGAGTGATTGTGAGTAAAAAAGCAGGGAAGGAATGCACTAATGGTGTATTCAATTTGCACATATACATTTCACAGCACACAGATCACAGATTGTTTATGCGATTGTTGTTGTGCTTGTATAAATCAGTATCTGCTACAGATTTGTTTGTTATTATGGCATACAACGCAAGGAAGGCATGCAGTCAGTATGTTTGATATTATGTCCTCCATGCCACAATCCTTTTCTCTGTTTAGGTAAACGCCACCTTTTCCTTTGGGAAAGGTTGACAAGTACACAATTCTTTCAAGATTCATTTCTTTTTGACGGTGCTACGGCGCTATATACACAATGACACAACAGAAAAATAAAATCTATCCCGAATGCTACGTACGCATAGCCAAGTAGTACCTTCGTCGAAGACCCTTTCCCTCGACACACTACCGTCACCATTGCTGTTCTTTTCTTTATCTCGTGGGAATTATCCACATTCAGCAAAGAGAAAGTTTTAAAAATTATACTACTATGGGACAATTGAGTTGTTGGAAGAGTTGAGTGCATCAAAATGGAGAATGCAGAAGGAAAATGTCTGAGTCATGTCGCATCTATCCTCTAACCTGATTTAAAACTTAACTCAAATGAAGCATTTATAAGAGACTTGGGAAATAAAAATAGCTTTCAAGGTTTTCTTCGTCTTTTATTGCATGGTTTGTGAGTGAGGGACGTGCTGTTCAAAAAACAATATTCCATTCTCAACATTAGC
This sequence comes from Sinella curviseta, assembly GCA_004115045.4. NCBI lineage: Eukaryota > Metazoa > Arthropoda > Collembola > Entomobryomorpha > Entomobryidae > Sinella > Sinella curviseta. The sequence goes on along the minus strand of CM023202.3, from coordinate 20,310,616 downwards.
CACCAACAAATCATGATTATTTAAACATTTGTAAAATGCCATTAGTGTTGATTTATTAAAAGCAAATTGATTAGCCAAGGGTGGCAAAACTAATGTAGTACACGTTCTAATTAGGAACTTATAAATGGTTTGTAAAAAATAAATCCCGCATCCTTGACCCATTTTGTCAAATACATAATATGTAATTACCAACAAAATAAATATGTTAGTTTTTATTCATTAAATTCATCTTTCAGAGGAGAAAGTTTTACGTCATTACAAAACTGCATCATTTTAGCGAGACTTTTCTCCGTGAAAGGAATTTGTAGAAAAATCTTTTTGTAAAATTGTCTTTTTCTTCCTTTCCTCAAAAGATTTTACGGAGCGTAACTTTTTTCCTTGAAGAAGGGTTCGTTTGTGTAAAGTTCGCTCCACACACAGCCACCGTACTGTGTGTATCGGCAAAACTGTTTAATTTCCAAGTGTCCTACTCTTCTTGAAGGACATGTTATGTACATTTATATATTTACTACTGTAAGGGTATAAGCTCCAGATAAAATTTAAGTTGTCTTTTAAGAGAACGAACGAAGACGGGAAACAAATGAAAGTGGGGAACTTATATACATTCATACATACATGCATCCACCCATCCCACATTACAATTCACAATATTCACATCTCTCTGCCTGAACAAAGCAGCAGCGGTAGTGGTTTTTCTCGTTTTCCACTTGTATTTTATAAGAATTTTGATATTTAAGCATGTAGGTATGTTTTCTTCAAGTTGAGTGAGTCTAAACAAGGAGTTGTACACGCATCATATGCTTAGTGTGTAATAAACCACCTTTTTTCTTTTGAGTTAAAGAAATCCCTTCCTTTTTTGTAACTTTCTTGGTCGTCTTTAGTCAACATTTTCTCTCTGTGTCTCTTGTCTGATAAGAGTTTTTTTCCTCCTTGTGCACGAGCCCCCCTTGGGAGTTCCGACTTGCTTTTTACGAAATTGCACTTTTACCACCACCACACCACCACCAGCAAGTTGTATTTGTGTAAGCACACATATTATACATACTGATAGAGGCAGAGGAGCATCAAACCAAACGAACTAGCCAAGCAGCAGCAACAGTAGTCTTCCAAGCCATGCCACACTTACCAGCCGTACCGTGAGGAAATGTTTATACGAATCTGCTATTTTCTTTTCCTTTTCCCATCATCATCGTCGTCGTCCCCATCAGAAAAAGTAGTATTGAAGCAGCTTGCCTGGAAATATTGCTGCTGGTTGTTGCAACTTCCCAACCGAATCCAAATGAAATAGAAAAAATAGCTAGACTGTAAAGGAAATCAAACCGCGATCAACTTGAGACTAGAATATTGTTTCTCAGAAAGAATGAACAAAATATGGAGAGCGGCGAGTGTTATTCGTTTGTCCTTTTTGAAGGTAAAAGTGTCATGTTTTTTGTTACTTCATACATTACATTATCTACTAATACAATTCTCTTGGCAGACGGTCAGCCAACCATTCTAATTTTTGGAACAGGTGTATTTGACTACTGTCGTTTTTTACTAGCCCATGTATGTTTGAAAAATAAAACAACCATCATCATCATCACTATTCATATTACAGCAGGGGAATGACATTTCGGGAACTTGGGAAGACAACCTGCTTTTATCTAACAACCTCAAAGTGTCTGGCTGGATGCTTTCAATCTTCTTTCGTACTATACTACACTATAATGTTGTTTTGTATTGGGATTGAAAAATGTCATGCACACCTATATACCAAAAATACACGTCAAAGTGTACAACCCTGTCACTACCGCCAGCAAAACTACCAAGAAACTCGAATTTTCCCCTCTTTTCATCTTGTTTTGCTTTGTTCTTAAGGCGATTTTTTCTACTCAATAGAAAATTACTTTACTTTACTCACGTACTTTTGCACAAAAGCCCTCATAGAAAGGAGCAAAAAGGTGTTCCACAAATACAAAATAAAATACGTTTAACCTGTGATAATATTGAAAACTCAAAAAAATCCCTTTTACTACCTCAATGGGACATACGCAGTTACAAAAGACGAATAAACTGTATTGCTGTTTAACGACATAGCTGATGATGACAAAGTTAATCGCCAATTATGTTGCGCTAACTATGGTCGGTTAATATAGCAGTCATATTCCAACTAGACAGATAGACAGACGAATATGTCCAATGTTATATATTAGTTTTACTTCATCTACGAAATAAATAGCAAGTAGTAAAACTACCATGTGCGTTTTTGTAGGGTTAAATGACACAAAGCAATAAGGTAATCTGTACTTTAGCATAGCAAAGTAGTGGAATAATATTACCAAAAATGAAGTATTATGAATTTTCCATTCCTATTCAAATTTGCCTGAAGCAACAGAAAAAGATGAAAACTTGAAGAGCGGTGAAATGGGAAAAGGAAAAAAAATGTACGCAGGAGTGAGTGTAAGGAAAGCATTATCTGTTACGCCGAGCATCTTACAATATGCCACTGAGAAAGCAAGTGAGCTGTACCTGTATAGAACAATATGCTCTCCTTATAGGTCGTGTTGCAATACATAAATCAGCTCGTCGGGAAAAGGAAATACAGTAAAGGCGAAAAAGGGAACAACTGTGAATAAAACATATCATAATAGTGTGTTTTATATTGCACTATACACCAGCTTCCATTTAATATAATATGAGTGTAGATGATTTTGTATCTGCGAGCGTTTGACTTACGTTTACGTAAGCTGTCTATTCCGATGACTACCTATATGCGGTTTGGCTTTGGCAGAATTTCAAAGATATAGCTCAGCACAACTAGTCAGCGTGCATATGTCACAGTATAGATACGTGCTACGTTTCGATACACGTGTGTAGGATGTACACTGAAAGGATGAATAAAAGGGAAAGGGTTTGTGCACAAACTAACAGATAAATAAAATATAACAAAACCTGGATCTTCTTCATGATTCGAGGTACTTACCTATGTATATAAAATTATACCGATAAAGCAATATATGAAAAATTGCAATGGAATCCTCGATGTCGTCGTCTCCGTATCTTTTCTTATCCGTTATACAGCACAAGTCACAACTCTCTCTCACAGACAAGAGTTTGAATTTATTTACAATCTCCTAAAGCAATTTTATTTTTTGCAATTTCTACACATCCCTACTTTTCCTACTTTCTCCCTTTCTACGTTGACGTAGTCAAGCAACTATTATTATTATTATTGTGTATTTCGCTTACTCCATCTGCTACTTACGTCGAGGTTCCTACGTTGTAGGAACGACCCATATACTGTTAGAGCATTTTGCCATTATTTCTTCTCTTTTGAGTACTTTGCTCCTTTTTACATTTTGATGAATACCTTTATGCTGCCACCTAGCTAATATTTATAAGGCTGCATACAAATGCTGCTCGCTCGCACTGTGACATAGAGATGATGGTGGCGTACAGTATTCCTTGAAAAAATATTGCAGTCACTTCAATAACGTAGGTACCTATACAGAAATGTCTCTTGGTATTAACTATACCAATCGCAGAGGAAATGGAAGGAAAAAATAACACACATAATAATTCTGCCTGCTACTACTTTTACTCAACTACAATGTAATTTTTATAGTAGCAATAATGGCAGGGTGGTGGAGCAGCAGCATGACACTCGTAGCATATCCCCACAGTAAAAGTAAAACTGCGTATATGCAATGCTAGTAATAAGTATAAACATATTAGAGCTTCGGTGATCTATATAGCTAAATATCTGTACACTATAAGTCAGTAGACGCAGAACGAAGCTCACAAAATAACAAAACAACACATCCACTCCATCCCAATAGGCCTCCGTCTTACCATTCTCGTTAGGAATAAAAAAATCTCGGACTTGCCTGAGTGCACTTTCAATATTTTCCTTTTCTTTTCCTTATTATTTTGATATTACAAACTGGAAAAGCACGTAAAGCGCGAGAGTAAGATGGTTAGTTGTGGTAATGGTGGAAGTCTTTTATATTGTAGCAGTTTGATAAACACAGGTCGTCACTTACGGTATTTTTTTGTACGTATATGCATGAATTTATACAAATACTTTAGAAAAAACTTTCTCCACACAATAATAACCTAACAACCATCATCGCATACCACCAATAACAAAAGGAGAATGCATGTTATCTTGAGACTTGTACTCACAGGCAAAGCATTTCATCTATAAGCACCAAGCAGTGGTGGTGCCATTGTGTATGTATATTCGCCATATCCCTTAAGTACGTGTATAGCCCTCTCTGAAAGAGCTCTGGCACTGGGAAACCATTTTTGAGAACGTAAATGGGAGAAAGCGGTGAAAGCATCTGTATCTTTCCTCATTTTGCTTTCCAACAAATACTCAACACATACATTCACATTCACGCTTGCAGAAGAGCTTTTTTCACTACTGCTGGTTCCATTGTTATTCTGTTGCTTTTGTTGTAGTAGTTTTCTCGGAATTAGTAGAAATGAATGGGACTCTTAGCGCTGTCATAGGTTTGCTTCTCGGATGGAAAGAAAAGAAAAAAGTATTATTCTCTTGTACGCGAGTGAAATATAGCGTATTTCTATATATGGACGTTGTAACGAATATTATATGCTTGTAGCTATTTATTTTTGTTGGTAGATAATTGCGGGTGGAGTAAGACGGGCGAATAGCATATTAGAGAAACAGGCCAGAAATAACACTTTCTCTTTCACTCTTTCCTATTGGAGCAGTCCTAGCAGGAGAGCAGCATCAGTAAATCCACAATAAGCGATACACTTGATAAGCATTTGCTTTTTGTGCTTACAAAATGTCAGCTTGGTGCCCTTCATGACAATACACTGTGTATGCTTATAAATTATGAAAAAATAAATCGCAAAAATGTCCACATGTGGATATTTTTTATTGAAGTTAAATTCACTTCAGCAATATTATTCAGTAGGAACCGTTCATGATATTGATGCTGACGATGATAATGATGGTACAAGTTAGCATATTTGTAAAAGAGAAAGAGGGAAGAATTACAATATGCACTGTTGATTCTTTCTATCATCATCAACCCGGTTTTTACTCACTACAGCACCGCTCATTCATATACTTTAACCCATTAGGCAGTTAAAAACAACAGGCTCACATTAGACCTCTTCCTCTTTTTCTCTTCCCTTTCTTCTTATTATTGTTATTATTATATAGGTAGTAGCAGAACATTCTGTGCATGCTACTGATGATATGCCACATCTTTGCAGTACTGATAAAAATAAGAGAAAGTAAAAGAATAAAAAAAGAAGCGGGCAGACATAATAGTATAATCTAGTGCAATATATTATAAGCCAGATTCTGTTGCAGATAGATACATACAGCATGCCTATACACAAAAAACCTTCGCCGGGATCTTGCATGCATGCATTATTAAGGGGAAAGTCTAGAAAGAGGCTTCACCAAAATTATATTGCCATGTTGCCCCCACTTACTTTCATCTCTCCCTCTCTTTCACTCTATTTTGTATTAGTACAAATCTAATGGTACTTTACTATTACTACACTGAAAACCATTACAGCTACAACTTACTATTACTACTACCAAATATGAAGACAGGACAACATACAACACTATCCCAGGATTGATCTTGAGCAGTAAGTTGGCTTCAGTTTGAAAATATGTAGCTATTCATACGAAAAACGTATGGATGAGACGGTTTAAAATACTCGTCGATGTCAGTGCAGAAGCTTCCCTGAAAAGCAGCACTTCCTTAGTTTGCCATGTATCTTTGAAATGTGTGACCCTCTGAATACAAAGAGGAGAAGAAGGAGGACGAGCTAGTGAGAAGAGCACTTTTCTCCTGGGTTAACTGTTAAACGAGTAAGTAAATGAGTGCATAAGAGAAATGAGAGTTGATGTGAGTTGTTGGGAGAGAAAGTGAAGATAAGCAAAATAGCTTTCTTTTCTTGTTGAAAAAATGGAGAGAGAGAGAGAGAAGGAAGAAAGGCAAAAAAATAAAAGGACTCGACTATATGTTTTTTAGCTCTCTGGCCCATCGTTTTTCTTTTATTTAATATATATTCATTGTAATATTTCTGTAAAGGGAACAAAAAAGGATGAGCTTGTTTTAGCTGATACTTTGCTCTTTCACTAAAAAGTATCAACGCATCAGGAGAAGCAGCAGCATCGTGTTGCTCCTTTCTAGTGTGCTACTAAAAGAATAGATATAGTGTTATTATTATTACTATGCATTATAATATATATTAGCTTCTTTTCTCTTTTCATCCTTCTCTCCTCATGGGTTTTATGCGTATACCATGTCTGCTTGCTACTCTTCCTTTTAACGTTATATCATTGTTTTCCAGAGATTTACATTAGCATTGTGTGTGTTGTAGAGAGAGTGAAAGAGAAAGAAATGGGGTTTTGCCCAAGATTTTCTTGAAACAATATGCTTTTGCTCGTTATGTCTTGCCCCTGCAAAAGAGTATGTACATTTAAAGTGTAGCCTCTCTCAGTTCTCACATTAAAACGTACCGTATATTATATGCATTTTTATTACGGGCACTGATACAGCAAGGGAAAACTCGACACAAAAAAGTATGCAAACTAACATTGTGTATATTTACTCTTGGCAAATTAACACAAAACTGGTATTTTTTAAAACTTTACAGCCGTTGGGCTGTTGATGGCCTTTATTGGGTTAAATCTCGGAAAAAATCTGGGAAATAAATTCTTAACTGCCTTCTTTACTTTTTCCTATCTATGAGTGCAGTACTACAATGAGATATACATACGAAGCTTTGTTTTGTCGGACTTACCATTAAATGCCGGCTCTCTTTCTTCTCCTCTTCCATATCTATGAACGTTAACCTTAAATGCATGCTTTTGTATTATGTTCCTTTCGATATATATATATACTAGTAGTAAGGAGTGGAGGTTATATAATCCGCAAAAGCGTCTCTTTCCATTTTCTACAAAAATAAATCCATAATTAACTCTTTGTCTGTTCAGCAAAGTCGGAGAGGACAAAAAATAGAGAAGAAAATTACACTGAGATTGATTGTTTTGATCATGTTTTGCTACATATAGATATATATACTCACTTGGAGGATCAGTTGTATTTATTTAGTATATTTATAAAGTTTGTTTTCATTTTTGTTTCTCGTTTTTATTCAATCCTACCACCACCACTTCTTTTCAAAGTAGCTCGTTCAACCTATTGCCCGAATGTCTATTCAACACTACATTATAAATCTGTACATCTTGTGTGTTCAGTTTATTTGGTTTCCAAGTAGCATAATTTCTACAAAGTAGTCAAGATACATCCATATACAGAGGAGAGTAACAAAGACAACACCACGAAGAAAATGGACTTCCCTTCTCGTTTGTCTGTCGGCAGTAGTCTCCATTTTTTCATCATTTTGGCTTGTGGATTCTTATCTCTTGCTTTCTGTCCTCCATACACATACCTATATACATACATGCATCCATACATCTGGTGTCCGTAAACTCTCATTTCAGATACTTTGCAAAAACCTATTTATACTTACTAACTTTGTTTTCTCTGATGAGAATAATGTGTAGCGTTTCTTTTTGCTACGTCTTGTACAACAAATAAAGGAACAAGAAACCACTGCCTAGACGCTGTGCCCTCTCTCTGCTTTATATTATTACACGCGGGCAATATATGGCTTCGTTTTTTCCTGAAATGTTACTTGTGAGCAAGAGATAAGAGTTAAGAAGATAAGTAGCTCGCAGCTCGCCTCCATCCACCATACCACTACCAACTACGACCACCAACGCCGCCGTATGTTTTGATGATGCTTTCCCATCCGAACAGCCTCACTTCCAGGCTGCTACTACTACTACTCTCTTTAGCACTGCACGTTCTACACTCACAAATACGTATCAGCAGCAGAAATTACTCCTGCTAGCTATCATTGCCTTTCTCTCTCTCTCTCACTACTTAACTCTTCTGTTTTTCATAAAGTTTCCTTTATCTACACCAACTTTGGCAGGAAGGGGGCAGGTTGCCGTTTCGTCTTTAATTTTCTTAACTTTCTGACAGTTTTCCACCCTTTTCTTTCTTCAGCGATTCCATTTCTCGTTGTGTGTGTGGTCGTTGTCGGCATGGTATGGTGTGTGTGCAGCAGTTATTATTATACACACAGACCTACTGTGAATTGTGATAACCTTTTCCTTGTCGGTCATTCACTACCCAACCAAACTTATCACTACTATCACACCTTTGCTTCATTTTATACGAACCCATGTAAAAAGATATTATGCTGATAAAATAAACGTTAAACTTTCTATACGTATGTATATTGTTTATATGCTGTCGTTTGTTCGACATCAGACGAGATTTCGACTTGTGGAAGATCTCAAACTTTTTACAGTACGTGATGTGATATTTTCTCTCAGTCTTTGCTGCCGCTTCCCTCCAGTTGTTGATTGCCCTTTCTCTCCGATACACACCCGACCTGGAAAATAATTTAGCACAACTACCACAAAAACCGTCAACTACAAATATCTACATTTACATAATATTATTTGTTATTATGAACGTTGCATGAGCAATGTTTTTCTTGCTACACCAAAATCATGTACTTTTACATTCGCGGAAGCCATAAACAGTTACATATTTTCAGGTTCCCTACACGATACTGCTGGCAAGTGATTTGAAGATATGAAATGCTTCGGTATACCTACATCACAGCTACCAACAGCATGAGGCGTATCGATCTGCGTTGTATGTCTTAAATGTTGCCTGCCGGTATTTCGGTGCAGTGGCAATCATTCACTGGTTGTTAGCAAAATAAGTAACACATTTTGTACCGGCAACACCATGTCGCCATTTTCCATCTGTATCCATTTTTAGATCCATCGTCTGTCTGTGAGGTACCTCAGTTCCAGCAAAACATAATGTGATGTGGGTACTTACATGCGTGCATGGAGCAGAGCGTAGCTGCAGCTTACCGGTGTGAAAATACATTCAATACAATTCATGTCAAGAAGGAATTATTTTGGAAAAAGGAAAAGCTTTTCGTGATTGAAAAACATGGAGCGGCAAAGGAATTCAATTTCACATCAATATAATAACACTTACATACTTTCCACCCGGACTACCACCACCACCACTGCTCCTGCTCCTGATTTTAGAGTGGTAAAATGGAATGTCAGTGGTGGTAGTAGCAGTAGGAACATAACTTTTGCTTGTGAATGCGCTCATACTTTCTCTCTCTGTAAACTCAATAATGAAAACAGACGGAGACGCTATTTTGACACCCAATTGTTCACGTTATAAAGAAGATAAATGTACTCTTGTGACAAATTGACAAGTCTCATGGCATCAAGCAAGCAGAAATGCAATATAAAACACCTACATATACGCATACACACTCTACACACTACGTACAAACATTCGAACATTGCATAAAATACTTTATGCTATATTTTTATAACACAGTTGCAGTAAATGGCACAACAATACTAATATTTATTCAATGTGATAGCATGTTTTGAAGCACAACGACGTGCTACTCTCCTTGTCTAACCAAAACCATTATACTCTCGTATATTTTAACTTTCATCCTTTCATCCATCTTCCATTTTTATTTCTCTCCGTTGTTCCTACAGCACTAGCAGAAAAAATGCTTTCATATTTTGACGTGTTTTCTTTTTCTTCCTTTTTCATCATCGTCACCATCATAGACTGAGCGCTTTTCTTATCAGAATCTACGAAGAGATGGAAGTCTCTCTCGCCTGGCGAAATGATAGTCACCACTAAAACATATGCTCTCTGCTGCTGTAATAATACTTTACAAATGAAAAATACATACACACAAAGGCAGCCTTACCGTTCAGCGCACAAGAACAACACAACCACCTTCACTTTCATTTGAGGGAGAAGTGAAAAGAGGAGAGACAACATTTAACGAATCGGAAAATGTAGCTCACACACAACAATAAACGGAGAGAAAATGAAAAATACACATAAATTCATGGAGTAATATGCAATCAAAGTCATCATCATTGCAGCAAACATCTTTTCGTTATTGTGAGTGAAACGAAGACACAGCTTCTCTGTGTATCATTATTAAACATCAAAAGAAACAAGTGAAAATTAACGTTTTCCTCTCTCTCTCCTTGCTTTCCTTAGCTGTTTTTGTTTGCAGAGTTGAGGGTAGTGTAATATACAACAGCGGGAGATTTTCATCAAGGTTTGTTATTTTTCTCATCGTTTTTACTGCTAGCGTGAGAGCGAGCTCTACATTTTTTTTGTTACAAGAGAAACTCAAGTCCTTTTCTCGGGTTGGCTATACTTATATGCTTTGTATGTGGTATAGTATTTGATGCTACATTGTAGGTAGAGTGAAATGAAAGGACAAACGGAGAAAACTTCATTCCATTTGATGGTGGAGAGTAGAAAGCGTTATTATTATTATGTACAGCTGGATAGAAGTAAACGTATGTAGATAATGTTACTGCTATAATGATTATAATTTTTATATATGGATAAAATCAGAACGAGAAAGATAAGCGTGTACAACAACACACTTTGGGTACTTCTAAATGGACAAAGATCTTTTTTCAGAATAAATACTCATAACAGAAAATTTCTTCGACAACTGAATATACTGCTGCTAGAGTGGAATGTATAGGCTAGCGTAAACAGATGCAGTTGCACAAGAGAAGTAGGAAAGACAATCAAAAAATATGGACTGTCCGGCTCGTCGTTGTTGTTTTGTTGCTTGAGTTTCTCCTCTCTCAATTCAAAGTACGTAGTGCAGTATCAGTAAAAATCGGACGAGCGAGCAAAGTAATAAACCCAAAAGGCTCGGCTCACAGATTTCTCGTCTACTACGCGCTACAGATTGGTGAGCTGTTGAACTTGTGCACTAGCAGACGCTACTGCTCCAGAAATGTGTGCATGCAATGGATACGAAAAAGAGATAGAGAGGCTTCGGGTTGAAGGTAATGACCAATTACAGAGTGACGTGAGCCTGGGTGGCAAATTCAAGGTCTCCTCAGAGAGCCATTCGTGCTTTCGTCTAACAAGGAATAAATGCATGGATGTTTCCCCAGGGATGGTTTAAAATTTCCTTTCCTTTACTTACGGATCTATCTTTTCTCTTTATCTGGACTTTGGGTTTCGTCTGGGTCTGATATTCAAAACTGTACGAAGCTACGAATCCGGATAAGTATTGCATATCTGCAAGGCAATTGTGCAAAATGCAATACAGGATATTACATTATTTGTCTGGTCGGTATACAGTTACCGATTTTTATGCAAGGTCAAGCTGGATTTAACTATATACGTGCATACATATGTGATTTTAATATTAAGATCGACCAATTGGAAATATTCTTGTTCACAACAAAAGCAAAAATAATTAAAGCAAAGTAAGTGAAAATTTTACGCATTTGTGAATTACAAATCAAGTTTACGATTTCATATTTTATTATAAGTGAAGAACTAAGGACATTTTTTCAGTAACTTTCACCGCTTTTATTATCACTTTTTCTATCTACTAATGCTACTGCAGTGACTGGACACTGACGTGTTATCATTTTTCGTGAGGAAAATCATGGCTGGCATGGGACATAGTTTTACTTAAAGATGTGTTGGTATATTGTCCTTTTTATGGAGACTTCCCACTGACCAAAAGGCACAAAAGTGGAACGAAATACGTCGCCTTCCGAAAAAATACTAGTAATAATACTGTTGATGGTGATACTGATATTGCCGGCACGACCGAGTGCCGTGTCGTTATATTCTGAAGAAACTGTATCTTATATGGACAATATGCGGTTGTGTAGCATTTGATATATTTTACCATCTAATAACTTGTTATACGTCCGAATTTTCAGTAGGTTTCACTTGGTATAACCTGTCTTGCGTATTTATTTTCCAGACATTATTATTAGTTATGAAACATCATATAAACATGTAATAATATATGTTCCTAGACACGGATTAAATCTTCGGACTCTTAAAATTGCGAATTGTATGCTGAAATTTTGTACACTGACGTTTTTAGGCATGGAGAATGTAAAAATATGTTCTTAGATGCGGATTAAACATTTAGACTATTGAAATTGCGAATCCTATGCTGAAATTTTGTACACATGTTCCTCATTTAAAGAATATACTTAACACATCAATGATGTTGTTTTTTATACCGTTTGAACAAAGAAAAGAATATTTCTACTGTTCATAAGAAAAAATGGTTCTTCTTTATGTCTTTTTATATGATTTTATTCAGTAAGGCTATGGGCCTGAATTTAATTTTAGTAAAAATTAATTACCGCTTTTGTTCTGCATTCAAATTGCGTCGCATTTAATATTTCAAAGTTCTGAATCCTGAACATCTTTATATAAATGGACATGTGTCAAATGCAGTAAATTAAGTTGACAGAGAGCAATTGCCTCGTTGTCCATACATCATGCCGAAAAATGTCACAATTCACAATACGACGCCTCGACTGGAGCAGAAGGACGTACGCCCATTTTTGAAATTAACTGCTACTAAAAGCAAAACAAAAGGGTGGAAAAAGGATGGCTTGTTTGTAAAAAATGAAACAGAAGCGGTAAAATAGAAATCCGCATGACTAGTGAGCATAAATAAGAGAAAGGAGTATTATGTTGTAGACACCGCACATATGTCGTCTAGAATTTCGCTGCGAGTTCACTTGGAGAAGAAAATAACAACAACAAGGATAGGTGAGGAAGTCGGTGAACCATATGCGCTTTGTGATAGCGAATGTTTTATGAGAGCCATTCCACTGAAAATGTGCCCAAAGTAACAAAATAGGCAGCTATAGAGAGTGCGATTGCGATGGAGCGCACAAAATGCCTTTACCTGTATGCATATGTATAGGCTTGAATGGGACATTGTTAATTCCATTCAGGCCAGACTGGTATTTTTTCCTCACTTTTAAAATTAATTAGTTTGTTTTCCTTGAGTCGTCAAAAGGAAAAATCCTTATTACGATTGCAGGAATGTATCTATAGTTTGAAACCGAAAGGGGTGGGTGAAATGGGATAGAAAATGCTGCGATTAATCAATAAATTTACTTTTTCCTTATTTACATTGTAACTTAGTAAGCACGCAAGCAAATCCACAAAAAAAACTGTACATTTGTCAGTTTTTTTCTCTACAAATGAAGAGAATGAAATAGTTAGTGGGAGAGGTTTGTGTAATATTGACTGTGAAGGGTGAGACGGTAGGGAGAGGAAATAAAACAGTGTTGTGTTGAAGGAAGGCAATGAATAACCAAATATTTACCTGATCTGTGCCCTTTGGATCATTAACTACATGTTAGTTTTGCTTTATATATATGTTCTACTTCGAATGCCTCTTTTTATTAGAGTATAGCCAGTAAATAGATGAACACGATTCTACGAAGAAAATTCATTCCCACACCGCAAGAACTCTGAAAAGCAGACCAGCAAATACACAAAGTGTGCATTTTTTTCCTTGAAGAGATTTCTAAATTTCCTCATCTCATTCCAGATAGCTAATGGAGGAAGTAACAAAAACGCGCATCCTCTCCTTCTGTTTAATTTCATCTGTCCTTCTCAAATGACTCAAAGAAGAGTAAAAAGGAAGTTATAAAAAGGAGGAACTGTGTGTGCGGAATAACTACGTGCGGTTTCTCACTTTTATGGGCCTGTCTGTGTTTGCACAGGGAAAAAGAAAGGAAAAAGAAAAATGTAATTGGGTGGAGAGTGGAGAGAGCGAAGAAGGGAGACTTGCTTTCAATGCCTTGACAGTGTTAATATGTACCTTTCCGAATTATTTAAGATATTCTCGGTCAAAATTTATGGTAAAATATGCATGTTTTGTGATGTAGTGATGAAACTTATCAGTTTATATTGGAAAATTTACTATGATTTTTACGGTGTAAAGTCCTCGGCTAGGCGTTTAATAGCTTTTCATAAATTTACTGCTAATATATCAATTATATTTATAAACAGTTTAACTAGATTGCTTCTAATTGTTCTTTAATTTGTATGGCGTCAATGCGAAATAGTTGGTGTACATACCGACCGAGTCAATAATTTTGCATCACATAATTTAATTTAACAAGTGACAGGGGGCGGGATGCATACTATCCCTTTTGTTAATGAAATGAGTCACTAATGGAATCATAACCACGTCAAAAGCAGCCGTTACAACTTTAGAGCATTTGGTCCTTGTCACGCTTAAATATTTTAGGATTTTTACATGTCTTTCCTAACAAGTCACGAGGCAGTCGTCCCCGTCTCTCCTTCAAGATATCTAAAAGAGAATTCTTTCCTCATTATATCACCCCTTAACTATGTTAACAAGGCATTTACGTTCCGCTCAGCGCATATCAGTTTCATATCATTAGCAGTAGTCTGTCGTAAGTAGAGATTATTTTGAAACTTGTAGAGGTAGTGTATCAAAAAGAAAACAATCCAGCTATGTCATGTTCCGGATGTAACGATGGCTCAATAGATGTGTATTATTATAGCGACAAAGTATTTCCGCATAAGTCTGATTTAGGAATTTTGTGTACACTTTTAAATCTCTATGTACACTTTACTACTTATGTTCGTGGAAAAATTCAATTAGTTGATAGAACTCGATCAGGCTTATTGGTTCAAGCAGCAAATTTCTAGAATATTCATTCGAGAGAACACGGTGCTGCAAGCAACATAAAGTTTCGAAAATTCATTAGCTAATTCTTTAATCTGCACTTGCTCCAAAGCTTGCATGCAATCAGCAACACAAAAACAACCAGTATAATTTACCCCAAGAGCACCAAACACAACACAGTGAGTTATTAAGCACACCTGGGCCCAGAAACGGAAAAACGACATTGGAAATTGTAATTGCACCCTTATGAGAAACATTCAATATTATCACCATATTATAACAGCCAATGTCTATAACTATAACAAAAGAAAAAACTTGTAGGGCCGTGTGTACAAGTTTCCAGCGTGTGTCGAGAATATGATTATTATAAATGTATGGATGTACAAAAAGTTGTGTGCAGTGATGTAAAAATATAAGTATACAGGTAAATGTTATTATGATTATTATACATGTCACACGTTCTTATGAATAGAATGGAGGAGGTATGAATTTTCACAAAATAAAACAGTCTGTTGTACGGGCAAGGATAATATGTGTGCATTATACTTTGTGGAACAAAGTGGTACACTGCACGAGAAAGTTGAATAATATGAAAGCATAAAAATAATAGGAAAAGCCCTTGTGTGCAAAATACAGAGAAACAACTGCTTTTTTGCATGCCTGAAACAAATTCAAGCTTGGATGCATGTGTGAGCACCACAAAAGCTAAAATTATAACCTAAACTGAACTCTGACGTGATTCTAAGTGGCCTGTGAAATCAATTTGGTCTCAGTAGTTCAGCTCTCAATACGTAATGTATGTATGTATGTACCTAAGAGAATACTCCCGAATTTATACACACTGATCATCATCAGGCGAGTAATATTCGTAAGCTAAGCGCATTACAACATAACATTTTTATAGTTCTCAGTAGTTACATATTATATCGC
Source organism: Sinella curviseta (assembly GCA_004115045.4). NCBI lineage: Eukaryota > Metazoa > Arthropoda > Collembola > Entomobryomorpha > Entomobryidae > Sinella > Sinella curviseta. The sequence continues at coordinate 20,295,094 of CM023202.3, read as the reverse complement.
TACAACAAACCCTATAAAGTACGCTCTTGCTTGCACACTCACATGCATCAAATAGGTTTGTGAATTTGGTGATGTTGTTGATGTGCATGTGTGATATCATCGTAAAAATGGTAACTGCCCAACCAGACCAATCAAACCACAGACATTTTCACATGTTGTGTTCATTTTCTTCTTCCTCCACAAAAACAGTTTCATTAAAACATGAAGAGAATTTATATATAAGGTAATGAGAAGCGGGATAGTCATCCAAGTTGCAGTAGTATTAACGTGAAAAACATATACATTTGCTGGATTTGGAATATAATGCTTTTTAGGTGACGATCAATTTATATGCTTCCATCAACCACACGATATACATATATGAAACAAAAAAAGATAGAGGTATGCACACATTTGTTATAGTTTGTAGCAGAGTTGAGTCAGAGAAATAGAAGAAAAAAGGTAAAAATGTGGCTGAGCAGCTGCAGATATATTTATGAACTGTGCTTGACATTCACATAAAAAAGTATTGTGTTTTATTGGAGGGAAGGAATACAAACAAGAATGTATTTATTATTTTAGAAATAGAGCACGGAAGTAAAAATGAGCACTTTTACTAACTTGCAAACTGAATAATGTGTCCATTCCCCTTGTGTCTATTTAATTCATATACTTTAATTTACGACAACTACCTAAGTTGGATATCTGCAAACTTTTTTTGCTCCTCCTGTGTGCTTTCACTACAAACTAGAGTTTTTATTTGTACGAATATATGAGACATAAAACTTGTAAAAAGCTAACTACAAGTTTTATATATGTAAGTAACTCAAGAAATAAAAGCCAATTCAATCTTCTAATCAATTTGATTAGATACTATTCAATATCGCAATGTTGTAAAATGATTTGCTTATAGATATATATGGATTTGTATATTTTTTATATTCCAATTTCCGCTTTTCTATTTGGCACAAAATGTTTCTTATTTCATTCAGTAATCTCTGCTGATTGGTGAAAAATTTCCTCGAAATGGACAAATAATTCGAAAATAGAAAATTTCAAGTTTATATTTTTGTGTAGTGCTAAGTGCATGTTTCCTTACCAGTTTTCTCTCCCCCTTTTCCCTTCCCTTGAAATAAATTGATAATAATAATATATACTTTTCAATTGCGCATATTTTATTGCTTCCAAACAACCCGCTCATTCTTATATATCCATTCATAGCACAACATGCTTGCATAATATCTCTGAGAGAGAAACAGTGCACTGTTTTCTTTCCCTGGCTTTCTATTTCTGAAAATTTAACCACACCACAAAGAGTATCATAATCATCGTTACAGAAGACACGACATGCCATCAGGCCATATCGCAATTCAATACAACAGCAGAAGCAGAAGTAACCATTTCACTTTCGCATTCTTTTCGAGTGTGATGGCTTGCTGTGGTAGCAGAGAGCAGAGAACATTTCACTTGCTTTAATATTATTACATGATGTGCCACATTCGGTTTAGATACACAAATAAAATTACACGAATATAAAATATGGAATGCGTGTATATGTAATGGGCTCTTTACTTAACAGAAGGTCTTCTCTCCTTCTCGCTCTCTTCGCTTACTTTCTTCTTATGATGGCATTTGTAGTGATATTCCTCTTGGTGATGTGATGCTTGCCATATAACTTAATGTAGAAAATATCCCATTTCGTGTACTTAACTGCTTACTTTGCTTATATTCCTGCTCACTCTTTTTCTGGCTTTTCACTTTCCTCCTCTCTGTAGCAGAAGGAGCGGTGCTAATGCTAAAATACACATGATTCCAGAAATGGAGTGAGAGAAAGAGAGTGCTTCAACAAGAAAGTATGCATGCATACATTGCAGAAAGAAAGAAGAGGAGCGGCAGCAGTAGTGGTGGCAGGGCTAGAGCAGTAGTGGCAGACAAGACATAGTCATTCCATCCAACAATCAATGTGTACATATGGTTCCATCGTAAAATTCTATTTCCCCTCAGAAGAACCCTACAGAATGTGAATTGAGTTAATGGCAATGTCGATCCCAACAATTTCATTACTTACATTTTTCTCAAATAGAAATGGCTTCCTGTGAATGCAGGCACGCTATCTAAACACTCCTTCCATGCACATGCATAAATGAACTATTATGGAAATGGAAATAATATACACTACTTCTCTTATGTAAAAACTCTATCGTGTTGAAACCACGTTCAAAACTGGAAATCGGAAGGTTATTTTTTAGGAAATTGTTATACTTTATATACAGGGATTTCTCCCAGTTGACTGGGTCCTCCTCCGCCGTCGTGTCTGGTTTGATGATATAGGGAAAAAGTATCAATTAACTTATCACGCGTTCTGAATTTTAATTTATGTAACTGTCTCCTAACAAGAGATAGCTTGTACATAACATTGAACTCAATTGCCTGTATGTATTTAATGTGCCTATAGCTTGCTACTTAAGCTTCCGTTCAGCCATGAACTCGTTCTTAAAACTTGTAGCAGATTTTTCTCATTTGAAATGATAAAATCACGGTATGCTTGAAAACGTGATGTGTAATATTGGTTAAATAGAAATAGTCATTAGAGCATTGACATAAGACATGGCTGATTTCGTTAAAAGTTATTCTTCAACGTCAGTTCAACTTTCAGAAAATACCTGTAATCAGATTTTCAAAATATATTGCATACAAATTGTTGTATTGACGAACCTGCATGTAGCGAAACCGATGCATTTTGCTGATTTCCATTTCCACCCATATATTCATAACTGTTCAATTCAACAATTCGCACCACATGCTCGATTGCATTTGAATGGCAGCAGTATGAACCGAATCGAAACGTATGGAAAGGTCTATTGAAAATCTAATTGTATTGTACACACTCGGCAGGATATTAGTAGGTCTGAATCTAATGTACTATATATGCATAGGACCCATCAAAGAACCCGACAGTGATCAAAGAGTGACGAAAAGGGATTTTTCCTGTCATTACTCGATAAATATATTGTTAGTTCGTTTATTCGCTTTGAAAAGACCAAAGTGTATGCGTATGATTGCACCGCACATACGTGGGTAGTGGTATTTATGATATAAGAAGATTACCCGCTATTCAGAGTACAGTACAGCACCTTGCCTCCTTTGAAGTGAAAATTCCAATGGGAGCTTCACAAAGTGTACATATATGTATATCATCACATAACTGCCCGCTATAGATGCGAGTTCCGCCAAAATACAGTGGAGCTTATGAGAGGAGGAAGAAAAGAGGGAAATTGAGGAAACTACGCTTAAAATTCTATTATGTATTCATACATCTTCTTTTAGCATTTTCGGATATTTATGCAAGCAGAAGGTAAAAATGTAAAAATTTATGTGCTTTTGTGTTTAAAATATTATAACGATCTACCTTGTTCCTGTTTAAGCAGTTTTTATAATGCTCGCATAAATATATCTCAGCTCTTTCACACGGCACGACGATCTGTTCCCGAGTCTTTTCCCTTGCCTGCTACGACGAAATGAAAGAAAAGGGAAAAGACGTCATGTCATAATATTAATGCAGTAAAAGAGGCAACAACAAGGAGACACACAACTTTGTAGTTTGTACGACATATAAATAGCACCTATATAGATGCATAATGTGTATCATCATAACATAATAACACACTGAGGAAATAATATGAATAAGACGAAGATGATGATGACGGGTCGACTCCGCCATTTTCTCCGCTCGTTGTCGTCGTCGTCCTTTCCTTTTATACTTGTTGTACTTAAAAACACAAAGATACGAGCAATGCACACACACATACACACGGTACGTTGGAAAAACTGAAGAAAGAGAGAGAGAGAGAGAGAGAAGGAAAAGAAGTCATTCAAGTGTATTATGGAATGGCCTATTATAAACGCTTGTAAATAGCCGAAAAATGGTAAAATGTGATGCGAATCATCATTATAATGGGCCGCCAAAGTGACTTTTCCCTCTATTTCTAATGCAAATGGGCTCCTTTTTCTTCTTATTTTTTATGCTGTGTTAGCTTTTACTTAAAGTTTGTACAACTTAGTTGGTATTTTTCTTGAAAAGGCAAGAAAAAGAGAAATAAAACGAGCCATACTAGTAGTGGTGGTGGTGGATGCTATATTATGAGAATTGTGTGCTCAAGTAAGTAGTTCATATATGAATCATCATATTTTCATCATCATGAATTCATGTCTTTGCACAAGCATTTTTAAACAAAAATAAGTTTTTATTTTACTGTCGGCTTGGTTAGTGGAAAAATATGTGGAACTCTACTGTACTAGAAAAAATAGCTGAACTGTAAACTAGCGACTCGGTTTAATCTTTGATATGCACAGACAGATAGAGTTAAGCATATTAATAAAGTCTACATTTAAGACGCTTTATGCATTTTTTCTGCCCTCTCTCCCACCATCTATTTGATAACCTTCTCTCAATATTACATCTACACTTTTAACCCATTTTCGAAGGATATCTACATACATCCGAAACATATTCTAGTTTTACTAACCAACGATTTGGATGTTTTATTGTTATTTTGTACTAACTGAACATCACTGCAATTACACAGGACATCATTTTAAATATTACTCGGAGACATGCACATCAATATATCAACAGCGACACTTCAATAGAATAATGTTACTCAAATTGCATTGACAATAATATTATTCCTAACTGGTTCTCTCAAGGTTATCCTAACGACTGATTACTCGACTGTACCCTACCCCAAGACCAACAAACCAATGATTTTATGCTGTAAACCATAACTTTGATAAGCAATTTAATTTAACATTATTAACAATTACTGTTTTAAAATTTGCAATTATATATCCATTGTATCTTCAGTTTCCCACATTGCTACCAGTGCTTATGTATATTCCAGTTTCTAGCCTTTTATATCTGTACGTAATGTAACAGAGTTTCAATGTGCACTATTTAGTAATTTGCATCTCGGTATGTAAGTTGTAGAGTGAATCATAGGCACACGAACTTCATTTTTCATGAGTATTAGCGTATTAAAACGAGTGTCACAGACTGTAGTTTAACTGTAGTTATCTATATGATTCTGCATCATTCTGCAGCTATTTTGAGTAGTCGCTTTGCATAATATTCCCTTCCCGTGCCACACACACGCTCCGTTACTACGACTATGGATCCATTACATAAAGGGATGGAGGATGCGACGACGATGATGACGATGAAAGAAAACCAACGAGCGATCGGTAGAAGCGATACAAGATTTTTTGTTTCTTTTGTATCACGTCATGTCCTCTCGTGGTATTAAAACCTAAATCCAGAGACCTAAGCGGAGTCATTAATCATGTCAGTTGTACATCCTAGATATTTAACGCATAGATAATTTCACTGCTCGTCAGTTTTTCCTCTGCTGCTGTTGCCGTTTCTCCGTTCACTCACTCTCATACATTCACTCAAACCAGAGCTCTCTCTCTCACTCAAACCCTGTGAGTGAGAAATGAAGAAAACGACAACGAGGAGAGGGAAATGACATGAATCGAGTGAAAAGAATAACTGACACAAGAGTAAGCATGATATCCCCTTTTCATGCTTTCCCGAACAAGAACAATAACGAATGATGCAGAGTGCTACTAACTAGATTCTAGATACTTTTTTGGGAAAGAAAAATGCGGAATTTGTTAAACGTTTGTTTAATGTACGTGAAAAAATGTACAAATGACATTCACTGTTACTGTATAAATAAGTATTACTCTACATCAGTATTAATTTTAAATGCAAAATGAAAATCGGTATTTTACTCTGCATTAAAATGTAAAAATTAAATCTGTAAACTACTAAACGACGAATTGACATAGTAAAAGTGTAATGAAATTGTACTTTTCACCCGGTCTCGAGTTACAAGTGTTTTGCATTTTTTCAATTGTTAGTAAAATAGTCGTTCCTTTCTCATTGATAGTTTAGTATAAAGTTAAATACATTTTTAATATTTTGTTAATTTCAATCACATTAATTTTCCATTTGCATTGCATTGTATTATTATTAAAAATGTTATCTGTTTTGTCTCGGTGGCAATATTTATCCGGTTCCTGTGGAAACTCAATGACGTCATCGTACTTTAAACCTATAGCCAGGAAAGGAAAAGCGCAGATCATCTCTCGAAGAATCTCTCTGAGAGCAAAAGGGTTGAGATGGGATAAGTTGCCATGGCAATGCCAGTCAATGTCTCTGAAACGGAACATGCCTCATCATCTCTGCCTAGCAAAGCAGGTTATAGCAGGAGAGTGTACTCAACAGAAAAGGTTCCTTTTCCGCAGCATCTTTATCTCTATTTCTCCGTTCACAGCCAGCATCAGCTACAGAATCCCTAAAATGGAGCGGTGCTATATGTACGTTGTACTTGGCTAGGAAAAATCGTCATGGTGAAGTAGAAACTCAAGATACGAAACAACCCTGACTCATATCGTGTATATATGACTTTGAACAATAATGGTAACTGTTTCTGTGGAAACGTTATTATTCATACATTGATTGCAATAAAACCTGCATTAAATGAGAAACTCAATTGAAATCTTTACAATAACAAGACGTCAGCTAATTGTAACCAGGTGCTTTTAAATAAAAAATGCATGTTTTCAAAGCGGATACATGGAAGTCGCATATTGCCCCGCCAATATTCAAAATATCAATGCATTTGTACCAACAGCTGCAAATTTTCAAATTCAAACACAAACACTGGGTAAAATAGCAATGCATTATCACGGTTATCTATTTTGCCAGGTACTACTAGTCACAATTAAATTAAAACTAGTATTAGTTAATTAAACAAAATCTTACAAATTCAAAATGGATAGAGTTAACTTACTACCAGGAGTAGTAATAAATCTAAATAGGAAACGGAAGCGTAAACTTAATGTGGCGAACTGGAAGTGTAATGTAGTGAAACGATTAAAAAACTCTGGACAACAGTATGTCTCAAGAAACACAGGAAACGTCGTCCCAGCCAAAGTCGAACCTCAGCAGGTTGAACACCAGATAAATCCCTAAATATTAATGTACAATATTCATTATATTTTAGTCGTTTTATAAACGAACCATGTTGTGTGAAACAGGGAAAGGCTTGTCGTTTAAGATGCCACTTCGAAGCATGTCACCTCACTTTGGATGAAAAGCAAAGTATATTCCGGAAGTATTATGCCCTGGGAGAATACGAAAAACAACGAAATTATCTTCTTGGTCTCATTACGAGAATGACTGGAGGTCATCGAAATGAATTTACGTGAGCGTTTCTCTTAGTAAACATTAATGTAACCGTTACCTTAAGACTTGTCAAGCTACTCTATTATTGTCACTTCGCCCTTCTTATATAGATATTTCTTGTTAATCAACGGTGAAAGGAAACAAGTGTGCAAGTCGACCTTCATGAATGTTCACCAAATCAAACGGCAAACAATAAAAATTGTCCAAGATAACCTCGTGAAAGGCAGTATATCAGTTTCCGATGGACGCGGAAAGCACAATAATCATCGCCGTGTATCAAATGAACTCACCATTGCCATCCGCCGGCACATCTTTTCGTTCGTTTTTGAACCGATTCATTACTCGCGAAGTAACGGTGATGAGGAGTGCTTACCTAGTGATTTGAATGTCACCCGAATGGTTCAACTTTTTAAGGAATCGCATCCTCAATTTGGACAGAAAATTGATTGGATATATCGTGAAATTTTTGTGTCGACTGGCATACTGCCGAAGAAGCCTAAATCTGACACGTGTCGTGTCTGTGATCGCCTACATATTGCCATTACCTACCCCATCAACGCCGATGAAGAGAGACAGTGCATAGAAGAAATGCGAATCCATCAAACTAATGCTGATTCGGGATACATCAAGTTGTACGAAGATATCAATGAGAGCAAAGTAAATCCTAATTTGGTGGTGAAGGTCATCGACTTGCAGAAAGTACTGTTTAGTCCTACGCTCAGACATCAGGATATGTTTTACATTCGACAATTTTCTTCGTACAACCTATGTATCTATGATGGCCAAGAGGATCAAGGGTACATGTTTTTTTGGCATGAGACGGAAGCAGGAAGAGGAGTAAACGAAATGGGATCTTCATTTTTAAAACACATTCGAAATTTGTACGCACCTTTAATGGAAGGCGAAGAAAGGAAACTCGTGGTTTGGTCAGACAGATGTCGGGGTCAATTCAATAATTACCACATGCTTTGCTTATACATGTTTCTCATCAACAAGCGCTACTTCACTAGTGTCGAGCATAAATTTTTAGTTTCCGGGCATTCATACATGCCATGTGACAGACTATTCGGTTTGATTGAGAAACGGAAGAAGGTATGTGATGTTTACCACCCCGACGACTGGAAAACAGTCATACAAGGAGCCCGACCTTCACATCCTTTTAATGTCACGCACTTAACGCAGGATTTAGTATTTGACATTAAACTTTTGAAGAACCAATTTCCGATTCCAAGAAATCTCAAGGTAACGGAGGTGGCTTGCATACATATATCATCGGATTCTCCTCGAATTAGAACTAAATCGACCCTCAACGATTTAGCTTGGATTGACTTTCCTTTGCATGCTCCACACCAGCGACAACGAATTCAAAACAGAAGACTCATCAACCTCCTCGGCATTAATATTGGCCCCCTGCAACAAGTGTACTTCGAACCGATACCACTAAGTGAAGAAAAGAAAGCCAATCTGGAGTCAATGCTCCCATTCTTACCGCCACAATATCGCACATTTTTTGAAGAAGCTATCGCTATATAAGTCTAGTACTAAATGATGATAATCGCTGTTATTATATTATTAATCGTTACTGAATCAATGATAATCGGTTTGTAACTTGTGTTACATTAAACTTTGAAAATTTTGCTTAACGTTGAGTTCAAAATGTTTGTGATGTATTTTATAATGTTTGTTACAATAAAATTTGTTAAAAACTGGCTTCTCTTATGATTTGCGGTTAATTCATAGTAGTTAGACAGACAAATTGTGGCTTATCAACATAGAGACGTTGTTAAAAAATATTTCCGTTACTTAGCTGACGTCTTGTTATTGTAAAGATTTCAATTATGTAACTAAATATTTTAGTCTTGACTTTTATTCTGCTTAGAAACCCGATGAAATTATAGGCAGCATTTTAGCCTGTAAAAGCTTTCCAAAATGCACATGTGTAATTATGATTTTGCTTTTCTTCCTTTAAAAAGGTTACATGAAATCCAGCATATAATTTCCATATATACTCATCCAATAATAATGTGTCTGGGTTCACATGTTAAAGATAAACATAAATATACGCAATACGGTTGAACGTAATCATCCATTGCATATATACATATATAGAAGGACAAATCCACATTAGCTAAAGTAGTAAATGGATTATGATAATTGTGCGTGCGCTCTTGCTCTCATTAGCACGTATCACAAATGAAATTTAAATGACACTAAAAGCTAATGGGCAGCATGTCATACTCCCGTGTTGTGATACGTAAGGTGTACGTATTTCACGATGGTTGCATTATTGCTGGAATATACATTTAGTTTACTTTTAAAGGCTTGGTACTATTGGGAAGTGTCAATGAGTCATGTCGTTAATTTCATCTTGCATTACATGAATATAACGCACCCAAGTGATGAGACGCCTGTAAGTACATTCGAAGAAGTTCTGCATTTTCAGTTCAGCCTTATGCTAGGTACTGCTGCTTACACAGTGATTAATAATAACAATAAAATGTGGAATTCTAGCTAATAAGCCTCCGAATTCTGCTTCTCTCACGCTTTATTACTTGTTTATGCGTAGCATGTGTGCGCATATCTCGTAAAAGTAAATCTGTATGAATAAAATAATTGTATCTCACTATTACATCTTTACACACCATTTTTGGATTACAATGCAGTCAACTGTATTGTAACATTTCAGTATTTACACTAGCAATGTAATGGTTGTAGTGGTAGGCAGACATAAACACTTGGCATAAAAGAATTAACTGTTGACAGTTTAATGAGAAATACAAATCTTTTTCCATTGACTCCCTGAAAGGTGTAATTTGAAAATATCTCTCAATCAGAGGATTTGCATGCATAACACTATCGCTTTAATTTCTGGGGTGGTAAAAAGCATTGTGAGAGAGAACATTATGTGAAATAGATGTTGGCAGATGGAGGATGACATAAAAGGTGTTTTGCAGGCATATGGGTAATACCAGACGGCTCAACAAAATTAAGTTTTTTTTTCTTTTCAGATTTCTCTACATACGCCACTTTTATTACATTGGCATAAGTTGGCTGACAGGGATGGAAAGGGAATTGGTTTAAAAAGTAGCCATATAGTTGTACTAGTAATCGTAATCGCTATAAAAAGCAATAAGAAACAAAATATTAACAAAAGTAGTTGTATGACTACAGTTGAAGGATTGAATACCATTAAACTGGTGTGTTTGCATCACTGCAGAGCAGAGAGAGAGATTCTGATGGGGACACAAATGGAGTGAACGGTGTTAATGAAAAAATGTACATAAAGCAGGCTAAAATCTTTTAAGTTACATAATATATAATTTAATAGGAAAATGGGAAAGGGTACACGCATATCTGTGTATATACAAGCTAAGGAAGGAAGAGGCAGGAGCAGCAGACTTGCATAATAATACATGAGTGAAATGAACATTTGTAAATGTTTCAACTGCTGACGACAAAGTGTTTTGTTCCCCATTTCAGCTACTTACTACCATTCACGTCCATTTTCTTATTCTCTTCTGAAATGAAAGAAGAGGAGAGGCGCTTTTCGATTTCCTTTGCAATTTGGCTTTTCCCTTCGTATTTAAGTAGGAAAGACGTCTTTTCCTTCTTCTGTTGTCTTCCACCAGAATTCCATTTTTCTCTGTATATGCATATTCGCTGGGAAGTGAGCGAGGAAAGTAAAAGCAGAGAGAGAGAGAGTGGTGGAGCTGCACTAACAGTTTTTGTATTAGTAAGTGGCAGCGATACATATATCGTGAGTGTATGTTTTGAGTACGTATAAGACATGACTCCTCCTAATCCCCAAACCGAAGAAATACATAAATTACATCATTGTCTTACGTTTCGAGAAACTGTGTAAGATTTATTAGCACTCGCAAATCCAAAAGATCGAGATGGATGGATGAAATGGAAGGCAAAAAGCCAAAAATTAATCACGTCAAACTGAACGAGCATTTATTTAAACGGGAGGAGGCATATCACATCACTACTGCTATATTACATGAATACTGCCACACGTAGTGTGAGCACTCCTCCTGGAAGAAACAGGAAAAGATGTACATAAACCTCTATGCATATTGAAAAGTCGTCCAGATTTACTTTTTTTCCAATGCTTAAGTGATACACAATACATTTATCCACAGCTGTTAATATTACTTTTAAGTGCATCCAGCACATATTATGCATAATATAAGCTTAGGAGTTTTTTTGCTTTTTCTTCTAGCTTTCCAGACAGACATGTAAATTGTCGCAACATATTACTACTGCATAGGTTCAGTTGTATAGTTTCTTTCTTTCTCTGTAAAAATGGAGACTTTGCTGCGTCTTTCACATCAAAAAAGCTTCATTTTTCTGCTTCCAGGGACAGTGAACAAAAACGGAGAGCAGTAGCAGTATAAAAAAAGGCCAAGAGAACGAGTGCCTTGCCAGCATGCCGCCACAATTTTTCCAACTTCATCCAACTACTCCAAGTAAAAATACACAATCATGCATGCTTCATAAGTTATTAGTAATTTCCAGAGTCAAGCGAGATGAATGTTACAAAAAAAGTTTTTCATTTCCACAAACAGTCACACAGTTGCATATTTTTTCCTTAATAATATTGTCATATACTCAAAACCAACTAACTGAAAACCCAAACTCACGAACCGAAACCACTGAACCACTCATTTCTCATATTTTGCCATCCATGTTAAATATTCCCATTTTCTGCTGCTGCAGCATGAGCCACTACTCCGACTACTGTACATTAATGTTTACGGTGACTGGGTAGTAATATAATTTTAAACAAACCCTGGAAAAATGAGTACTTCAGTTTTTCTGCGTGCTGCTCTTGTTTTGTATATGGATATAAAATATGTTGTCTCATCATATCATCAACATCATCGTAGCAAAATTCTTTTGATTTCAATTCATTGCTCCGTTCATATTCAGTCACTCTTCTCTCTGCTGATGTCCTCCAGTTCCCCTTCATTTTAATTTTCAAGTGTGCACGCGATGACGACTTCTATACTGCACGACAACAACTTGAAGAAGCGTCATCGGTCTTATATATTCGGCACATTTCATTTATGAAAAAATGAGCGTGGTCTGGTGTTGGCTTTTCCTTATTAACCGTGCATACTACATGCGCATAAATAATATGGGCAAAATATACATTACTATCATGGGTCGGTGCCTATATAAACACTTACATCAAAACTTGAAGTAGCGGTTGACGATGATGATGATGACAACGACGACGAGGATGGTAAACACAAACGGAAATAATAAAGACTGGAAAGAGAGTGAAAAGAGGAAATCTTTGTGGCAAAGTTTATAGAAAAACTTTTTATTAAAGGCAAGTGTATGCAGAGAGAGAGGCAAGGCAACTAACTTCAAAAAATGAGCGAAGAGCGAGAGGGGTGCGACATTCGTGCTTCTCTTATGTTGTCGTCTTGTGGTGAATGTCAGCAGTGTCTATGTATACTAGTACCCCCTCGCATGATTACCAATGTCCTCCTTCTCTGGAATTTGACTTGATTTAACAAGGAAGCTTCAACTCGAATCCAAGAGCAACTTACTTGGTTTTTTCTAGATGAATCATGTGTGTGTACGGATATTGCCTTCGTTATCATGTTTGTCGTGGTAAAAAATATATGAGAACAGGATCGAGTAGAACAATAACAAATCCAAATCGATGAAAAGGAATTGCGAAAGAAAGAGAAGACTGACAATATTATGACGATATGATGACAGACAATAAATGAGACGTGGCATTAGTAATAGTCTAGCTAGCCTCTCTAGAAAAGAAAAGAAGCATCACAACTTGTGCATACCTTTAGTGAGTCGTGACTGTATATGTATTTTTGAATGAAGGTAAGAGCTTTTCCAATGGGATGATCCGGCTGAAAGTCAACAAGCCATTGAATAAATTGTGTATTACTCTCTTCAATATATCCATGTTTTCATATCAAAACTCTACAAATTCTCCTCTTCCCGATTCTTTCTTCCTGACTACATACTTTTCACATAATCTTGCTTCAGAGAAAACAGAGAAAGCAACTGTGGATAGATATGAATACATTATTATTATTATTATCATTATATATGTTTTAACATTTGTATATGAGCATAGTACGATAATGATAAAAATGGTGCTCCTGTTTCACTCTCATGATTTTTGTATAGTATATATATATATAGGTAAATACATATATATCTATACTTTAGATTGGGAAAAGGGATGAAAGCTCATTGATTCGTTGTTCAAAATGATGAAGGGAGAGCACGCAACGTCTAAAACATGCTTTAGTGTTATTATTATTATTATGATAACCATCGTCATCTCCATACCTGCCAAGCTAACCAGAAATCCGGACACAAGCCCCCTGTTTTAATATAGCTGAGTGATTTTTCAATGACAATGTTGTTACATGAGCCAACCACAAGTGAAGCATTCCGATTATCATCATCTTCATTCTGAAAACTTTGGAAACTTCCCTTTTCATTCTTCTGATGAGGGATATCAAAACCCCTTGCTCACTCAAATTACACAATATACTCTTATATATCCTCACATACAAAAAATATACGTAGCTTCCTTTCCCATTTCCCAGTTCTTTTAGTGTGAATATAAAACACATATATAGCCTGCTTAGTAGGTATATCTATAATTATTGTAGACCCCCATTTGGTGCGTCGACATCAATGAGTGAACAATAGTAGCGTATGTATGAATTAAAAGGTTCGTACTATATGCTCTCATCACATGAAGGAAGCCTGCTAAGTAATTTCAGGTTGCTATTCTGCCTTTACTTCCAAACTCTTTTTTACTGCAAAATCAAGGAAACTATTGTTAATACGTGAGTCTCCGATGTGAATCCCAGGAATTGAATACGAACGTGCAGGCAACCTAATAGGAAGCCACTTCTTAGCAAATGTAAATTGTAGGGAAAAATGTAGCTATCGCTGTCTGCCCTTTAACCTCATCAACCAGGAAGACGCTACTGTTTCCAGCCACTAGCTATTCTCATTTTCAAAATTCGAAGCTCTTCTCTGTTTACGTTGATACTGTCTATTCAAACCATTCGCATCTCAAACAAAGAACCACCATCCAATTATGCGTTCTATGTAAGATTGTAAGGGTATTTTTGAACTAATGTTTTGGTGGTGATTATCAAATGTATGTACTATTATACTCCATTCAAATTAAGAATTACATACTACATATTCTCTTGAGTGTCGAGATATTCGCTTTCTATATCAAGGTCCATATAACAGAAGAAAATCATGAGATTTCCCATCCTTGATGAAAATGATAATTAGAAGGAAAACGGCTATGTAGGAATTAATGATTATAACTGCTTCAGGCTTAAATTTAGTGTAAAACGTTGTACACCTGGAAGACGGGTCTTTATTTTATATACATAGATGAATGTCTTCCACTAAAACATATAGACAAAGGATTTAGCGGGAATTAAAATAGACTAATAACTAGCCATATTTTTAGTTTGAATAGGACTAAGATTTTGAAGAAGTTGGGCATCATTATGCTTGATTTTGCGGAAGTAACAGCAGCAATTAGTATGTATCTGTATATGTATTTCTTGAATATCTTGTACACTTGCAAGGAATAAATCGGAAAGAATACAATGAGAAGGAAGATTATCTGTGATGACTAATAATCGTTAGTCTGTCCGGAGAACCGGAAAGTACTAAACATTGAACTATCGACGGGTGAAATTTTAAATTATGATAGTTATGTGGCAAGAGTTGTTATATCATTTCAGTAAATTCACACACTGATAATTTCAAATTGCGTTGAATTACCATACATACGTTTCTTGCATGTAACATCTCCAGACATTTTCAAGTATTTTCAAATGCCTATTGTTATCTTTAACGTCATTAAGTTTGTAGTAAAAGTAAGTATTTTACCTGTTATGCACATGTATGCTCTTAAATATTATGAAATGGTTGTGTCGACGTGAAGGAGCCATGAATATAAACTCGACCTCACTATCATTTTAGAGAAGTGAAAAAGACAGCATGAATTTTACATACAATGATTTTGATGATGACTTTCAGATTTCAAACATGAATGAATACTTGCATCAAGTTTCATTTAGTATCTGAAATGAAGAGGAAACTCATCGCCACATCATCCGACAAGGTTGCTTGCTTTCATCAGCACACTCTTAAATTACCTTCAACTCTCAGTTTCTTAACTTGCAAACCGAACTCTCAACTAGTTTGTTTCCTCTTGACTACATAAGAAAATGCGCTGCAGTAGTGCTACTCGCAGCACTAACCACCACTACAGCATTATTATCATCAACCGCCAACGTTGCAACTGACTGACGTAAGATTCAAGGGAAAAGCTCAAAGTCAGTCAACTGTGCAACCGGAGAACTTATGAACTTTCCCCTTGATATTCTTTTCCTATTTTGCTTGAAATTTCAAGACGAACCAAAAGTACGCTATAAAGGATATGGGAAATGGAGAAACAAAACAGGAAAAAGGGCAAACAAAAGCAACCACCCATCTTAAAGTAGTATGTGTAGTAAGAGAAAGCCAACCAAGGAGACAGTTCAGAAAGCCAGCAGCAGCACCAGGGATGGTTATGACGAGAAAGTATTCAAAATACATACAAGGAGTGTTACACATATACATTAGTTCATTATATACATATTGTGCATAACTTGTTGTGAATTCACTACAGCGTCCCATGAGACAGCAATCCAGGCATACAACAGCATTATGTATATTCTTTTTAGTAAAAAGGCTGAGATATACAATTTCGCTTCTACCACATGAAACATTACTTATTCGTGTGCGTATTTATTACATGTAGTATTACATTTATATATATACATACAACATTATATACAGTCTTTGCGATTTATGTAATCATGATGATGATACAAGAACCGACAATAAATCTGCATATGAATTCACTTACATTATTGCGCCGCTAGCAACTCGAAATGGAAAGCCATATTTTAACGATATTCAGTTGGATTGTCCTTGAAATCTTCATGTCCTACAAAGCTACATCTATTCCCATTTTGTCACATCGCTTTCATTTGCTTTTCCTTTCGTGAATTCCAAGTTCTTAGTTTATTTACTAAAAATGACGAACTTTTAATTAGCTATTATGTTTTGTTTATAAACATTGATCAAATAAATTCGTGTTATGTAATGCGTCCTTGTCCGGGTTTCAGACGTTGACTTCATTTGTCAGTAGGATTTGGCCCTCAACAAGGCATCATAATATGTAAAAACAGAGCAGTGATAAAAAAGAGAAATTGTACATGTGCTCATTTCACAATCCCATCATCAGAAGAGCACTTTGTTTAACATTACATTTTATGTTTATTAGGATCCTTCTCGCCGTCACCTCCCCTCCACACACCAATGTCATCGTCAGCAATTCCTCCTTTTCCTTATACATTAACTTATTTATGAGAGTGCATTATTTTGCATCCAGTGGGGTCATTAGTGTCGCCTGCTTTGTATACAGACGTTATTTTCCGCTGTCACTTCTAACAACAGCTAGGAAGATTTGAGCCTTTTCTCACTACAGACGACGGCCATAAGATGAAAAAAATATATATATTTATATTTTAAAAACTTGCGACATAAATAGTACGTTATTTTTTACAACAATCCATTTAATATATTATGTTTGCTCTGGGTCTATAAAAAGGCAACTGGGGAATGTATATGTAAAAAATATCTTGGATCTCTTCTGTGCTGCTGCAATAAGTTTGGCAAAGTATAAATCCCCAGGTTTGTAGGATTCCTTTCGCGTAAAACCTGTAAAATGGGAAAACTTATGTGGCCATTTATGTATTGCCACGATGATGCAAAGATACAATAATAATAATAGTATAGCAGTAAAGTATATTATTTTCTGGTGCAATTTACAAAGCAAGTGCACGGATATCTGACAGTGGCACATAAACAATCCAGTTGTGTTGTAGTTTGTGCAGGAAATCTGCGGACAAGAGGAAAACATATGGCACCATGTAACTATCACAAGGGTAATCATTTTCTCTGGCCAGATATTTATTACCTTTTTCTCCTCTGCGCGTTCCTTCTCTCCTCTGGGCTTTTCTTCAAAGTTGGTAATTAAAACAAAAGGTTTCTCTCCCACTTCCGCCATCCATCTTGTCCGCAGAGGACTGTATTGTTCAGCAGTACAACAGTACCTCGGAATTTGTACCTTTTCTTATGCTTTCCAAGGGCGGTTTCAGCATGACCTGCATCTTTGTGGTAGCCGTGCATGCTTCCAGGAGTATGTTGTATGTGCGTTTGTTGGAGTTTGAGAGTAAATAATTACAAATGGGCAAACAATCGGGATATTATTCAAGGTCTTCTAGTTAAATATACCTAATACTTAAATTACACAGATTTAGTGTTGAGGGATAATATACAGTTTGCAATTCCAACCCAACATTAATTTGGAAGTGGCTCTACTCCTCTTTGGAGATTGAAACGATATACTGACCATTATTCATCCAAACTGAAAAAATATGTACCGCTTATTTGCTCAAAGGCTTTGCTGATACTCTCTAGTCTCAGCTCATTAAGTAAAATCATTTCAAACTGCGTTTTCCAATAAAAATTAATGAACTTTATGCTTCCCACTACGCACAACAACACAACTAGGCATTTCCATTTTGTCCGACTGGGCCATAAATGAGCATCATTAACAAGACCATGAACACAAAGTTGCGTACGTTGTACATGTAGTGATTTAATGCATTCTTTCTAAGCTAATGTTGAAATATTGAATTACAAAAATATGAGGCAAGATTGCTTAACAGAATTCAACTCTGTTGAGCGCAGTTATTTCAATTAACAGTTACCGTTGGTGAAAATGCTTCATATTTTTTTATCCTTCTTTCTTTCCTATCATCAACTGCAAAATCAAAACCATGTTTGATAAAGTGCCAAAGATTCTGTTGGCTCGTTCGATTATTTCAGTGAGGCAGGGAATCAACATTGCCTAGCCTCCCCAAATATAAACAGTACTACACAAACCATACAATAAAGAAACTTTGCTTTCCTTCTACTACCATTTTCTCCAAAAGTAGAAAGTACATAAACCGAAAGAGGTTCCTCGAAAACTAGTTAATGCGAATTGTCCAATTTTCTCGACTGCTCGCGCTCATATACCGACAAACATATAAATGGAACATATTAGCAATAAAAACCCATGATATGGCGTATATTCTTCTAGGAATAAATAGTTTCAGTTCCTATTAAAACCATATCAGTGGACTGAACTGCGAGTACAACATTTAACATTGCCGAACAGACGAAACGCTGTTTACTACTTTAGAAAGATGGCCAAAATATGTGTAAGGCACTTTAGCAGACCCATCTCGTCTCCATCTTCATTTGAATCCATTAGCAAACGTTTAGCTACATGTGTATGCATGAACTGGAAAAAAGTGAACTTTACTCGGCACATAACCTTTTACAAATTAAGTCAAACTTTAGATTTACTCCTTAACTCCGACTCCAATGCCGGGATGTATATACATGTACGGAATATAGTTTAGTCGTCATCATTGTCGTCAACAACCTAAACCGACGGACCGGCAGAAGCAGAGATAGAATTAGGAAGACGGGGCGATATAGAGAAGAGAAAACAACATTATAAACGTATGTACTTTGGAATCTACAGAGAGTTCTCTCTCACACAAGTACATAAGGCAAAGTCAGAAAACTCTCAAAAGTCCACTCTGTGTCTATCTTTCTTCCTTTCCCCAGTTATAATAATAGCTTAGTAAAGAAAACGTTGATGATGAGGATGATATGTCGTAGACATTGACATTACTTGAGTTGAGTCACTCATCTACAGCGAACCACCACCACCAGACCACTGCCATTACTGCTTCTTCGGCTTCTTCAACTTACATATTATACAAAATAAATTCACCGATAGTTTGCTTTTACTTTTAGCTTTCCTCTCCTTCTTCTCCACATTTCACTCTCCACCACCACCACCGCTACTTTGCTGAGATATTCAACTTGGCTCGCTTGTTGAAGATGACGAAGAAAAAGTAAGTGTGTACAAAGTAAAGTTGTTTCTCTCTTTTTCCACATAATATTATCTTCTTTAACCTAAACCTTTTCCTTCATTCACTTTTCCATTTCGTAGAAATGATGAGAAGATGCCTCCGCAGCGCTTCCTCCATCGTCTACAACAACCGACCAGTCCTTTTAATTCGATGGAGATATTGTATACATACATTTGCATAGAAAGTAAAAGTAGAATCTTCTCCCTATAAACGCTCAACTAACGCTCCAAACGTAATATAATAATGACACACAGTTTTCTTTTGCTAACACACTGGGAATAAAAGTACGCTGTATCAGACGAGAACACACAAGGAGATTGCCATTTCTCGTGTGCGTCAAGCTTCTCGCCAACTATTTTCAAGTAGTGTTATTATGGGTACACATGTAAAATAAAAGTAGTGAAGGTAAAGAAGAAGTTCTTCTGCTTACTTACTTTTCTGCTAGTTGTAGGAAAGCTAAATGAGAGTCCGGAGCACTGACACACAGGAAGGACCTTAAGCTGTTTGCTTTAGGCCTGACTACTTTAAATAAACTTGTGTGAATAAGAAAATGTTGGTTGAAGCGAGTAAACGAGAGCGAAAGCGAGAGAGAGAGAGAGAGACAGAAGCTTTGTCAGGGAAAAGGGAGGAAATATCTTAGGGGAGTAATGAAGTAGTTGTTGTTATTGTCTTATGTCGTTTGTTCAGTATTATGGAATCTTTTAAGGCATCTCTTAGATGAAATGAATGACTCGTTTACATTTACCCCCTTTTCCTTTAAGTAAAAGCAGAAGTAAAAGTAATAGAGAAATGCACTTACGTATGCACATTTAGGATCCTACCGCCATTTTACATAATATTTATAAACGAATAGCAGATAATGTATACGGAGAGAATTCCTTCTGAGAAACACACATGAGTTGGAATACACGGGTGTGTGCCAAAATGTCAAAGAAAAGGCTTGTATTTACGTGAGTGCATTATGCCACGATGGTCAATACAGATCTACGTTCACGAGATAGAAATGCCATCAGTACAGACAGGTTTTTATCCCCTGAAAGAATAAGTATGTTAAAGGAATTGAAGGGCTTTCTATTCAAGTATAACTTTCTATCAAAATTATCGAGCAAGGAAATATTTAATGGAAAAGCAAATTTGTATTAAGAAGCATACTTATATATAGAGATAGTATGAGAGGTTACCTAAGATACATGAATTCTCATATACCCAGAGAATATACTACATCACTTTGTCACTTCTTTGCCTTTGTTATTCCCACTAGAATGATGATTATCATGAAATGAAATGAAAGTCTTCTTGTGAAAGATGTATATACTTCTTACACAATAGGGAAAGAATGACTGGGTGATTATTATTATATGGAGCTTTGCTTGTCTGGTGTGTAATGTACATGCCTACTCTAGTCTTCACACAAACACGAGGACACAATCATATCACATTCAAAGACGAACCGTGTAGAGGAAGAATAATAGGAAGCAGAAGGAGACTTACCGTTGGCAATTAAACTCATCTCAATCCCCAATAAGGAATTCATAAGAAAGGGATGTTTTCCGCATGAATAGCTAGATTTTAAGAGATTCGCTGATGCTTTCACTTTTCTCTCTAAAGAAAATTCCAGGATATGTCTTGTTGGAAGTACGTGCTAGATTTTCATGCGAAGGTCTACTTTATTATATGTATAGAGAAAGCAAGGAAAACGAAGCAAAAGATTTAGTGGATAAATCCATATTGAAATCGAACAGTATACGGCTTTGTTCATCGACCAGCAGACTTTTTAAATATCCATATAATAATATGCTTTCTATACAAATTCATAATATAGCCGTTATCCAACCCACTATAGCCGTATAAGCTTAACTCCCATGGTTTTGTATAAATAAAAAATAATTAAATGATGAGCGAAATATTTTTATTGCATGGTTTTATTAGAAAAGCGATGAAGGGAGAAGATATTAGAACTACTACGGTTGACAGTGTCTTCTTATTTTTAGTACAACATGTAATAATTTTTGTGTACTTATTTTACTTCACTTGTTTTTACAGTTATTTTCCTTTTAGATCTACTTCTTCCATGTAATAATAATATCCACATATTTTATTTCTGCTTCACGGAAGAAAGAAAGGACACTTGTACTTCATGTGTTTATATATAATATGTATACATATGTACTCCTTGAGTTTTTTTTGTTTGCACATCACACTCCTACTTATCATCATCATCGTCGTCATCACAAGATCCGTAGTCAGCCAGGCATGTGTTCTTACGTTGTGTTTGACTTGCTCCTAAAACACTTGTACATTACACACATAGGTACATTATAACATAACCATTTCATTTCACTCATACCTCATACGTTACACTAACGTCTCTACATTATCTCCTTACATAATGCACACGTACTCATACTCATAACAGAGAAGGGAGAAAGTTGCAAAAAGCCAGCATAAAGTCTCTCTGGGTAGAATCATTTTTGGATTTTACTGCCAACTTCTTTCTCCTCTCTCTTGTTCTTCTTGTGAAAGTAAGCACATAAACTACTTACTTTTACCTTTTATTTTCTCCACAAAAAAGTCTTCATACTTTTCTTTCTTTTTTTTGTGTCCTGGTGAGATACGACAAACGTTGGGTTATGCTTCTCAAGGTAATACACAATGTGGCTAATGTACCTTAGCTTTAATCCATAGCATTGTATTATTGGATTTCCTATTATTGCTATTGCCACTCTCTCTGGATTTTTTTCTGCGATCATTACTACTTATTATTATGTATGTTTATTATTATTACGTCTCCAATAAATAGAGGATGGTAGAAAAGCTTTTTCCTTTTTCCACTACTGTACATTTTTCAAGTGCCATCATCATATATTTCCCCTCTCGTGTATTCATCCAGTCAGTTTTATTTTAAGAAAAGGACAAAAAAAGTTATTTCTTGTGACTAATAAAGCAAAGTTAGAAAAGCGAACGAATGTGCAGTGAAACTGGCGTCTGTATTTATTAGTGTGTATACACATTTGGATGTTGGTTGAAAATGTACTACAATTTTGAGAGGATGACTCGACGTGACCGTGATGTGGTGTAATATTGCAGGGAATAAAGTTTCCTGAAATGATCCGAAGAGGACTCCACCAACAAGAAAATGCGACATGGTGACGGGAAAGAAGAAGGAAGACGGGAAAAGGGAGAGGGAGATTTAGAGAGGGACCTCAACTCAACCTCTTCTTGATCTGGCATTGCATTATAATGGTGACACTATACATAAGAAACAGGATGTAGTCCCTCGTTCTACCAGTCACATACGGATCATAAAGAATTCTTTTTGTCACATTTCTTTCGCCCCATTTGAACTTGGGCAGAGAGACAGGAGGAATATCGTCGTCTTTGTTGAAGAGGAAGGAGCCTCCTATGGTTACTTTACGGCTGCTGCTGACTTACGTTGAGTTTAAGTTGAGCGTGCACAAGTAGAAGTAGTGGCATTGGTGGTGATGGTAGTTACTACTTTCTTCGTTCCTTCAGTCTGCTGCTCCGTTACCCAAGCAATGTAATAACAGAAACGTTGGTGATGGTTCTGTGTAAATGTTTGTGTGCATGTCCGGGAAGGAGAGAAGATACATTAGAAAACAGTTGAAGAAGAAGAAGAGAGAAAGGAGGAAAGAGAGAGAAAAAAAAACTGAAGAAAATTTTCGACACAATTCTCCTCCTTGTGCCATACAGAGCTCATAAACAAGACACAGAGCTTCATTTCCCTTCTCCTTTTTCTTTCCATTTTCTCTCTCTTCGTCTCTTTCTCTCCCTTTAAATATATCTACACAATAAATATGTGTGTAGGTATGTGCGCTTTGTTAGATTTTTGCCCTTTTTTCTTAAGTCTTAAAGCAATGCGCACTTCCTCATATTTCAACCGGTTTTGCGTGGTTGTTGGCATTAGTAATATGAGTGGTTGGTGGGTGACTTGGCTTCTTTGGCTTTCCCCATTTCTTCGTCTTCGTTTTGTAATACAGACAGACCCATGCATATAATCAAATTCATACATGCACTTTCAGAGGGCTTTCCCTTTCACCGAATTAAACAGGACATCTACGTTCAAACTGCTTCTCTCGAAAGAGGAAGGGAAAAATTGTTGGTCGCTTTCTCCAAAAATATGAATCTTGTATGTTCTACGGGGAAAATACGGGAACATGCTAATGTAATCATTTTCAGTGCGGAATATATACGTACGAAACTATCCATGTGGATATTCTGGAGTTTCAGTTTTTATTCATGCCACAAAAATACTTTGAGCCGAGTTAGCCATCTAGAAGGATAATGATAATAATGGGATATTATTTTAACGGAAAAGCTTTGTGTGTAGTGTGTAGCTTTTAGAGAGAGAGAATTGAGTACAACTTTATGTAGAGAGAATTTAGAGACGGAAAGCAGAAATTATAATTTTTCTCCCGTTTTGAAGTCCATTTACTTTCTGCTTTATTATTATCACAGCACAAAGATGTGGTGTCACAGTTTATGACTTCCTAATTGACAAGTCTGTAAATACACACAAAGCGAATGCAAATGTAACATGTACATTTATTTTAGCAGATATAGTGTAAACACACATTATTATTATTTCATTAAGTAACAATTTTATGTTTAAATTCCACAAAAACTTTTATGGTTCATACTGTGCGATAATTATTTTCTTTGAATTTGAAATTACATTTTTGAAGCTCTCACGGCACATTTAATCAAATAATTTAATGACATATCATTGGAAAGTTTTGACATCACATCAGTATCAAATAGTCTCTTGTACTTCAGTTCAAGAGTTTCTAAATAAAATTAAACTTTTTTACATCGCATGGATGAATAAGAAATTAGAGTTTACTACGGCAAATGTAGAGACCTAAACAAGAAAATACATAAGATGTACTGCGTATTACTAACTTGCGCATCGGCTTTTTCACGTGCTCGAAAATACATTTTTTTCTTAGAAGAATGCT
Source organism: Sinella curviseta (assembly GCA_004115045.4). NCBI lineage: Eukaryota > Metazoa > Arthropoda > Collembola > Entomobryomorpha > Entomobryidae > Sinella > Sinella curviseta. The sequence goes on along the minus strand of CM023202.3, from coordinate 20,270,810 downwards.
TAGAAATGTTTATTTCTGCCAATTGTGCCCTGTCGTGTTTATAACACTTAATTGAAATTATGTCGGATTGCGTAATAAATATAGAGTATAAAGTGCCTCCTCGTACCCAATGTTATCCAGTAACTCTAATGATGCACGCAATTAAATTATGAAAGTATAAATAACTATTCATCGGTTTTGCACATGTACATTATATACATCTAAATAACTTCAAGGAAATGATGATCTATCATATCGTAAATATGCTTTCTACGCAGTATAGTCACAAACAACGATTAAATGCGTTGGTTCAGGTCTTAGTATGGGACCAATGACAATATTCGTATTTAAAATAATATTGAATACAGTTTTATTGAATAATAGGCTTTCGACCAGTTTTAATTAAGGTGTAAAAGCTACCTCCCAATACAATTTCCACACTTTTGCCATTCTTTCAGTTCAGTCTTCAGTTTACATATTTCATAACCTACAACCACAACGCAATATATACCTATACGGAATTCCATGAATTCTTTAGTGCATTTTTTACTTTATATAGACTGTCTTCTTCACGTTGATGTTTGGAATGCTATAAATTTCAAATATTTCATTAGAGAAAAGTCTGTATTCTAATTAACTCATTAAACATTTCCACTGTAACTTTTAGGGTTGCTTAAATATTTTTATCATGCCTACTTTCCAAATAGCAATATCACCTGCTATTGCCATTTTCTCTTGATAAAGAGCAGAAGGAACATTTTGGGGTTGCATGTTCTGCGCGCACAACTTAGCCCTTATCAATCAGAAGTATCATATTTATAAATATTGTCGAAAGTACAGAACCTTTGAACGGCTTAGAATATCCAGTGACCCACCCAGTGAAAGATTGTTATTAACGTGTGCGTCTACGCAAACACCACTCCCCAGAATATGACATTAAGAATGCCTATTCTGCATTCCTCCATCATCGTGTACCATAATTTATCCCACCTCACTCTACCCGTTACACTCGTCTTTGTGCGTAACTGCGTGCATATTTCACTGGAGAAAACAGTAATTACTTTGTTGGAAGTTAAGTAGGCCCTGTTGTGCTACCTTATGTTTTAGAGACGTTATGCTTTCATTGGTTGGAATCTCATTTTGGTGAAACTCTGACGCTAAACAAAACAGCAACCATTATAGAAGCATGAATGAATGAAATGGTTAATGTTTAGTGACTTGGGTTGCTGATTATGAGAGCGAGAAAGAGAGGTGCGTAAAGGCGCGAAGATTATTTCAGCCGTTCTTTTGTTTTCATGTTGCTCAGACGTTAGTAAACCAAAAATGTCAAGCTATGTTCCCATATTTAGTGTTATTGCGACGGAAATAGCTTTATTGGGTAACTTGAAACCTAAAGTTACAACCTAGACATTACGTACGGACATGATGTCAATATATGATATTATATTACAATCGCGTACGGTATGTGGCTTCTGGCATGTGTTGTTATTGTGGGTGTACTCGTAGCTAGTTTTAACCGAAAAGGATTACAATGAAACGCCACGCAAGCTTACTGTTGTGTAAGAAGGTGCGTTAGAAGCGCCATGATATCTTTCCGTTTATTTGCGCAGTAAGGAATAATAAACAAGGCATAAATGAAAGATGCCTTCGAGTTATTCTACGCACAAACCTTGTAATTAAGGTTTAGTAATAAGATATGGTGGTGGTTATGATATATTTATACCGGTGATATTAATTAATATTCAACATATTATATCGTGCTGTGTCGCCATTTCGAAAAGAAAATTCCAGTACGTTAAACGGTTCAAATGTGCTATCAAAAATTAATTGTAACACATTGGTGGTGGGTTTATACGTTCCTGCAGAAATTTGAATTCTGTAATCAATGGAAATGATTTGACGGGTTAGGTTTTCATACAAACATGTTAACTACCATTATATTTTTCTGACAATAAGCCTACTACATGTATATGGGAATAATATATAGCTGTGCTATTATTCTTTTTTGATTTTCTGAGAATTAAGGTAGCCACAATGAAGACGTAAAAATAATGGAATTGTTATGTGTGGCTTAAGTTTGGTTTGCATTTGAATAGAAAAGATGTACTTTCCTCACTTCCAGAGAATAAAGTTTTATTTATGTAGTATTTGTATTGTGTATGCTTCTGGTGGAATGCAAAAAGGTAATTCTTGTAGTTTAAGTGAAGAAGATGTAATACTTAGAACTTTAGTACGTCTTCCTTTGACTCGACATCTGTGCTGCTTTGGCTGCCAACAGCAGGTTTCCTTCCTTGCTCGTTGCGAACAGTCTTTTGTTTTTTCATCAGCTCCTCAGTGTAATTCCAAGAAGTGTGAACTTGAGGTGTTGCATTTTATTACAAAGTTAAGCGTAAAACAAAAGGGAACTTGTGAATGTACGTTGTACGGGTAATATAATCATAAGCTATACTCAAAGCAGAGTTCCATGATCACCAGAGCTCCACATACACTGTTTTGTGGAGCAGGCCTTATAGTCTCTTTGTGATTTGAAACTGATGCGTTGTTGTTGGATGTGTTTATGCATGGCGGTCATTCTTTTTCAAACGAGGGGCTTACAGTACAGGACGGGAGTTCACCTCAACCAAAAAGATTCCTGTAGCAAACAAAAGGGCAATGTCTGCACATACGGACAGTAGTGTAGATACCTACCTCCTAAGAAAAAAACATACACACAAAGAGACAAAATGAGATTACGTACTTATTTGCTGTGAGCGAAAAAGCACTTCAAGTTGAATGAAGAAGAAGATGAACACAGAAGCAAAATCACAGATGTGGCGTGATACAAAAAGGCAGTACAAAAGAAATACCTACAAAGAGTTTGTCTGCTGCTCAACTCGGTGTGATGCAATATGTACGTAAGCAAGAGCACAGCCGGGCGTTTTATGTATGTGCATGTACATCTTTCTTACTTCTTTTAAAGAAAAGAAACAAAGTAAGACATATAATTTCTCTGATTCAGTGTTTGTCGTACACCCAGAAATGTCTCATATATAGAATTGCAATAACAGGAAATACTGTAGCAAGAAAAGAAAGACTGAAATCTCTAACAGAATACCAGCAGCAGCAGCAGCAGAGACTTTTTGAAAGCAACATGCGTATAATAAAGCGTACATACAATGTTGTTTGGCTCTTGATGAATATGAATAGGAACATCTCAGGGGCCAACGGTGTCAGTGTAAATCTGTGTGGAAACACATTAAGAACAAAATTGGCTCATAAATATTGAGTCTTAATTTTCTTATTTATGGCTTACGACAAATAGCTTTTGATAATTAAGAAATATTACCGTATGCACGGACTAGTACCACGGCTGCTTGCTGCCTTTGTACTCAATAAGTAGAAGAAAGAAGGAAAGAAAAGGGATGTTCCAGTGTGCCACATAACACATTACGTATCGTTCTTATCAGAAACTCCAACAACTCGTTTTTGACGGTGTTACTACAACTTCTACTACTACTACTACCACCGCTACTCCAGTATTCAGAGAAATAGTGAATGAAACTAAATTGTAAACTTGACTCTGTTTACGGTTTCACATGCAGATGTAATATAGGATCTTGTACCTCTCTTTCCTTTTTCACTCCTCTTGTTTCTCCCGCTTTTAATGTGTACTTAACTTACTTCCTCTTTTCTCATTCGAAGTATTTCACATCTCTTCTCCTGCCGTTTCAAAGTTTCACAAGAGGCAAAATAAATTCAGAGATGGAAGAAGAAGGAAGCACAACTTTTTCTATCATGAGGGTTTCCTTCTCAGAATATCTCTCCGCAGTACATATTATGCATTTAATGAGAATCTTATAATATCCAGACATGTTGTACATTTCCTATTTACTTGCTATTGTATATCATTTTATTATCTATTGATACCAAATTGGTGGAGTTTCTCTCTTGCCGTTATTACTGTTATTACCTACATTTAAATGCATGCGATGTAGTAATATGCTACCATTTTACGACTTGATTTTCCTCCTCTTCTCCTTGAGCAACTACGGTTGTTGTGTAATTTGCAATAAATAAATACATGTGTTCCTCACAACTCTGTCTGATGGGCTGCGATTGAGATTGCTGGGAGATGTACTACAGGCAAGTGGAAAGTATTGTGTAAGCCCGTGTGGTAATAACTTTGGTATTTGTACAGGGCCACCACAGAATCTTATTTTAATCTTGGAAACTTTCTTGTACGTACGTTATCTTGACTTTGACTCCTGTTGTATGTATATTAAAAAGCTGTGAACACAGACAGTTCAATTAGTTATGTATGTGTGCATATACCTATCTTACATGTGATATTTCATGTGCTTGACAGAAACAGCAAATATGAATCACTCACAAGTACACATCAGAATAAAAAGATAATATGGCCAACTCTTTTGCAAGCGTTATAAAATGAAGGCTTTTACTATTCATTATTCCTATTTGTCTACTTTTGGACGACTACACACACATCTCTCTCTATTCCATACTGCAAAACTGTATAGATAGGAACGCCTATGTACTGAATACATTAAATTTTTGCTCCCTGAGCAAACTTTGATTTAATTTCAGATAAACTTGAATAGCTCCGAGTAATTATGTTGAACACACAAATGTTTAATTTTCATGCATTCATTTGACCTAAAAGTTAAGTAAAACGTAAACAAAAACGATTTTATAAAAGATTCGCTTGATGATGATACACTTTGCATAACATGAGGGGAGGAGAAAAAAGCCTTAGGTTACATGTCAATTTTGTGAAAGTCGTAACATGTAACCCTCTCATGTAACACTTTTTACACTTGATCAGATACATGGTCACCATCATCATTTTTATCATCATCTGCCTACCTGTCCATTTCTTCATGAAAATATTACAAAATAATTAATGTATAAGATCAAGAAGAACGGCAAATAGCAACATTAGCAACTGTACGTAAATGAACAGAATGTCATCATCGAGGGGTTGATGAATTGTGTAGGGAAACTGGACAAGTAGATTATTAATGCTTAATATTCTACGAGTCATGGTCTCTATTTCTTTATCAAGTATATAACTGGTATGATTGGTAATTTATTTTTTGTTTGTTCGAAATCTGAACTAGTTGTCGTGAGCGCTCCATTTAGAACAGCTTGCAATTACAATAGGATCATACAAATGAGCTATCAAAATCAAAGTGGTGCAAACAATAGGCAATTAATCAGGATAACAATAGAGTGATTCCTTTCATTGATCTGCTGTTTCTTTCACCAAGTCACCGAGGCGTATATGTACATACATATATATATCCATATGGCTCAATGTTCATTTTTATAAATAAAGAGAACAAAGAACTGGCCGCATTAAAAGGAACGTGACGTGGTGTATGTCCTGAAGATGATTTAGTTTGCTGCTCTATCCAATACGATCATGATCATGAAGATACTAGAGTAGAATGAATGTCATAATTACGCATACCACATGTTATGCATGTAAAGGACACCAACAAGACATTCCTTCTCATTTCACAAAAAGAAAAACAATGTGAAGTGCTGATTGTTGAGTTAATAATAATAATAATGTTGAATATCAACGAACAACATCATCAGATTTTCATCGACGTTTTGTTTCACTGAGAAAGCGTTAGCACCAGATCAGAGGAGAAGATAAAGGAGCTATTTTTGAACCCAACATCATTAAAAGGACACAGAGAGTTAGTTCAAGTATACATCATTATATTTTTTTGCTTTGATGAGGCATTCTGTACAAAGCGGTGTTGTGCAAAGAGCGTATACCTTTACAGATCTATCGATATAAACCAAATAGGCATACTGATAGATTGTACTCCATGCAGAGCAAAAACTTTACATTCGCTGTTTTTAATCCTTTCCACAAAATGTATTTTTAACTATGAAGTTTGGAGAACGAAAGCTCTAGCTCAATAAGATTATAATATGTACATACTACTGCATCGATATCGTGCGTGTGATGAGGATAACACTGATTGCCCGTTTTTCGGAGATTTTCTATTTCCCGTGTTTCTTTCTACCAGGCTTCTTCGCCTGAACGAACGACTTGAAAAAAGTTTTTAAAGTTGTGTGAAATTTGTAATATCCGGAACCTCTATTACTGGTACAGCAGCAACTAACTGCTGATGCTACAACTACCGCCACCGTCACCACACAACTTTGTTGTATTACCTAAAATTTGGGAAAAGTTTTGGAGCAAAAGCAACCTTGTCCCTTTGGCTTTGCTTCTTTTATTGGAAACGGCAACATTTTCACTAGTATATGTGTACATCATACACCGACAACTAATACGCAAATACATACACACGAGGCTAGTTACTGTTACTGCTTTTCTGGTTCGCTGTGCAGAAGAGAAGTTGGTTTTCACTACAAAAGAGAAAGTGGAAGTCTTGAAAAGGAAATACTTTAGCAAGCTAGGCAACCACCATCGTCACCACTGACACTATAAGCCATACGTACACATGCACATTAGAGATAGTAAGCACATGTCAAAATTAATCTACGTACCTACACTCTCCTTCCCTACGCTTCCAAGCCAACAGCTCGAAAAGAGAAAGAACATAAGAAAACTTTACTGCTCATATTACATAAGAACACAACCGATTCATGCATTGAATAAGAAAAGTAAGTCAAGGTATATAGTTGAGAGAAGGAAAGGGAAAAAAATAAAACTTTCAGATCTTTTCAATCTTGAAAATCACGAATATTTAGATTTTATTAAATACAATACGTAGGTTCAGATGCTAAACAAATCAAAAAAGTTTTTTTTCTTTTTCTTTCGATAGTAGTACCACATGAAAGGTGGTTGGCCTTAGTATTTCCTTTTCTTTCATTCCTCCTCATATTCTCATATCACAACAAGCTTTGTTGACGTATTCTTAATTTTAGCAACTGTTATTCTAGTGGTGGTCCCTTTGATGGTGATGATTTTTTTGTACATAAGTATGGATGAAGTTTGGGAAGGGTTCAAGTGTATGTCTATCTTAAATAAGCTGGAAGTAAGCATCAGTATTTAGTAGAACAATTATTGTAGCTACTAACGTACATGCACGTAATTCCGTTTTGCGGTCTCATCTAGTCAGCAGCTCAATTCTCATTTCTACGTTTTTGTTGATGCAGTTTCTTTATTTGCTTACACGTGCATAATGCTTTTATTCCGTCGCAGGGACTCTCAAATATTTGGTTGCGAATACATGTGTGGATATAGCTTATAAATTGTAGTACATTTAAGATTTTGCCCTTTTAACCCCACAAATGCAGATTCAATGATGTTACGAAATGATGGGTTTCGAAAGTGTACGTGAAAATATATAGATGGAAGGAAATGAAGTGTGTATACAGGGACAACTTTTGAGATAGCCAACAAAAAGGAAGAGTGGGTGGCAGTATAATGAAGATTGTACAAGTATGTAGATATATATGTGTATTTCTTACCATTATATGCCTAACTTGGAACGGCCTCTATTCTAAGCATCATCTTGCCATTATTGCTGATTTCGGTTTTGTTTGGCCATCTCAACAAGATTCGAGATTAGGTTTTCAACGTCTAAACTGAAATGAATGGAAAATCTATACGATGATAGGGTAAGTATTAAAGCAACGGCATTTTTGCTTGTTGTATGTAATGGCAAAAGAGCTAAGGAATTTCTCTGACTGCTGCTGCTGAGTGAGAAAAACAGGAAGAGAAACCGGGAAAGAGGGAAAAGCGAAATTCTGAAGTATATACTGCTGCTGCTGTTGTATTGCCGCCGCATTATTGCTATTAGGTATATAGTTCATCGGAAAAGAAAGCGAGCCGTCCTGTACTTACCATGACCATACAAAGTAGCAAACAGAGCCAAGAGATATTTTGTTATTATGTACATTGTACTTCTGTTTTGGTGATAGTGGCGGCGACGGTGGCATGAAATTGGTGCGGCGTGGTATTTTACTCAGTGTTGTTACATAATATACGAAAATCACGTTACTTTGCTTTTGGGAAGGATGGAGAGAGTGGAGTGAGAGGGAAAGATCGAGATGAACTTCAGCAGCAGTGATTTCGATCGTGACCGCGTGTAGAGATATGTTGTGTATCTCTGTGTGTCTGCCTATGTGTGTGTGTTAGTCCAAAGAGCAGTTCTAATATCCGTCCGAAACTCTGATGGCGATGTTGCTGATAATGATGATGGTGATTCTCCGCAGGCAACAAGCCAAAGCTGGAGAATCTAATGATGGCGTTGATGATGATGATGCTGATCGTAGTGTTGATGAGAAAGGAGGATACAAATAAGTTGCTTTGTAGTTTGGAAGGAAATGAAAGAAGCGGTTAAAGGACTTGGTGGCGTATTTTCTCTCTTCTCTCTCTCTCTCCCCGCATCTCGCTCCCTTATTTTCTCCCTTCTTATGTCGATATGTTTAGACACACACCCAAGTCAAGTCATATTAAGTGGAAAAGTGGAAATATTTACCTTGTACTATGTACACACCGAGCATAATACACAAATAAGACGACAAGATTATATAAAACGAACTAATGCCAGCCAACCAATTGCAACCCCAAAACAAAAAGTAATCTCAATACTTTGTGCTCTGCTTTGTCTTGGCAAATCACTATACCGCAGAGCAGATAGACAATAGGCATATGCTCAAGATAACCTCTGCTCTCAATAGTGTGCATTCCAGCAATCTACCATCGCCATCATCACACTCCACCTGAATAAAATGGATTCACGTAGTTGACGCAGACATGTACCTCTAGATGTATTTGCTGTTTACGTGAGTGTATCCGCAAGTCGTTCCCTAATGCCTACAGATCAGATTTATTATATTGTGTTCATTTTCCACACAAATCACATACAGCTATCAGGAAAGAGCGAAGAGATCTATGGAATTTTCCCCGCTATCAATCATCGAACGATAAACGCTTATCGAAGAACGACGATCGGAAGTGAATGGCTTAACGCTAATTGCCTACAACTTAATTACATTTTGTGTAACGAACAACTAATGGCCTTTGAATGAAATGAATTTTGTATTTAAAGCCATGTCGAAAACAAACATCCTTACCATTATCATCTGATACACATACTTTGTTAACAGCTCTTCGTTTCACATTCTGATTACTTTTGCAAGGGAGCGAAAACTTTTTGTTGCGATAAGCAAACCGTTTCACAAATCCCTCTCAATCAACAAACCCGTCATAATTATGGCTAAACTCCTATTCTCCGCTGGTTTGCTCGCTTTCGTTGCGGTGCTGGTATATACAAAATCTTTAAAACTTCAGTAAAAAAAATCACCGTCTTCAATACACTGGAACCTCAACCTGATTTTTATATTTCTTGTAGGTTCTCAATCAAAATGAGGTTCTTGCAGCACCGGCTATAGTAGCCCCTGTCAAAGACTTGCTGTTGTCGGTTAACAGGGTGGGTGACAGAACCGAACAGGTTGTCGACAATCAACAGGGTCAAGTGGTGAAACAAACCGTGTTTCCTGGTGGTATCCGGCAAACAGTTACCAGGAATGGTGTAGTAATCACTGACGACGTTGTCAAACGTCCCACACTATAAATTGCTGATTATGTACATTTAATGCATATTACCTCTTGTGTAAATTAACTGTAAATTATGCAGCTACTAAAATGGCCGAGTGTAATTTAATAAAAGTCAATTTTACTGAATGCATTAAATGCGAATGAAATGGTGGATATCGGAGCATTGCTTGCATATCATATTATCGTGATAAAAAATGAATTGTCGTTGTCACATAGTTCACTCTAATAAAGGACACATTTTCAAAGCCAGTAATTTGACAACAGCATGGAACATACCAATGGTGGAGGAGAATATTGCTTCCAAGACAGGACACAATAACGTTCATTGAAACCCGAAACCTATAATTTGAGTGGCGCATAAAATGTCAGTCTGAAAAGTAATGGAAGAATTTGTTAAAGTTGCAGTTGGAACTTCCAGTTTCACCTCCTCCATAAATAATTTGTACAAAATGGTATACATGCACTCGCCTACTCTCTCTCGTAGGAGAAAGAAGATAATTCTGTGCACGTTTTATGCACACAAATCGTTTTTTGGCCGAACCAGGCAGGTAACTCATTCATATTTATCATCTCTCTTCTTTTCAATATACATAAATATCTGAGACGGGTACCATACCAAGTAGAACGAATGACTGCGAACAAAGCAGTTATGTCAGCATAGAAGGTAGGTTGGCATATCGGGTCGTTTTGGGAGATATTGTTAGCTGTAAATTGTATAATGGTAAAATTCTATTTTAGCTTTTAACGTGGACACACCCAAAAACTCATTATCCAATTTTGCTTGCAAGGAAACGAGCGACCCATTACACATTCTTTCTTCTCTCTCTCTCTATTTTCTTTCCTTCCATTCATTTCTAATCATCATAAAAACGATCGAGTAATCTCCAATAATAACAGAGGAATGATGATGATGAGTAAGATATCTTATTGTGGAACAGGAGGCATATCAGCTTAACAAAAAGAATGTTACTGTTTCTGTCTGTTCTCTGTAGCTGCCCATATTGTTTCACGTATATATTATAGTCAACTATCCTAAAGTCTGTAACTTGGATTACTCCTAGATAGAAAAGACAACCACCACTATAAAATGATCCTGGAAACAGGTAAACACTTAACTGCTAGTGCTAGTAGCTAACCTAAATCCAAAAGCTATATCTCTTTTCTAATTCTCCGTACAGTTTACTTCTTGCAGGCAAACTTAATAGAAGTTGATGATATGGTAGCACACCATATCGTACTATATAGTGTACATTACGGTAGATACATATATTATTAGAGAGAAAACAGACGCAGCTTATTTTGCATTTAATACAGCCACAACCTGTATCTAATGTGCAATGGAGCTTTGATGATAAATGTGATTTAGCTTTTACGGCAGTGAAACGGAAACACTTATAATAATAACGTTATGTAATGCTCATGAATGTACTTTTTCCTCGTGTGTACGCCTTATACCTACATCTCTGTAAAACTATGGAATATATAGGTATGCAATCATGCACGACGCCTCCATACTACTAACTAGTAAAATGTAAGAAGAACAGCAGGAAAACCATCAAAACTCCGGTAAAGGCTCTATAATAAAAATGTGGTAAAAAAGGACTGGACTCCTTCAAACTAACTAAAGGGTGTTAGTGGTCCTTGCATACTACTACTACTGGAAGCACTCTTCCTCGAGCAACATTTTAGTAATCATATCGCAAGCACTATTACTACTGCTTCTTCCACTGATACGTACGTTTTGCGCTGGTGGTGCGGTGGAAGTTGGATGAATGTAGCTATAGTAGTAGCAGTAGTGGTGGTAATAAAGCAAGCAAGAAGGAAGAAAACTGCTTACTATGCCTATTTCTCTTCCGCTCCTCATACATTCACTCTCAGAGAAGTGTGAGAGGGAGAGAGAGAGTGAGAAGAAATGGAAAGAGAGAGAGAAGAAAGAGTCAGCACAAGTATTCATACGATCAACGTGCGATACACAGAAAGCGAGGGCGTCATCATAAGTACGCTACATACTTACTTTATGCAAGGCAATGTCAGAAAAGTTATTCAAGCCTGTCTTGAATTACACAGTCGACTGACCTTTTTGCACCAGGCGAACCACCTACCATCATTACTGCCACCTCTGCACTTGCCTGCTTTTGAATCCATAATGATATAGCTTTACCATGCCTTCCTATTTTTTCGTTTATACAAAGTTATGTAATAATGTCTTGGATATAAAATGATAGGAAACTCTTCTATTTATATTTCATATTATACTGGATAGAGTATGCACTATAATTTATTTCATGGTATTTATTCATTTCCATTGTTTTCAGCATTGTTGTTTAGCAGGAAAGTCATCATGGTCGTCTTTTTCTCTGCGAGAGAAGAGTGAAGAAAAAAGTGGGAGTGAGGAGAAGACAAAAGGACAGACCATGCACCACTGCTCCCCACTTCCATGCCACTAACACCTAAAAAATCTTCACTCTGCTCACTCTCTGTCGTCTCGTCGACAATAGGGGCATGGCATGGGCATAATAATAATAAAATGGAATATTATTTCTTCGTATAATTTTTTTTTGCTGTGAACGGAAAAGAGTGAGAGAGGAGTAAAATTGATGGTGGTTTTTTTCCCAACTTGCTTCCTGGCTGTTCTGAACTAGAAAGCTACTTTAAATTCAATCCATCTTGTTTGTAGTAGATAGTTTTACACTTTGACACTGTCGGTGTCTGTTTTTTAACTAGGGAGGTGAGCAACAGACTTTTAGGTAGTCAATATTTCCTCACACTGCCAAAGTATAAGTTTTTAAATGTTTCTTTGAATTACTCTACCCATCTATTTCAAATTTCACAGTGCTTTAATGTAATAATTGAAGCATCAGTGATTTGTCGAAACGCATAGCACGGTTAGTAGAGTAGGAGGTTGAAGGAAAAATAGTTAAGATTACAATATAGTCTAGTTACGATGGGATGTATATATGCACCTTATAATATTATGGTTTTTATTTTAATAAGTTTATATGCCAGCCAGCCGGCTTGGATCTTTGCCTGTGTGTTGACTGAAAAAGGAAGGAAAGGCAACAACTTAATTACTAAGTCAGGGTGGCTCAAAAGTAATTTTCAGCAGTAATCCATCATTTATCATCAATACTGTTGCTGCGTTTGATGATGCTGACGAGAAGGTTGATGATAATATGATGCTTGCCATAGCTAGAGCTTCTGTTGGCGATGAGGATGTTGTTGCTGTTGATGATAACGATGATCATGCTTCAGCAACAGCAGCAGTTTTGTAGTCACTTTTTGATAGCCAAAAAGGAAGCGCTACACACAAGAATCAGGATGAAGATGAAGAACCACAACAAGAAAAGTGCTTTTCGCTCACGGCTCCCCTTTATTTCCTCTTCTCGCATCCCATCTCATACATATCGTTATACATTTAACCAGTATGGTTGCACGAATAAAATGTACACACACACATCACATCATCATCCTACAATTTTGGCTTATCCACTGCAAATCAGTTTTTTGGAGGTTGAACCAAACGAACCCAGTCAGATGAAAATGCATGCAGTGGAAATGATCTCATGATTTATTACTTTTACAACAGTCAACAAGATGATGATACAATAATAATAATAATAACAGTACTAAGACCCAACGCCGCTACAGATACGTACGTATAATGACGTTACTAGTGCTAGGATTCTTTTAGCAGTAATGCATTTTAGGGAAAATGCAACGTTGCCACCGCACAGTAGTGGAGGTCCATGGAAGAATTACGGAAACCCGACACGTTAGTCAGTCACTGCGAGTAATGTAAAATTCATTCCGTTCTTATTTTTGCTCCTTATCATCATCCATTGGTGCTGTATATGCATATGGTTGATGGTGTCAGATGGGTTTGGTGCTGACGCTGACGATGAGAAGAAAACATACGAAGATTTTAATATAAACTTTGCCAACCAACTTTTGTGAGTGACAGATACCCACCGATATTTTTTTTAAATGAATGCATCACGATGATTGAAACTTTGCACCTTTGTTACATCTTTTTGTCACTGAAAAAATTCCTCATAACTAATATACAACCAAGTGAGAAACGTACAACGTTTGGTAACGACATATTTATCAGTGAACCTACACACCCATAAAGATTCTTTATAACATGGCATTCATATCTCATTTTTCGTGAGTACAGTGAAATTTGAAATTTAAATCTGTCAGCCTGAAAAGATATCGTTTATCTTCTCACCAAGTGAGCGTTTTCTTTGACAACCTTATTCTTTTAAATTTTTCACGCTGCTTTTTTCGTCTAAATATACTAATCTTGTCCTTAATTTCCTCCTGTACCTTTTAAGAAAGGAAGCATGGAAGAAAGCTTCTTTTTATCACGATGACGATAATAATGACGACTTTTATATAATGTACTGTTTATACTTCCATAACTTAGGCCAATACACGCATACGTGAGTTACATGCACAATTATTTGATAATAAAGTACTACACACGCAAAGGAGATTTTTCTGAAAAGGTGTATATTGCCAAGGACTCACAGAGACAATGACCAAAACCACAATGGTTACAAGTAGAGTACGAGTACAAGTTAAAGATGGTCAACCGTAGTAGTTAAAAGGGAGTGGCAATTTTTTAAAAATGGTAGCAGAAATACGAATGGAGCCATTAAATGGATGGTAGTTAGATATAATCGTTAAAACGTCCTGTTTTTACCTCTGCATCGTTATCATCTCGGTCGTCATTGTTAAACTTGTCAGTAAGATAATTTCTAGCCAAATCCGTCATTTCTCATATGAAATTTCGAGCTGGGAGGCCTAGGTGAAAATAATCTTGCCGTAGCCACTATTGTACATAAATGAACACGACAAACAATGCGAAAAATAGTTAAGCAATGATGGCTATAAAATACTCTTTACGTTGTCTACTATTCAAATTGTTGCGAGGAAAATGTATGATAAGATGAGTCCTGTATTTCAAGTGCTCGTGAAATAACTCATTAAAATCATTTTGTTTTTGTTTCTGTATCTTGGAAGGAAATGGCATTTTAGGTGAAATAAAAAATGATAAGAAAATGAAAATAATGAAACTGTTATTTTTTTGAAGTTAGCGTTTCATCATTATACCATGACGTGTCAGACATCCAAATTTGGAATGGAACATCAGACATTTCTGATGATTTTATAGTGCTAAAGTTTGCAGCAGTCAAATTTGATAATTGAGGTTGACTTAGCAAAGTGACTACAGAGCATGGATAAATGATGTCATGTTTTTTTCATGTGAACTTTTTCTTCCTTAACTCCTTCTCACAGAAATATGATATTATCTTGCATAGTTTACACAACAATTTTGCCAAAAAATTTGGTTGTGGTTATACTTTACCCAAAGTTTTTGCTATCGCTTCCATTAGCAAAAGCAAAAACAATACCAGGATAAGATTATTAGCACATACATTGACACGCACAAAAATAAAGAAAAGGTGGTGCAAAAGGTAATAATATTAACGACAACCACTCAATTATCATTATCAACGCTACAGCAGTAAAACCACATAAAATTCAAAATTCAGAAATAAGTTTGATGACTCAGAAAACCGCAATGAAATAAGGTATAAATGGTAAGAGGAAACACGATGACAGCGAAAAGCAATTAAGGGAAGGATTCAAAACAACTGACAATTCCTCATCATCATGATATGCATAATCTATGATAATTAGTAGAACATTTACATTCATGTGATGTGCTGTTGCACAAAATGCAACAACGACGTGATGTGTATGTTTGTACACCTTTTCCCTTGTTATTGTTGTTTGTTGTACACTTCATGATGACAATAATAATATGCAATGTAACCACAAAATAATATCACACAAAATGCTGAGTGTTAAACATTTTATGTACAGGACATACGCAACGCACACACGTTCCCTCTATATACCTTGCCTACATCTATCATGATCCCCATTATGTGTTAACTCTTTACAGCGAAAGTATTTTCCCCTCAAGTGGATTTAACAAAAAACGTCCTGGTTAATGAACATCTTTTTTTTATAAACAAGGTATGGTGGTAATCTAAGAATTATTTTAGACTAGTCCGTGGTCCATGTTGGGAATAAATAATTGTGATGGCATTTTGTCTCACTCACCAACTAATTTATGTACTTGATGCTTACTGGAGTGAACATGTCTAATGGGGAATAATCAGTCCATTTGCATGTAGTTGTAATTATCCGAATGAGTACGCATACCCATAAAAATAAATACTTGTTTTTCGACAATGACAATGACAGCATCCAACAAACAGACGCATTGTTTTGTCCCATGTCGTTTTTATGACTGAGAAAGATACGATTTTCTCCCAGCGTTCTCTGTCTGTCCACTTTCCTGTTTGCTGTTGGTATTTACATTTACACACAATGGTACATATAAACCCACAATACAGAGAGTTGGCTCATGCCTCATCATTTTCGGGAGAAAGAAAGACAAATAAAATAAAGTGAGTTGGGCTGGTGTTGGTCCTCTTTTGTAGGATGACGACGGTTTATTGCCTCGGCCCATGCACTTTTACACTATATACACATATCAATGTTTATAGCCCGGTGTCTTGTGGGGACCTGGGATTTCTCTCTCTCTCTCTCTTGTCTCTGGCGTCTATTAAACTCTCTGCGACCATAATATTCACCGAAAAGTTTATACTTTGCTTCGTGCATATGTACCTACAAATGTGTACCCCAGTCCATAGTATAGATGTCCATAATAATAACAATAATTTCTCTTTCTCCTCTGCCTGTAGCAGGAGCAGTAGAAATGGCTATTAATTCAATATACATTTTGTATCATTGTTTCCTTCTTCCAAGCGATTAACTACTTAGCCATAAAGTATAAATTTGCTGTTAAGTGTGACTCATCATATTTTACAACAGTCTTAATTGCCAAAACTGCACTTTTGTGTAGCCCATCAGTGTCAACAATGCTACTAATAACCTGTACCATCAATCTTTGTCTTGCATGTGTTCCAAAAACTTTACTCTTTTCTAAAAGTCTCTCTATCTTTACGTATCTGTGCGTAGTATATGGACAAATGTGCGATTACGAATTATTTTGTTGTACTCAACAAACTATATACGTACACACATTGCTTGAGCAAAAGAGGTATTAAATTCTTTCCTCTAAGCTTTTGCGCACATTATCATCTTCATCATGACGAGTCCACTCCACCACCACCACACTGCTGTGCACTCCGTAGCTGTGCGTTTGGCTGGCTGTTAATTATATCCGTGATAATTTATAGTAGGCGCAAATAAATCTAAGAGGATATTGTCTGTACATAATTATATTGTAGTTTACAGGCGTTTAAAAGCTGTATTCACTTACTCAAAAGAAATAACAACAAAAACGAGTGTATTACTACGCCTGGGAGCCAATCCTTCATTACCAGTTTTTTTATTAACGACATGCTGCATATCAATTAACTTGCCATTGTTTATTATGAACTACTAAAAAACCTGCAGGAACACTTTCAGGTTCACAGTGATTACCCATTCATTTCTATTTCCTCTAAGAAGCAACCATGTTTTATCTGCGGTGCACAAAAAAAGTAATGCACAAATATGGAAATATGTTATTTTCCTTACTTGTCGTGTGTGTAGAACGAAGGTATGTACGTGTAATACCTGGATTAAGTTAAAACACCGGTTCATTTGCTCCAACTGATTGATAGATTGCTCCTTTAGCTTTAGGAGCAGCAGAATGTACAACAAATAAAAAGTCTGGAATGTACAAACACTATACCTTACAAATTTTGTGGGGAAAATAAATGAGGTGCCTTCAAAGAAATAAAATATTTTCCCTATGTGGATACTAGCGCTACTGTTGGCATTAAAAAAGGGGAAATAAAGACCCATTGTTGGTCCGACAAGTAGTAAATAATGTGGATTGATTGATTAAAAACAATTAGCTCTGAAGCGTTTATGGAGCGAACCGGTAGGTTGAGAAAAAGGAAACGTCAAACTTGGCTAAAATTTAAGACTTATTATTGATGAACAAAGTTGTACGATTACATGTTACCGAATGTACTTAAGGTCACGCATTATTCTGTTTCTATTTATTAGCAAACACAAAATTGAGGCTCACACTGTAAATATGGGTAGAATAACAACGTGCGAGTATTAATCAACCTCTTTGAACTCTTGTGGAGTTGTGCTTCCTTTCTTTTTTCATTTCCTGCATATACTTACATTAGGTGATATTCATCACGTGCCTGCGTACATCGGTAGATAAACGAAATGCCTTACGCACAAAAGTACGTATTCACTTTGCTTTTAATAAATGCAGTGAGCAAGTTTCCTTGCAGCTTCAATGTATGGTTTTGACAAGTTTATGGGATTTTTTGAGGGCATGGAGGCAATATTAGCATGTTCGTAGCAACGTAAGTATTCTGAGCGGAAAAGGAAAAGCGCCTGAATAAAGAAATCGTATATTAACAAAAGTTTGACTCTTTTACGTAGTGGTATTTATGCTTATTTCTGGAAAACCAGAAATTTGAAGTGGAGGTGGCGGTGACGTGTGGCAGTGCTTTGGACCGGCGGTACATTTTCCGGTCCGGTCCACTCCGGTCCCGGTACCGGTCCTGGACCGGGACCGGGATTTGGACCGGAAAGATATTTTGGAGGACCGGGGACCGGGTACCGGGACCGGATCATTTTTGCCATCACAAAAAGTGCACTGTATAATTACATAAATTTGCAGAAATTAATACATTTATTATTTTCTGTGCAAATCCATGTATTTATTCAGTGCATTTATATGTTTATTCGGCATTTTTAACTTACAAAATGCATTAAAAGTACAGCTTGTATGTATGAAATTGTACCGGTACCGGAGGACCGGGACCGGAAAAAATACTGAGAAGTACCGGGACCGGTACCGGAGGACCGGACCGGAGAGTCCAAAGTACCGAGTACCGGTACCGTGGACCGGAGAACTGGTCCGGTCCAAAGCACTGACGTGTGGTGTATAAGAATATACATTCATAAGTATAACATAACAGCGGTACACTAGTACAAACGAACAAAAAGTCACGAAACTGGTAGTGTAGAGTAGTTTCCTTAACTAAGTCGAAGAACGTGGATTAAACAACCACACATAAGAAAACAAATATTGGATTTTATGATAGACCTTCTTCTTGGAAGTCAACTTGTCAGATAAGAATGAAGAATCATTTTGGGGGTGCTTATGAGGAGAAAGTATGAGCATTATATATGAAGACGAATCAACATTGACGAAATTGTTCTTCACACAAACTGACAACTTAATTCTTTCATGAGTCGCTTGTGAATGGCGGTACTATAATCTAGAACACGTGCACAGACAGAGCTTCATTATTGTATGGTGCAATGAGAATGGGTATGCATATATATTTTCTCCTTGTGAAAGATGATCTGGGGGAATTTTCTCATTTTGCTCTTATTACATGTTTTTCATTTTTTCAATTAAAGAGACAGAATGAGACGCATGAGCGGCAGTAGTAATTGGAAATGACCACTTGCTGCAGAATATGCGCTGTCATGCCCAAACCATATAGTCTATCAAATTAACTTCAAACCCTTTTCTCAATAAAACCATCAAAATTCAAAAGGTAACCTCTCAATTTATCATGAGCGCTGGTTGAGCATTTAAATAAGGAAATCACACGAGGGCAGGTTTATGTGGGTGGAACTGATTTCTTTATTTAGCAGATACGCGATTTGTAATGAAAACTGCAATCAAAGTCCAGATTATCCTTAAGAAATGGTAATGAATGCACAAAATCAGCCTCAACACGTACGCTCATACACTGGTATGATAATTTCTGCCGTTTGTATTATTGCTTTTTCACATCTACAACTTATTGGTCAAGTTGTCTTGCTGGAGGACATACAAAAAGGGTAAAGTCGTTAGTACGTTGTTGTTTTATTTGTGAAACATCCTATTTCTAATAAAGGAGTTTATGAATTGTGTTAATAACGATAATCAAGATAAGTTGTTGTGCAAACCAAAACATATTATTTCATGATTTACTGTTACGTTACAATATCGCAAGGAGCACAAGTTTCACTTTGAAGTTGTTGCTACATTTTAAAATTATATAAAATGTTCATGTAGAGTTGCGTTCCAGGAGGTGTGGCAGTACGACAACGTGGGGACGATCACTATAATATATCAGTCTTATTATAATTAATTATGAATGGCATATAGTGAAATTCATTATTGGATGGGTGGTGGTGAATGACGGGCCAAGATCAGTTTGAAATAATAAATTGACCCATGTGTTTATCATCATGAAAAGGCGTGAGACTGTTATCATGTCCATAATAATAAGCTGTAAGTGTAGAGTAGACACATACATAAATGCATAAGCGGATGAAAGTTGAAGGTTTAAACATTTTCTCAGTTTACCCCAACCATGACATGCTTGAAACTTTTGCAAGGTTTCCCATTACAAGGTTTACAAGGATTATTGTCAAAATTACAACAGTCGCATCACATTTTATTGTTTTTGTTTACTTACCTTCACTCCTGCATTCTTCGCATTTTGGTATAGTTTGCTGTCGTCTTATAACAGGGAAAACGTTTAATGCGTCATATTATTCCTCAGAGTGGAAGAGGGATGTTTCATTATTGTTGTGTGTGTGTCGCATATGCTCGGGTTACTAAACGAATAGCAGACTGCAACAGCAATAATTATTGCCATATATGTTTTGTCTTTTTTGGGGAAGATGGAGAGAGCGATGCGCAAGTTGTAAAGATCACTTTGGGACATGCATGACACATTTATGCATACATAATATGGAGGAATGCACAGCTGCATAATGCGTAATAGTCAAGTAGCAGCATATAATGAAAAAAGAAGAGTCATAATAATTCCAAAGAGCCAGACAGACAGCATGGTTTGCTGAATAATTTTATGAGAATTTTACGAGCAGCAACTTTTCCCGCTACGAAGCTAAAAAAAGATACTACAGGTTATGTACATTTAGCATTAATGCAAACCAACGTAACAAAAACAAGCGACAACTTCGCTTTCCACGTTGACGATGATGATCTAGGAGAGGAGGACATAAGATTTTACTGGGAATATGCTTCTTCTCTTATTATTTCACAATTCCCTCTGCTATCTGTATGCCTGGATGCATACGCTTGGTCCTTCATCATATATTATTATTACCATTAGATTTCTACAGGATAGTGGATGAGGGAAAAGAGAGAGAGAAAAGAGATTTACGAATACAGTTCAACTTTTGGGTATATATGCGTGGATATCGTTTCTACACAGCCTTTTAAAATGCAATGCAAGCATTTAGCTAAAAAGTATATAAAAGGCACGAGAAATGTAGCGTAGGAAAATTCTGAAAAGCGATTACCTTGTCTCTCCAGTCTTTGCATGTAGCTTGGGACTGGAGCTTAAATTATCAGCATGTGCATGTTTTCTCCAAATCTGCTGAAACAACAGTAACATTTTCTTTGGCAGTACTTGCTCAATACCTGTCTGATGATAAAAATATGACTACACTCTCTGCTCTGTTGCTACTTTAATAGGTTTGCTGGAGGAGACTGGTGAAATGAGGGTAGGAAAGTGTTAGTCATCATAATAATTTTGAATTTTCCGTTGTATTTCAGCAAAAGATATACATACATGCATAGCTATGGGTATGTATATTATATCATCTTGGCGGAATTACCAGAGGCTCTACTTTTTATACTGATCCCTCTTCAATAACTTGGGAATTTATTATGCGAATTAAAATGGCAGCTTCAGTTCGCCATGTCTTAATTAAAACTCCCTTGATTAAAGGTTCCCATGCAGAGTTGAAGTTCTTTCATTATCACTGCTACTGTTTCTACATGCACATGGCGAATAAGAAAAAATATAATAAGTTTTGCGAACAAAGTATGTGTGTACGAAATTTTTCACTGTGAGTGCATATATATATGTAAGTATATAAAATGCGTGAAATGTCTTCAAAGTTTTTACACATGCGTTACATACTCTATAATCTCATGTCTACCAAATTTATACACAAGAGACAAAAACATTTTTATCTATATACCTAGTCGTGTATATACACTATATATTAAGTAAGCTTTGGAGCAAGTTCTATTCCCGATTATAACTAACTGTACTACAAGTACACATTAAAGAAGTCAGGGAAAAATTTGCCAAAACATAAAAACTGTCTGCCTCTTGAATCTCTGAAAATCTCTTCTTTCCTCCTTTTTTGCTCTTCTTTGTTAACTTTTGGTATGATAAGGATGGTATATATTATGTACTATAAAAGAGAACGGAAGCAAACGGCTCATGCCTCGCCTTGAGAAGTGTGTGAGACACGGCCCAACCAATAACGTAAAATCTCATAAAAACGAACGAGTAATTATGTCTTCAGGGTTAATTACAAAGTTTATGATCAGAACAGGGTAGAGCAGACACGAGAAAAAGTGGTGCTGATACATATTAAACGCAAAAGTATTTAAACATGCTTCATTCCACAGTACAGCAGCAGTGATATCGCGGGATGTTGTTGCTGCTGCTTTTAAAGCCTCGAAAAGAAAAAAAAGTAACGAATGATCACTCTAACGGTAATAAAGTTACCTTCTTGTCACCGTAATATTCATGTGGAATGAAAGGGTGTAACTCGTCGTCTGTAAAGTGCAGTACGTTGTGAAAATCATGACACTGTGAGTTTTCAGCAGAAGGAAGGAACAAGAAAAATAGTTGGCGATATGCAAACAATGGATTATGGGATTTTTAGTTTAAGAAAAAGTACCCCCACGCATTTGTCCATGTGCACATGGTTTTCTCTACAACCAACACAGATTCCATCCCCATTTGTTTTATTACTCTGACAATGCTCTTGAATCTCGAATGGCTATAAAATGCGCATTTTTACAAGGAAATAAAAGAAAAATAGCGGGTATACAACTTTCGTATGTGACTGCACACATATTGTGGAATCCCAAAGACATCCTCATTTCGTCTGCTAAAAAGTGAAAATCCCGATGGAATAATAATAATGAGCTTACAAATTTAAGTTAAAAATAGTTTACTAAATATAGACCATCACTTGTAAATCTTAGTATTGCATTTTTGGCACATGAAATGAAAGCTTCGACGATAACATGATCATTTCTGACAATAACGAATTCGTAATTCTGGTTGTTCTTTAGAATTTTTGGTATCATTTCTTCATTCAGCCGGCCAGCGGAACGGATGAATTATGGGACATATAGACAAAGAATGCTGTTTGAACTAGAATCTGTGTCAACGTCAACTAACAATTTAGAAATGCTACAACTTTAAAGAACAGCTTGAATACTGCTTAGAATGTATTGCAAGTCGATGAATTGGTAGAGATGATGAGCAATTGTAAAGAGGACGGCACGGGGAATGGTGAAGGAACAATGAATAATAATAAAGTATCCAGCTATATATCGCTTTGTGCACAAGTTCAAGCAGAGTACAAAAAACAACAAGAGAAAAAGAAAGAGCGATGCCAGCTCCTAAATCCTTTTTTGCCATCGGACTGCAATTAGCAATAATTATACTCCCTGTAATTATCATGTTATTCACATGCAAAGACAACTACAAATCTACAGACACCACCACCACCACCTGTACTCTTCACCTAACCTTATATTCACAATAAAACAGCATATAAGTAGTTTCCTTCCATTAAATGTAATAACACGCATCAGTTGCACTACTCCTTGTATAAAATCATATATATCTAGGCTCGGTTTTCTATGCATACCTACATGCAAATGACTGTACGAGCCTAAATCTTTAAAACTTTTTAAATTATAAGGCTTCGCACAAAAACAAGAAACAAAAAATTACAAAGTAGCTTTAGCACTCACCAACAAGCTTTGATACAAACTACTCTGAAAAATAAACTAACTGATGATGACTTGAGAGAGAGAGAGGGCATGTTTGTGTGAGTAAAACGGAAAACGGTAATTTACAATTCATATCGGAATCCTCCCCCTGACTGACAGTGAAATATTCTTCAGTTTCACATGATGTATTATACGAAATTTATTCATACATTAAAATCGATATAATGTGTAATATTATGAAGCGAGCAGCAAAGAACAACCTTAAGGAGTAGTCCCAGTTGAAATAATAATAATGATGATAAAAATTTGAAACGTTTAAAATGGAATAATATACAGCACCGTGGCACCAATCATCGTCGTCATTATATATTATTGTGCTTTCTTCGTTTTCTTTCTGCTGTCTTCGGCTTTGGCGCAGAGAAAAAAATATAACCTTTTGTTTGTACTATTTGATTACTTACCTGTTTCTTTTCGCAATAATCGCAC
Organism: Sinella curviseta; assembly: GCA_004115045.4. Taxonomy (NCBI): domain Eukaryota; kingdom Metazoa; phylum Arthropoda; class Collembola; order Entomobryomorpha; family Entomobryidae; genus Sinella; species Sinella curviseta. The sequence continues at coordinate 20,246,931 of CM023202.3, read as the reverse complement.
AATCACTAGCTGCATCATCATCATATACTGCCATTTCGATAAACGTTGTTGAGAAATAAAGCACACAAAAAGGTTAAGGAATATGTACATAGGTGCAGAGCTTATCAAATCTGTATCTTCCCATTTCTCGGCACCAGCAGTTGAAAATTATCATCATTGACGGACGAAATTACAACTACCACCAAGCGCCACTTCTACATTATAATAATGTTTATTTTTTTTCACGAAACAGACATATCCGACAGGCACTTTTGCTGGTGAGATATATTTCTTGCAACTATGTTGATGGTAATATAATGACTAGTCTCTACGAGAATGTGATTTACACTCTCGATATGTTGACTTGTAAATTGCAGCTAGGAAGGGTTTTCATGGTCATGGTTTCTAATAAGCCAATCCACCACCAGTGCAATATAACACGAAGTTATGAAAATGCATGTCTATTCAATTAAGTATGGATTCTTCATTAGAGCAATTATCATGAGTTTTTATTGTTTTACACTTACACATTGTTCTTCCACCTAATCTGCCGGTGGGGTTTGGTTGCATCCACTCCACTGCTGCTGCTGTACGAGCAAAATATTTAACGGAAGTACGGGAATATGATGAGATGATCATCATAAAAACGGTTAGAATAATTTTGCACAGCAGTCGTCATAATTACCGACAGTAACAGGAGTATGTATAGAGGTAGTGGTATGACATTAACTGACTGACTGTGACTGCGTTTCTGTAACAATAAAGTAATACAAAGTGTGACTTCCTGCCGTTTAAAAATGTAGCGTCACGGGAGGGGCATATAATTATCTGCTGAGCAAAAATAATAGGAAAAATAATAATTCTGAAGATGATGACGATAATGATTTTGAAACAAATTGACTTGAAGCATAAGCAAACCTAAAAAAACTGACTTTTCTTTATGGATGAGCTATGCAGATGGATTGAGTAATGAAAGTTTGAAGTGATGCAAGTTGCCCCATGATGTGACAAATAAGTGCTACTTTCGACACAGTTTCAAATTCTGTTCAGTACTTTATTTCAATTCGATTTCCACCTTTCTTAAGTTTAGTACAATTACAAAGAGCGTTTCTTGTCTCCTTTAAACACTCATCATTCATGGTTTTTAGTAATAGTAAATAAATAAGATGGATTTCCAGATGTACCAATCCACAATCTTATTCTTTCTGCACACGTTCGTTTTATTACTTTCAAACGTAAGTCGTTTTTAAAACTTTATTTTCATTTGAAAGTTTCATTGATTTTCTCTTTTGTTCATTGTCAATTAGTTATATATCATCGTGTGAATGTATGCAGTTTATATATATAACACATATATGTATAGTGTTTTGATGTGACAGTGAATAAATTAATTATATGTAGGTATACTTTTTTACTTTTCTTCAAAGTTATTTTCTTGTCATCAACCGTTGCTACTGAGTAGAATCGTAGAGTTAACAGAAAAATTCACAACAATTCTAACAATAAATGACACCACATTACAATGTAGGTAGGTTATAGAATAATCATTTTCAGAAATCGTAATAATAATATATAATATTAATGACATGAATAATTATATTATTAGGTGTATTAGAATTGTAAAACAACATAAGATATAACTTTAATTTTGTATTAAATATAATCATAATATATATGTAATCATATTTATTTTTATAACATTATGTTTATATATATATACACATTCTATATTTATCATGATTATTATTATTACTATTTTTAAATATAATATTTTAAGTATTCAAGGTACAGAACAAATAAGGTAAACTTTTTTCTTCTTCTCTTCCACCGTCAACCATTCTTTCGCCAACTTTACAATTTCTTTTTCGTCGATTACTTTCATTGTCTCAATGTTTTATTTTACATTTATTCAATATTCTTTTTATACCTTGTAGCGCTATATATATAATTTAACAATGTACCACTTTCATAAATAGTTTTAAACTGTTATAAATTTACAGAACCAATAAAAAAAGCTGTGCATTAAGTGAAAACTTGAAATTTACGTTTGTATGTAACACGTAAGATGACGCACGTTGTAGATTTCAAAGTAAATGTGTATAAGACTACAGGAATTTATACAAACGATTAATTCATTGGTCATATGTTTGATTTGAATGGAACACACACCAAAGTTGGTGGTTTGTTTCCAAAATTGAAATTTTCAAGTGCCCAAAATGAAACTGCCAACTTAATTAATTTGAAATTGCTTACTTGTTAACGGTCAAATTTTTGGGTTATATCAACCCTTTGAATGGTCCTTTTTCAGTTTTGAATATGACAACTAATGAGAAACACTATTCGTCACAGTGGAACTAAAAAATCATGTTGCTTGTTCTTGTGCAATGGAAATAGTGAATAAAATGATGTTGACACATTGTCCAAAAAGTCTTTCGACTACACCAAATAACGTTATATATCGAAATATAATAATAATGCATCTAGCATTTTATAATTTCTACTAACTTCAATTCGCTATTGACTTGCAGCGTGGTTTTACAAAATGTCCACGTGTAGATTTCTGAAATTTGAAAAATTTAAACGAATTGAGTTGCTACACTAAAACCTATACCCAACTCTAATTATCATTATGATCATTGCCATCTTTATTTAATTTACTTATTTATGTTTTGTGGTGAATGTGTTCAAGCGCTTCAGTAAGTACCATTAAAATTTTATAGGATCCTCTTCCTTAGTTTTCATTTGGTAGCAATTTGAAGAGAACATATAAACAAGTCCTAAATTATATAATGTACACTTATTCTTTTGTTAAGATAAATTAGGTGTCATAAGTACAATACGTACGTCAGACCAGACAATGCAAAATGATAGTTTTTCCAGTGATTCCATACTTATCTGCTGATAATAATTACTTCTTCATCTTCTTTTGATTATTTTCCACTTAATACATCAGAATGCACGGATTGTTTAAAACTGATTACCGGTAATGAATAGAATGAAAATAAGAATCCATCATGAAAAACAATTTGATTCTTAATTCTTAATAGAATCATCACCAAATCCCTGATATCTTTATAATTAAGAATGGTTGATCTTTCAGAACTGTGAAAAGAAAATGTTACCTACGTATGTTATATATTCTTCATGACAATTGCTTATTGTGTTTACACTTATCTAATTGTAAGTCAGTACACTTATGGCCGCTGAATGATTTAAGAATTTGTTTTTGGTGATGGGGAAAGCGATACCATGATAATAAATTGAACGTAATTTTTTAAGTGCATATATACCCTATCAACTTATTTTATGACTTTGACTGTATTAGGCTTCTTGGAAACTGCAGTAATACTATGTGTATTGATAAACTCCGAAAAGAAGCAGTAACAACAACGCCCCATAAAGGCAACACTTGTATTCATGCATGCTATATCTTGTTTAAAACTGTAATACAAAATGACAGTGTGCAATTACTAAATGAGCAACAAATACTTGTTATAAAAGTTCTGATAATAATTCAGGTTAATAATAATTATGGGCTAAGTAAGTGTAATAAATGTCGGAAGAGGAGGTGGTAAGATAATTAGGCATACTGTTTATATTTATATATTAATTTGTATTGTATCTGCACTGTCTTGATGATTGAAATAAACCTTCACCGTTCGAACATCCCAAGACAAAACTGAGGTTGGTGTTTTCGTCATCTACTAAATTATCTTATGGATTTACTAGAATACTCATTTATGGACTATAAAATGAACTTACTGCTAAAATGATACCATATGAGTCTATACTCAATTTTCAATTAGTATTTTGTGTAAGTAGATTGGTACTATAGTAAGTTCCACAAACGGTATACCGATATTGATAAAAATGAACAGAGATTGATGTTACAGTTATCGTAGGTATTTATAATAGTAACATAATAATATAATATGATGTAGGCATGTATGTATATAGAGAATGATTCGGTTGTAAGAGGTATATTTGTCTCAGGGTATATGGACTAATACGTACCTAACACCCTAAAGATGCTTTTTTTGTAAATCAAGTATTTTAAAAATATAAAACTGTTTTGTAAGTAGTAGGATTTGCTGTAATCGTAACTTAGTTAGAAATTTTAATTATAAACACTATAAATACTACCGGCTCAACTCTATAGTTTTGTTGTTTTGTAGTAAATGCACATAATATATATATGTATATACTTGTAGCCATTAAGTTAATCAAATATATATATACTAATCCTATCATATGGAGATCTCTACCATTAATCTGTAATCTAATAACATTAATGGATGATTTTAATTAATTAGGTTGCGTTCATATAGGAAAAGGGCAAAAATCCTACAGATCAGGTTTCAAAGCCAGGACGTAACAATCGTTTATTATTATTATTATTTGGATGGTACAATCCTGTGCATTCCTTCTATTCCTATATTCTCAGCAATAATTATATTTTACACCTAGTAATACGTAGTAGTAAGAAAAGAATGTATTGTTCATAGAGCTAAATATTTATTTGTATATACCATTACATAACATTTTTTTCGTGAACAATTGTCAGCAGTATAGTTGTGACTATATATTATTGTTGTGTAACAAATTCATTGATTTACGTCTATGGGGAATATGTAGACTGGTGAATTTGGAATAGTTTAAGCACAGTCCATTTTGTATACATATTACTTTACCTATGTACTCATATGCATCATGCAAGAGATTTATACATTAATTTATGAAATGAACATGCGTAGTGAAATATGATTAACATACTTGGAAGTATGTGTTCAGTAATTAATTTATGACTACATAAAAGCATTGTACATAATAATTATACAATAATTATGTTTGACAGTTAATCTTTTTTTTGTATGTGTGTATGTGATGATGATGATTATGCCAATGGTCTGTGGTTGCAAATGGACAATAAATAACTCTGTATGTCATCTCTATCAACTTATGTAAATATATTATTATTCACGAATCATTCTTTTTAAATATATAAATGCATTCTATTGTTTTAAACTCCAATATATATCTATCTATCTACCTAACCCGTTTCATTCATTAATATACAATTTTCTAAGCATATAATTTATTCTTCATATTCTTACTCATATCTCGACTTGAATGTTTGAATGTCAACAATGGAATCTACATTTGGTATAGTTTCGTCATAATCTGTAGCTGCACATATAGTACAATATGTGTATGTACATTACTCTGATTTTGATCTGACTTTTTATAGCACATATTCTGACAATATACAACAACAACGACATACTTTTTACTCATTCACCAACACAGCAGTTATTATTTTTATTTTTATTAAATGATTATAGGCAGTCTATATGGGTGGACAATGAAATATTGAAGCACATCAATTCAATTTTTATATGGCCTTCGTTTTTTTGCACTACAACGACTCAAAAATAATGCTTCGTCAGATCCATTCATGTCTGGATGTTTGTCCATACACATTTCTCTCAACTTTCTCGGTATTTGATTCATTTCATTCGAATATATTCAAACTTACAACACCATCATCATATTTTATCAGTCAATCATCCTTATTCTTTTTTTTTATTCCATTCTCGATACCACGAACTGAGAAAAGGAATCAAACAAACTTTCATTTCTTCTCGTCTGTCGTACAACAAGTTACTTCTAATCGTTCATAATTCCAACAATCATCATCATCATCATTGTTATAGCATTTTGCATCACCATCAACCTTACCTAATGACATTGAAGAAGCTCTTCAAAAGTAATTTGAAAGCCATTTCACGTTTGCTGCTTCTCATTCTTCCTATATACAACAATGCCAGCAGATCCAGAGAAATCACCATGTAAAATCAATAACGATATATGCTGTTGTTGTTCTGTTCAACAAACTACATGCTCTGAGTGAGTTCGTTTACAATTTTCTCTCTGTCTGGTGGGTACTCTATACTTTATACCTATTCCAATCCACACACCAGTTGTTTAGCATAATTACCTCCTGCAAAATAATTTTAGGTTTGTTTTAAATAATGCACACATTTCATCTAAAACTCAACAGGGTTTCTCAACACTCGCGGGCGCACGTCGTCATCGTCGCTTTCAGAGTCGTCGTCGTCGTCGGCAAAAATTGGTAAGTAAAAAAGTAGGAAGATGGAAAGAGAGTCTATGTTTTTGTGAACTAAAAAGTTCAGGTAAGAGGAAAACCTTTTGGAGCGTTTTCAAAGGTGTTCAAGCAATTACAACAAGCACACGTTTCCATTCACGCAAAACAACAACACTTTCAACTCATTATGTATTTACAAATAACATGTTTTGCTCATGTAAAAGCAAAGCATTTATGTTGTACGCTTTTTTTTAACGTATACTTATAAACTTACTCTTCGCTGTCTCTGGACTGATGACGACGAGGGAACACATACTTATACGCTATTTATGCTTCCGATGCTTGCTAAAAGAAAATTATGATCATTATTATCATTACTACTACAGCTATTATTACACCTCAATAATTATATAGTAATTGCATCATCAAGGTGTAAATTTTTTGTTATGTACAAACTCTATATGTTATAGCACGTTGGTAAAAAAAGTTTTTACAACGTCTCCTTTCTAAAATCCTATCACCATGTCCCTTTTCCCCTTGCAAAACATGATCTTGTTATGCGTATCGGGATGTAGAGAAATAATAATAATCATTCATTACTGTTTTATGTAAATAGGCATATAAAATTACGGACGATTATTCTAACGATGATACACATCTGTACATTTCTATGGTATCTAAATAGTCAATGGTACTTTCTGGTTCACTTATAATAGTATATACTTGTCTATACATGCGCTAATTAACATTTTCACGATTAAATGACGAGTGGTATTGAGAACCTCACTTTTACTTTTTTAACTTGATGCCTATAAATGAGGGTAGAACTAGACAAATTAACTTTTTGTGCAAAAAGAACATTGTGTTATGGCAGGGTTGAGTTGATTGAACTTTGTTTCTTAAACTAATTTATTTTGAACAACATTTTTTTAGCAAAACGAAGAGTATATACCTAGTTAGCTATTTTGTCTCTGGAAAAATACTTGCAGGCTGTACCAAAGCGTTTCTAATCCAACTCACTGAGAAAAATCATATTCCGACCAATCGTTATCATGAAAACTAAAAATGTCCTTGAATTTGGAAATAATCTGTGTCTACAAACCGAAATCATTAGTAAAAATTCTGAATCAACAACTCACGCCGAATCCAGTATACATACCTATGCAAGCCAGCAAACATGTCAAACGTTTGTTTTCAATGGCAGTGTTTTATTACATTATTAAGTACAGTGTACTAACTCAAATTCGAATACTTTCAATAATTATTGTAACTTTTGTTATTTGGAAAGGCAAAAGGAAGTTTTTTTGTCTGCTTGTTGAAATTAGGTGCAATGTACTATCACCATTTGATTTTTAGCCAAAAACGTATAACACACTTTTATAATTATCAAAAGGGTCCTCGGCATAAAAATGAGATGAATGAACAAAGTAATTAATTCAAATGTAGTACTACAGCTTGAGATGCTCTTTAATACCGTTAGTGTGATTGGTAAATTGGAAAAAGGAGGAAATAATTAAACTGTGATGCTCATATGAGTAATCTATTGTCTAGATATTTATAATTTAGTATCCTATCTTACGCCTACTTTGTAATTAATTGCCTATGATTTTATATACATTTTATAATGCGTAATATGTACAAACCTACCATTATTATGATATAATGATGATGTATGTAGAGATTTGAATTTTTGATTGACGATTGTGAATTTAAGGATTCCACAAAACTCAAACTTACAACATAGTTGTGAAAGCTCTACGGGAAAAACTGGGCAGCATTTCTAAGAAATCTATATGACTTATTTTACAATTCGCCATATCGCTTTACTTATTATGCTTGTGCCCAGACAAAATACTTATCGTTACTAATAAAAATGATTTCTTTTTTTGTAAATAACAAGAATATATAATACGTTTATAGATTTGTTCATCTGTGTGAGATGAGAATGCGAGAGAAAAATACCTGTTCTGTTGTGCCTTTGTAGAGAAAGGGAAATATATTATTAAGTATATGTGTAAAAATACGTACATATATAAACGAAGAAAATGCTTAAAAAAGAAATTCGATGTTAAAAGCAAGAATGCATATATCAATAGTATATAAAATGCCACCAGAAGAAAAAGTAAAAGCAGTGCTCTGAACAAATGAATTAACATCTTAAAATCTACTACCTATGTACATATCTATATACAATTCAGAGGTTAATCAAAAACCAATTTGTATTGAAATCTAAATTTTTTAAACTAGCTACCTAAACATATCCTTAATTGTCTAAAATGTTAAAATTTATACAGTTAGGAGAGGCTAGGCTTTCACAAAGGATTCCTAATTCCTAACTCCTATTCAATTGTACTTACACGCTCTTCTGAAAGCCCGTTCTGTTAGAAAGAAATATAATATGCTTATATTTTAACTATACAGAACCGGTGCTTACCATCCTGCGTTCATGCTCCGTTCCTTATGAAAAAATCTTCTGTACATGATTGCTTTTGGTGTACAGGACGAGACAGACCAGGTGACCGTAAGGTACCAAATAATTGCACTGCACAACTATCAGCATTTTACTGCTGTGAACAATACAGTTGCGAAATTCATATAATATTTTATATATTATAGGTCACCTGGTCGTCATCCTGTACAGTACACACCACACATAAGATAATGTCACCAGTTTTACTGTATGTAAACATGCGTTCACAAACCCAAGTCCCACTCATTCATACACATTCATAATATTACGTGTGTCAATTTCCCTTAAATTTATCGACATGCTAGTTAGTTTTTATATGTACAATTAAAAAATTAAAGTTCCATAAATTGAGTGTTGGAAACTTTGCTCTGTCTTCCCAGTGAAAGTCAGTCTCAGTTCTACCGCGCTATAACGCAACAAAGTTGTTGAAATTAAAGTGCTAATTAAATGCCGATAATGAAACTTGACAATTTTGAAAAAAGTATATATTCTGAAAGCAATATCGTTTCAAACAAATGCCAATCTCATCTTGCCCCAAATTTGTAAAATCAGAAAAAAAGTTTTTAAACGATAAGACGTATAATATGTAAGAACGTTTCTGGATAAGAACAAATTTGTATTCGCCATCGTTCTGAATCTTATATATTTCAACTTGAGATACATCTTAAACACGGAATATGTACTAATTAACTTTCAGTCATTGTAATCTTTTGTCAAGATTTAATTGTACTTTTAACGTTTCCCACTTTTACTTTGGAATTTCATCCCCATTGTACAAATGCACATTCAATAAATGAACGAATGAGTTAAAAAATCAAACCAATATAAAATGATACGATAGGATGAGTATAGCATATAAAATATATACAATCTTGACTGAACTTTAATTAAACCTGAAAGAATTGAAATGTATGAATGCCACTGGTATCTCAGTTCATTCCTCGTATAACTTTTTATTGATTTCGCCTAATTTGAACCGATTGAAAGTTTAAAATTCCTCACGTTGTAACAAAAAGAGATTATTTCAAAATAATTTAATGAATGATAGTAGGCCAATATCACAATGAGATGTGTGTATAAACGAAATAACTGAGTTTGTACTGGCTACTGTACTCCAATCATTGATTGATATAATTAGGGTGCTATAAATATAGTATATTGTATCCTGGACTGGTATAGTAGAGAAATACGTATCCTTAAATGTATATGCACTTATTAATATCCATAAATAACTTGCTTTCATAGTGCCTACTCTAACATACTCACCCACACACATACATACCCAATTAACACTTAATGTTTATCAATCAGACATTTTACATGACACGATATCTCTATAATTACAAAGAAGACTGCCGCCTTCAAGTAAATCGATCGTCTCTATTAAAACTCCATGCAAACTTTTTTTTGACTACTTCGATCGGAGAAACACTTTTTACTCATCCATCGATTTATCAATGGTGAATGGATAACGTGTTGTCCTCTCGACACTACAACTCTTTATACTAAACAGAGCTCCTTTTGTATTCAATACACGTGGAAAGCAAATTGGGCAGGAGATTTAATGTGATGTAGTATATGTATATTATGTATAAATATATTAGTGTAATATATTGTATATCATAATATTATACTGCAAACTGTGCTTGTTTGTACGTTAAATTATGTTTACTATATAATTTAGTTGTGTGTCTGACCACTTACCCCTATACTTATTACTATCATGCTTTGCATTCCTTTATACCTAAATAGAAAGAGAAAACGAGCAAAAAAATGAGAAATTGTAAAGTTTCTAGTTTCTACTGGCGCAAGACGATTTTGTCCACTGAGCAAACAAAGTCCCAAAGTAATGAGTCCATGTCTTGTGGCTCTATAAATCATCCTACTTTGAAATGCGGCGTCATTGAATTTTTGTCAGTCCATTTGTTCTTTTCTTAGATGGTATTGTCTTCTAGTTCTCTACATTGTTAAACCAATAGTACAATTCTAAATACTAACCCAATCGGAGAATCACGAATCTTTTGTAGAAAAAAATGTTGGCCAATTTCTGAATTTTTTAAATATATTTTGAGCTACCATCATCAGAAAATTTTTATGGATCTGACCTAACCTAAGTAACAATTATATAGATATCTATCAATAATATTTTTTAAGTATACTTCAATATATGTTATGTTAATGACTGAAAATAACTTATTATTATCAACAAGGCTATCCGTTGTATGGTATATTAGTTCGTTCGTGACATGTATAATATATGAATTTCTTTCGCCAAACAGCGCAGTATTTAATGCCCAAAACCTGTCCCATTTCATAATACAAAGCTTGCATTCTATTTGAATCTCATTTCACTTTAAAACATTCCTGGAGATTGAATCACATTAGTTGAGTGAAAGGAAGTGATTAATACGATACGATGATAAACATGTCTCGATTTATACAACAGCAACCTCTTCTAAATTAAACATATCTGTATTTTTTTTCTTTATGCATTACCTTCTGTACATTTATCATAAACTGACGACACGATCCTAACAACAGGCATACGACTTAATTTGAAATCAATCTTATTCCCGTCTTATTGATAATTATACCGTATCATACCTATTGGTTTCATTTTTTTGTTACAAGTAAGATCATCTGAAAAGATTAGGAGAGAACATTTTTGTCTTGTTCTCTGCCCGTTGATTAGCATAACTTATACGTATAATATGTATTTACCTATCCTTATATCTATACTTTTTACAAGTGTGATAGCACGTTGTACGAAACAGTGCAATTAATTGGTATTCAATATAAACCTTACAATATTATGTATATCAGTACTTTCCTTCAAACATGTTCTGTCATAAATCAAAATGAAACATTATATAAAATGATTATTTAAGCTTGCAACTAACTCTTTGTTGGACTCGTAGCTCGACTATAAGCAAAAGTGACTTGAAACTAAACACGGACTTAAAAACTTTTTGTTTGAAACAAAAAGGGTTAGCTAGTATTGTCTATAAGCCTGTGTAGTGAAGCTCATGAAAACAATTGCAAAATCCGTGGCTTGATTAACAATTCCTACTTAAAGGTCAGCATATTATTTTTTGTTATTGGTTGGTGTAAGAGATACGTGTGTACGATGGAAAAGTATAAAAGTAAAGTACGTATATATTACGTAGTAGTTATTCTCAATAAATAAATTTATTCGCTAAAGTATGTAAATATAGTATAATAGTTAATACCTGATTTTCTGTGTGCGTATTTCTCTACTCAAGTTTAAAAAGTATCTTTCAATAGTCAACCAAAACCTTCGTGGAGATTCAAGAAAATATTGGAATTGTTTGGAATAATATATTTAGTACGGCTAGTTATTAAAAGAACGAATTATAAGTTTTTGATTTTTTTTCAGAGAGAAATAAAACGTGGTTGGTCTCACAATTATAAAGACTCATAATAAACCTATTACTTTGTGAATATCTTTCTATGAAAGATGACTGAAGGTGATTGACTACAAGAAATCCTGGTTGTGTTTTTGTTACGCTGAAATTCATGATGACTTCACGAACGATGAAATTCATTCGGTTATGTTCTGTCTATAGCCTTATTATTTATAAATAGGTGAATAGGTATATAATATATTTATATGCTGTATATATTTCTAATTGTACCTTTTGTTTTTTTACTCAAGACCTCCAACGAGCAATAGTTGACAGAGTTGATTTGATGCATGATGACTATTATATTGTGTGAACTGATACATCATCGCTTTCTCCTTTCAAATATAAAGGTCATGGTTCATGTGTGTCACGTTCATTACCCAGTGGTTCAGCATGTTGTTTCATGTCGTAGAGCGAGATGTACTCCGTGTTGTCTCCTCCTCAAAAGTAAAAAATATCGCTTGGTTGTAGGTTGTTGTTGATGATGCTGATATTTTTTTGTGTTGTTTGGTTGAAATTTGTGTCTTCAAGAAAGTTGAAAAAGAATCCATCCTCATATTTCATATGTGCAGTTGGTTGTGCCGGAGAGTCGAAAAAGTTAGGAACAGTAAAGGGACAACTCCCCGCCAGACCGCCAGGTTGTAACCGATCTTGCTTTCAACTGAAATAAAAATGATAAATACGGAATAATTATAGATAAAAGATGACTTGCATTACTGTTATTATCAATGCTAATATTATTGGGCATTTCGTAGATACGAGCTGTGCTTCACGACACAAGGTAATGGACGAAGAAGGAAAAGTATCATACAAAGGACTTTTTTTTAAAGCTGAAGTCTTATAGCGTCGTCGTCTGCTTTGGCAATATATGCAGTATCTTAACGTGGTCATCGTTGTATGGTATCAAATCATAATGTACCCCTACACACTCCCATTATCTTTGTACGTATACAAACATCGTGAATCGTAATGTACATTTATATGAAACTTATCACCTCCTGCACGTAGACTCTGTGTGCACTTGACTCTAACATTGCATCATAAAACATAAAAAGTCGCACTTTTTCTTGGCCCAACCTTTTTTTGCTTTGCTGTTCTCTGCCGTACAATATAACACAGTACAAGAACTAGTTGAGTTTTTGGTTCGAGTTCATTTTTGATCGTCAAGTATTGATATGATGTCACATAAATAATCCTGATAGCCAAGATCATGTCCTAACAACAATGAAATGAATCATTTCTACTCATTCTTTTTCCCCATTTTAGTTTTCTTCACAAACACACATACACATGGGAAATAAGTATACCAGCAACTTTTGCAGCGTCACACATACATGTTGTAAAAGATGAGAACCCAGGGAAAAAGATAAATGAAAGCGTTCCTTTTGTGTGCCTTTATAGTATATGTATATGCATGCATGCACAAGGCAATAATAATAATAAACCGAGCAAGCTGGCGCATAGCAAAGTGGCGAAGCGATTACTTTTAACAGTGATTACTGATAAATAAGTTTGTCCAGTAATAAACCGACTTGTGACCTCTGGTGATCATGTGGTCCGGCATAACTCGCATTCGAAATGTAAAAACCATTATTACTGTAAAATCGAGTTTCGAAATTTGGGGGCATTGCGATATTCAGATTTATCTCGAAGAGTACTACCATTTTGATACCCCACATCATACGTAGCTTAAAGAAAAGTTTTGAAACTCAAAAAACGGTTATAACGGCGACGTCGTATTTCGAATTTTAACGCCAGTATCATATTCGTCTTTAGCTCGAAGACTGGATGCATTTTGACACCCTACTCACATTTTTAGCCAAAATTCTAAATTTTAAAATCGTCCTGCCGTTAAAACCGTTACAAATTACTTCAAATTATAACTGCCAAATTGATTTTCTCGAAGAGACGAATCGAATGATACCCTACACGGCATATGCTGTTATTATAAATTTTCAAAATTGTAACGGTTTCTAACCGTTACCGTTGACCGATCGGTTTCAAAATCACTAGCAAGTGAGCTTGGGCGACCAGTAATCGATTGCCGAAAACAGAATTTAAAAATTCGAAACCGTTTTCGAGATATCGTCTGGACGGACAGACGGACAGACAGACGGACAGACAGACGGACAGACAGACAGACAGACGGACAGACGGACATCGTGAAATCAATAAGTAGCTTCGCCACTTAATAATAAGTGAACTTACTCCAATGTTCCGAAAGTTTTTTAATGGCACTACTCAGCAAATAGGGAAAAAAGTGAGAGGCACATTCCACAGCCCCCGCATTCATTCAATATAACATCAATATTGAACGTTATGCGGGAAAACCCAAGAAAATATATGGCGCTACAAAGAAATAAGCACGCTAGTAATAGACAGGAACATTTACTGTTTAAATAAAAAAAGGCTGGAAAGTAAGAGGCGGGAAGATTGGGTCAAGTTTCAAGCAACCAATTCCTTGCAAAAGTTACATCACATTATCTATCCAGCTTTAATAGCAGTTTTACAGGGACACTTCCATCCTCGGCAAAAGAAAATATTCTATTATTACCGATTTTTCTACATGCTCCCCGTGTATGTCTGTATTTATTGTACAGATCTAATAGGTAATAATAGTAATAGCAATAGCAAATAAATTCATGCATGCGTATGCACATTAAATATGCCTCTATCTTATCTATCGCATTCTCAGGACTATTTTTCGACATGATCATCGTCATCATTCCCAGCATCGCCCTTTTCACTATCACCATATAATAATCATGAAAATGCAAACGGGAGCAGCAGCAACAGAGCAGCATCACAATCAACTTGAGACATCTCTTCTTTCTTGCATCCACTTATTTGCTCCAAAGCAGTTACATTATTATTATTATTATAGTGATCGGGGAAAGCAGGCAAGCTTATTCCTCTCTCACTTTGCACTCTGTAGCATACCATATAACACAATAAGAGACTTTTTTTACGAATCAGTCGTCCTCGTCATCATCATTATAATAATAATAATGATGATAAAAGTAATAATAATAGTAATGCTCATGCCAATGTTACTTTCCTTCCCATTATATTACACTGACGACGACAACGACAACTCCGCTCTTGGTCTTTTACTGCTCATCTGCCTTACTGCAACAAATCTATACATTTTTTGTGATAAGAGTACTGCGGGACTTGTATTTCTTCACTTCTTCTTGGAAAAGAGAGAGAGAGAGAATGGAGACGACAAGACTTTTAGAAAGTGTCCAACTACCAGTCAGAGAAAGAGAGAGAGATGCAGAGAGTTTTTGATATCCATAGCTTACGGTCGCCCCCACACAACATCAGTGAAGAATATAGGGAAACTCGCAACGAAGAGTTTGTGAAGAAGTAAATAGACAGACATTTTGAGAATGTGGATAGTTTAATAGTAGAAGAAAACTACTATTAATATTATATGACAGAGGGAGCGAGAGAGAGGAAAGTGTTTATGTATGAGTGAATGTATATATTATTGCGCATTATTATTATTATGATTATTTCTATTGTGTGTGTATCTACATACATTATACATACGTGTACACAAGCAAAAGAAAGAAGGGATAGCTCAATAACGTGGACATCCTTCCATAAATCATGTCATTTTCCCATTGTAGAATGCCATGATGCCAAGGCCTGAAGTTGATGCATAAATCATACAATCTTACACACAACTCTTTTCCTTCTTTCTCTTTTCTCTCCCAGACTCTTGTGTCTTTACAGAAGAGAGATCCAAACAAATAGCAAAGTGCCTTGCTCCAGATATTATTATTACTATTATTAAAGCGTTCCCTCTCGTGTTGTGTGTAATGTAGGTGCATCAACATCAATTCTCGGAAATCGTCATCATAATAGAGAAGTAGTGTACACTGTGTATGTTCTATGATTTGATTTTTCCTTTCTTTCGTTTCTGTTTTACAAGTCTTGGTAGTGGTGGTGGAAGTAGAACAAGAATATTAATGCAAAGGAATCAAGTCAAGAAGTACAATTCACACACAACGAAACAACACAAAGTCATCGTTTCCTTTCATCTTGATAAATGCTTCACGATTCATAATCGGCCAAGGAAAATACAAATAAAATGGAATCTAGAACAAATGTGACTCTCTTTTTAATGTTGGTATAAATGTTAAATGCATACAGAAATGAATAATGGTTTTCATGTTTGTATCGTCATTCCTCATGAATTAGATGAAAAAGAAGCCCTCAACACTTTTGCACTGTGGATACTCATATGACAATGTATCACAAAGCCCCAACCAACATTTCTAATACCTTCCATGATGATTGGTTACTTCCCTAATTAAAAGCCGTCGTGACTTTTGATTTCCGCTTTATGTAACCGTTCACATTTTTTTACGTGAATCAAGGGGGTTTACAGGAAAAACTATTTCATCTTCAATTGCCTTTTTCTGTGCCATGCCTACTTAAAAATCTCTCATCTTGTAGCAGATTTTCCCGGCCCCGACCCTCACAAAAGGAGTACCAGAACAACAACAATAATAATGGCACGGGCTGAGAAATATCACGTCATGGATAATCTTCTTGGTTTGCTGGCATAAGAGCCCTCATAAACAATTTCCAGGACAGGGTAAGAAGAGAAGGCCAATAATCAGTAAAAGGTAAAACTCTCAAAAATATAAGTAGTATACCATGTTACAGTAATAAGCTTACTGTTTACTCTTCTATATTGGATTTACAATTTTACCTACTTTTACTCATTTTTTATCCTGTCTGATCTTTTCGTTTTATACTTTGTAACAAAGTATATATACGCAGGCATAGTATGTACATTTAGTGTATATACTTTTTCTGCTTACACACATGACCACTTCTTTTTAGGTAGTTTTTGTTTCCCTTTCTTCCACAACAATACAAAAAGCCTGCTTGCCTCCTTCGGTTTTGTAACAAATTACCCAGACACTAAGGAATGACAGGTTCAGCTTTAATCGATTCGCCTTTTAAAACTTATTCACACCCACCCATCCTTACTAATCGTCTTGTTAAAAAGAAGGTATGAAAAAATACATCCCTTTCTTAAAAAGAGAATACGGCAAAAGGTAAAAAACGCAATTACAGCTTGGTACACTGCAGTGATGATAGTAAATGGTAGGATGCACAAAAAAGTCGGTATTTAGAATTGGGAGTGGACACTACTGCGCATCGCACCGTTATAAAACTTTTGAAGAGAACGTCCTTACATTTAGGTCAAAAGGTATGATCACAAGCAAAGGGATACTTTGTCGTAATCGAGCACAACCTCAAACTATCCGAGCTAGAAACGTGAGAGCTTGATGTGTATAGCATGTAAGTGATATATATAATTCCCTGCCAAAGGATTACGCAATAATTTGTTGCAATACTTTCAACAAAAGACTGGACGTTATGTGGAATCCTATTTTTATTGCTTAGTGTTTTTAAAGTTTTTGAAAAATGTATATTTCCTTTTTTTATTCAACACAAACACAAATGGTTCAATATAACAAATGAATAGTGATACATTTCAGCTTCACCACCACTTATTTACCATCATCATCACATCCCTATACCGTTGGCTACCAACACCAATTTATTTTAGCCCTATTTTCAATCCCAATTGAAATATTTGTAGGTCCGTCCTCACCTTCATTGTTCGTGTTGTGCCCAACAAAATACAAAAGGCAACAGAGTACGCAACCACAAAAAAATTCAAAAGAACCACATCACTTGATAAAAAAAGGCTTTAAAGAGTATACAACTCTGCTAACTGGGTATATATTACACTTTTTCAAAGAGAATGAAATTGAATCTGGCAGAGCAATTCAAGAGAAAAAAAATCTTTAAACCCGAGAGCAGCAGTGATGACGACTTAGGTAAAATGTGTCCCTTTCAATGAAATACGATGGGCTGGTCAATGGACCGTAAAAAAGTAAGTATTCCCTCTCACAAAAAAAGTGAGTAATGATAATAGGCATACAATGTTATACAGCAATAATAAACAGCAAAAAAGCAATATAATTTTTAAAAGGTAAAATACAATCTGTTACTCAAGTAGCAAAAGTAGCTTCGTCTTCCCTTCTTTTTTTGCTCTACAATGTTTTTTATAACAAAAGGCAAATTTTATTGCATCACGCAGTGTAATACTTTGGCAGTTATAACAATCATCTTAATATGTAAAAGTACACACGCACGCACTCAAACACTGACAATTCGTCAATGGACAATGTCATAAAACTAGAAAGGCTTAATAATTTTATGAAAACTAAAAGCAATAATGGCAATTTTTAAATAATATGATTCTTTTTACTAGTTTCGACATTGTTGTGCTCCCATTTCTTTTACTACCGAATGTCAAAATATAATGACCGACCCGGAATGGTTTTGAAATGAATATTGCAAACTACACTTGAGCAGACAGGCAGAAAAGGAACCTTGAAATGTTCAACACTGACGCTACATATAAGACAAAATGTTTCTATAGTAGAAACCGTAGAGGTACTCTACGGTAGAGTAGAAATAATTTGAATTTATTATATTATAAATGTTCGCTATACTTTTAACGTGAAGTTTTGGTCTCCCCATCTTCGATGGTATCTGAAAAAAATACTTAAGTTGTTAGTAGACCAAAATGATCTGATGCGAGCGCTATTTATGACAAAACATGATGATGAAATGACCGGCAGGATACATTCATAGTTTGACTGGGATAAAAAACGTCAGAGGAATCATTCACTTTTTATGATGAGATCGCAATAATTTGGATTTGTCTCTTTAAAATGAACAAGCGACGAGCACCAACCATTCATATGCCATCTCGCAAATATTACATCCCGTCGCATATGAGTTATCATCATGTTCATCATGATTATGACCACAACACAACAAAAAAGATACAATCATTTTGTGATTTGTTTGCGGGCAGACGTGCTTCGTGCTCTCCGCTGAGTCTGTCCACTGATTATCATAATAACAAGCTTTAATAGTTGTGTTGACCGAACCACAAAACGGGAGAGAAAGAAATAGGGACAAGTACGCAAAAGATCTCGTTTATTTAAGTAGTAGGCTAATAAAAGATGGAGAACAACAATAAAAGGAGCAAAATCGAATTTTTACGAGATTGTTCGATTGTATAAAGATGCCATTATGATAAAAAGCTATTCAGAAACGCGTACCTCCATTGTTGATTGAAGCAGCAAGTTGGACAGGCAAATTCGAAAGGCACTTCCTATGTTAGAAAATATGTATTCATAATGTGTAGTTTGCCAGTATTTCCCAAGTGAATAGTAGTGTATTGCACAATATACATAGTTGGCAGTTGCAGGAATGGAAAGCAGAAAAAATGGACGCTTCCGATGAAAGGAAATATTGAATGCCACAAAAACGATCATCTCTGTAGATTTCCTAGAAGTTCAAGTATGTAAATCGCAGATCTCTCTGATCAGAATAATGAATAGTTCTGATAATGACGATGCAAAAAGTCCTACAAACCAACTAAATAAAGTAGCTGAAACAGTGAACATGTTAACATGCTTAAAAATATGAAATGAATCAATCGAAAAAAGTTTACCAGAGACTTATTAGCAAACAGACTGACTGACAAATGTACGTCACACTGGCTGAAGATTACTTCCATCACTTCAAACCACGTAAAAATGAACTTCTTATGAATTGAGCACGGAAACTGATGAACCATCTTTATTAAAATTCTTTCGAGGTTACCATTGTGGATCTTTATACATAGATTCATTCCATTGAGATTTCAGATTTGATTGTTCTCTTCAAACAAAAAAAAACATTGGTCAATTTCCATGAACCAACAAGGAGTAGTAGTATTTTACTGAATTGAATTGTTCTATAATTGAACTCCAACTGACCACTAGCTTAATGCATAATCTTGCGTAACCATTTTGGATGGGATGCAGAAAAGTGATATTCTATGAGTATAGGCAACATGCAATACAATGAAAAAAACTTCTGATTCCAGTGGAAGCCACCGGAATCACTCCACTCTCGCAATATTGTTTTTTGTTTCAAATTTTATCAATGTTGTTGACGATATTTGCGATAGCTTCTGAGAACAGAAACTTTATTCAAAACTGAAACCAACCATATGTCATAATTTCTCATTAAACACAGAAATCACATTTGTTTTTAAAATGAAGTGCGATTAAGCGTATTTACAGATACAATATTAATATAAAATGTCGTATACATAGTTTCAATTATACATATTTCCATTGCATATTGGCTTATTTGTAACAAAGTGTAAAGTGCCTACTTCATGTAACTTGAAACATTGAAAATGAGGAAAGGCCTTGGCAAGGCAGCACAAGCACAAGCGAACGCTAAACATGTAGTGCTTCGTCGCGACCTCATTGAAATCACAAAAGCAAGAAACGAAAAGATGGATAGAATAAATACGTGTATAGCATATAGGGTTTTAGTCTGCCCCTACTACCACTACTACCCACTTCAAAAAGTACATACATACATTAGCAGACGAGAAGTTTCACTCAATAGGTTTTCTCCTGTGTTTTCCTGCCAGTCAATCTGACTTTCACCGGAAAATTCAATAAAGGCCTTCATTGAATGAATATCTCTGTCACTTTATTCCTATTTTCTTGAGAATTTCAGGATTTTGTACTGGGTGGAAGAAATAATGCACATGTACACGACGGTATGCCATACCGAATACACTGTGATTGTTTAGTGGTGGCATAAAGGAAAAGAAACTGCATTCGACTCAGGTATTCTCCTCTTCTTATTATGCATACCTATATGACTAGAAGAAGATGAACGACACAGCACGGCAGCATACCTTCTTTCAGCAGGCCAGATTGTGATTGCTGCTGCCTGCCGGTGACACGAAGGCAAGTAAAGTGAATGTCATATAATAATACAATGCTAATGCTACACAAGAGTGGAGAGAGAGAGAGGCATCACCAAACCCATGGGAATATCTAAATGCAGCATGCATTGTATTTCCTCCCTAGAGACCGTTATGGAAAAAATGCGGATACGTGAGTACAAATCAAATACAAGCGGCACATATACAATATGTTTAATGTACTTTATACAAGCAGTTTTTGCTGTGTACATGGAGCGGCTGGATAATAAACGGATATAGAAGATTGAATAGATCTTCGTATGATCATATATTATGTGTACTCCTTCAAAATCCTAACAAATATACCTAGCGTGTTCGCCAAAACTGAGCCAGAAATAAAGGAGAGAGAGAGAAAGAGCGAGGCGGACTGTAAAGAAGGAAATTCCATGAGTGCCTCATCAAAACTCTTTCCATGCATTTGTTCATCATTTTCTATTTCAGTCTTTTTATACCATAGAGGTCTATTGAAATATAGTGGCAAAACCATACACCAAAGTCATCTTGGATAGCATGGGTGGTGGCGGTAGCGTGGTATATTACACACAAAATCAAGTAATCTCATATCAAACGAACTAGCTCTGGATAGCATGCATAATGGTACAACATCAGCGGCAGCGTGTATGCCATCATAATCTTCCTCCACTCCACGACCACTCCAGTGTCTCCCCGCTTGGCTTTTATGTATTCAACAATCTTTAATACATGCATGCATGTCTTTATCTTATACTCCACACTAATAATAACATAGGTACATTGTTTTCTACTTTATTATTCCTGCAATGTAGGAAAATACTGTTTTATTTTCTTTCCGAACATCCGGACATTATGCAGACATATATGTACTTATTTTATGTGCATATATATATACACGACGACGACGATCTTCACTGTTTTCGCAACCAATGACTTGATGATCACTAGATACTTGCCTACGTGTTCGCTACATGCTGTGCAGTAATAATATTAAAGTACAACTGTATATTTTTGTTGAGGTTTAGTCAAATGTCTATGAAAATCAAGCGGAATGAACGTAGGCCCAGTACTCACTATATAACGACTACACGCTGCACTTTGTCACACTTGCCGACTTGCTAAAGTGGCTCAGCTGAAAATCTGGAATCCGTATTAAGAATCCATGTACAATCATAAAAGCAATACGACAAAGATAATGTCGGTCCGTGTAGCTGCTGGAAAGATATTTTTGCAGGAGATAAGCATTCTGGAAAGGTACTGTTGCATTGTATTGCAAAACGTGTGCCCATTGTGGTGAAACATGGAAGTAGAAAGTCGTACTGTTATTAGTTATTGCTCATGGGAAGATGGCTGTGTAGATGTGTACTTTTATAGATATATGCACACGATCACACACCATCCACTGCATTTCATTAGTATGCCATAAAAGTATTAATGAGACCACACTGCTCTGCATTTAGTTACCCGATCAAAGTGGGAACGGGATTGAATCCCGATTGGTAAGTATAAGCAGAATGCTGAATACTGGCAAAAATGTTGAAGGGTTCTAAATAAGCATGGTAAACCCAACTACTGGGAGCATAGACGGCAGTAATGATTACCTAAAATCCCTTTGAATCTCCATCTCAGTATTTACATGGGAGAAAATGTGTCATTCCAACCAACAACCGAGAAAGGAGGAGTAAAACGTACGTATCTAAAAATATGCTATTCATATAGAAAGAAATAACGGATCACCCAGAGTTTGTAAATAGTTGATCCGCATTTCCATTGAAAAGATAATGTCATGCGAGTAGAATGCCTGAGAAAGGAGGATGAAGGAACACAAACCGTTTTTCTGCTCTTCATTCAATTTATTACATATAGAATGGATAGTGGCTCGCTTCGCTGATTAAGTCAACTAAAATTCGATTCTTGTTAAAATTGTGAATAACTAATGGTGTTTTAATGTGTACTTTTTCATTCCGGGAAATTCCGGTTGAATGTACCACTGTTATTATTAAGGTTGTGTTGAAGTCTAATGCTTGTCGCTTGGTGCATTTAAAATGTATGTAATCCAACCCAGACTTTCTGACACGATAGCTCCGGTAAAATTTGTTGTATATTAATACAACTTTGCAGAGATCTTCAGACGAGTCTTAGGAAGGGTGAGGGGTCCACTTTTCATAACAACGATTTACCATTCTGTTTTAAAATGCGATTTTTGCGACCCTGAAAATCACAAGCAAATTTTACATAGAGAAGTCGTCAAGGGTCATCTATTTGTTGCTCGCATTTTAACAGTTGTGCATTTAGAAGATTTTTTCCAAGCGGTCGCCCTGCGCAAGGGTCTGTAGTATACTAAAAACTCAACATCATTGAATAATATTAGAATTTGTGGCACGTATCGTTTCTAAACTGACGAGTATTCCTAACCCCGACGATACTTTCCATCGATGAAACATAAAAAAATATGCTTGTTGTCATGAAACGTATGTTTTGGAATGTTATTATACATACGAACATATAAATAGATGTTCAAAATAACAAAGTTTTTCTGGGGACTTCTGGACCGGTAGCTTGAAGCCACCCTTAAAATGATTTCCTCAGTTCACCGTACTCTGTGAGAGAGCCTTCATGATCATCGCAATCATTGCCATTCATGTTATTCTTTTGGATGATGCTTTTACTCCCTATAAAATTCTCCAACCAATTTTACATTGTAACTCTATATAAGTAACCCGTAGTATAAATACGGCTTTTGCTGTCGCTACTGGAACAAGATTAATTTATCATCAGTATAAAAGTAAATACAGCGTCGAAGTAGCTTTTCCAATCATGTTTCCTGGACAGATACTAATGTATCCCTTTTCATCCTTTCTCTAGAGTGAAGGGAGGAGGAAGAGACAGTAAACGGAGGAAAACAAAGTCACGAAATTGGAATTTTTGCTCATTTTCCATACTCCTTCTAAATGTTCTCCTTTATCCGGTCTACTTCCATAGTCATCATCATCTTCATTTTTGTGGCATTTACATTTAATATGCTGAGCAAACCATCATCCCGAGCATTGTCATAATCGTCATCGCCCTCCTTTCTATTCAGTATATAGCATTCATGTTATGAAAACACCTCTCCTTTTGGTTTCCCCTATTTGCATAGACACTGAAGCAAAGTAACTAGTACCTACAATAGATACAGTACAAGAACTGTATAATATCTAGTCAAGTGTATATGTTGTATGTGAATCGAGGAGTCTTTTTTCCGAATTGAAACTTGCATAAAAATTATCTTTCTTTTTTCCTCTGAATAAAAAAGCGCAAGCATTACTGCTACTTTTCTGAATCAGAATAATAAAAGATGACAGCTTGAGCCTGCCTGCCTTGCTTGCCTTTCCACACGAATGATCCACACTACTACTATCGCACAAGCATCGTCGTCGCAGCTTTTTTTAGTTTTATTTCTCTCCATTTTCCACGTTTCATTTTCCTCCTCTTCGCCCTCTCTCTCTCTCCATCTCCCGTATATCTGTCGGTGATACTTTTTTGTTCCTTCTCTTTGCATCAAAAAAGTGAAATTGAAGGGATCTGTTACACGCCATATCACTACTCCACTCTTTTGCTATTGCTGGTTTTACTATATGAAATATAATGAATGTTCTTCTCCGATACTATATGTGCACTTCTCCAGCAGTGGCAGCAGTGTACCTGTCTCTCCTTCTGACTCCTCTTTTGAGCACATCTGCATAAGGTCATTTTTTTCTAGTTGGAATATTGAAAGAGACAAGAGGAGAGTTTTTCCATTCCTTTCATCGGCGAGTTCAGTATACACACATGAAGGAGAAGTTCACTGACACAAAAAAGAAAGCATCGCCATCATCACCATGATTCTCCTTGAAAAAAAGGATGAGGAGGCAAACGAAAGAGAGTTAGCGAGTGAATGAGTGAGAGAATAAAAATACGTAATGAAACTTTCTATATTCAAGAGTGTGTCTATAAATAAGTATATCCATAATATTCACACACACACAAGACAGGAGCACACAGTTGCTGCGTTTTTTCTTTCTCTAACAACCAAGCAAAACCACTCTTTCTCTGCACGGCGCTTTTTTCCCTTTGATAATACTAATGCATACATTATAACTTTTTCATACTGCCTCACATTTAATAATAATGATGATGATAATAATACACTCTTTTTTGGAGAGAGAAGGATCCCAAAAAAATGTATTCTTCTCTTCTCTGCTCTCATTGCCACCCGTATCGTCCCATCGTCTTTCTTTGTCGTCGGGAAAAGTCTCCGCTCTCACCGTGTGTACTGCAATGAATACAACTAGGAAAAACGATTACTCCCATCCATGCATATTAGAGAAAGCTCCCACGTTCACGTTGATGATGTTCACGGTGATGTGATGATGAGTATTAGACTGATTTGCATGAATAGAAATTTCCTTCCGATGTTATGATTCCTCCAAGTTTTTTTTCTTTCTCTTTTTTCACTCTTTTTTTCCTGCTTTATTTTTCTGTCCCATTTTATCCCTTAGCTTTTTCATTTTACACACATATTTTTTCACAATTTAATGATTCACAATCACAATCAGCTGAAAAAAAACTCCCTGATGCTTTCCTTCTCAGCGACTATGCATGGGTTCAAGAGAACTCATATATTTTAAATACACATTTGTATTAAATACTAAAGTATTATGATGTACGTAACCTTTTCCCTACGCGCATTTTGCCAGTAACAAAGAATTCTTTTTATTCCCATCATCATAATAATCATCATCTCATCATCTTGGTTGTCGTCATCTTTCCTTCATCCTTTCTTCGTAGATGTGTATAATATCATTCGAGAGAGAGAGAATAGCTAAAAACTATGCATAATATCATCCATCCATCCCTCTTTTTCATAAGTATTATTGAGTAGCATCAGTTCATAGAGAAAATGTGAGTAATGCCTCACAGAAAAGAAACGGAGAGAAAAAAGGAAAAAGAGAGAGAGAGAGAGACAGTTATCAGAAAAAGCAGCAAGCAAACTCACTCACACAACGTTACATAATCAGTACCTCTATATGCATATTTATATAAACCGTCTGTATTGAATATACGCTAGTATTAGATAGCAGCAGGGAATCTCCACTTTTCCAAAAGTCGGTCTTTTCTTTCATCTTTATGTTTTTTGTTAAAAATCCTGCAACATTTGAATATTTGAGGACTTACTATCACGCACACAGCTATCAAGTACGGTAGTAGTAGTACTTACAGTTCGCTGAGATATCGCGCCCTTTTTTACGGAGATTAGTAAAGGAGATATTCTACTTCAGGTTTTCTTTTTTTAGTAGCATGATTGTAAAAATCCCTTTCCCCGGTTCTAGTACTACCATTCTTTTGCTTTTCACCCAAAGAGCATAGGAGACAGAAAAGAATAAGGACTACTCGTGAGTTACTCATCGCGATGCTACATAGTAGTTGTACATGCCTGTTCATTCGTTATGCAACATAACTATAATATCATCTCATTTTGTTGAAGAGGGGGCTTTTTTTCTGGGTGAGTATGGCTTTTCTTTTGAAGATATTTTTCTGGATGCTTATAATATGCTGCTCTACTTTTACTCGTGGATGAAAACCCGAAGAAGAAGGCTTATGCAAAAGGTTGTTAAGTCGCGTAGTATAACGGTAAATAAAGTATTGCAGGATGAAATAAACAATAAGCTTAATGCACTTATTATTATTACATATAAACATTTAGTACATGGACTTGTCAGAAAGTTGGGTGATTCGTAATTCTACTCTATTCTTTTGATGTTAAATACAGAGAGACAGAGATAGATGATGAATTTCATATAAAAAATATGCCATACAAGAGAAACCCAATAGATGCTGACTGAAAGTGCTTTTCAGGTGGTGCGTAGGTAATAAGAACGAATGTTTTAATAGTTACAACTCGCCGTGACTTCAAAGAGTGATTTTAAATGAGTGTAAATCTGTGAACAATTTCAAAATTAAATCTTTACTTCTTCGGCATTCAACACTAATGAAAAAACATGCTTTTTGAATCAATTTTCAGGTTAACATGATGTATGTCGGCATTTGGTATAATTTTATTAGCATTTATGAGTAGGTATGAAGAATCAGAGTACAAGTTGCGCAGACAAAATAGTTTACACGCCATCAACATGTGAATAATTAACATTACCTGCCTCAGGTGTGCAGTAAAAGTTTTTAAACATTTTTACCTGCCGTAACAAATCTATCATCTGTCATTACAAATCACTTTGAGAGGAGCAGTTTTGTATTTTAAAAAATCTAATAACTTTTTTAAAAACATTTTATCAGAAGCAGCAGACTTGCTTTCTGTATAATCGAGTGTTCCAAGTATATATGTAAATACATCAAAGAAGATTGCTGTATAATGTAATAGTATTGTAATTGCAAGGAAAACAAAAGAAGCCGTTGAACAGATAATTAAGAAGAAATTAAAAGCATATTGATGTTCGCTCATTGCGCCTTGTAATTCATGTATGTACTTATTACAAACACAGAAACACTTTAGGCGTATAGTGAATTTTTCATGTTTGTCTGCAAAAAGTTCAACTTTTTAAAGAGTCGTGGAGAATGAAGGTATATGGATGTAACATAGCCGTTACGAAATTTTACCTGCCTATATTTTTGAACATGGAGAACTATTTTGTACACTTGAACAAATTCAAATTGTCATCGCGATTCCAGTAGCCTTAAAATCATTAGGTTAGAAAGAGACAGAGAGAGGAAAGTCCGAGAAAATGTTATTATTATATTTCGTTTCAGCTGCGTATTCGTGACTGCTTGTTCAACTGGTTTATTATTTTGATAAAATATTATGACGCATAAAATTGCTTTTATGTCATCTTAAATTACAAGAACGGCACGAAGTGAGAGAAGACTACACAGAAGAAGTTTCGCAAGTCAATAATGCAATGGACAACAATTAAGTTTAAAATAAATTCAAACAGCTGCCTGCAGTTATCCATTGCTGTAGAACAAATTTCGATTATCAATCATATATGCTTTTATATATGCAAATAAATTGGAAAATAACAATGCTGACAACATTGTACAATAGTTTCAATTGGAATTATATGATTTTAAAGGTAAGCTATGCAAGTAAAATGTATACCTAAATACTACATAAGATTGCAATTGTTTGTCCTTCCAAATCTCTATATTTGTAAAACTTTCAGTCATTTATTAGTTGCGACTGCAATTGAGACATGGTTCAGCAAAAAAATGTAGAACACAATTCCAGGAAATTGTGGAGTGTTATATGTAGCTGCAGTAGGGTTTAGAGAAAATTGTGTTAAAATATAATATCCCGGTGAATCGAGCCCATATTATTTTTATGTTGTTATATTATATTCTTTAGATATCGCATATAACATCTTCATATATGGGTGTTTTAGGATGCCGTTGCTGCCGATGATACCGTATCAATAAAAACGCTGACAGTACAAGCGAGCAGCTTAAAACTGTAATGCAGGCACGCATGCAGCCTAACCAAGGAAAACGGGTAGTAGCATGGAGTAAAGTCGTAGATAAAATGGGAACAGCAGCATAGAGTATCGTATCTTCAGGAGAGTAGTAGGACACAATGTGCGTACATTTTATATATCAAGTCATCCAGCGACTCTATACAAACTCAAGACAGCAGGTGCCATGGTCCGGAAACAAAATTCATACGTGCTTTGACTACACATTCCTCCATTTTATTACCACCACCGCCGCACCATCACTACCAGTAAAAAAGGAAAACTTATCTCGGTGGTGGTACTAGTCGTATACAGAGTCACGGACAGAATAGAGCTCGTTGTTATTTTCTAACCCTTTTACCCATACGATTTTTTTTTCATATGAGACACCACCAAAATGCTTTCTTTAACAGAGCCGAGAAAGAAAAAAAGAGAGGCACAAGGAACAGAAAAACACTTTTAATACGAGTCGACCGACCGACTGCAGACAAAGTGTTGCTTCAGTTTGAACTGTTTGAAGCAACTAGGTATTTATTTGTAGAGAAATATCTTATATGTGGACTATGTATGTATGTTTTATGGAAAGTAAGAACTTTTACTTCCTTACACAGGCATAAAATTCCATGCCCTGGGTGAATGAATGAAAGAGAACCATTTTCTCTACATGTATGTGTCGCTCACTCTCTATAAAATTATGCATGTATAGTAATAACGTTCATTTAATATATCCAAAAGCGGAGCAAGGGCTAGAGGCATCAGCCAGTAACAAGAGCAAAAGCACACAGGATGTTACTTTACAGAGTATCATTATCCGAACCACACCACACGACATAGAAGGGCATGACATGGCAAAGCCGGTAAACTCCCGGTTCTTATATAATAATCCTGAAGCCACCCAGCTCAATCATGAGTGCAAAGCGTGTAGATATTCCTCGTGGCATATATAATAATATGTGAAAGTGAGGCGCGGTGGTAGCAGGAGCACTCGTTCTACCGATGATGTTGGCGTCTAATATTATGCATTTTCTTTATACTTTCTATTACAACAACGGCTTTTCCTCCGTGTTGCTTCTACTAATACTTCTACTCATTCAAACTGACTGACAGCCCAGTTTACGCCCACCGCCATGTCGATATAAAAGAAGAATAAGGAAAACGTCTAACTCGGGAAGCCCACGAACGAAACCTTTTCAACTTTTAGTTTTGGCCACACCACCAGTCATTAGAAAGTAGCTGTTCGCGAAAATCTCAAAATTGCTGCGACTCCTACCACCTCTACTTGCCAAAAGAGAATATTATGTTTTCGGGTAAACTATGTGACTCAAAGAATACGTACATAAACTCTTTATTCCAGGCAAAGAAATTCTGTAAAGCACTACAATATTGTCACATCTCTTCTTATTTTCTTATTTTTCTTTGTAACATGACCATATCAACGGCGGGCGGCAGCTCAGAGAGAGCTAGATGGGGAAAATGGTTTGTCTATCCACCGCACCAACACCATCACCACGGAGAAAGTGAAAAGTTTATTCAAGGAGACGAGGCAAGAAAACGCTCACTTCACAAAGACGACGAAAAAGACAACGACGTGCTTAGGAACCGAGTATTTTTTTGCCTAACTTTCTTCTCCTTCTTGTCCCAGCGCTGTTGCCACTATATTCACGCTCTGTCATTATCATTTCCAGTTAACCACCATCAAGCAATGGCCACAGCTAACCTTAAGTGGTGTAGCTGGATGTAACGCGAGGATGACGATAGTATGACCTAGTAGTATAACCAGTGGTGTTTATAACACAAAGGGATAAGATGTTATGGGCTTCTGTGTTATTAGTGTACCTACCTTATCGGATAGTTGTAGCGTATAAAGTCATTATATGTAGACCACAACCACTTATTAATGGATGGATGAAGAAAGAAGGAGAATAAGTAGAGAAAAAATCAGTCCAGCAATTTGATATGAAAATGCATATAGCTTCCACCACAAACAACTACGCCACCAAGTACACCACCACCATTGCCGCCACCATTATCATCAAAAGCATTTTACTTTTTATATTATATCCTCTATCCTGTATAGATTGCATGATTATGAGCACTTAGTTTTAAATGAAATGGCTTTAAGAGACGGATAAGGTTATGTTATGTTTATGCGTTCTCTTACCACCACAAAACTCCTACTACTTTTGCTCTGTGTACAAAGTACAAACTAAAAAGTTGAAATGAGCAATTTTCTACGGTGGTGGTGCCGATGGTATTTTGGCCTACTATAGTATAGTTGTGATTATAGTAGTGGCTATTTTTGTCTGAGGGAACGTTAATTTAGATTGGTATATTGTGCTGCATTTGCATTGTTGTTACTATTATGGTGGCGGTGGTAGAAATGACATGGCACGGCTGCGGTGATTGTGCTTTAGTTTTGTCTCTATTCATGATACAAAAATATTACAAACTCACCCACCTACCAACCACTACCACTCATGGCCACGACACGAATTAGATCACCGGAAACGACAACAATTAAGGCAATTTGGTATGCACTATACAATGCAATACATGTTCTTTGATTATGTCATCATTTCACGAATCCTTTTGTTCTTACCAGGGAAGAACCCTTTCATCCCCATCATTTCATCCGTGATCTTCATGTGTATAAAAAACCTTTATAGGAGCATAAAATATATTTTCAGGGAGGAACAAAAACAGTGTGAATTTTCATCTTCGGGATTGATAATGACAATAATAGTAATGATCGTGGTGATGAGGCACGGATATACGTGAAGCATTTATTTTTAGAGAATAACGCGATCTCAGCAGCAACATTTAAAAAACACTTTGCAGTCGTTTTTTTACAAGGAAGCTAGGTGTTTCGGCATTTTTTTTGTGTTCACCGCATACGTACAAGTGCATACGACAGTAGCACGCACACTCCATCTCGAAAAAAAATATATACTTCACTTGTTCAACTCAGTCACTCAGGTTTTTATCAGTATGTCACGAAATCCTAGCATTCACATTCACGTAGGACGACTAATGTTATTATTATACATATCCGCATTATATACGAACATCCGTGCAAAGTCACAAAATATAACAAAACCATATCGCTATCATTCACTCACACGCAGCCACGCAACAGCAGCAGCAGCGAAAGGCTTTTTTCTTTGTGTATAATATGCGGTTATATGCTATATCCGTGGTGATATTTATATGGGCACCCAAAAAATGAAGTGTCTTTGTGATGATCGGTTGTTTGATGCATAATCATATTCGAACCTTTTGTGACAAGTTTATGTTATGTGTTTGTAGTGAGCACACATATCTTGTCGATGTCGTTGTCGCACAGAAACGTGAGTTGGTTTTATTCTTTTCTCTTATCCTCTCTCCCAAGCATCCATGCAATATTTTTTCGATACCGAAGAACTAGAATCGAAAAAAACGACACTTTTTCCTGTATATTATTGTAATGAATACAATAACAGGAGAATTGTATGTCGTTGTCGTGTGCTGAGCTGACTTGATGTTATTCTGTTGAGTTGATGCTCTGCTCTACGTTGTTTGAGAATGTGTACACAATTTTTTTGTTTTCATCATTCTTTTTTCCATAGTTTTTTTTTCGTTTTCTTTGTTCGTTATGCTGAGCATTATAAAAAAGCTTTTTCTCTCCTTTCTATCTGTATCATTACTGCTTTATTGTTTCACTTCATGAGATATCGTGACATGAACTGTCATGCAATCATTATTTTGACATGCTATCCAGTCAACCACGGTATTATGATATGCGAATGACTACCACTACGACAGAATAAAACAAGTAGGTGCAATAAAATATGATGAAAGTGAGAGGGACAAACAGAAAAAAAAGACAGCAAGTCCAAATATTATAAGGTGGTATGTAGTTGAGAAGTGGATTCTCCTGTGCGCATATACAGTTTTATTTGATGGCGATACAAACTTTTTCTCTTTCTGTTCATTTTCGTAACGTTTTATCATATCTCTGGTTTATTTACTTGGAAATAACTGACTACAGCTCTATGAGAACTCCTCTCGCTGGTGGTGTCTTTTTCTTTAACGTATTCCATTTTGAGGCTCATAAAAACATTCTGCCGAATATTTCCTTTTATTTTGGAAACTGCCTAAAAAGCGCAAATAGTAAAAATGTAAATAAGAGAGAGAGTGAGGCTAGGCAATGAATGTACACGCACATGATCGATAATGTATGCGCATGAATAACTACGCTATACACTCACATAAAAATGTCATTCCTCAATTCAGTCAGTCCAAGAGAAACCAGAAGAAGGAAGCAGCATTAATATCCACATGAGAGGAGAGAACTCAGAGGAACCATAGCCATATGGAGGCACCTTATTGACTGACTGACGGAAGCCGCCGCCTTCGTCAAAGTAGCAGTTTCCATTTTTCAAAATGTAAATAGGATATTACACAACCACTTTTGTTCAAGTGTTGAAGAGTTAACTATTCCGAAAGGAAAAATATGGAGAATGCCAAATATGTCGACGACGACTGTACGAAAAAGGCATGATCATGCATGAAGTATGACATTTGTATGATTGAAGTATGAATCTTTAATGCGGCAGCTTAAAAAAATGTGCTAAGATGTATTATACAAAAATATACAAGAATGGAACTGGTTGTAGAGAAGGGGAAAACTGAAGATGTCCAAATAATTGGTAATTAAAAAGCACGTCTGCATTTGAATATTTAAATTGGCAATTTGAAATCAAGAAAACAGGATAATATATTTTGGTTTACTGCTCATTTCAGAAAGTGGATTCAAACTACCAATAAATTGGAATATAGTTTCAGGAATCGGAAGCAGTAGAGAGAGAGAGAGAGCAGGATACACGATGTATTATACACCAATGACCATACAAACAAGTTCCGCGCTGTTGATAAAACTAACCAACCATTTCAAAATGTCTGCATTGATTGCTCACACTTTCATTAAAGCAGTCAACTTTTGCTGATGTATACTCTATTAAAGAATCTGACGAGAAGAATGTATTGTTTTTTTTTCAGACTAGACGGAAACCAATTTCTTTCTCTTTTTGTCGAAAACACTTCAAATAATAATTTCACTCTTCTGGGGGAGCACACAGGGAGAGCTATGGTATTATTATTAAAATTGATGTATTCATGACGGATGGATGATGGGACGAAAACGGAGGGACAATGAAAATGTGAAAATTAAAATAGACTATACGATTCTATACAGTTGGCAAGCTGTTTGACGTTTTGAGAGAAAATCGACATTCTTAATGAAGACATTTCTATCATGACAAAATAATGGGTATATATTACTCGTTCTACTACGGACGTGCTCTCCAGCTATGCTATATAGTTTTCCTGAATGCATTCATTTTTTCCGCTGTTGTTGTTCTTATATACCTACACCTATGCTGCTTCGTCGTGGTAGTGTCATACAATTTCATTTGACACTGGATAATCAAAGTAATAATAATGAACAGTATATGTGTGTCATTTGTACGTAAAGATATTAAACATTTAATTTGGCCAATATATATGCACACAGTGCCACAACTCCCTTCCAATTTGAAAATCCGACATCACTGTTGTGTGTTGTTCACACATCCTGTATTTTTTGTCATTTACTACCAGCACCATTTCAACCTGCTCTTTTCTACCTCTGTTTCCTCTATTTTCACTCCCTGCCAGTGAACAATAGGACGTAAGCTGCATGCCTTTACGCATGGAAAAATGAGACTAGTTCCAACAACAATAGCATATTATATTATTATTATGGATTTTATGATGACTGAATTCTATCATCGCAGCATGTGACCGCCATAACCCAGCCAGAGAGCAAACACTACGTGAATAATGTACCTATTCGGACCTCAAACAAAAAAAAATCATATTGTATCGTACTTTTTTTTCTCTCATATTTTTTGCTCATCTGTAATCTGTACCATGAGATAGAGAAAAATGAAACCACGCTAGAGAAGAAAAAATATTGTAATAGTAATAAATGAAAGTGGCAAATAAAAGTGGTAACACCAACCAACCACCTACATCAGACACACAACGGCACAGTTATGAAATTCTACTCCGCCATCCTGCATGAGTCTGTGTTCAAAAGATTTCGTGGCTTCCAGGTGGAAGAAAAAAAGTGTAATAAGGACAGCGTGTGTGCTTCATCTCACCAAAAATAGCAAGAATAACACTGAAACGACAATAACGGCAAAAGTAGCACCCCGTGAGAAAACCACAGTGAAAAAAGCAAAGAACAAGGTAAAACGAGTTAATAACAACGAGGTAGCACATTGAAGAAGTCAAGAGCACAGCATAAGGGAAAACAACCAGGCAATATTCCGAGTTAAGCAAAGTAGCGGACATAAGAATTTTTTATAATGGTTTGCAATAATCAAACCTTTTATATAAACTTTCATTATTATGATTATTCAGATCTTTTCTATTCTAGACATGAAGAGAGAATGAGCAGTTTGCCATATATACCGACGGGAGCGTTTAGGTAGCTAGAGCGTAGGCTTCACTCGGGGGCGCATCGACGGTAGCAAACATGTAAGAAGTTTTGAATTGTTGCAAGAAGACGGTAATACAATGGAAGTATGTTTTACGCAGAAAAGTTCACCGGAACTGGTGCCGTCGCCGTCCTACGTATGTTTATTTATAATATGCATAATAGCGCAACAATACAAGCAAAGTTGCCGTTGTTGCTCTTTCCCCTTTTTAGCTCGTTCCATTCAGTGGAAAACCTTAACTTTCTTTATACTTTTTTTTTCCTCTTTCCGACATGAAGCAACGTGCAACGAGAATGATTATTATTACGATTATGGTAGTTGTAGCTGCTGTTAGTGGATATATCCTTCTTGTTGATGCAATGCTCGTTGAACTATGGTAGAAAGCATTTCTCTATTACTAATACCATTTCTCTGTTGTTGTCTCTGTAGTTTTTATATTGAATTTTCTACATAATGTGGACAGGAAAAGCCGGCAACCGGCTTTAAGTCATCTGTTACTTCTGCGAACGTCTTTTTTCATTTAACTATCAACTCACCCACAACAACGGCAATGCAAAGTTTGTATAAACATTTTGTGGAGATTCTCTCTATAATCCATGCTGATGTGGTGTGCTTTTTGGTGTAACTGCTTGACCGGTGATGGTGTAATAGTGATGCGGTAGAGGTGGATGGGAATATAAACTTGCTTAGAATTGGCCACCAAATGGTTCCTTCCTAACGTCTTTCGTCTCTTACAACACAATCAGCATGTTCTTTGCTTGACTGGGCAGCATGTCTGACCAAAATTAACATTCAAGAAGCATCCTCTACTCGTAAGGTTAAAGAAAATAAAAAAGGGAAATGATAAAAGCCGGCGATACAACGATACGTATCCAGAGAAAGGAATAGTATTCTTGAACAAACTATGGAAAAAAAGAGTCAATTCTCGATGCGTGTCTTTTTACTTTTCACTGCTCAAGTAAACGCTTTCACGAGCTCTATAAGGTAGATCGTTTGGCTTACTTATCATTATCATTAATACCTAACACACGCCATACCAGTTACGGCCTGAGCATTCACGACGACTACCAAAGCCCGTATGTTGAAGGAGAAAGAAGATCAAGAAAAAAACGGAAAAGTGCAGTAATATACACACACAACGAGAAAACGGATGTATTATGGAAAAAGCTCATTTGTTGAATCGACTAGCAGCACTGGCTTTTTTATCGTTTGTGGTATCACGACTGTAGTGCTTCTTAGTCAAATGCTACCACTCTCTGCTTTGCTACTAACACTAACACCACTAGTTCATTTTACAGTGACGATATACGAACGGAGAAAAGCCTTACTTCTTGAATATTTTCATACGCTACCATTTTTTTCTCTGGCATAAAAACATGCAAAGGCAACTTGTTACATTTTCCTTCTTCCGCCTTCTACTTTTTTATAGTAGGTATGCATATTAGGTATTTCATGCCATGTTATAAAAAAATATTCATTTCTTCTTGGTGGCTTTGACTGCTGCTCAAATAATAATCACGTACGGTTACGGCTACACGGCATGAAGTACGGTGCATGACAAGTAGCACTTTTACCTGTGCCCCTTTATGATACATATTACACCAGCAGCCGCCATTGCATTCGCATTCCAGCTGTAGAACGTGTAAACTTTCTTGCTTAATACGTATAATTCCGGTAGCGACATAAACCCAACGACCAGTCCTTTGTTTCTCTGGCTTTCTTTTTAACAGAAGAAAGTTGTACTTGTCACAGGAGAGGTCAGTCGTTTTTTTCTATACTTTTTCTCGCATGTTTACATATTCATTTCTCTACCTGCTGCTCTGTCCACGATGATGATGATTTGAGTTAAGTGTGCGAGTAAAATTGCATGACTAATTTTTAGATTTTCCCCACTCTACGCAAGGGTCAGAAATGGGATGGTGAAAACGGAAAAGGTACAAGGGGCAACTAGCTGCCTAACTGCTGCTCTTACTCTTTGAAGAGGAGGTAGTTGGGCACACGTGAATTGAATTCTTTCTTGTTTTTTTTTGTTTGAGCCAGGTCCAAACAAAGACAAAAATGCTGTAGAATGCATGCGTGTTCAGTACTTACATAAAAAGTATAATATGCCAGAAGAAACAAATGCATGCTGATATCGTGCTTCCTTTCTCTCAGTTACAGAATAACAAATCATTTTGTCGAAGTTTAGAGTTTTCTGCTCTCCACACACACAACTAAACATTATTATTATTATTACACGTACGCAAAGTCAAAAGTACAGATTGTACTTTTAACAAGAGAAGGAAAGAATTTCCCAAACAATTTGCATGCATGCATTTTATTCATGCAAAAACAATCGATAATAAATCATGAAATGGAATTTTCATTCGACCCATGATCTGATTTAGAATGTAAAACAACTCTTTTACTACTCGTAATGTTATGCAAGATGATATTATTCCATAAGAGAAAGAAAACGAGTAGTGCGTTGCATGTCGTAAATAACAATAAAAATGTACAAGACAACATACCAATGGGCTGACTGTAAAAACGTAAATGCATAAAATAGTATTATTATGTCAAATGTCTGCTGAGGTATTGCTCTTGTTTGTCGGAGAGAGTAAATCTGCTAGGAGTGAAATCAATTTTTCAAATTTTTTGAATGCTTATTATTGTTATTGATGCCATTGGCAAGTTTGCAGTGTGTTATTGTGCGCTGTGTTGCTGTGCATGCATGATCGTTTTGCTTGTAGTAGTAACATGAGAAGACAAACAATCATTAGTGTCAAAAGGGAGTAAGTCAACAAACAATCAATACATATTTACATAAAATATTTGAAACAAGATATGCTTGTTTGACTTTGGTGCTTTGCTTTACTCTACCAAAAAGCTCATCGGCTCCTGCATCCAAGCATGCAGGATTCATATCAACAACAAACATCATGACATGTTTCACATTTTCTTCTACATTACTATTAAACTTTTTGGTGGGGAAATGATAGTAGTACCGCAACAAGATCAAGATCGTCGAGACGCAGTAATATGACCAACAAGTCAACAATCACGGTTTCTATCTTTATGTTTGCATGCATGCATGTTTGCATATGAGCAGCAGCGCCTAGAAACTCTTACTAGTGTTGTAGTTTTATACTGCTGCTGGTTGAAATGCAAACTGCAACAAACCCGATCATCATATAATTTGATCATGATAATCGAGAAAATTCTGACATGCGAACGTCACATTTCTCGAAGATAAATAGATTGAGTTGAGAGAGGAGCCTTTATGCCTTGTTGATAAATATGCAATGTTGCCCCTATCATAATGATGATACTGATACATGAGATTATATATTATATGTCAAATAAAACAATGAGTCTAGTTATAAAATGTTAACATGTTACACTTGCTGTTGCTTTTATTGTTTGATGTGATGTGTGGATATTCAGTATAGGTATCATTTTTTTACTAAAGCTGTTGTACTATCGACATCGATCATTATCATATAACACGCATCCTCATCGTCCACCTCATCATCATCAACAGCATCATAAATGTGCAGAGATGAGCGATATTATTTAATGTTAAATGCATTCCTAATAGGTATTCAACCGCCGGTAATCGCGATACCGATACTGATACCGGAGAGTAAAAATTTTTATTGCCGTTTTTTCTCCAAGACTTAACTCGTATCATTAATTCGTTTCCATCTTGCTTACTAGAACAACAACTACCATCACAACTACTACTACTACGGCATTACTGTTTGTTGGTGCTGTTCAGCAGTTAGAAACGAAATGAATCTTTGATGATACGGTGATAAAAACAGCTATTATATTGATGTTGTTGTTACCGCTGCTGCTGATGTAGTTTGTTACATAAAATGCCGCTTTTGCTCCGCTGTTGGCAAGGAAGAGTGAGAGGGACAGGGGAAAAGGGTATATAGAAGGTATGTTTTGTGTGTTCCTGTGACTTGTAGAAAATAGAATGAAAATTAAACGATGACTTGAACGAACGAGCCGACCAAAATGGTGAGAGTAAAAACAAGTCAGCAGTGCTGCTAGTTCTCTGCATTCAGAAAGACATGACGAAATAGTAAAGTGGAAAGAGCCAGAGAGATAGCCAAATGCTACTATTTACTACATCCAAAGGCAAACTACCTTTAATTAATAACTGTTCGGCTGGTTATCCGAAACTTGTGGTGGACTGATTGTACTAATGACCTCAATGATCTGTGAAGCATTAAACCAATGTTACTATCTTACATGTCTTTACTGCGTATCTGCTCCTGCTCCTGCTGCTGCTACCAACCAAAACCAAAAACGATTCCCAAGCAAACCAGCCACCAACTTGTACTTATTAATGATACGTTTCATATAGGAAATGTGCAGGCATTTCACTAATACGAAGTCATGTAGTTTCACTCTCTCTTCCTAGCACTTTAGCTATCCGGAGGAATATCCTTAATCACCCACAATATATTATTGATACTGGAAAGGGAATCTTGTTTTAAATGGCTAGTAATCAACTTGATGACCTTGTTCTCACTACACGGTCAGCTACTACCACTACCGCTTCACTACTACTAACTACAGAACAAAAAAGGGTATTTATATGGATGGGTTTATGCAGAGAGCGATGCCGTGTTGGTGCGCAGTCCGTTTCATTATTTAACTATATATTATTACAATTTTGTGGTAAGTAATTAAAGCTGGGTTATTGCCTGGAGAAAGGAAAATATGCAGCGAGAGAGAAACAGCATAAATAGTAGTATAGTGAGTGCTATAGTATCTTTTCAGCTTTTTCTAATGAATTCCAGTTCACAAAATATTTATCAGCTCTGAGAGAACCAAAGTTGTTTTTTTCTTCTGCTGCCGCTAATGCCACTGCGTTCTACGTACGTGTGTTGGTTTGGAGGACGAATGTCGATAGTTTATGAGAGAGGAAAACGCGTTATCGTATCATTACTCTTGTGGTGTGTGTTTGCCGCAACCATGATATCCACTCTCACAATAAATACATTATTATTTACGAACGATATTATTCGTACTACCGAATTAATATGCACACATCTATAACATGCTTAGCTTTTGAAAATGAAATGTGGATGTAAAAAATTACGATCCTAGCTAACAAACGTTGATCCGGTTCTTTGCCCTGTCGTGATAAATAACTATAGTTTTCGTATTAAAACTCTTGTTAATATATTTCAGATTATCAACTTACCGCTAAATAGAACGGTAGTAGTGAATGGATATTATATACAGAGCAAGTGGCATTTATTACTGATAAATATTACTTACTTAATCCATCAGATATATATTTTTTTCGTCCTCAAACAAAAATGGGAAGAAGAGTCAGAGAGGAGGGGAGACGGGGAATGAGATACATATAAATTTTCAAAGGTACGTGAGTGAACCCGGATTCTTACCTGAAAGAAAAAAAGGAAAAAATCAAACATTAATTAATTTGTAAGAGCAACCCAAGCACGTAATTTTCTTCAATATAAATAATAAGATGAGCATTTTTTTTCATTTGAGGCATGAATCGATTGTAATCATGAAGCAGCTGTCAGTCAAAATTGTCAGGTATGAAATAAATTGTATCGCAAAAGGAAGTGTGGATGGAGAAAATTAAGGGGTTTCGTTCGACTCAAAATCTATGATCGACAAAAGGATAAATCTATAGTAACATTATTATATGCATTATACAATATGGACATGTTAGAGCATTATATTCAATTAGAAACTGGAAACGGATGAATGGCATTGGCATTACGTGCCTTTGCACACACAAGTGCTCCTCCTCTGTAACAAACCAACTACATAATAAAATTTGATGTTAGGTATAGTTGACTGAGTAAATCTAATTCGTACACACATACGCCATCCAAGTGAAAGCAGATGAGTGGAGGGAGAGAATATGTAAAAATTAACTGAATTAGTTGGAAGAGGTTTAAATACAATTAAAAATGGAAGTCGGTCCATTAATAAAGTAAAACCGAACATGTCATAAATTAAACTAGCCGACCACCACCAACCAGGCAGACATTCAGCCCAGTTGATTTTGCGCTCAAACGAAGCTCTCTGAATAAAAGGACATGGTCATATCAAAGTTAATACCCCATACGTTTTAAGCTAATAAACTGAAGTATTTCATGCGATGATGCGATACCTTTTCCCTTGAAACTCTAGCAAATCTCATAATACCAGCTATTTCATAATATGAGTAAATGCTCATAAGTCTTATCTTTTTACAAAATGCATGGTATTAGTATACCCGGCGCATATCATATTATGCCACATCATATCATCATATTTTGTATATTCTTTCTCGCTCTTAAGAGTATCTAGTGTATTATGCAAATGATTATGTCAGCATAGATCTACTTTGTAATACTTCTATCTCTCTTTCTCTTTAAGAGACCCACTTGCACTTGTTCAACATGCCAATTTATTATCTTCATAAATTCAATCTCCCCATGAAATCTAATTTCGAAACACACAACCCTTTTCCTTGCTTTGCTGGTTTCACCACCACCATCACCACTGCGCTTTACTTTTTAAGTCATGTCCTGTTTTGTACCATATGTACATGCACATACATAAACTCACACATTTCATGCAACTTTACTATATTGCTCACTTTTTTTGTATAATAATATGTAACTTAGCTTCGCATGTATTACGGAAACATTCTCTCTAAAAAAAACTTGTGCTCGGTCCTCTCTCTCTCTCACCACTTTCTTACATAATCTAGTTCTTTTGCCGGCATGGAATACACACACTACACAAAACATAACATCAACAACAACACAAGAG
Source organism: Sinella curviseta (assembly GCA_004115045.4). Lineage (NCBI taxonomy): Eukaryota > Metazoa > Arthropoda > Collembola > Entomobryomorpha > Entomobryidae > Sinella > Sinella curviseta. Next base: position 20,205,294 of record CM023202.3, on the reverse strand, counting down.
TAGTAAATACTTTTAGGATGATGATGAAGTTGATGCCGGTCTCGTAGTAAGAATGCATGCAAACTAGTATATTTATTCCATTTTCTACAACTTGACAACATTACTTTCAACTTTTATGAATGCAACGTTGTAAATATTCACCACGGAGTCATTTTCATTGCTTATTAAAAAGTATGTAGCATTTAGAGTACTTCTAGTTGGGAGTATTTCACTCATCTACTCACTCACTCCACCACCGCCACCACCACCGCGCAGTTTGCTCTTGCTCTGAGAAGCTCGACCTCTCACTCAGATTTTTAGTGCATGTTTCTCCTTTCATAATATATCATGTCTTTACACAGGGCTGCTATTACTGCTCCACATGACGATCAACATATTATGTTTTCCTCTGTGTAGCTATAAAAATGTGTATCACTGCTGCATACACGAAACCATTGATCATAAGTTATTATCGCAGAAAATTATGAATTCACCAAAAACTATTTTATACAGCATGCATTATTAACTACCGGAAGCATGAAATGCTTAAAAGGTAGTTATAGCGATTGATCTGTTTGTCTGTCTGTCTGTCTGTCTGTCTGTCTGTCTGTCCGTACCCACTCTAACTTCCGTTCACGTTGACCGATTTGGATAAAATTTGGCATGCATATACCTTTACCCATAAGGACGTTCCCTATTGATTTTCAGCCGGATACCTCATCATTGACCGGAAGTAGGGGGGTCGAAATGGGGGGTGGTGGGGTTGACCAAGGCGTGAAAATTTTTATTGTATAAATGGATAGAGGTGTTCATGAGGATCATTTTTAGTCAAAGGACCATGGGTCAAATCGGTAAAATGGTGGCTGGGTGGGGGGTCGAAGTAGAGGGGTCACCAAGTGGTAATTTTTTTCCACAAATCGTTTTAGATGTTCAAGTTGAGGTTCACTAACATAGTTTAACGATCGAATACAAACCTAATTTGTGATTTGGGCATGTATCACTCTTCCGGTAGTTATATATTAAAGGTTACACCTTACTAGTTACTACTACTGCTATTATGACCGCAGCGAGGTCGAAAAAATAAGAAACCCCGGCGAGTTCCAATGTGGTTTTATGACGCACTCTTTACTGCTAAAAGGAACAAGAAAAGTAACCAAACTCCGTAGTTCGGTATGCTTGAATGCTGTCCTCATTAAACAGTATGAATGCATGTCCTCCTTTGACAGTTTGAACACCTCACAGGGCAACAAAAAATCCATCTACCTAATGCTCAAGCACAATGATGGTATAATAAACTTGGTAGTATGGAATGTAACAAAATGTTAACTTTTATTGTTATTATTATTATTAACGAAATAATGCTTATCATAACTTATTAGAGAAATCCGGATCCGGCAAAATAAATAAAAGTAGTAGTAGCAGCAGCAGCGAAATGGTAGCAATATTGTTTGTTGCAATTTTTTGGTGGAACGAAATAGGTATGAGTACTTGTTCTGTGTACCAATTACAAAGTTTATTGACGAGTAAAAGAGGCTTGCAGTAATAACTTTCAAGTTTGCTCCTGCTGCTTACTGTTTTGCTCCATATTTATATCTGCTCATTTTTTGACTGGCTCATGATGAGGAATAAGCAGTACTACTTACTGCTGTTCTGACAAACGAAAAAGCTGCTCTACTCTCACAATGTTTAAGTGGAAAACAGGATTCATTTCACGGAAATAAAACAAGCCGAAGAAGAAGAAAAAAGACGAAGGCGAGGTAAAAGGGGAAAAGAGCGTGATGGAGCACCTGCTTTCTGTCACCCCAAAATTTAAATCACTAAAACGTCTATCGTAAAGTCAAAACTTAAATTCTTGGGGAAAGCATAAAAGCAAAGAGAAGAACGGAATAATAAAAAAATGCAAGAGGGTTTTAGCATGTTAGTAACTTTAACAATTTTACTGCTTGAATCTGAAGCAGAAAAGCAAAACATACTTGAATTATATTGACATGGGATAACCATATTACTCTAATAATTTACGTAGACACTGGATTTCTTTCCACTGCTAGTGCTACTACCACCGAATCTTTACAATTTTATACACAACACACATTATTCAACCCTGCCCGTGCCTCTGTCTCCCTTGGTTTTTATTTGGTTTATCCGGCTGTAACACGGTTAGATTCTAATACATCATTTCATGGCACTAACATTGTACTTTTTAAAAACATTTTCTGGCTTCTACACACAATTCACGTTTGGTACAAGCGAAATGCACTTGTTGTATGTATGAGCATGAAAGAAAGCGGAAAGAAACGAGAGTATGTGAATAGTTCACTCACATCTCAGCTCACGTACTGATAAACAAGTTAAGACTCCCGCAGGTATTGAACTTTCCTTTACAGCAGCAGCAGCGGTTATCCTACTACGACGCGTACTTTACAATTTTGGATAAGGTAGGTATTATTATATCTTCCTATGTTAGTTAAGTACTTAGCATGATGCCCTTACTTTTGAAATATAACCTTTGTGAGCGAAAAAATAGTTTTACGTGTTTTGAGCTGGACTGCAAAGAGAGCTTTTACTTCTACTACTAATGCAAGAACCGTGTACTTCATAGATTGACGACTTTGCCGGCCGGCTTCCACTTGGTTGGTTCACAAGTCCAGTCAGCGTAATAGCACATTTTCACTCTCCTACTCACACACACGCGTTGTTTGTTTTTATTCCAAAATGTTTATCGGCCATTTTTTTTGGATGCAGTTGTAAACTATACATGGATACATCATATTTGAATTCGAACATAGTTTTAAACTATGCTCTATATTATGTGATAATTGTGCATTACCAGGTCGCAACAATATTTACAACAACATCATCATTATCATCCTCATTTCCGCATATGTAAAGCTACATATCATACATGTACATGTTGAGTAAACGGTATTGATTTTTTTTACAATTTTGCACTTATGAACTACAATTTTGTCCATTATAACCGGCTTGCAGCTGGAATGTGTCGAAAGAGTTCACAGCGGATTTGTGGCAAAAGTAAATAAAAAATCGTAAAATTTCCTTCAAGCAATCTGCTTAGCCTCTTTCTTTCATTCTTGCTTTTATGGTTTTAGCATTGTGGTATGCAATGACGGACGGCGAGACTCTTTTTCTCTAAAAATGAAAGATAATATGAAAGATGAAGGGCAACACGCGCAACTTAAATTGCATGAAAAGCCTACATCATCACATATCACTATCATACACTATATAAGTTCATCCTGTGTGTGTGAGGAATGTACCAATGTAATACGTATCCAACACGCTTCTAACTCTATTAATACCTATAACAAAGTTTATTTGATTCTGGCTGGGTTCCTGCTACTACTACAGCTTCAACTTCATCATCATGAACGATGAATCTGATGATGATCACCATCGTCAAGTCAGGCTACTGCTATCCCCGTCCTCTTCTCTCTCTCTCCCTTTGGTTTGCTCTTTTCTACTTTTTGTGTAACAGGATAAAGTCAAACTAATGTAATGTAATATAATCGAATATCATCATCAGTAGCAGCAACATCGCCGGCGTCATTCTGCTGCTTTTTCTTTCATCTGAGTAGCTTGTCTAATGGACTGTGCGAGTTATGGACTGGAAGCACGAATGAGCACAATAAAGTCTTTTTGAGTGAGAATTCGAGTACACAAGTAAACTCGGTCATTCGCTTACTTCCTCCTTTTCGGTCACTCACTGGTAATGGTAGATACCACACTCCACACACACACACAGAGGCTCCACTCCAATGTATCTGCAATGGCTACATTATATGGCCCTTTTACTTGTGCCATAATAGTGTAGTATAGGGCGGGCTTGTGGTCAAAAAAAGCACAAAGTGAAGTAAGGACATAACAAAAAAAACCAAAGAAAAAAAATCCATGGGGTAGAGAGAAAGAAGAGTCATCATCACTGATGGAGAATAAATATGTACCAAGATTGTGATGGTGTCTCGTCTTACAAATCGACTACAGAGAAAAGCATAAGTTTATAAGTGTATATGTCTATATACGTTTCTGGGATATAAAGATTTTTTTGTAAGCATCTCACAGCACATAAGTAACTGGCCGTGAGTAATAAGATCAAGTATTCCCTCTCTGTTTGTGCAAAGTGTTTTGTATACACAAACAAACCAAGGAAAATTCTGGCAAGATATGTTGTACCTCTGCCTGTCTTTTTTGTCTCAAGAAAAGTTAGTTAAAAAGTTGAGAACCATAATATTATGTACTATATCCACGCTACTACGTTATTCCAATGATATGACTTCTGGTCTTTCATGAGGTTTTTGTTTCTTGTAACGCCATTAAAAATTAGATGTGGTACAACGATACTGAAAGGGGGAGAAAGGGAAGTTGTAAATTTTAAAGAATAAGTGAATTAACAAGAATAGAAGAAATGAAAGTGTATATGGTAGTTTATGAAGACCAAGTCATTTCAATAAGATAGAAAGGTTTAAATTGACTTGAACGTTTGCAAATGAATATTCATGCAAAATAGTAAAAACACGAGTCGAGCTATTGCAATTGTGTGCATAAAATAACTGGCACATCCACTTTTGATATATAATTCATGCAGAATTTTACGAACAGTTTGCAAATATATCTGCAAGGCATTTATTTCTAAACTTGTGTTTTTCATCCAACAATATAATTGCTCATACACTTGGGCGAGGGAACATGCACAATTTTACGTGATTTATAAGTTGTTACCTCCCACATTTTAAGGAAAGTTTTTTAATTCTACAACTGATTCAGTAACTTGTTTCACATCCTGTTGTGAATTGCACTTGGTTTTGGGAAGACGATACAACAGATCTCAAAAGCATCTGTACTACCTGGCCATACGTTTATCGAAATTAATCCAAAAACAGAAAACACAAATTAATGCCCAATAACATTATAGAAATGTGCACGCCGCATTTTAAAGGGTTGAATGTTTACTCTATTATGTTGTAATGGTTGAGCGAAAACAAGATTTTACGAGTCAAGTTATTGTAATCGGCTCGTAAGAAAGATTCGGTATGTTTGAGTATTTATGTACTTTTTTCAATTATAGAAAAGAAAAAAATGCATCATTTACTTAAATTAAAATTCAAGTAGACTCATAATTTGCAGAAACTACTGCTGTGCTAATGGTTTATTATGTAATAACAGTTGGTAATAATAAGACTTACCAAAATATTAGTATGTTAGCAAACTACATGCTTTTTGAAATCTTTAATATTTTTTTCATTGATACACTTTACAGGTATTACACCTCCTCGTTATAAAAATTCAACTCTACATAAAGACGCGTTACATGATGTATAGGACTCGTAGTATAAGTACACTTTAGTATGAAAGATGCGCTGGAAATGTAATCCTAAGGAGGTACATTCTATAATAATAATAGCACTCCAATGAGCCCGTAATGAAGCCCAACTTTATATGGTGTTTGAATGAGGACCACACAGCAACCACCAACAAAGTAGAAAACTTGAAGATTTAATGTTGTAATAATAATATTATTATTACTGCACTTCTATATTAGCTCCACTACAAAAAGTGACTGGTTTTTATCTAGTTGCAAATACATAAAATAGCCGCGAGAGATCATTATAAAAATGCTAGCTTTTTTCATCTTGTACCTATATGCTTTTGCTTAATGCTGTCGTAATATTTTCCTCCACCAAGTTGTACACGGAATTATTGCAATTCCCTGTAAACCAAAAGAATACGCTTTGCTTTCTAAGCTTCAGTTTCAAATGTTTGTAATAATGTTCATCATTATCAGTTTTTCCAATGTTACGACAAGGACATCGTCAAATTGAGTAACTGATTTTGATTTGCATATTATCATGTGCCCCAGCGAAAGTTGCTTGTTACGAGCATTTTTTATACAAACGATATTCTTGTTATCAGTACGTAGCTATAATATATTGTTGTACTGGAGTGGTGGATGTTGTGAATAAAGATTGCATTCCAATTTACCAACTACCATCCAAGAATACCTATTATATGATGTATTATGACGATTATATGTGCCCACGAATTCCCCCGTGTCTATCTATAATGTGCGGATATATTATAGTAGATTATTAGATTTATAATATAATGTTGGAGTTGTAATCGCTCCTTGTGGTCAAATTTAACGAAATTAACAAGCTCATTTGGGAAAGAAAATTTTCCATTTCTGCATTTTTGTTTCGAAAGTGTCGTGTCCCCTGTATACCTATATACAGTGATGGACGATTATGGAACTGTCAACTACTATACCTAAACACTACAAGTATACCCCACATTGTCACGCTCGATAAATACTTCCCATCCGGAGAGCAACAAACTGTATCAATGACGCTCGTTTAATTTTTTTCCCTGTGTCTCATTACTGAAGTACTCACATTACCCAAAGCAATCGTCATGATCATCATGCAGTGATATTTAGTCTATTCTACTATCCAAATAATTCAACAAAACTAGGTTGTACATTTAGACGGATATTGCATTAGCATTTCTGTTTTTATTATACCTACAACCGTTGAGTATTATGGTAAAAATTATGAAAAGAAGCATTTACACGTGATTTTCGTTTCTCTCTCTCACTCGCCATAACACTCGCCATGGAATAGCGTCTATTTTATGGTAAACGTTTGTGAAGGAACTCGTCAAGCAATAAAGCAAATAAAAATAACGAAAAATGCAATTTGAACTGTCGTAACTCTGTTAAAAACGCAAATTTTCTAAAAGGCAAGTATAATTCTTGTGAATGGTTGGATTGGTATGCTACTGCTGAGGAGAAGGAAGAGTAAGTATGAAAATGTGACAGTCTCGCATAAAATTGAAGATTGAGATCGTAAAAAAGTTGGGTTTAAGTTAAAAGGTGTGTTGGGATTCTGTAAGGGAGGGAGAATAAGGAAAGAAGATGAAAGCCAACAGGAACAAATCACTTCTTTCGCTACTACTTCTTCTGCCAGCATCACCACCGCTGCTACACAAAACTACAATAAAATAAAAAGTGCATAACGAAAGAAGCAAGCCCATCCAGTTACATATAGAAATCTCCTTATACATTCGTCTTTCTGCTGCTTTTAACTGTGTTTTGTTGGGTTTCGTATTCACTATTCACCCGCAAAATGTGTTAAAAAAGAAAGATATCTTTCAGACCCAGGTTCACATTCCATGACATACCTTCTTCTGCACATACGTGCTTCAGGGATGTGAACTTTTTACAACTTATTTTTACAACTTTGCCCATTTCATCGTGGTGTATTGGGTAACTAAGTAAGCCGTTGTAAGCTTATAAGGAGGACGGAGGAAGACGATGATGATCGAAAAACCTGCCATTGCTTTATGTTGCGATGTATACAATAATAAGCGCGATTCCCTTCCTGTTTTTCGGGAGAAATGAAATGAAAACCTCTGAGAATCTGGAAGCATCTTCCTTAAAAAACCAAACACAAGGAATGAAAAGGGTTTACGGTGTAAACTTTATGTCGTTATACATGTGGCATCATAATGATGAGATCCGCTTCCAATCCTGCCCTTATTTTCTATACATCTTTTTAAAATGCAACTTTAGAAGCTTCATATTGTAAAATCCCTTTTTGCATGTTAAGGAATATCGTAATTTTTAAAGGTTCTGTTGAGATAGTTTTACTACATTAAGTACCTAAAACGAAGCACAAACCTTGCATACTAAGTGCACTAGATGATCGCCGTCCTCATCTCTTCATTCGCATCCGTAGCACAAGAGAGAAAACCGCTAGAGAGACGGTTAGATACATGAAAATAATGCAACTCCTTCAAATTTTGTAATTGGGTACAGATAAGGACTAACCTCCCTGCACCGCGCGTCACTTGATTACAAAAATAGACTCTCCGTGAAACATCAGAGGCGGTTAAGGAGTTTAATGACTTAAATCTAAGCACCATATTCCCTGTGATTTCGACCAGCATTCTGTTTAAAGCGTTTAAAGAAATGCAAATAGGTATAATGATGTTCATAAAATGAAGGGATGATTTCTTGAAAATGTGAACGCTTTTAAGACTCACAACATGATTTCGACCATTTTTTCTACATTCGACATGATTCGCAACCACACTGCCGAGATTGTTACAGCAGCAGAGTCACTACTACCACCGCAAATTGCTACTACAAGCAAAGTATAATATCCACCTATGATGATCAATCTACCCCCTGGGGTGTCTCGACAATTTTGATACGTCCATATTTCTACAGGGCTCGCTGCTACGAACATGAAGACATGCCAGCTCAATTATATTTGTGTTCGTTTACGCCAAAACTTGCATGCAACGACATACGGAAGAAGATAATGCTGTTGTTGGTGAAGAGAGATGCACAGAAGTGAACAATTAGAGGTAAGACTTTTTTCTACACAAACCCAGCCACAAAGCCTCTGCATTACTCTATCAAAATGTATATTGCAGCCATTTAAAAGTTCTGTTTCAGTCATAAAAGCAAACAGTATAAAACAGTAGTAAACACATATATAAGTTTTCTGTAAAAAAATTCTGCCTGTCAAAAAATGCGAGTTAACACTAATTCGGTTTAAACGCAATCATCATCTTTATTCCGTAGCAGCAGACTTGCCACCAAACAAAGTAGAAGAACAAACAACAGAGTGAAACAGCTATGTCGATTGGATTTTTTGAGATCTGAAATGCATGCAAGCGAAAGAGGAGAATAAAGATGACGAGAGAATAAGAAAGGTAGAAGAAGATGGAAGACACCCTGTTGTGCAGATCATCAAAGGATCATTCGTGTCAAAAATGCGTGTGAAGTCCAAATTCTACTCTCTTCTTCAACTTCATGTTGCTCACTGTTAACCTTTCTCATAAAATGATGTAAACTAAGAAATAAAGCGCCTCAGTCGCCAACCAACACATACACCTAAAACTGGTAAGATATTCTCCTAACATAAACACACCATGTAATCTTTTCCCATTTCACTTGCATTTTTACATGCTATGTATATTGAATAAAAAGAAAATCGTGAATATAATAAATGCGAGAGGAAATGATGCCGAGATGATACATTCTAAACAATATACCATATCTCATATCAGTCATGTGAGGGATATCATTAAAACAGTAGTCAGTCCAGCAACTTGTTTCTGTCAGCAGTTGCGTTAGTCAATACAGTAGTTGTAGCATCACAAGCAACCTTACTGATGTTTTGTGGATAGTATCAAAAAATAGATGTAGTAGGATCACCACCGTATCAAAAGTAACACAAACTACATATTACAAGTAACAGCAGTGAGAAAATTTCCTGTCACGACTTTAAAAAATGATTAAAAGAAGTTCTAATCTAAAACGTAGGTAGGCAAGTATTTAGAAAAACGGCTCAATTTTAAACTAAAAACTATGCACACTATGCATTATCTTTAATAAGCAAAACGGATTATTAGACGTATATTATAAATAATTTTGTTTTGTGCTTTGCATACAATAGCGTAAATTGTTTTGTCAGATGATACATACATCTGTACATGATAATCTTACATTACTTAATCGTTAAACAAATATCAACATTAATTTCCGCGCGTCATCTCTCATCTCAACCTTTTTTGCGCATCCTGTGGTTTGCTGCAAAATAAAATAAATGGAAGGAAAAAAAATTTTAAATGAACGTAGTACATACTGAGAACGTCTTCATGAAAATACTTCGGAAAATAGCAGACTCGGACTGAAAATCTGCAGTGAACGAACAGACGGAGAAACAAAATTTATTAACATGCTACTAGATGCATGCACAATTACGCAAGGTTCACAATTTCATAAAGACTTTATGATCGTTAAAAACAACTTTGCAAAAGAATTTGATTTTTTTAACAAATTATAATTTGATCATCGCGTGTATGTATTTTATTGTCAAACAAGATTATACGAACAGCTTTGTTAGCACTTATTAAAGCATGCCTACGGGATATGGAAACATTCGCAAACGTATTCGAAATATTAAAAAACTGCACTTTTTTTGCATGAATGTATTAAGTATTTATCGATGAAGGAGTGATTATTGTTTTCTTTCTCATGATGATGCTGGTCACTTGACCACCAAAATGTTTCTCTTGGTATTTTATGATTTGGCCCGCAAAATGAAAAGGCACCATGCTATCCTGTATGCCACATTGTTGATAGAAATGAGCATAAAATTACTGAAACGGTCAGAATTCACTCCATCGAGCTATTTAATTTTTCTCAGTACTTGAATTTCTCAGGTTACGTACTCATCTATCGACATTTATATATTCCCTCGTTCAAATCACCGTCATCATCATACTCACAGTATGCTGGAATGTCAATACATAATACATGTTTTAAAGAAAAAAATGTATAATGGACAGGTAAAGAAGAGTTGATATCCCCTCATTCGGTCGTGAGTTGCTCTGTGCTTCGACTACACACCACCACCACCACTTGTTATTACACTCCCTTCACTACTCCTTCTTTCTTACACTCCATCTATCTTGAGCTATATGTCAAATTATTATATGGTGTTGTTGTGCATTATGCTTTGTTATGTTTTATGTACGCTTTATATGACAGAAACTATTGTCACGATTTTTCAAGCACAAATTTGTTTTGTTCATCATTGTTATTTTTATTATTACTGTTATTATTACTCTGGAGGAAATTGTTCCTTGATTACTGCTCATGGGAAATTGCTGCTTTGCTTTTGAGTATTATTAAGTTGGTTTGAAGGAATTTGATGTGTGATGTGCACAAAGTTTGGTGTATTGTACACGCATTTACATCTGAATATTATGAAGTACAATATGAAGTCATAATATTGAATACGTGTACGACATGCCTTTTTCAAAAATTTCATTATTATAGCGTCTGTCTGTGCTTCGTTCTTCTCATTTTCAGCAATAATGTTCGTTTTCCACAAAAGAAGACACAAGACAAGTAAATCGAACAACAGTTTCATAATCTCCTGAGCAAATTTAATAATGTAGCAAAATCGTGCTTTCCCGTTTCTTTTCTCAACTAAAAAATTCTCGCTGCCTGCCCGTCTGCCCTTGTCTCTTGTCAATAGTACGTCAACCAAGTACTGTTCACGTAAGTAGTGTAACCACCATGTTCTTGGGATTGAGTAAGATCACCTTTTTTGTCAAATGAGCACGAAAGAGCAACACAAAAAAATAAACGACATGCTTCACAACAAACAAAAATAATAATAAGTGAATCAGTAGTTGTGTACAATTTTTGTGAGGAAAGAAACCCTTTTTTCGATTTGTTTGCAAATGTCTGTCTGTCTACTCTGTATAATATTGACTCGTTTCAAATTTCTGAGATAGGGAGGGAGAGATAGAGAGAGAGAAAAGAAAATGATGGACGAGAGAAGTATATTTGTTTTGAATTACTTCACATTTTCTCAAGCAGAAAAAGAGTGTGTTTGAGAAGAGGAATCATCATGATCGTCGTTGTATGTACTTTAGTGCTAATGCATATTCCATTTCACTTCTCAACACTTCACAAGTCAACTCAAATCAGCAGAGACGCCAAAATGAGTATGCAGCAGAGAAAATTGTGAATAGAAGAAAGAATGAGAGCCAACCACCAACACCATCACCGCTATCACCACAAAACCCAGTTCCCACTTCAGCAGCAAAAGCAAAAGATATATTATTATTACGGAACCAAGTGATATGAAGAACTTGGTATGTATGTCAGTATAATGGGCTAGAATATTATGCAAAGGCCCATGCATGCAGGTCTTTATAACAAATGAAGATGAATAGCACAAAAGACGGAAAAATGGTAGAAAAAGAGGAGTTGAAGTAAAGTAAGCATTTTATACGAGAAGAGGACGAAGTGTAACTCAATTAGTTAAACAGATTACCGTTTTGAAAGGTTTTGACATTTTACCCAAAAAAGAGATCTAGACAAAGACACGAGCCATATGCTGACTTCTTACTGAGTATAACAAGTGAAACTTAAGTTGCTCCACGATTCCTCTCCTTTTTAACGTTATGCATGCATGCTTAATAACACTTATTTGGTTTAGTTTTACTATATTGAAAGTCAAAATTTCTTATTGACATACACACAAGCACGTCGGACGTGCTCAATGCAAATATAAACTTAATCAAAGATGTGTGTGACGTGACGTGTGTGCTCACTTATTATTTCAACTCTCCAAACGAATTATACCGCAACTTCCACAAAGTTGGCGTGACCCTCCAAATAAGCTGCTGCTCTTTTTCAGTTCCCTCCATTTTCTACGTTTTCACGCATTAAATCGCCCCGTTGAGCAAAATGGAGTGCTTCTTCATTAATGCAGACTCGCGATCTGATGATAATAAACATTACACACTCCACAGCAGCAGTAGTAGCAGTACAATCTACAACCACAGCAATATTTTAAAAGTAAGAGCTCAAGCACAATCCAGTAGATTAGATATAATGTCACTTCTCATGTCTTTCAGAAGCCATCACTTTCTGTTCGCTGTTAAATGTTGGAATAGGTACATACAAAAATAAGGTGCGCTTGTTTCTTGTTAAAGTCAGCAAAATTTTATACATAAACACTCTAACATGATTTTATACATTTCCTATCATATCTCAAATTTTATGACTGCGAACATCCTCTCACTCTCTCCTTCCTCAGTGTAGTGTAATCATTATCGAGAATGAGAGTGAAGCCTAGAGTTTACCATGTGTAACAAAAATACATGCTCACTTTTTTCGTTTTTTTCTCTCAAAAAGTACCGTGATAGAAATCGCCTTGTTTACATCCATGTCAAATTTGTAAAAAGTGGCATAGGAGTTTCCGTTTGCTTACATGTATTTTATTGAATATTTGTTAAGTAAGGAGAAGGTTGTCAGATGATTTGAAAAATTACCAGTCTCATTTAACTAAGAATACACATACAAACTTTTAGTTGAAAAATAGTAATACAGTTAATTTAACAGTGAGTCCTACGCAGGTCATTAAGGGAAAGCTCTCAAAACAGTAGGTGGTATGTATGGAATTTTAGGTAAAAATAGAAACTCGGTTTTCTCTTTAATTTTGCAAAAAAAAAACTTTTCTTTTCATCCAAAAAGTAAAAACATGACAAATGTACATCATACAACATGTCATTTTAGAATATAGTACAATTTCTCAATTATTCAGAAACATTTGTTGTGCGCCACGTGCCGTGTTCTTATCTTTTACGCCAGGTTTACCTACAAACCGATTCCGATGTCTTTTTTAAAATGATAAAAGCCACAGTAAATGCAAGAGTACCTACTAATGAACCAGGGAAGGGTAACCGGATTCTAACCTCGAGCGTAGCTACACTAGCCCGCTTCTATAACTAATTTACTCAGGAAAAAGAACGTGTGTCCTAAGACTAGCCAAGCTAGCAAGGTTTAGTAAAGGTTACCTGTGTCAGCCAACTTGTTTTTTCTGCTATGATGATCGTGGCGAAAATATCCAAAATGTCATGCATGTCATGCGATATAATAAATATGATAATGTGTGTGTGTGTGCTAAACATAGGTTGCCAGATCCTTAACTGAGCGAGTCCCTTCAAAAAGATATTTTTGGCATATTATTACCATGATGGTGGTGGTGGCGATTGAAGGAAATGACTACATATAAACGAAGGCACGCACACAATCTCTTACATTCAACTACAATATTCTACTACTTCTTCTTCTTGCTACAGTGCTGCTGATCATTTATTGTGTCCCTTTAGGCGAACAGTTATTTGGGCTCTGTACTGTGCATATGCAAAAAGTACATTTTGAGTGACTGCTTCTGCTGTTGGTTGTTGTGCATTATGAATGTGTTTATTGCATGTTTCCCTGTTCCTTCTCCCATAAGATGTGAAACTGTCAATATGTCAATCTCCTAACTCATTTCCCTTATTAAGTGGCGGAGCCACTTTATAAGATCGAGATGTCCGTCCGTCCGTCTGTCCGTCCGTCCGTCTGTCCGTCTGTCCGTCTGTCTGTGCGCGCTCTAACTCAAAAACGGTTTGACTTTTTTGAAATCTGTTTTCGCCAATCGATAGGTGGCCACCTCAGAAGGGTCCAGCGTGATTTTGAAATACGTAGGTCAACGGCAACTGTTAGAAACCGTTACGAGGTCAAATTTTTTAAATGGTAACATATGGCAAGTAGCATATCATTCGACTAGTCTATGTCCATATCCCATAGATATGAGGTCATTTCGGGGTTGACGGTTACTGTTTAACGGTTACAGCGATTTCAAATAATTTTACACTTTATGCTCTCCTGCTTAAGCGGTTTGACATTTTCCACTTCTGTTTTCGGCAAACGACTTCTTATCACACTCGCTTCATGTGGCAAGCCTGACAGTCATAACGGCCAACGGTAACCATTTGAAACCGTTACGATTTCGAAATTTTCAAATGTCACATACGGCATGTGGCATATCATTCGAATCGTCTATGACCATAACACATAGATATGCGGTCATTTCGGGGTTGACGGTTACTGTTTAACGGTTACAGCGATTTCAAATAATTTTACACTTTATACTATCCTGCTTAAGTGGTTTGCAGTTTTTATATTGTCACAATCGCTTTATGGGATAAGCTTGACAGCGATAACGGCCAACGGCAACCGTTACGATTTCGAAATTTTCAAATGTCACATACGGCAAGTGGCATATCATTCGACTCCCCTGAGTGTTCTTTATGCAAATCCGAAGGCATTCTAATCGTAACGGCTACCGTTTAACGGCAATACCTGTTTTCGGTTTTATGTTGGAAACTGGATTTATGTTTAACTTGGAAACGGATTGGAATGTATGCATTCTGTTTTAACAATGATTCCTTATGGTGGTTCTTAGTGGACTGTTTTGTAAGATGCATGTTAAGGGTGTCCCTGCTCCGCCACTTTGCTACATGTTAGCTTGCTGAGTTTATTTTTACATCCATCAGCGCTGCCGAGTTCCCATACTTACTCCCTGCTTGCTTGTTCATGTTTATCATGTCGATCACACATCTACTACGACTACTACCTAACAACAACCATGAATTCGTATGACTTCCCGTGCACATACTTATTTGCATTCTTTTGAAGCCTTCTCCTCTTTTCTCTATCAGGCAAAATGTAGTGCCGTACTAATAATAATAGTTTACACGCGTGTGGCACGACGATTGTTCCTAATCTATATAGTAGCAACCTGCAAACTTCTTCCTCTTTCCCTTTCCTTGCATGCGTACACAATAATAAAGAATATATTTTTAGAAATTTCTTTACACAATGTACCTGCGTGTTTGGCTCATGTATTTGGAATGTTGTAAAAGCTGCTTTCCAAGTTCTACCAGCAACCAACCCAAAAAAAAAGTGTTAAAATAAAATGGAAAAGGACCAACCATGTCATATATTTATGCAAAATCAGAGGAATCTAAATAAGGCTTGTACAAGTACCAGCTAGTTTCTCTTAGCAAAGACTTTTTCCATCATCACCAGTAGTGCAGTGCCGCAATTTTCAGCTTTAGAAAAGCTTTCTCCCACAAGCTTTCTTTCTCTCTTTCCCTGCCTCGCACAAACGTTCTCCATGTTGGTTTGCTAGTGGGCTTGGAATATGTGTTTTATGTTTTCACATTACACAACTACCGGATATGGTATTCTTTATTCCAGCTACCAGTTACCGGTTTGCCTATTTTGCATACCATTTTCATAATTCTATTTTTTCTCTCACTCAACTCGTCTTGTTCCCCCTGATTTGCCTTTTATTCACCATCCATCCAACCAACCAACATTGAACACCAAAACAACAACAAACAAACAACCACTACCAACATCGCAACAGCTCTACTAACCATGTTACGCGTAGAGCTTCTTCCTTATTATTACTTATCCACTTTTATTACGGTCGACCATAAGGACTTTATTACGTTCGTTCGACGAAGCAAACCCAACCAAGGATATTATATGGGTTTTCTCCTCTGCTGCTTGCGCTTTTTATTTTTTGTTACATGTTCTATAATATATTCCATTTTTACTACTACCAAAAGTTGAGCAGGGAGTAGAGCGGAATAAATATGGAAAGTAATAATATGCAGAATTAAGCATTCCTGCTTTAAATGAAAAATTCCATTTAGGCATTTTATCGTCTTGGCTTCACTACTCCTATGTTGGCTGATAGAGGGTTGCCGGTTGGGAGTGTGTATGGGTGTGCAAGTGAAGGAAAGGGTAAGATTGTTGCTTTGTTTCCATTCCACACAGCTATATGACCTTCTTGTTGTTCTCCTTGGAAAATTCATTTATCTTTTCCCGTTTCTTTGTAAGGTGAGAGAGAAAGAAGCATCAAGTTCAATGTTGTCAGTGCTTTCTTTAAAGCTTCCGAGATGTGTTACGATATGGTGCAAAAAAAGTTCTTTTCATAAAGCGACATACATATTTATGTATGTTAAACTGTGAACTTGATGATGAAACGAGAAGTCAGTCAGAAGAGGTTGTAAGGATGCATGTATCCATACATGCGTGACCGAAAGTTTTGATAGATAGATTTGCCCATTTCATCGCACGGACGAATCAATGAAATCATCACATCACAGCATCGATACATGCGCACATCTTTAGTCCTTCAATATTTTGTATACGTTATGCCTATTCTATCATTTTATCATTAGTTTATATAACTCATGGAAATTTTTATAAATATACAATTTTAAACGTACATATTTAATATATCTACTAGTAATTAGGCTTAAACAACGTAAATGTATATTCGAGCGTATGTATATAAGCTGTGTGCATGCAATATTGTGCTTGCTTTGTATTTTCTCTTCAACATCTGCCTTCAACACGGATTTTTACCAGGTGTATTTTTCCCTTTTTAGAAAAGTGAACCTGTTTGTTCAGCCGACAGCAATGCGCTAACTTGGAAAAACATCGTAATAGTAAACTTTTCCCCCGTATGTACATATGCATATTTTTATGTATGCAAATTTATTGCCAGCTAATCATAAATAAGCAGTAGCAGAACTTGTTCAATACTTCCAAGAGTTACGCTAACTTAAAACAAAATCTTATTCTGCAAAATGCATAGGCATTTCAAAATTACTTGTCTTTATATTGAAAATCAATTTTGTTGGTTTCACTGATAGTTTCAATTATTCATACAGACAGCCCCTCACCTTTACACCTCATTTCCCTCGCATCCTTATCAGATTGTAATTTATGTCACGTATATTTTTGAAGACTCATTGCATAATATTACCAATGTGATTGCTAAAAGTACGGCACTCATTCGAGTAGTCGACATTTTAACTATAGTGTATGATGTTCCTATATAAAATTACCGTTATTGCTGCCCAAATCTTTTCAATTATAGGAATATCTAATCAGCCAAAATTCTGGTAGGAGAAGCGTACAATTTTTATAGTGGGAGATTCACCTTATTTAAATGTTTCCTTATTTGGAAGGTAAGAAATCCTTTGCTATAATCATATAATGCCTTTGAGGTGGTGACGATGTAATAAGAGCCTTACAACCTTGTCAGGCTCGGCCAAATACATTCAAAACTTTCCACAAATGGCATGTTTGTCATTAGCATTGTATTTTCCATTACTGACAAAGATGTAACCACCCTTTGTAGAAACGGACAGAGAGCAATAAGTCAATAACTTCTATGACCAACAAAACACAGCTCTTGTTAGAGAACCTAATGACATGACAAGAAAACCAATCTAAATTTGTACCTTACAACAACACTCTGGTTGACCAGCCTAATAATTTCATTACCATTACATTGCCCTCCAAGCACAACTTGTAACCTTAAATACACACACCACCACCTGTAAGCAAGTGGTCCAGATCATAACACATTTTGAGTAGTTAATGAATGGACAACTATACTAGAAACAGTTTTGACCTCCCCGTGTCTATCTCTTTCATTGACTTGAAAGAAAAAAAATATGAAGGTCACCTGCACAACATTTGTTGTGAATCATTCTACAGCATGCATATATATAGTATACTATAGCGTTGAAATATTTTCGGCGAACTTTTTTTGTACACCACTGGTGTTTCATCATTAGCTTTTCCTTGTGGACTAGCTCATCTTCATTTTCCTTTTCACTAATCCAATATGTGTACTTGTACTTTATACCAAAAAAAAGAGAAGTTGATAACAAGACAGTGACAGAGTGAAATATACAAAAGTAAAAGTCAGTCGTTCTTCCATCTTTATTTTCAGGACAGAATAAAAGTAAATAACTTTCTTTTGCACACACACACATTTCCCCGGAAAAATTATCAACAACATGCCAACATATCTACATTCACACAAACTGCATACTAGTATGTGTTATTACTAGTTATTACTATAAGTACACTGACAACCAGTGCCGGTAGTGATGGCAGTAATGCTGTTGCTGTTTTCTTCAAGTAAAAGTTGTGTTCCGACGAGAAAAGACATACAAGAAGTGTGTGGTTGTTGTGTTGACCACCTATTTTGAGCTTTGTATGTTCATGTTGTTAGCAAGTTGGACTAGTACACACTCTCACCATAACTTTTTCTCTCCTTCTTTCTTCTCAACGAAATTGCTATTTTATATTGGTTCTTTCTTGTTATGTTGTGTGAACAAGTTTTGCTGGTTTTATGGATAATGTATAAAATACTTACAGCGTACTACTACAAGCTTTGATCTCTGGCAGTAGTAACTAGTAACTGCTTATTTGCTCGTCTCTTCTTCTTCTTTTCAGACTGACTTTTCCTTCTTTTTTGTTGGGGGAAAACTCTTTTCATGATTATTAGACAACTACACCCGAGTAAAAAACTAACTACTGTTTAGTCTCGGTTGTACAATATGTATGTACACACATATTACACGGTTTTCTTTCACACTAGGATCATGTGATAAACACATATAGTATGCCATCGAAACCAAACCCACCACACGTACAGATTATTATGTACACTATATACTACCGACTCAAATATTATTAACAGCAGTTTTTTCTAGAGATGAAGTACACCCAAAGTGTAAAAGGGAAGAAAAAAGTACATAATATGTCAACAACATTTTTCTTCAAATGAAAAAGAAACTTGAAGATCTGTCTCCTTCCTCTTAATGGTAGTTGGATATGCCCTAATATATCCGCTTGTACAACTTTCTCCATGTTAAAATGGCACAATAACAACAGCACGGCACTATGTACCTTCACGCATTTTTTTCACTTTTCTGCTTTATTCCAAACTTTCTTCATCCTATTATATCATGAAAACAGTCGACTATATATGTACATAGTCAGTTACATGATGTACCAGAGAAAGCTGAAATATTTTTAGGCTTACAAGCACACAAGTGCAAAGACCAAGACCAGATAGTGCACTTTGAAAAGTTGTTGTTGTAAAAAACGAAAGTTTCTAACATGGTTTGTTTGTTGCTCCGTCTGTACTGTACAGAGAGGAGTCAATAGTCCATGCATACATTGGGTACATATGTACATTCCACCCGTCATAACAGTATACTTGTTATTTTTGGATGCAGTACACATTGTTATCAAATAACAGAAGCAGTTGACACTCTCAGTCGACCTCTAACACCCTACCCTGCCAGTGCAAAAAAAGTATTTGTTATAAGTAGTTTCCTTGGCTCCCATTTCGTACGCTGATATTTTCGTGATGTGAACAGATAAAAGCTTGGAAGTGAAGAGAAGAATGAAAAAAATATCACACTACTCCAAGATTTTTGGAGGATGTGTCTAGTATTACTTGTCCTGTGCATAATAATATATCTTGGTTTTACATCAGAAAGAAAGCAATCCGGGCATAGGCAAATTAATAATTCTTTACTTTTTTCCGCTTTCCCTGAAATCTAACCATAGAACATTGTATGCCAAATGGTTTCATCATGATCGCGATCTCTTGTGGATGGTCAATGATCCACATACGGCATATTACAACTATTGCAGCAATTTCGTCGTCTTCGTACAAGTACCTTGCTGGGATTTTTACCGATGTGTCTTTTCAGTGTCTGTTGGTCAAGTCGGTCTGTTAATATAAGGCACGATTTTGAACAGAAAATACACGACTAACAACCGTCTTCCATAAGGATGGAAAATGTGCGATTACCTCCATAGTTGTGGATTAAATCTTCGGACTCTTAAAATTGCGAATTTTATGCCGAAATTTTGTACACCGACGTTTTAAGGCATGGAGAATGTAATAATATGTTGTTACATAAACATGGATTTGGATTAAATCTTCGGACTCTTAAAATTGCGAATTGTATGTCGAAATTTTGTACACCGACATACACATAATGCACATACAGCACATATATGAGGTATTTTAATTTTTCCGGTTACTTGCATAAGTTTTGATAGGAGACATAGACCAGACACTTTCAATTTATCTTATTCCTTGTTTTCTCTTTGAGGAGGTACTGTTTTAAGAACAAGAAGACGAGCGAAACAAAAGTCAAAGAAGGAATATGTGGAATCTTTAAAAAACAGGGGTAATAGACACGCAATATAAAGAGATGATGAAACCACACATGCTACTGTTGTACTTTTTATTCACGTATTGTTTTTGCAAGAATTGTCTCTTCTATTCGTAACGAGCGACATGGAGAAAAGAAAGAGATGGAGAAAGAGAGAAAACATTTACTCTGGAGCTCTGATGAACTTTTCCAACTTTTTTCTTACTTTTCTTATTCGCTGTGGTCCTCTTTTTATTTTCAAAGAACAAAAGGCAACTAAAGTTGCACAGGAGGTGACAGAAGAAGAAAAATGAAGGAGAATACAAAGTACCCTTTGTTTTTTGTATGTAATTTTAGGTGAACACTATTGGAGAACAATTGCATATATGCATAACGTGTTTTAATGCTTAACATTCTGAGTTTTGAAGAATTCTGGTCGGTATCGCTTAGATAAACCGTGTGAAGCTTTCGATGGGCGTAACCAACTTATACCATCATAGTTAGTCACCCGTTAATGATCACATAGTATTGAATATGGTACCTGGCGTAAGATTTAATGAAATGGACAGTACAAGAAAATGTTTTTTGTACCAAGTGCTTAACAGTAAGTTCACTCACATCCTTGCGTAATTACTTAAATTTTGACAGTCATCGTACAGGACTACAGTCACTGTATGTCCTCAATTGTCTCTGCTGACTATCATGTCAACACTGTGATATTGATATCTGCACTCGGTTAATTAAAGCAACTTCCTCTTGGGAAGTGGATGAAACCACAAAAATATAAGAAATGGAATAGGTACATGTTGTAACGAATATGTTTTCAATTCTGCGTGTATGTACGTCACTGTTCATGGTGTTCCAACTATTCGGCTACCTCCCCCTCCATAAAAACTATAAACTGGAAAGTCAAATGAGCATTTATTACGTTTCTTCCATCCATTTTGCTGATTTCCATCCAAATCACCTGCCACTGTCTGCTAACTATATTACCTACTCAACTACCATAACGGAAAAAGCCGAAAAGAAAATTCTCGTTTGGAGAAAAAGAGTGGAGAGAAGGCGAGAGGAAGTCATGGTCGGTAAATTTTTGAGGAGTCAAGAAGATGAACTACCTCTTTCACAGAACAGTCTTCGTTTCTTCTCTATAAAATATTATAACGTCCTTGTTTCATGCTGTTTATGCTGTATGCTCCTGTGCCTCTGCTGTTGAAAGCATGACCTCATCGCAGAGGAAACGGCATGAGAGAGGAAAATGTGTATATAGATGTTTACTAGAAAACTAAAAGTTTCTCCGTTCTTGGCGGATGATGATGATGATGGAGCCACGAAGTTCATCTGCACCATCCTCATTTCTACTCATCACCACCATCATCATCAGTATGATCCAAAACGGCCTATTTAGCTGTTTCCCCCTCTCATCTTTACTTGTTAGCAGTTCAGTTCAGTTCAAGTCAGTGACATAGTTAATAGGACTCAAGTAATAAGATGACACCATTTGCAACAACCTGTGTATATAATTCCACTACGTGGAAGTATCAGCAGAGCACCAAGTACCATTAATGTTCATGCTCTTCTCTCGTGGTCCGTAGTTTTTATTCTATTTTATAATAGTACTTAAGTTTACGCAAGCATTACTCCATTTAGTTAGACTGGAGGAGGTGACGGGAGCAGGCAGGCAAGGCACAGCATCAAGGAGAAGAGGAATCAGAGAAGAACGAATGGTGGTGTAAGGAGCAAGCAGCAATGCGACGGAAGCGAATCACTATATTTCCATGTGAATAAATGAAATTGAGCAGATAGGCAGTTTGGAGAATTGTGCTGAATTTTGATTTTCCAGCAAAATACATTGGGTCTAGTGGGAGAGAGAGTTGGAGTTGGATGGAATGAGTGAAAGAATAAAGAAAGGAGAACTGCAATACTACTGGCGTGGCGGGTGTCGGTGCTGCTGATGATGCTGTGAATGAAAGGAAGCCGTTGATGGTGGTGATGCCTTTTTCCTTTTCCCTGTCTTCTCTCACAACATTTTGCTGTGCAAGTAGATGAAGCCGGCTAGCTCTACTGACGCCGCCGTTTTCGTTTTCTCTGTTGTCACTTGCACATTTTGTAGGAATGAGGCTCCACGAACCAACTTTGCGTTTCTCTTTCTGTTTATATAGCACACGTCTAAATACACAACCATTTTCGAACATTTCGAATGCCATCTCTTATTATTATTATATAATATAGGACATTATCGTATATATAGAAGCAGTTAGGAGCTGTTGTTCCTTTACTCTTTTCGCCTACTACTGCCAGTGCTACACACCACTCCCTTCTAACGGAAAAGCTATCTGTGACTTCCGTTTTAGAATTGCCTATTTGGCAATTCTCATAGGGTAATAAATAAGCTGAGTATATTTCAGATTTGTTCTTGTTGACTGGACCAAAGTGTTCGTTATGAAGACGACGCATTTATTGAAGCTCCTTAGCACTATTACGCCACCAGTCATACCTTCACCACCCTCATCACTTCCACCACTTCCATCTCGTCTTGTTGACTTTTCAAAACACTTTATAAAGTCCATGTTGGTATTTTGTATCATTAAATATGCCGTGATAAATGGTCCTGATGAATGCTCACCGTTATTCTTCATGCACTGGCGTACTTAGCAAAACATATATTCGAATTCTGAGCATAAATGCCACTGTAAATTTTCTTTCCTTATCATATTATTTGGAACAGTCGACAAATATTTGTACATCATGTGCCCATTTTTAACACAAAATACTTCAAACAGACTATCATACATCATTTTGCAAAAGGCAATAAAAATACATGCCTTCTACTATGTTGCAGTTGTATTAACCTTCATTTTAAAGAAGTAAAATGATGGTGTGATACATTTTAAAGAAATCATTCATTATATTTCATTAAATATTAATGAGAAAGTCATTAAAGAAGCTATAAACCTTCATCATCGGCACAATCTTAGTAAACATTAGACTCATGCAGAAAATGCTCCAAACGAAGCAGAAGCAATATGCACCAATTCTGTTACTAACTTACGCAGTATCATATACTTGATAACGTTGATAAAAAATGGTGCCACAAAAACTACACTCTGCATCACATTATATTGTATGATATGTATGTGCTTTCAATTAATAGTAGAAATAACGCCATTTTTTGCAAAAAAGTAGAGTAAAATGGGCCAGAGTGCATAGAATGAAAAACAGAAAATACTTAAAGAGATCTAAAAATGATGAACATCAAATTCAATGCGACATATTCCCCTTCATATATGATCTCAAAACGATATCACCAGTACTGTGAGTAGAAGTGGAAATGGATAAGGAAGAAAACATAAAATAAAGCAAAATATATGAGGGTAATTTTTATGATGTTAGTTGTCTATACTATCATGATGGAATGTGCCGCAGTTTGCTTTAGCATTCAATGAAGAGTCAAGAGGTATCGGTAACTACAGCAGATACGGAGAGAACTTATATTTTTTTAAACGATGGTTCAGTTTTTTTAGTATGGAATTATGAGGGAGTTGCTGAAAGTGAGTCCGTTATACACAAAAAGTAATATTGATGTGACAAGACCTGCTCTTTTGAAATGCAGCGAACAATGAGGCAGTCGTAGAGTGCAGTAGAAGTAGTGGTAATAATAAGTAGCAGTATTATCATCATCTTTTATGAATGTATAATGCATATTACATGTGCGTATATAGTAATATTTTGGCAAAGTGAAACATTTCAGAAAATAAATGAGCCAGGACACATGTTCCCATCGAAAATTCAAGGAAAATACCAACAAACTATTCATCTGTGGTTAAAAGAAATTCACCCTGAAACTAATATCTCTTCACGTCAGCAGTCTTAATATTATGTGTTGTGCAATATGGAAAAAACTATGAAACTCTTGCCTTTACCGTTTCTTTTCTGCTTAAATGCATGCACGAACCGTTAACTGTTCTCCACAAGGAGCAGTAATAGAAGAATAAAAAATTGCATAATGAAGTGAATGGAGCAAGTGTACATTTTATGTGGGTATTTATGGACGTGTGTGTGTAACTCCGTTTCTTTCGTTCCCACTCACTCTGAAAAAAGAAGGTACGCTACGTAGTATACCTATGTGTACATGTTTAATACCCAGATATATCTCAAGATGATGTGATGATGATAAGTGAAAGTGCAGGAAATATATGGAGCAAAGTTCTTTTTCTCGGGGAACTCGGCACTTTACGGGTTACCTACTTCTTTACTACTTTACTACTACTTACTACAAATGCTACACTACCGCTCAGCCAGCAAGTTAAGAAGAAAAGATGGGGGATACACCCATGAAAATTACTTGCGTTTTTACCTTATTCAACTATGTGTTACACATCACTACCACCACTTTTACTACGACGGACGACTACTACAACCACCACTCTTATAATATGTATGTACAACCACTCCTTGTTATTACTATTACTTTGGTTAAACTTACTTGTAGATCGACTTGTAAGGCTCTCTACTCAAAAGCCTCTGTTTCCTTTTTGCATGTGTGATGGGATATCATCACAAGAAAGGAGGAGAAGCAGAGAGAGAGAGAGAGAGAGAGAGAGAGCCGGTATCAGGGATAAAAATACATACGTGCCTCTATTAAGCATCCTGAGATGAAACACGTAACACGTATGTACAGGAAACGCTTGTGCAAAACGTATAAGATTGGCCCTGTGACTCGACTCTGCTTGCTTCTAGCTACAACTACTACTATACTGGCAGAGAGGCATCAACTTAAGCTACTCAAGTCAGTAGTAATAGCAGTAAAGTTCTGAAAGTGAGTAGTACAGAGATAAAAATGTTATATCTTTCCCATTTCATTTATAAGGTTCATCCATTTTGCAGTCAGCACGGTCATTCACGAAACGCTTTTGCGTATGATGGTGATGATGATGTTATTGCTAAGTAGTGTAACTACATACACATCCTTGTATCGCCAGCCACCTCCTATATACCGGGTTAAAAGACACGAAGACACGGCATGCATGACAGTTTCTTGGAAAATTATACTACGACAACTACTACATTTTCCCATTAGAGATAAGGAAAAACATGAAAATGAAAAAAATATGAAATGCTTTCTTCATTCATTTTACTCTTCTTCCAGTAGTAGTATAATATCCCGTTGCCGACGTTCGTGTTTTTGTGTGTATACAAACCTACTTCCCATGTAATGTGCTGACGTTTTTGTATGTACATTTTCCTCACACACAAAAAAACGAACGGGGAAGATAAAAAGCGTAATAATATGCATAATAAAAATAACAGAAGACAGTTTTTAATGATTTCTGCTGAGTGAATGCCTGCAAATACATCGATGAAAAAATTAATGAATTTTCCAGGTACATGAATCTTTTACAATTACTGCGTATATTTGCTGGGGCGATGGAACGAAAGAGAAATCATAAAATACTGAATGTGCGTACTCATAAAAATCATGTTTTACGCAGTGTGTCTTGTACTAGAAACAGCAGCAGCGTTCATTTCCACTATTTTTGTTGTGTGTAAATTGTAAATCCACAACACATATTGAAAATACCATGTTTTTCCTCTAAAAAGCTGCTCCATTAAGAGCGACACAAATAAAAGCCAAGTAACATGAGCATTACTTTAGATTTATCATTTCATGTATTTCCTCCTTTTCTCGTATGAAAATAGTCTTCCATTTTCTCTGAAAAAAAACACTGTCTATGCTTGCCTCTCTGAGAGTGTACTTGTATGCTTTCTTTTTATATTCTTTTGCGGTATGTTTCAGGACGTGTGTGCTTCGACTTTCATGACTCATTCAATCTCTTCTCTGCATGGAGTGGTGGTGGTGGTATGTGTGCTTGCATGACTTTAAGTACACACTAGTGCTCATAGTGCTCACTCCAAATGCAATGCACATCCTTATTTTTGTGGCGGTGGTGTGATGCGATGAGAACATAAGCACATGCATGGGCACATATGGGTCTCCTATTTTACGTGCACGAGTATTTTTAATGCTTGCTTAAGAATTGAGCGAGAAAGAAGATGTGTTTTGCGTAGGCATATTACTTTACAAAACTGTAGCGGAGCGAGTAAAGTGTGCACTGTGCGGTGGCAGTCAGCAAACTCATTCCGTAGAAAGAAAGAAGGAAAAAGTTATAAAACCGGGAATTGAACGTGTAATTCATAAAATTGTAAAATATACATTTTTTGTGAGGAGAGTAGAGTTTCTCTCTTGTTTGCACAACCCTCGTTGAAAAAATTACATTTACTTACTTATGCACACAACCAGACAGATACAGAGGCTGGAGGCATGTGGTAGAGAGAAGTCAGTTAAGCATATGTATTCATGATGCACACACGCATCACACACATCATATTCATATTACGCATATTTGCACTACTCTAATATTCAACAATCGCGATCCTCATCGTCGACATCAGTATAGCGCAGTGGTAAGTGTAACAATACAAGACAACCATTTCATATACACTCCCCTTCATCATGACAATTTCCGAAATTTGTGTTGTACGGCTCATTGAGGAAGGATGGAAAACGTCTACCATATCATATTCAACCAGTCAAGCTTCCTTACGGCCTGAGTACATGTACTTTGTACAGTTTTTTTACATTCTGCGTATGATAATGATGATAAAAATAATGGGAATGGGAACGTTAAAGAAAGAAGAAGCAGAGCATAATAATATTCATGTTTAAAGGCATTTACCAGGGGCGGGGTGAAACGCCATTAAGGAGTACATGAGTACTTCTACTGGCAGTATATTTAAAAACTAACAATGACGGTAATGTGGAAAAATATGCTATGGAGTATGGAAGCTTGGAACATCGTAAGGGTCCCATTTTTACTGCAGGAAGAAGGACGTCATTATAACATGACAGGGTTCCATTTTAATGGTAATTGTTTTCTCATTTTCTTTTTGAGAGGGAGAGAGAGAGAGAGCATTTGCTATTTATTAGGGAAATTTCCTTACTGTACACGCCCGCCCACGTTAAATCCAACCGTTTTTCATGGATTTCCCTTAACAATTGCAAAATGCCTAACTAGATGTTTATTAGAGTTATATGATTGTGTACAAAGGATATTTTTTTGTCTTGAACAAACTCATTCAGTTCGGCTTGACATGATTGAGAGCATTTAACTTTATATAATTAATATACAACTATGCCCGTGTCCAGTCCTTTAATTTAAACTGTTTTTAAATACTGTATTTAATCAAATTCACATTCTACCAAAAATGCAATCATTGTCGGTGTATATTACTTATTCTACGCACACATGAAAGCATATTCATCAGAGGTAACAGGTATAGCCATGATGCGTAATACACGTATTAGCAAGCAAATGAGGAATTGGAAATAGCAAAGAAACTCGTTAAAGAGCTACGAAAAGGACGATTCTTAATGTTGTCACTAATGAAATATAATGATTACTCATTTTATGTTACACATCCACCGCACCACTCACTCCGTTACTCATTACCTTACTTTTCAGAACGACCATATCACACATTTCTTTGGTATTTATCATTTTTGTTATGCAAGCGTTCAAATTATGTCTATAGGCCATAATTGTAAGCATAGTTACATCATTATGTAATGTCTTTTGTGCTTATGACCTGCGATGATAATACGATATCGATATACTGCCCGTCCATATTATTTAAATTTTTGCCCACTTGCAGCTTAGGCAACAAAACCTGGATGGTCGAATTTACTAACAAATGTATCGCCATAGCAAAATAGCTGCTAAGCCGAAGCTTGCAAAATAGTTACCAAAAATGTAAGTGCAGTGAGCAATCGTTTACTTGGACAGTTGAGTCGAAGTTGAATAACTTTGCTTATTTTTTTTACCGAAATAAGAAGGCTTTCATTTTGTGTCCTTTTTCCTAGCCATCACAGCATTACTCCCCATTACATGCATTCGTTCTCCATTTTTTTCTTCTAAAAATGGACTTTTTGCGTGCACCGAATAGTCTAAAAAGAGTTAGTTGCAGGTTGAACTAGTTGTTGTTGCTGTAGTAGTGTAGTAAATGTAGTAGCAATTTCATGTTTCTTGGATGATAATCATGCTAATGTGCAAAGCGGAAATGTGTTCTTTTTGTTTTTGAGTTCATTATATAGCATAATGTTCACATACGTAAACAGGTAGGCTTGATAGTGCTACAGTAAATAAGCTCACAGTAGGAGGCCTGACCAAAAATATTAGGCTTATTCACTTATTTCCTCTAAACCATAGCTACAGCAACAGCCTAAATTTTAATGATATTTGTGGCATAAACGTAATGCTACAAATATTTTATGCTTGGATCTAAGTAGTATACCATTTTGGTTGACTGTTATTAGCTACATTTTATCAAAAGAGACAGGATAGAAAGAATG
This sequence comes from Sinella curviseta, assembly GCA_004115045.4. Classification (NCBI taxonomy): domain Eukaryota; kingdom Metazoa; phylum Arthropoda; class Collembola; order Entomobryomorpha; family Entomobryidae; genus Sinella; species Sinella curviseta. The sequence goes on along the minus strand of CM023202.3, from coordinate 20,176,478 downwards.
GAAGCAGTAGGAAAAAAGCTTGATAACCCAGCCAATATGAAACTTCAATGCAATGCAACAAATAGCAAATACAACTTGGTGTATAGCTATAATATGTTATATATACACTTTTTCATTGTAAACCGAAAACATTGCAAAGAGCCAAACGAGTGGTATTATAGTATATTATATAATATGTACTTTGCTTGCTTAGGTTTTTTGGGTATCGCGTTGTATATAACAAATAATCTCTCGGCATGGCCGCTAAAAATTGGGATTCCTTCAAACTCATAAATATGGATTTCAATAAAGACCATTCTCACTAATGAACCTTACACTCAGAGAGAGACAAAAAAAACTCTTGTTTATTATTCTATCTCTCCCCTGAAATAAAAAACCACACCGTACCGGAAAAGCAATTACACTTTTAGTGATTACTATCAAATTGGTAAAATTCCACAATTACAATCAGCAAAAACTCACGTAATCCGGCTTCAACTACTATACTGCTATCATCATCATTGTCACCCAACGCTACTTTCATGTCAGGTAGATATCAATAATACTTCCCTCCTATGTACATATATGCTGGTTTGTATCGCTCTTCAACCTATTGTTTCTTACGTCATACACAACCGAAAACATCAACAAGCTACTGTAAGCTGAGCATGTAGTGTTTTAGTTGAGTGAGTTGTGTTGCGACGAACGATAAAAATGAATAAAAAAATGCTAATTCCTTCATCGACTTAATGAATTTTTTACGAAGTGCAGAAACCATGTACGTACGTTTTCCCTGCTATATTCCATCACGTTTTTACTAGTTTTCCTGAACATCATCGTACACCGTACAAGGAGAAAAATACAGAAGTAGAAAACAACTTGCACGATGATTAAAGTTATTACGACAGGTAATCATAATAACCGTGTCTGTGTTTCTCCTCTTCTTCCCTTCTTTTGTTCGATGAGTTTTTTATTATGCTTCTTATCGCTTGTTGATGGTTCGTGCCGGTGAATACACAAGCATTACTGATTAATGTGTGGTGTTCCTGTGTGAACGGTTTCTCTAGACAGCCTGACTACTTATTATCATCATATGTACAACGTGCATTATGCATGTAAATGTGTCTTTCAAAATGGTTGCGTTGCCCTCTCGCTAGTCTTTCGTTGTTGCCGGTTTAAAAAAATAGTGCGCACACGTGTTCAAAATGTACGCTTTGGAGAATAGTTTCATACTATATTGCATGAATAGCAAACCCTTAATTAAAGCTGTATCATCAACGTTTAAATATTTTATTGGAAGAAACATTATTTCGAACCTCTCTGTGCCCTTGAAAGAGTTGGACAGTAACCGTAATGATTTCAAGGAGTTGTGGGATGGAACAAACGTCTTAGATTTAGTATTATTGAAATAATATCCAAAGAAAATTTAGACAAATGTCTCCATGAAAGGTCACAAACAAACAGAGAAAGCAGGTGATATGCTTCTTATGACGATAACGCTTTCGCACGCTCGTACCTACCGTAATGTCGGTGTTGGTAACTGTCACCCCTTCTCCAATGACGTAATATGTCCAGCTGCCTCATGCTCATTTCTCAAATGTTAAGAAAAAAGGAGAAATTGACACTCTTACCTGAAACAAGAAACAAAGGTATACATTAGTGATTTTTATATTTTCACGGTTTACTTTTGATGATGACGATGATGCCAATTACTATGGGTTATATATACGCAATACACACAAATGATCTATAATCATCCAAATTCATTACTGATTCATATGCAATAATAATGATACTCCTGTATGGAATGATGATTATTGGAAAATGAAAGTAAAAATGAATGTATATACTTTTACATATATTCATTTGGTGCATTTATATAACATGCATTGTGCAATTCAATGTATCCGGATACGAATAGAAATATATTTAGCTACATAGCAATGAGTTAAAATGGGAGCAATATCATTAGCCTGAATCCGAAAAGTATTATAATATGTGTTTACACCCTACGCAATTTGGGAATAAACGTGCAAATGTAAGCACTGATTAAGCCTACCCAAATCAAAACTCTGGAATCAATCAATACCATCCATTCTCGTCCCTTTTGATGTTTGCAAGTCTCTCCAAGCTAGTGTTCATTCACTAGCAAGCAAGCAAGGAGAGAGGGAGAGATTGTTGTAGCGTGTTAACATTATTCATGATATATCATGAATACATAGGTATTATAGTGGCTCTATTCCACAAATATGAATAGTTTTCTAGTGAGATTATGCTTTCTGGTCCATTTACTTGGTGTACTCACCACAATGAGCTCATGCTCTCCTCTACCAATAAAGTGAACTGGCCGACGACTGCAAGAGTGGTAGTATCTTCAAAACCAGCGTAAATGCTATAAAGTAGAATGTTTTTGTTAATCTTTCCAATATATGAAGTGCGTTTTCATGTGCGCATTGAGTAGGCACTGAGAACATGATTGCTTCACCGAGACGCGAGAAACAGCGTGAGAGACCAAGAGTGTACGCCGTAAAAGAAAACTCGGCACAACTTTTATAACTTTCCCCCTTCAAGTATGCATACCACCACCACCACTACACAATTACGATTGATGCTAATACAACAAGCCTTTCTCTTTCTGTTGGAGCCAGCACCATTAATGTCTATGCCGTTTACCTAAAGTACAATGATTATATTGCCGGCAAAGAGAGGAAACGAGAACGAGAGAGAGTGAGTGAGAGGGAATTTGAGTACTTGCACTCTGTGCCTCTGGGCATTTCACTTACAGAGAGAGACCGAGTGCGTGTGTAGAAGGATAGTAGATGGATAGGGTGATTGTATGGATGGATAGAAGCATGGAGATTAAGTTTAACAGTGCGCTACTGTAAAAGCACCGCTCAGTCTCTCGTTGGTGTTATTAAAAGCTTTATAATTTATCTCTACTGGTAAATTTTGATGTGCAATGCATGCCTTGTGGTCATTTATGTATGTATACAATATGCATGCATATTATGTTCGAAAATGGAAATAGAGAGAAAAACTACACAGACCATAATTCCTCTCTCTCGCTATTTCTCCTGTTCTACATGTTTGGAATCTGACTTGTTCTCTATATCCGTAAGAATATCACCAGATGAGTGTCCAACATTATACTTTTATCTGCTAAACATGAAATATAAGCGCGTTCTGCATGTAAAGTATTATTTATAATGCAGAAATGAATGTATCCCGACATCTTCAAACGTCCACAATAGAGCCGACCGTTGTCTGTATTTATGTATGTATGTTGTTTTATGTTTGAATAGGTATGTCCATAGTCCTCTTGCGATCATTCATCATTCAACCGCATATACCAGAGACAGCTTATCCTGATAGATGGACACACACCGCCACTACCGAGAGAGTGTGTACCATCCCCCAACAACTCGTATCACCGCAGTCGCTATTCGCTAGTCATGACATATCGTATAAAGATACCAGGAGAAAGGAGAAGTGCAAAGTCCATAATTTTGAATCCTAGTATTATTCTGTTGCTAAATGAGCTACATTTAATGTTGGATGAGTAGTGAATGAGTGACAGGAAAAAAGAGAAAAAGCCGCTACCAATGCCGATATAGTATTTAGTCATTTTATTATTATATATATACGAGATTATATATGAAACACCTACTTTTTGCAAACTGACTCAATGACTCTTATTTCTACAGATGAAATAAAAATTAATATTCTTAAGTGGTCCATAGCGCTGTAATCTTTCACCAAAGCACAATCATGTAGTTGCATAATATACAAACTATGAATCTGACAAGCCATCAAACCTGGGTAAAGTTATATATTTTAGCAATGTGATATTGATCAGAATGATCAAGCTAAAATTAGGTGTATTTTGTCCACTGTGTGGAATGTGTAAATATTATTGATTGGTTTCATTGGCAGCATTTATACATACCGTAAATCCTCTTATAAACGCAGCTGCGTTCTTTACGCAGCGTCAAAAATTTTCCCCGAAAACGCAGCTGCGTTTATTAGAGGACTGCGTTCATTAGAGAGCTGCGTTAAACACAAACTTAGAAATTTCAGGCAAAAAATTGTTCCAATAATCAGAAAATATTTGATTTTATTGCATATTTTTACACATTTTTTGGACTGCCACTCAATAAAACCCATGTTTCAATTGCATATTGTACTGTGTATTCAATAATTCAACCATAATTATCGAAATTTGAAGGATAGTATTCTGTTTGAATGCCTGGTTTTCACATATTTCAAAAACTTAGCCCGTTATAATGAAAAATCTGCTAAACCAAGCACAACGTTACTAAAAATCATTGTTCCAAAAATTTTGGGGCTGCGTTTATTAGGGGACTGCGTTCATTACGTAGAATCGAATTTTTTTTCGGGGAACGCAGCTGCGTTTATTAGAGGACTGCGTTCATTAGAGAGACTGCGTTTATAAGAGGATTTACGGTAAATGAGATTGTGCACCATGCACCCTATTCCTTCTAAACAAAAAACATTACTGTTTGGAGTATAGTGTGTAGTTAAAAATATGCACCATGAGAAAACTACCATCGTCATCATCATCAACATATTGCATGACTTGTTTTTATCAACAAATTGTATTCACATCAACGTAAAATACCTATCCCGTCATCGTGGCCATCATGTATATTCATGTATTTATATTTGTGTAGATGTCAAAAGAAATCCATGTAATTTTCCGTGCTTTTCATCAATTCAATACCTTCTCATTTGACTTTTTCATTCAAGTATCAATCATTTCGGATTTCAATCAGTTTTTTTCTCTTCTTGTTTCAACCCTCCCTATCTTTCTCTCTCTTCAACACGTACTGTTTCTCTATACCATATTATTATTTGTTTCACTGTCCATGTGTACTAATACGATTGTGAAAAGGATGATGTGGCTGCTGATTTGAATTAAAATCCTTACAATTGATGATGATGCATTTAATAATAATAACAATAATGAAAAATAATAATAAAATAAGAATCAATCCTTGAGGCAACAGAAATTTACTATTCACTCAAGGACAACTGTTTTTCAGAATACCTTTCTAAATATCCCAGTAAAGCAAGCCATAACGTCAAGAAATTGTGTTGGATAAATTCTAAGCTTCATTGGTTGTGCGCCTAATATATACGCATCAGAGAGAAGAGAATGGATAAAGTGTAAACTCTTCCATACAGAAGCCAGATGATATTTTATACAGCTTGAAGCGCTATCGTTTGAAAAAGTGTACGGGTACCTACTTCTCCTGTTCATACATATTCATGGAACATAATGTATCATTTTTGTTATTACCATTGCCCTTTGAAGTAGGCATTCATTTGTTCGACCTCCAAGCAAAATTTTACATCTTCCGTTTGTCTCCTCTCTTTGTCTATCTCCATTTCTTTGTCAGTTTCGATTTTTCTTTTCAATTTTACAGTACTACAGTAGTAGCCGGAAGAAATATCAAATCAGAGTCGACAGTAGCTTCAGAAACAGCACCCGCAGTCGTCGCAGATTATAATTCATCCATCCAACTACTGCTACTATCACTATCACCACACTGAAACTAGGTAACGTACATTTCAAAATCAGTGAGGAGCCTTTTCAAATGGCGATGGTGATGATGATGGAAAAGATGATCATGATGATTACGATGACGACAATGAGATAGATGATGAAAACCCAGTGGGAACCCCATATTATGTTACTATGTACAAAAAAACGTCCTTCCATCTTTCATTTTCTCCTCCTGAAAAGCAACAGCAGAAGCTACCTACAAGGCATATAGGTAATCTTTGGTTCATTGTTTGTAACCACGACTATTATGCGTAATTACCATGCTCAAATAATGCTTAATGACATACGATAAACACGTACTACAGTAGTGGCAGTGTAGCAGATTCATAAGTGTGTGCAACAATGGCATGGAAAGAAGAAGACGAATCAGATATATACGATGAAACACCACCACCGCTGCCACCATCCCCATATCATCATCAGCATCAGAGCAAAAGACTCAGAGCAGGCAGTATGAAATGGCACAACCCATTCCTTCTTCTTCCCCAGAAAAAAAATCTTTGGAATCTTTGAAGAGCCTCTTTGTAAGATTTATGCACGTGTGACAATCCAGATTATATCTCTTCACTGTACACGTCAAGACTCAAGGCTAACCATATAGGACACTGACTGACAACGCTGGCTTATAGTTACTTTACTACTCCTTGCTTTTTGTTTAGTACTGGCTGAGTGAGAATTCAACGACTATACTATACTGCAAAACTATTCACGGATATACTTACATGGCATATCTTAGCATCTACGTTTGTTCCTTTCAAATTAACCCCAACCTAAGCTTTCACATTCTCCATTGAAATAAAAGTTAGTCTGTTTTCACCTATACACTCTTATTATGCACAAACTTCATGTGTCTTTTCTTGCCTAGCATGTACCAAAGTACGCCATAAGGCAACGTATGCAGCTTCTCAACTCCAAGCCATTCTTTTTTTTCTCTCTCTCTAGGATTCTTCTTAGATTTCCCTTTTCGTGACAACATTTTCTATGAAAATACATTTACAGACAAGACATTCTTCAGAAAAATGTAGGAGACCAAACGAAAGGTTAAACGAAAGAGGAAAGGTTACAACATGAGAGGCTTTTGGGGATGAGACGACAGTAGTATGTATGTTTTTTAACGAAATAGCAAGCAGAGTTTGTTTGTTGATACAAGTTACAGTTACATTCCTTCACAAAAATTCAAGAACCAAGCAGAATACTTTTTTTTTGCAGATATGAATTCACCATCTACTTGGCTTGTTGCATAGATAATCTATCAGAAAATAAATCTGGAATGGAATTGATGATCTCTTACAATGTTTCTTTCACTTGCACAAACTTTTTGGTGGTGGGTGTACGAACTATATTTGAGCATTGTACAGGAAATGGTAGAAAAATGTAAAACCTACAAAAATTGGTTCAGTCGGATCATATCTATTTAGCCTGTTGTCCTTGAATAGCTACTTCATGGATTAGTTTCATGAGGCTGAGAAAGGCCCCAGGTTTAGTGTTAATGCCGTCTACCAGCATCTTTAAAATATAAAATTTATACAACTCAAAAGAACGAGTGTTTGTCTGACGCAGAGTAACCCCTGAGATGTAAATGTTAACGTAAATTTATTACCAATGAAAAATAAGTGAATTGTGTTTGTGCTTCCCAAGTATTTTCATTGCTCTTGAGAAAAATATAATAACTTTGCTCCGTCGCTGGCTGTACGATGTGCGATGCATACCTATTAACCATATTTCGTGTATTGTTCAGGATGAGAATAAGCAAAAATGTTACGTGTGTGTGCGCTCTTCTCGTAGTCATCTCATTTTTCCTTTCTGTAAAAATATTCCAATCATTTTAAATGAAGAAGAGGGATCCGAGAGGACAAAGTGCAGGAAAAGACATTGGAACAAGTGTGCACGAAAGCATCTCTCTCACAAAACACATGTACATATTCTTCTTTTTTCTCTTCCTGCTGCACGTTCCGATGGAATCAAGACAAGGCGACTGACGACAGACAGATATGTTCAAGCAAGTAAAGTCTGCACACAGGCATTTAAAGTTTCAAAGGAGAAAAAAAATCTTTTGCAACACAAATAGGAGAAGACGACAAGAAGAATGAAACTTGGAAAAGAGTGAGAAAAAGCGGAGTGGGAAAAAATCCTTTTTTAAAAAGTGAAATCCTTGCTGCAGACAGAAGAGCACACACACAACTCATCAAAGTCTTGTAGTGTTTTACTGCATTATATAATCTTTCATCCGACATGAGTGAGTAGTAATAGTAAGGCATTACTACATCTTCTGCTACACATTTTTTTCAGGAAAACTAAGAGCTGACTAAAAACCCACAGGGAAATTGTTCATGTTGCTACTACTGGATGCTCTAGCATAAAAGATGTACATCACACTTTAAACAAAGTAGACTATTAACATGAAGGTGTGCACACTAAACTTATTGTAATAAAATGTGTCCCAGTAATGTTTTCTCTAGATGTAATATTTGTGTGCATATATAAACGTGGAGAACAGTAGTACAGAGATACGATATTGTGATAACGCGCGGTGATGACGATTGCTGATATGAAATTCCTGTATACTCTCGGTATATATACGCTTGTAAAAACGAGCTCGCAATATTACGCTGGCGTATTGGAATTTGTGGAAGAATTCAAATAAAATGATGTGCATGCTTGCTTACACATAAGCCGACACATGTGTATATACATATGTACATGTGTGTGTACAACTTCTTACATAAAAGTCGTTGAGAGATGAGCAACTGCTCTTTTCTTCTTCTTTTTCTTCTTCTCTCTCTCTCTCTCTCTCTCTCTCTCTCTTCTCTTTAGCCTTTTCATCATCCATCGCGTTGGATCCGTGCGACAGCATCAGCAAACAAGCCAACCAGCCAGCCGGTTTTTGCTTGCCTGTATATTTGCTGTTCCTTGTAAAAGCGAAAGCTTAGGAAAGAAGCGGCATCAGGAAAAGTAGCGTAGCGGAGATAAAAAATAGATATTACTAAAAGTGATGTGCAAACTTGTATAAGTATATGTTTTCACAGATTTTGTGCCTCCTGCTACTAATACTACTCCTGCTGCTCCTGTTTGAAAAGATTTCTTAGAGATGCCAAAAAGGGTTGGGCTGTCACACGTCCTGCCAGTCCTTTGTCATGAACCGCTTGAATGACGCAAGAAGTAGAGGAAATTTTTCATCGGTCAAATTAGTGAAGAAAACGATGAAGAATCATAAAAAGCAAGGGCATAGTAAACAGGATATTGTTGAAATTTGAAAAGCGTGTGTGTGTATTTTCGTTTTCCTTCTAGCGTCTGAATAATGTTAGAGAATGTTACGTTTCCACAGGCAAATATTAAGAATGATTAGCCAACTCATCGTTTCATTTATGCTTCAATCGTATTAGTTGGTAAATCATAGATTATCGCCTGTGCAGAAAACGAGACAATTTAGGAAAAATACATTATCATCAGAACAGAAATAAAAAAGAATTAAAAGTGTACAAACTAATCGTAAGTACCTAAGCATTCATGCATTACTTTTAAGTGAATACTCACTCCTGGGCTTTGTTCTCCTAGCATCAAAAAATGCCGCCGCCAACTCCATCAAAAAATGGAGCTATAAAGCTCACCTACCACCTATTTAAGTAATTGAAAGCTTACAAAGTTACGTAAGTGGATTCCCTGGCGAAGAAAGTCAATGAATGTGAGTACTTTTCACATATACCAACTTTTTTTCTATTATCAGTTCATCTGCTGAGTGAGTGTACTGATAATAATTTCACTGTAATATATAAGTAGTAAACAGTAGTTTATTTTTAAACGAGGGCAGATATGTATTTGGTTTTCATTTCATAACGTGTTTGCTAACGTATGTTGAAACTTTTTAGACCAGACATGAGCATCAACCACCCCTCACATTCACTTCTTTCACAACTCCTCTTGCAAAGAGTGATTACTCTTTTGCCACTATTACCACCCACCAGTACCACGAAATGAATTTCGTTGGTGGCACCTCCGTCCTTCCTTCTTGTTACCGAACAATAGTCTCCTTCATAAAATAGCGAAACTGCATACAGACAGACTCTTTGCTGACAGACGTATTGCATAATAATAATCAATTGAATGGATTCCTGATCTGGAGCGGAGCTTCTTTTCACAGAAAAATATCGCTGATATTATAGGCAAATTTGTTTGTTTTGTCGGCTTTCTCTGCATGTACAGTTTCCTTGAAACTATTTGACGTATAAATATTAATGTTCTAATTTATTTGGAGTTTTTCATGGCATCGCTATTCCTTTTGCGGTCAAGTCAGTTTAATCTAAAGAAAGCCTTCATCGGTATTCAATCTAAGAACAATAAGGTCTTACTTAGTGGAAAACGTAAACTTTTACTCTTAGCGGTATCACATCATTAAAATGTTTCGTATTAAGAAAATGGATATGAAAGATGAATGCTTTTGCTTCTGTTCTGAGTGAGTCACTATTTTTTGTTATCCCCAAAACAGCGGTGGTGGCGGTCTTATCACGGAGTTCCGTTATGAATGGTGAATTTATGCTGAATGAATGAAAATCCTTTTTGTATATATCACATATGTTTACCAGGGTTGAATTAGCTTTCTCCTAAACTGAACTCACTCACTCTCGGTGAGTGTATATGTGTATGTGAGCCAGTTAGTATTTTTATATTGCTTTGCTTGGTTCATCTTTTTTCCTTATGCTTGCCAGCCTGCCAGCCGAATCATCAATTTGTGTCAAGAAAACTGCAAGCTGTTTCTCTCTACTCCTTCTCCTGGTCGGAATAGACTTCCGGTTAAGAATTTCAAAGCAGGAAAGCCCCTTCAACCATTTCCTCTTTCTCTTCATTTTTGACCATTTTTCCTTTCTCGTAGTGGTGGTGTGGCTCGGCAGCGGCAGCAGTAGTTTTGATCGTGGTGCTTTTAAGCATGCTAGCGTTGTTATACCGGCAAAAAAATGGAGCGAGAGAATAAGACCAGAGAAAATAGAAGAATGAAAAATGCAATCCTCCGTCCAACTCCACTACCATCACCATTACTATTCTTTCTAAACGATTCGTGTAATATCAAAATGCACATTGTAGTAATATATTCCAGCTCTACTACATTACATATTATGCACAAGTATTATATATGATATATTACTTAACGTCATATACATACATACAGCAAATAAGCATATGCATGCATGCACGTCAGAATGAAAGAAGAACACCACCACGGCCAAAACTAATGGTTAAGCTGCTGAGCCGCAAGAGTAATATATCAAAAAATCAGGCGCAGATGGGCTTATTTGTAATCATTACCGGTTGGAAAAATAGCATTAAAATGGTAGTTTCTTCTTCATTTTCTTCTTACAAAAAATGCTACACTCTCACTATCCTCCTGAATCCTGTCTGCCACTTTCACCGACACTGCTAACATACGCATGCTATGCCATACAAACAATCCAAGAGCAGCAGCGCACGAGAAGCCATCATACTCACATTCATTGCATTATGTACCGCGTGGATGTTATACACTTTCCCAAAGTACCTACTTATGCAATAATATGAGATGCAGTAAAGAAATGATACCACTCCCCTTTATACCATCTATATAGTACATATGCAGTGTTCATTTAAATATTACAATGGATTTTTTTTCTTCTGTTTTTTCGCCAAACGGGATAAAAATTCATTTTACTTGAAAATGGCTTTACTGCCGCTACTACTAGCACGATAATGTAACAAACACTTTATTCCACTCCACTACCACCACCTCTGCTACTGCAGTTTATAGTACCATTGTATTCAGAATATTTTCTCCATTTACTCCACTCTTATTCTCTGTTTTTGTCAGCTTTGCAGTATGTTGCAGTTTTGCCTCGTACGCATTTAAACCATTTTCTCTCTCATATTCTGATTTTCTTTTTGCTCCTGTTTACAAAGAGAAAGCAAGAAAGGATTCCAATTTCTGTGTCTCTTCCTGTTATCAGTTATCTTTACGCTCATAGTAGAAGTGGTATTATCCTATTATCTATCTGCATCAAAACAGTGCGGCAAGGGTTGTGGTTCCTTACAAAAACCTTTTTTTTTCTTGTGCAATTTTCGAAAAAAATCTCGATTCTCGTACATCCACCTACATCTGCTGGAAAATATGCCCGAGACACAGTTAAAAGAAAGATTCAAAAAGGGACGGTTTACAAAAGTCACATTTATAACAACCACAGAGGTTGCAGGGAATAGATAAAGAGAAAGGAAAAAAAAACGATGGAAAACTTGCAGTGTTCATCCGACAGTGTCCATCTTAGTTTTTTAAAAGATAGGATATTCGGGATGAGCATGAACGAGGGATAAAAGGATCTATGTGGAACATGCTAGGATACATAATGCATTATATTTCACAAACTACACAAGGCCAGGATCACTGAGATCTGTGTTTTTAAGAAAAGAAATAACCCAGGAGCTGTATTATATTGGAAAATATTTCCACTTTGTAAAAAGTAGCTGTGCAGGGTGGTACGGACGACGGCATTATTATCATGTAGGTATGCATCTTTTCTACTTGTGTTTCTGCTGTAGAAGAGGATTGTTTGTTATCCATTTCATGTATATATTGCCAGGAGTGGTAAAAAATGTATTTTTTTCTATTCTTGTTGTCCGTACATGGGATGAGAAAAAGGAGAAGGATGCTAAGAATGGAATGGTGGAAAAGAAGAAAAAAATGTATGAAAAAGAGACAGTGAAAAAGTACCCACAACAGCTCGTAAATCACACTGTGAAAGAAATCTTATGAACAAGACATCGATCACTACCAATCGATCAACTGACATATCCTTTCACATGGACACAATATAAAAAGCCTGCACCCTTGCACGTATGAGCACATATTATACATATCTACATGCTCTCCCTATACCCTTTTTGCTATCTGTGCTAACGTAAGTATGTATTTAATGTAGTGTATGCTGTACTCACATTTCACGTAAACTTTCTCTTTTGTATGGTGCAAGCCCAAGTGCGTGTCTGCTTAAGTGTGTGTGTGCAGTGTAACATCCATGGTACATGAGCATGACGCGTCTTCCCTTTCATACAATTTTTCTGACTGTTTTTACCTTTTATGCTTCCTCCTCCTTCAAGTTTCAATCATTTTGTACATGCAAACAGAGAAAAAATGTGGACGAAAAGCGTACATTAAAATGTAAGTCTACTTATGAATAGCCTTGCTTTGCTTGATGCTGAAAGAAAAGTTTGCTCATACTTCTGATGTCGGTGGTGGTAGGATCACAAGCCCATATATTTATGCATTCACTCATCCATTTCATGCCAAAGGTAAATAGGTATTTCGGTTCTCTTACAGAGAGTTTTTTCTTGCCGTTTAGAAAAAAGAAGAAGTTTAATGTAAGACAGGAACTGGAGGAAAATTATTTAAATGTTTGATAGAATAAATGAGGTATTTGTATGCAATATTTATTCGAACATGGGTAAAACTCCTTGGACGAATTCTCCAACAGTGTGCTTTCCAATCTATTCATGAAAGGAGCACATTTTGAAGGAGAAAAGAAATCAGATTGGAGGAATCGGTAAACTTGCCGGTAAAAACGTGCACGTATAAGCAAACTATATTCACGGTAGTTATTATTTTCGAATAGGCTCAACGGCATTGTTTGGCTCAGTGTTCAATACAAACACAAAACTAGTAAGGAAACTATTTTGTTTACTGTGTCTATACGAACGCATAAAGTACGCAAGTAGAAGAGATCCGATCCAGTCCCGTGCTGCAGTAAAAGCTAAGCAGTACAATATCTATCCAGCTTCTGCGTCTCACTCATCTTGTTTCATGTTTGAACAGGAACAATTCCCCCGAGTGTCGGTTATATCAATGAATGTTCACGTCCTTTAGACAGCACAGACACATGAACACAAACAAAATAATATTATGAACTTCCTACTGTTGCGAGAGTACATGCTAATGCTCCATATGGACATACAGTGTGTGGTATATGCAGTCATAGTCATTAATGTTTAAACGCTTTCATTACACCTTTCACTATTCTCGGTAGACAATTTAGTCTCCTTTTCAATTTCCAGTTCACTGCCTACACGATATTAGGCATGTCTCCGTCGCTGTTGCTGTTGAAATGCTGTCTCCATGTTATATTGTGTAGAAGAAGCATTTTCGTTTTGACTAGTTTCAGCGTTTTTCTGTCTTGCTGACTGTCAATTTCAGGTGATCTCAACACAACAAAGGAAAAACTTAAAAAGTTGACAAGTGCCCACTGAACCAGAAAAAGTTATGAAACCTCCTTGAAGAGGACGTGGTGGCAAGCATGCATATTATTATTCCCAGTATGCAGAAAAATTTCAATTTGAAATGAACCTGCCAAAAGGGATAAATTTTACTGACGGCGAGTAGAATATGAGGTTATATGGCTTGTGCGCATTGACTATAAAAAGGTGTTAAACCAACTACACATGGCAGCAGCAAGAGTGTCCTTGGTGTCTGCGTGATTTCCCAAGACCCTTATATCCTTTATACAAACAACAACGAAACAAAAATATTCTTTAGCCTTCTTGATGAAAAAAAAGTGTTTGGATAAAGCGAAACTTGGAAGATGCAGTCTTGTATTATTCAGCTTTTGTGTATCGATAAAAGACGAGGTGTGTTGAGTTTAAAAAAAATCCTCTGACGACGACGACGACGGGGAGAAAGGAAAATCCAAAATATATTGAATCTTTGTGGTTCTTCAATTTAAATCCATCGAAAGTTGGAAAAGGAAAACATTGGAGAAGCAGGAGCAAAATTGGCAAAAGTCTCTGATACCGCAGCCACCAACATCATAATATTTGTGTAGAGAGCGTAAAAGAACGAAAAGGCAATAGGAAGGTATGCGCTCCAACTCCTAGTCGTTATACAATATTTTGCTTTCTATCTGTTTATGCATTTTGCTCTCCTTTTTACTCCATTCAGTACGTTTACTCTTCTCTCAAAAAGTACTATGGAGTGGGAAAGAGTAGGGAAAGCAAATTTAAGACTTGCGAGGAGTAAGACAAACTTGACAGTTTTAAGCCCATACCATGACATTTAGAACTTTATGGTAGTAGAGCAGCCTGTGAAAGAAAGTAAGGCATACATAATCTCTCACAATGTTCCATGCATGAGCATCATGGGATAAAGTAAAATACATGGAATAGGTAGCAAAAGTTGATAGAAATATTTCCTATTTCCTGCTTTCAAAATATCCTGCACTTACATGTTATCATAAATAAGTTCTTGTTTTAAAAATGTTAGTGACCTTAGTAGAAGCCACGGGTAGCATGCTGACCTCAATAAGTAAAAAAAGAAGAGAAAGCAGGTAAGGTGATGATCCAAGTTTGCCATTTTTCGCTTTGGAATTTATTTGGCTTCATGGCAGCATGTACATAAGATGAGGAATAGTTCAACTGTAGGTAACCAACTGCCACCAGCCATCAACGTGTACCTAAAAACCGGTAACTGAAACTAAAGAATCTCTCATCTCTTGATGACGATGACGACGAGAGGATTGCAAAGTAAATTTTGTCATTGCCACTAGCGTATTGAATATTTATATATGCATGCATACGCATACTAGGTGAGATGTTTATAAGCTCCAATATAAATGGCACACAAGAAAATCCATAATAAAAGAAAGAAAATGAAATGAGGATCGATATAGGAAGATAATAAGTTTTGTTGAAGTAGCTGTGGTGGTTGTGCTTATTCACCAGTAGTAGTCCCGTCTCTAGTTTCTCCTCTTATCGTGCTATAGGGTTGCAACTTGCAACTTGCAGTGGTAGAGTACCATGTTTCACTAGTTATTCGTCTTATAAAAGTGTATAGTGCCGTTGCCTATTTTTCTTTTTCCTCACTGCGTTCTCTCTTAGCGATGGTGGTGCAGGGAAAATGGATGGTGAACAGCAGGAGATATGCTATTTCACTGAGCTTTTCTCATCGGATCCGTCCCAGTTGACGTTCATCGCATTTGATCAACCGTACACAAAAACTACCTTGCTCAGTGTATAGTATGCATACAAGCGGGAGAAGCTAGTATGGCTCTACTACGTAGCTGTTCAAGTTGGAAATGCTGTAGTAAAGGTCGTAGGGTAGCTTTAGGGAGAAAAGATGGAATGTTTTGTTGGGTATTTGGAGAAGGACGACATCCAAGCAAAGTAGGCAAGGAGAGAGAAAAGAGACGGCCGGGGAAATGGGAATGAAGATCCTACTGAATATGTACACGTACGTACATAAAGCAGCACTTGAGCTGTACTCGTATAACGGAATTATTTGTATAGATGTGAACGGAAACTTTTCTATTTAGGTTGATTGTGCAAGAGAAAGAACCCGTCACAAGGGGTGGGGTATAGACGTAGTCAAGTTATGTACATAAATATACACATACATACTTTGGGTTTTAACGTAGGTACTTTCACTCCAGCCAGGAACGGACTCGTTCCACATTACGTTCATCTGAATGATTTTGCGAGACTGAACACAAATCTACATCTGAAGACCGGGACTCTGCTGTGCAAACTAAACCATGTGCTAGTGATGACTGGGATAGGGCAACTTTGCTTAAAGGTAGAAAAGGTATTTTTGGTTTATTTGAAATGATGCTGTAAGTATAGTAGGTTGACTTTCTCTATAAAGAACTAATACAATATACATATTTATTTATATTAGTTATATTATCGGTATGTAATATTAGCCGGTGAGAGAGGTTACTCGTATGAAAGTAGGAGGCTGGACGAAGATTTAAGAAAAAGGAACAAGAGGAATAACGAACACGCAAGTTCTTCTGCTGATCTCATACAGGAAGCATGTATGTATGTATTTATACATCCTTATCAGGCACATATTATAAGCCCAAACTTTCTCCTCTCTGTGCTCAACTTGGGAAGGGAAAAGAGTAAATTCCTACACGTATGTGAAGTGATACATATATACACACAAGAAAAGGGGCATAGCATCTGAAAGGATGAATGGATGGCAAAGTGGTACAAATTCAAGGCGAATGAGCGGTATTAAACTTTTGGGAACATATTTCTTGCAACTCTGACAGATGCTGATACTAGTGAAGCTAAAAACCGGCGGTGGTAGAAGCGATTTGCGATGTAGTAAGTGAATGCTGTTGCCTCTCTTGTGAGAGTTTTGTGTATGTGTGTGCTAACTTCATTTCATATTATTCTATTCAGTTATTTCTTTTAAAGAAGCTTAATATCGCTGAAATGTAAAATGCTTTCACTTTGTTCTTTGTCATACCATATGGATGTAGGTATATAGATACATATTATACAATTTTGTAATACGCCGTATGCTTCTACTAGTACCAGCAACAGTGCTCCAATCCTTGGAAACTACTACTACGGACTGTGTGGGCGATGTGTAGCAAGTTGCTGTCACTGCCATCACGCCTGTTTTACTTTCACTACGCGATATACGCTATACACAGATGTACACAAAGGAAACAGACATTCACAAAGCAATTTATTTATTCCTCTTTACTCGTTAGTCATTCCCGTCTGTTGAATAATAGAAGCATGATGATACACTTTGTACCTTACTATTACGCAGCTCTACGTCGAGATAACTCTATTCGGTCTGAAGGAAATAGTGTGAAACCTCATTGCGTTGCTAGCTACCAGTTATATACATAAATATATTACAAGGGCAAATCATTAGTTAACTTTTGTGCCTTTCAGTCGTAGCAGTAGTGGTATCAGAAATAACCAGACCATTTATGAGGCTGACGAAACAACTATACCTCAAATACAGCATGAAATAGATAGTGTATCAAGCAAAACAACAACTGATTTCTGTTCACTGATGTTCCGTGGCTTCCAGCTAAACGCATAAAATGCCTACTTATTTGCATATACTTTGTAGTATACTGTAATTTACATTTAGTGAACCTCGTAACAATTCATTTCTCTTTTCGAAATCAATTTTGTAATCTTCCATGGTAGAGAAAGCCCAAGAGAGCGAGGGAGCTACTGATCTCATTTTCCTACTCCTCAGAATTAAGCACACTGCGCATATGGGTCGATGTGCTGTAATGGTAGCTAAATGGTTTATTAGATCAGGTGGATAACGTTATGCAACCCACCTAGCACCACACTCCGTCGCGCCTCATTTGCTTCCCTAATAACAATATGATGAATGTGAATGTTTTCTACTAAAATTGTTTTGTCTTTCTCCTTGTCCATCGTTTAGATGGAGAGCAGGTAATCATGGTTTTATCATCATCATCGTCCTCCTCCTCATTCTCATACCATCACCAGCAAAAGTAGAGAAATATGGGTGTGCCACTCAATATTAATGTTCATCAGAGGCAGACATGCACATAAAAAGTTATTCCAAAAAACAGTCATTACATGCGAGTGGTTTTGTTGTGAATGCGAGTTCTTCCCTGCCAAAATAACTCGAATATCTATCCTCTCGTTTAGAAGAAAAGAAGAAACATCCGTAAACAAACTGGGATGGAATGGAATTCGTCTCAAATAATGCAACCAGAGTTCTAGCTCTACACTACTAGCTGGCTAGCATGAATGTGTAGCGGTGGCGGTGGTGTGATGTGTGCAAGGTAAAACAGAACCGAATGTGTATAATATAAACACGTCAGTTTCGGTTACACATCCTGTCAAGTAAATAATACACCTTTAACTCCTCTCCCTCTCGCTATTAAAACACAAACACAACACAAGTGTCTTTTCAACTTAAAGAAGATACCGAGAGGGGAAGGGTACACGCACGCAGGGTAGGTGGTATTGCTTGTTGTGGTAGTATGGTGGCAGCTGACAAATATTAAATAATTGATGATAGCTCATAAGATTCTTAAAATATTAATCAGTTTCGTTCATTCATCTCCGCCTTTGAGAATCCAATTATATTGGGCCGTGGCTATGTTTTTCCTATGATTGTACACTTATTACCCCCTCTATGTTATGTACATAGACAAATGTCGCACAAACCTATGCTTCCTCAAAGTATTTACTGCACTGCACCCCAAGAACATTCCTTTTAAGAAGACCCGGTTTTTTAATCCTTGGTGCTCTAGTTAATATTATATTAGCATGGTTGATGAAATAAACAAAGCAAGTGGAACCTATTTAGTGGCATGCCTATATATCTTCATAGAAAACGCAATAGGACCAGCGGTTGGCGACGGTGCACATGTGGCATTATCGCACTTTGCATCCAAGACGCTTTTCCAGCCAGCCAACCAGCTTTTTCTGAGCGCATCAAGCACTAATCATTACTTATCATTTGCAGCAGGACGGACGGGCCGGCCGGCCGGGAAACATAGGTGTTCTGGTATATTTCTCCTGTTATTATATTAATTTCTCGCAGTGTGTTAAGCTTATTAAGTTTCACCGGCATTATCATCATATGGCCCACCAAATGCTCACGTTTCGTAGAATGTACAAATGCACCGTATAGTGCGAATATGCAGTTCATCAAATTTTTATCCTTTGGGAACTAAATATACATGCTCATGATCATCACTATCACGTCATCATCGTCGCCATCATGAAACATGCTGACACGCACCGCAATACTATTTACTGTATCAACCTACCATATCGCGCACATTTCCTGCCTCAGCATCACGTGCTCTTTTAAAACATATTCTGGCTATACGAAATGATGGTGTGAAAATATATTACCGGAAGAAAAGGTTCAGCTATACCATTATATTATTATTATTTTGGTATACTAGATTCGTATTATCATTTTAAAAATCAACATGATTTTAATAATGCATAAAAATGCTTGGTAGGAGAACGTCATCGTCAGCCAAATGAAAAACTGGCAAGTTAAAAATATATATTACTGTAGTGTGCACCATGCCGAGAGAAAAGCTGCACGATTTCGACAAGTAGGGTCGATGTGGCCTTCTTTTCTTCGTTTTTCCGGTGAGTTCTGTTGACAAAGTAAAATGTAACTCCAACTGTGATATGTCCGTTCTATGTAATAATGATGCTGTTGTTGGTGGCGGTGGTGCTGCTGGCGCTTTTTCTGACGACTTTGATAATCATGATTACAATCATATGCTGTAAGCTGATGCTGATGTGAAGCTTTGATAAACTTGCCCAAAAAGTAGTTTGAAACTATAAAGTATACCATACATGCACATATAGTATTTACTTGTGATAGATCTATCATTTTTTTTTGCTATAAACGAGAATGCGGTGGGTGATGAAGATCATGTGATGTGTGCCTTTTTGCACAAAACACTCTGCTCAGACATGAGATAATGATGGAGTTTGCTGACAACAACATCCCAAACATGCGCTGCATGGGTGACTGGCGTAGATATTGAAACCGACGAAATTATCTTATAAATATAGCTAAAAAATATTTTTGGCTAGCATGGTTTCTAGACATAAAGTCATGATAAATATTATACAGTAAAAGATTGTAATCAGTGAGAGCGAATGGTATGGTATTTCTGGTTTTTCAGAAAGTTGCAACATTCGACTCATTTTATTTTGCCATATTAAATGTCTAGTAGGATGGAAGGATTTATGAAAATGAGTGGGTAATTTCATAATTAAATACTAAACTTATGAAAAAAGCATGCATTGTCCGCCAGCAAATTTTCCACTTTCCCGATTATTTTGTCTAGAAAAGGAACAACGCAGAACAAAAAACGACTTAATATCACATTTCACTCCGACTAATTCACTACTAATGTTTTAAGCACTCCATTCATTTTCAGATAATAGCTTTTACCTTCAAATAGAAGTGCACTAAATTAGCCCAACTGACTACATTACACACGTTTTGCGGTACAAAATTCACAACTGACAGACATCTGAAAAAATGCAGGTATGTACTATAAATGAGAATAGTTTGGTGGCTTGTTGTAGAATGTACTCCATGCACCCAAGTCGTCAAAAAACTCTCTGCTACTTTCCATAAACCAAACAAGGTGGGTTATTATTAAGTAAATGGACTTTTTTTTGCTTTTGCAGAAGAACATTGAGAGAGAGCGGGAGGTATTTTATGAGTCACTGTCATTCACTATGAGTAAAGGTAAATGTTATAGACTTGCCTCAGTCACAGTGTGCGAGTGAAGGAGGTGATGTACAGTTCAATTATGACCCACACCTAAATAAGCAGCCTAAATGTACAACATACTGAACTTTGTGTGAAATATGAGCTTCGGTGTGTGATTTTTTTTCAGTAAAAAAGGAGTCGTCATAATAATCAGCGTCGTCATCATGTAAATAAAGCAAAGTAAAAGTTGCACACGCGGCAAAAGTGCTAAGTATCACACAGCGCACATCACGGTTCTGATATTTTCTTCTTTTTTCAGGTTCCTACTTCGATTTTCCTATACTTTCGCTCTTTTGCTTTTCTTTTGGTGACTGTGAATGTGACTAGGTATAATATGCGTTTGAAAAGCAGAAATGAAGAATCCAAAAATCTTTGTGTATTTATATATATCAAAGTCTTTGTAAGTACATGCCTACCACCACCAGCAAAGCACAAGTCATGATGCATAATACACTTTACAGCTCTAGCGCAGCATTCAGACATCTCTGACTCCATATAATACGATATGCAGTCAACATGGATTTTTTTGGGTTGTAAACCTCCATGAAGAAATGAATGGGCTCATGGCATGAGATTTCAGCTCATAAACTAGAAGAACCCTTGACAAGAATGACACTAATAGGCTTCTTTGTACCATTCAACTCTCCATAACTTTATTTTCTGCTTCTTCTACTTCGTCTCATTTCTCTCTCCCTTACTGGTTTGGTTGGTGGTACTACAAAATGCATAAGAAAGAGGTGATGTACTTATTATTAGTATATGCTTACTTTATTTTTCTTGTTGGATTTTTTTCTTTTCGTTTGTAGTTTTTATTTATAAAAAGGATACCACCATTCCAATCATAGAACCAGCGAGTCTCCATCGACTTCGTCGTCGTGTGTTTATGCTTATTATTACGGTTATAGATAGACAGGAATAGACAAGCAGGTATACAATTTTCACACACGAAACCTTAAGCAGAAATCCTTTTTAGTGTGCTGTTGAATGACTTCTCTCTTTTTCATGAAAATAATCAAAACATATTCAATTTGATCCTCAGACCTTTGCTAGGATTCATTCATTCGTTGTTCATTACGTTATATCATTCTCCTTTTCTTCAGAAAGCTGCCTGTGTCTGTCGTGTCGCATCGTCATATCCCGTAATTACATTCTTTTCGTTTTATGCACTTTACTAACATTTCAAAGTAGGAAAAATATGTGAATAGAGTAGATATGAGATGTGACCACTCAAAAACCGCTCTTGTTCTGTTCCAAATTAATTTTAATTGCATTCTTATGAGAACATCAGCAAAATACCTACTTATTAACATTTCATTTTATCGGTTAAATCTGCAGTACTTTGACTGACTGACTCAAAACATTTAAGCAAGCTCAAACATTAATTATCACATATATTCGTTATACTTTTCCTCATTATTCACAAAAGATGTAGGATTAGTTTGAATGCTGATGTCTTTTGGTATCCACATTTAAATATTGAATAGATTTTAAGTGAAACGGGTTCACTTTAATTTAAGCACATTGAAATTAATGGCGTATCTTAATATTTTTCTATTAGTATAGAAAACGACTTTTAATTAATCCAGGTGAAGGAAACTAGAGAGAATACTCAATTAGGAACATCGTTTCGTCCATTTTATCTTAATACCTTCCCTTGTGTGGTTGATGTTTTCATTCAAGCGAGCGAACATTTTATGCGAGCACAACACCGAAATGATGAGGAGCTACGTACATACCTACATATAAAGCTCGACTAGTCTATTCATAAAAGGATGGTTTCTATTGTGGCATTGCATGTCTTTCAACAATATTGAAAGTAGTAAAAAATGCACACTAACACACGACAAACAGTTAGAAAATATATACAGATATTATATAAACTTTTGCCCGAGTTGTTGTGTGTGTTATATATTTATCCAGTTTATTATGCCTTCAAGAGTGGTGCTTTTATTAAAAAAGTTTCATCAGGAACGCAGTAATAGTACACACACAAACACAAGCAGTGAAAAAGGCACATGACGATGATGATGATAGGGAAGAAGATAACGACAAGAAAGGGTAGTGAGGTTCGCAATCATTGACATTCATTACATTTTTAATGATGTCCATCATCCTCTCTCTCTCTCTCTCGTACTCTCTATTATTCTAATCATCTATATGACTACTACTACTATTACTTGTACGAACTACAAACGACCATGCATAATATGACGACATCAACAAGGACAAAAAACGTTACGCTCTGAAGAGTATAATATCGTTTATCGTTCAGTAAACCAAGTGAGTATTCACTCTCACTCAAGAAGGTTACCAAGTTCCAGTACATGCTCCTCCATTAACCGTTTTACGAGCGTAATTTAGAAAAGTAGTTATGATGAGCTATATTATGAATATATAATAATAAACGATGTTTGCGTGAGCTTTCCAGTTACTGTTGCTGTTGTTATTTTCTATCTATAATACATGTATATACATAGGTGTGTAGTGATGCTATATATGTACACAATGCACATAACAATAACCTCTTTACCTTCTCCGGTTTTTTTGTATTTAGATTACATTACTGTTTAAATATTCCAGCTCAGTTGGGCACATTACCTAGTTATCTAAGCTCGTTTCTCCTTGGCCTTTTCCATTTAATTCTGCGTGTGTTTGTTTACGCATGAAGCAACGAACGTAAACACAACAAGTTATTTATCTTACACATGAACCACCGGTAAGCAAACTGGAGAAAAGAATACCTATATACCTACGCTACTTACCCTATTATTGTAGATTGTTCGTTCATTATATTACCTAGTTAGTTAAATAGAGAATTTAACACGAACACCCCCAATAATGAATATGGCGTAGTTCATAAGTGAGCAATGGGTTATAATAATGGCAACTAGTTTTAATTCTTTCACATTCGTAAAAAATTATTTCTACTTTAGGCATATTATGACATTATGTAAAATTTATTTTATCAGCATCGGATCATGTTAATGGTAAAAAATACTAATGTTTTTTTTTTGCATTCTCATACATAAGTTTACAGTTTATAACTTTCTTTTCAACTAGAACTAAAAACCACACGTGGTCTGTTTGGTCCTTACTTTGTTTAACTTTGGTTTGCTCTCCTTTTCCATAATTTTAGTAATCCTGTGAGTACCATCTCACGTTAGCTGTTGTGTGTTCCTTAATTTTTACCACACCACCACTACAAAAACTCTAATTTACTATACAGAAAAACACACAGTCTTCTTTTATTGAAGGGCAACATTTTCGTAGACTTTGGATCTGTATCTCGCTCCCTTCCCCGTTCTCGCTTTTTTTGTAGGAACAGTCAAAAAAGTTTGTCTTGCAGATGAATTTACGAGGAGTTGAAGTTTTCCTGACTGACTTTGAGTGTGTGTAGTATTCGCAGACATAGTGTTACTTATTATTATGTCGATGGTATGTATTATACACTGAATACACAGTGTTTTTGATCTTTTTCTTCACTGCTAAAAAGCGCGAGTACACGAGAGTATAGTAGTAAGCTGCATTTCGTCATGTACCACTAAACGTAATAACGAATGTGCATGTTTATTACGCTAAGCATACTTTTCAAGGTATAATGATAATAATAATAGTTTCTCTCATACATGTATAACAGTTTAGTGCTTCTCCACATTACAGCCTTCTTTCTTTTTTTTCTTTATGCAACCTTAAATAGTCTGGCTTTGCCTCTCTCTCTCTCCCGCTTGTCCTCCCCGTTTTCTTTTCGTCCATACACAGCACCACCACCACAAAAACACACACTTTCCAACAACTTTTCTCGTTTGTGGAAAAACCGTTTTTCCTTTGGTTAAGTTTTCTTAATTTTACTTGCAAGCATCAACTCCTTTTCCCCATAAAAAGCATGATGATGATGATGACGACGATGACGATGATGTGGATGACAGCGTATCAACTCTGCCAACAGCTAAACTCACTTTGTAGGACGAAGACTCACGGTGCTTTTTTCCACCATGGCAGTTATCCCAAAAGAATGAAATACACTGAGCTACTACTTCTTGGCGAAAGAAAAAAGTGATGTGGAATATTAAATTTTCCTTTTAAGTAACCGGATAAATAAGCAGTCAGCATACTACGAAGTAAAAGAAGAGGGAGACGAACCAAGGAGAAAGGTTGTTTCCCATCCTACCCGCGTCACGAGATAGAAAACGAGATATCTAAATTCTGCTCTGCTTCGAGAATATGCTCTTGCTTGTGTGTACTTCAGATACACCACAAACTATACCTACTGTCATCATGATCATCATCATCGTCCTTCAAGCACTGCCATCATCATCATTATTATTGTAATGATCGTATAATCCAGAATAGAACCACGGGCAGGTTGCGCTGTACTGCAGACAGAAAAAGGAGAAGAGTTTATGGAAAGATGATGATCATCATCAACTTCATGGGATGTGGATGTGATGACAGGGAAAAGGCAAATTAAAAATTTTCTTTCCCCAAAAAAACTTTTATCGCTAGTAAAAACCTCAAATATGAATTCTCTTAATTGGATGCTTATAAAGTACGCGTGTAATGATGATGGTGGAAAGAAGAGTAAAAATGGCTAAGCTGAACTAGAATACATTCCTTATAAACAAGTCAACACAAACGAAACTACCTATACACTACACCTTACACCTCACTGACGCCGTCCACGCTAGTTCAATATTACACTATTAAAATCTGGTAATTAATTATGCAATGCGGCTATGAACATTGAAGGGGAAATGTGCCTTACGATGAACGATTGTGACTAAGTCATGATATAATGCACAAGAAAGTTTTTAAAGAGTTGTTTGGCAAACCTTTCCTGCATTGTGTGCAACCACAATAGTGTGTCATCGTCAACAAGCCTTCTCGTTGCATTTTATGTACCAATACCGCAGAGCATCATCGTCAAAAAGAAATTGTCAACCCCAGACGACCGGGAAATTGATTATGAGGGAAAGTTGAGAGGATGTGATCTTGTGATCTTACCTGAAAATACAAAGAGAAAGAATATTTAGAATTTGAATATTTAGAATTTACAGATTACATGTATGGGAACTTGAATATTACTACTACTCTCATTTATATGAAATATTACCAGGACCAAGGTGAGTAATTAATGTACTTATTATTGATGGTATCGTGCTACTAATAGCAAGTGTTGATACTTAACAAGAATGGTATTGAATTAATGAATTAAAATCTGTAAACACTCTGGTCGATATCGCATCGGTTATGCTGATGCCTTGCAATTCACAATTACAACTTGTCAAGGGACTTATCACTGCCATATATTCTGCGTACCTACATATATAAAATATTACACTACTGTACTGTGTTGCAAAAACAGCGCGCAGAGGAACCACCGCATGATATACCAATATATCACCTTGATAAGAGGAACACGTCAGAATTTTTTTTCTAAAATGCAAAGCGTTTGGTGTCGTTTTCCCGTATTGTTATATGGTCAAACCGACAACTTTACTAAAAGAAACGACGATGAGTTATGTTTGAAATTAAAGGAAAAAACGTAATCAATCAACAACACCTGTAGCTAAACAATACGAAAATATACATAAAGAGGCAACTTAGCCAAGTATAAAGTAACCAGTCGAGTCAAATAAATTACAGTATCTTTTCACGTCCATTGTTAACATGGACATTTGCTTATGACAACTTTTCGCCATACGCAGTGCATTGCTCGCTACAACCATGGCCATAATGATATTTTATTGCAAACGGAACATCCGTTTTCCATTACTTATACTCATTCAAAACAACATAATATTATTGCCGTTTACATCTGAGGCGACCATAAGATGAACAACCACTTTCGAGAAACCTCAAAGTTTAGTTGCAGTTAAATCTGAGAGTAAGAAACAGGAAAAAGAAGGACATCATCAAATGAGCATTGGTAGTGGCTCTTCTGTGAGAAAAAAAGAAGGGGCATTAAAATGTCAACTAAATTTGTATAATGCGTAGTAAGTGCCCAAGATGATAGTAAACAATGCCACTACTTCTACTCTACTATGTATTTTCCTATACACATTTTGAGTCGGTGATTGTAAAGTATTTTTTGTTGTGTGCTGTACACAAAGAGAGTCAAGTGCAGTGCGTGCATCGCGAGATTATTGTGTCTGTGTGACCAGATCCGTATATCATTTTGATTGGGTACACATTACTCACAAGATTATTTCTTTTGCCTTTTTATCGCTGACGACGAAGCTGAGGTGTTGTCTTTGTATTGTTGCAGCAGTAGTGGTGGATGATATTAGGTATGCCTGTTGATCATGAGTGCAATGGCTGAGCAAAACCACAAAGTCAAGTTGTAAGGATGAATTTTAAAAGAAGAAGAGATAATCTGATGATGTTAGAGTGGCTGACACCATCATCATTATCATCAGCATGACGTGATGATGGTACGTAACAGCAGCAGTAGTAAACCTTCTTAAGTAATTTTACTACTAAACTTGAATTTAACAACGTACTTACATATTTGAAATGTTTTTTTCATTCATTCTTATTCTCTTAAAATTTCTTACATGAATAGCGAGGGCTGCAGTATGATGAACAGTATTTTGCGTGCCGGTTTATGGCTTTTTCAACACGGTTTGATCACCTTTGATAAGCAAGGAAAAATCCTGTGCTCGTTCTCGTTCATCTTCTTGACAAAGTAGGAAGCCACAAAAGCATGAACAAAGAGTGTTAAAACAAGCGAATTGATATTTGAGTAAGTGCGAAAGAGGAAGTATGCTTTTGGATTCAAAATGTCCGAGAAACCGAGATGAAAAAACGCTTATAGAGTGAGTTTTTAGATATATGATAAAATAAGATTCGCTGTAGTTGAAGAATAAAAAACATGAATTGTATGGGTGCGTCTAAAGTTTGTGACCAGATAAGCTTTCACGCATACAACCATTAAATGTGGAATAATGGTAGGAGGAAATTACTTATGCATCTGTAAGTAAATCCTGTCCAGAAATGGAAAGCGCTGTGAATCTAAATCACACACGTGTATTTTATAAAATATTGTAAAAATGTTCTAGAATGAATGAACATGGTCAGGCAGCTCATCAGATCAAAGCGAACAAGAAACAAGTTGGTTAAGCTCGAGCAGACAAATAATGCAGCAGTTTCCCATTCTGACTAGAATACACAATGAATATATAATGTTAGTGTCGCCCTCGACAAAAAGAAGCGAAAATTTGTCCTAGAATTTTTTTTCTTTGCTTAAATTTCGAATTCAAAAGAGCGGAATTAAGCAGCAGCTGTGATTTGCTGTACAGATCATTGAAAAAGAGAAGGGCATAAGACGCCACCATTTAACACTTTGCCAGTTTGTTTAAAAAAGACAATTTCTTTCGAAATGCTCCACTGCTTCTCACTGACAAAAGGTTTTTATAATGTCTTATTTTTAAGTTCATGAGTTTTTCATGCAAACAGCAGCAGTCCCATCACTACATTTATTATCATCATTATATTTCCTATAACGACTCATTTTTCTCTGCTCAATACAACACAACTGGAGTGAGAAAACACAAAAAGTGAGAGAAAATGTTTATCTGTTGCTACATCGTTTCAAGATTGTCATGATAAGCGAAACAGACTTAACCCTTTCTTTTCATGTATTTGTTACATAATATGCGTGATGCTGTACGATGATGAGATGATGGTGACATGAATAACGTACATGATCACAGGAGACAATTTCTAAAACTACGGATTGTGCATGTATATGCATGCACTCACACACGCCACCAAGCAAATCAAGGTTAACAACTTGGGATTTACTCTCTCCTCCATGTAACTTTTGCTATTTCTCCTGATGTATTTATTTGTTTAGTCTGAAGTATTAGTATGCGTGCACTGCATAATGCATACCTAATATCATGTATGCTATTATTTTCTTCCTCTTTACACTTGACTGGGACTTTTCTTCGGGAACGCATCATGACACTCACAGTTCCTAGAGGAACTCATCGAGGGCGAGCTGCTGTGGTACAACTATCAATGCTCCTGTTTTCGAATTAAATCTAAAGTCGTCAGCATCATCATCTCAGCGACTACACGACGGAAGATGGAGAGAAGAGAAATTGCAACTGTTGAAGAGAAGCTCCCTTGGTAGTTTTGTTTTAATAATTTACTGACAAGGTTGACTCGAAGGATGACAAGATACCGCTGCGCTATACGTATGTGATGTGCCGTTTGTCGCTTTTGCCTTATTATGCTCGCTTGTCTATATATTATACTTGGTGATACATACATAATGCATTATAATATCTGCTTTGCACACAAATGGCTCAAAAGAGTAAAATTTTGTTGATGAAAATGACGACAAGGAGGAAAAAGACCATCACGCTGTGAGAGAGAGACATCATCAGGAATACAAATCAGGGAACAAGATTGCTCCACGAGCGTCACCGTCGTCATCACCAGCATCATCATCGCATGAACATCATCACCAGGCAAAATGCTTCGCATAAGGAAGTTGTCACTGTTTTTCAAATTTCTATGCAAATATTTAGTACACTGTATATATTTTTAACCGAAAAATTTCTCTCCTGGTAAATCGGTGGCGAAAGAAAGAAAAGAGGAGGAATCATCATTATCTGATTATGCGACACAAGTTTACAAGTGGATCTGCGATCTACACATGTAATACGTGTTATTAGTTTTTACACAAGGAACACGAATATATATGCACATCTATCTCTTCAGAATGTATTGAACATGTTTCCTTTCTTGTTTAATATCAAGAATCAACATGATTGTCGTCATCAACAGTGAGCCAATATTGTTTCAACTCATGATGATGTGACTCCTTCATGTATACTTTTACTTATGCATATCATTATAATATTATAGGCTTGAGCTATGAGAGTGTGATTCTTCCTTCCAAAGATCAGACAACATATTTGACGAAAAAAAAATCGACATGATTTTGGTGTGCACACGACGCTACACACAGAAAACACAAGATTCACCAGCGAAAAGAAGAAGGGTGCGATCAAATTTTCACAAAATCTACATAAAATAAATCGCTTTTCTTTGTGCAAGTTTACGGGCTCCACGTAACGAAACATAGCAGGTTGATGATGATGAGGATGATGGCGCGGTTATTTTGCATTTTATGATGTTACGCTTACTTAACACGTATGAGAAAACCTTAGAGCTCATTTTCTTTTGAGATTACTGTAGGCAGTCTATGTGCGGAATGGAATGGGATAGAGGACGACAACAACTAAACGATGATGACGATGAAGCAGAAGACGAGGAAATTTTTTATCCTGTTTGAATGCTGTCAGTGTAATGAGATACAATGTCTTGCCGATGCGATGATTCTTTTTCTTTTTTCTCTTTTTTTTCAGCCAGTCAGCCTTTTCCATCATCAATTCCTTCCAAATCATCAGTCACATCCATCTCTAACAAATGGAAAAAGAGAATGATATATAGGTGCATCTACATGTGTGTATGTATAATCAAACCGTTTCATAACCCTACGAGCACAGTGAGTTTGCTATTTTTATACGCTTTCTAGTAGATTGTCTCTCCGTTCCTGCGTACTCCTTGTCGGAATATTTTTCCTCTCAAAATATTACATTACATCATATTTCCATGTATGTATAATAATGTAATGTACATATACCATTTTCATATACAGACAAGATCAGTTTCCAATAAGTACACTAACTAAAAATGTCACTGCATACACAAAGGATGGGAGAGAGACCTCTGTAAAATGTATTGTCAAAGCCCCGAAAACCATATCTTCAGCTTACTCTATACCATGATCATCTCTGCAGCAAACCTTTACACATCCCCGTATTTGAGACTTTTTCACATTTTTATGACATAGTGATGTGCTTTGTGCTATAAAAGAATTGAATGTGCGCTGTGTGGTATTTTCTGATGACGATGATGAGAAGTATATAGTAACATAGGTAGTACCTTTCTTCGACAAAACTCAGGAACTTAAAAAACGCCTAACCGTGAAAGAAGAGACTAAAGCTGCAAGGGAGAAACGAGTCTGTGTGACCGAAAAACTTTATTTTTATGAATTGGAGCGTTGTGAAATGATTTGAAAAAGACAAGCGTTGATGCAGAAGGAAACCAATATTTCTTAAGCATATCAGTGGGAAAGATACGATACGACACGACAAAATCATGAGTAAGCATAAGTTGGTAATAATATTATCTGCTTCCATTTCTCTCTCATCCACCAAACTAATGCTTTTCGCTCTCCCTCCCTATGTACATATGTAGCATTCGCAAAATATATTATTATTATTATTGTAGGTGCACCCACGAATATTCCTAGCCTATCTACATATAATTTCTGCTTCCATATTTGATGCTTGCGTTGCAAAAAGAAAAGAAAAGGAGGAAGGCAGGCAAAGCAGCAGAGAAAGGAAAAAAATGATGTGATGAAGGGATAAAAATGAGATGCAGGAAAAAATGAGAGAAAACTAAAAGAATTGCGTGGTAAAACTTTTTAGCCCAAGAATATCTTGTATACACGGTTAGCACTACAGTAATAATGATTACTTTTAAATAAAAATAGAAGCACAGCGTACTTGGTTTTTTCCAGCTTTACAATCCTGTCGGCATACTTCTAAAAAAGCCGACCGACATCAAACAGGCAAGCAAAAATCCCTTTGATATTCAAAGCATCTCTTTTTACAGCTTTTTTTCCTTTTTATTTGATAAGAAAGCCGAGTTTTGTGGCCTGTGCATTTTTCAGTGGTGCTGGCGCGGTGGCGGCTGATGGTGGAGGATTTAGTTATCAGTTTTTGCCAGTACGATGCTCATTAACAAGTTGACAGCTCTTTTCTCTCTCCTTCTCTCCGTTCTCAGTTCAGTAAGTTTCCTTGAGTAAGTAGAGCTTAGTCAGTAGTAGTGTTAGTGACTTGTTCTTTAGCTTTCTTGTGCCAACACGTTGTTTATTGCAGAAAAACTGCTGCTAAATCAACTATATATTATTTTGCTCATCTCTACTAAATTACTGCAGAAACGTTATATGTTTACTGGGTATATAATAAGTATGTGCAGTAAATATATGCTCATTATCCTCCAAATTATGTTTTTCGCTTTCTTTTATTGCATGTTTGCTTGAGCTAGCCATTCTAAAAACTATTTTTACTTTGTGATTTTTTGCAGGTGTTTATCTATAAGCTGTGCTTATTACTTCTACACAGCCTACCACTACCAACACATTATACATAATTACTTTATAATGGTCTACACAACAAAATGTTTCGTCATATATATTTGTAATAAAAATGAGTTTTCCATCATCGAGCTATAATTAAACGAGAGAAAAATGAATATTTAGACGCAAATAAAGAACAAAACGAAATTTACAAACCATGCATGCATACGGGCATCATTTTGTACGTGTCTTGGCAAAATTGTTTTTCAGTTACCAGCATAATAATAATATTGCATGATAATCAAATCCAACCAAGGAACAAGCATTATTATTCGCTCTATGAAATCGGGTATTCATGGTGTTTCATTAGCTATGAAAAGTAGTCAACCATCTAAACACTGTAAACCAATCCCTCACACAGAAACACACGTAAATCTTTTTTATATACTGATTCAATATTTCTTGCGCCTAGTCGAAATATTTTATGACGTGTATAACACTACTTTAATGCTACACACTTTGTTCTCTTATTTGGAAACTGAAATGGTTTCTTCTTGAAGGAAAAGTTATTACATATATCGAAAAAAATATCACCACCCACCCCCACATTTGTGGTTTTCGTTTCGTTGTTCCACTACCACCACCACCCGTCACACAGTTTTATGATGAGTGAAATGTACTTCCTTTCTTAATTTTTATGCATTTTACTGCAGCATTAAAAAAAGTGCTACATATTCACAAAATATCTTAACTAAAAATCACTTGCTGGTTTACTGCCTTGTAAAAATCTATTCATTCATTGCAATGCTGTTATTACCTGTGAGCGAGGCGTAGCAATTATACGGAGGGAAGAGTGACCGCAAAGGTTTTAAAAGGTGAATCAAACGTAAGAAAAAATGCAAAGAGTAAACTACGTTACGGTACGCACATCCAGGCTTACATACTTTGTGGTATGAGTATTGTAAAATGCAGCAATATAAAACTGATTATAAAACTATGAAGAAAGGAGAAAATGAAATAATAAGGCACTTCCCTTGTAAAATTCTACCACGTACACACACGGCAAAGGAGAATGACAACAGATAAACTAAAGTAGGATCCATTATTAGGTCGCTACACATGTTATTAAACCGGTGTAATACACATAATAAAATTTTAATGCATTCTTATTACCATATTATGATTTTTGGAAAAAATAGGGTTACAACGGCGAAACGAGAAG
The DNA here is from genome assembly GCA_004115045.4 of Sinella curviseta. Lineage (NCBI taxonomy): Eukaryota > Metazoa > Arthropoda > Collembola > Entomobryomorpha > Entomobryidae > Sinella > Sinella curviseta. Next base: position 20,143,474 of record CM023202.3, on the reverse strand, counting down.
AATGGAAAAAAAGAGGCAGCATAGGAGCGAGCAATGGAGAATAAAGCATAAAAATAGTATTTATGGTCATGATATCATAACATTATGCATGATGTGTCAAGGAAATTATTATAGCATACCGGTTGCTCTCTATATATACGCTGGGATTACAACAAGTTATAAGAATAAGAACAAGGCAAAAAAATACAGTACACCCAGCCACTAATCCATCCATCCATCCGACAATTCAACCCCATTTGAATAGCTGAGCCATGTGTACAGTTCAGAACTGTTTCCCTTTCAACCTTACTACTCTTTTTAACTAATGATATTACCACTCAGATCACGTGTGCAAGAGGAAGTTACATTTTTCAATAAATTTTATTTGTAAATTACAAAGTTGGCAGGTGAAACAAAACTATGTGATGCACATCACATTATATTACAAAAGTAGTACAGGTACACTACTACACTTACTTAATCTCTCCCTCTCTCTCTCCATTGGATTGTTATAAAAAATCGTTTTATTGTTATTACACAGAGAAAACAAGCCATGCCACAAATAAAAATGCAACAGTGTTTCAAACCGAACAAATCAGATAATCATATTATAATGCAATGTAATGAAATGCGCATTACTTCATATACGTATTTTTGCTCTCTATAGTGGAACCAACTACATAATAACACCAACTATGAACAATGATGATGGAATTTTCTGTTTAAAAAAGTTATATAAGTTGTAGCTGCTGTTGTAAATTCTACGGGACCACTACTGCGCTTGTGACATGATTCTGTTTAATAAAAGGAAATCAATCCGAAGAAGAAGGAGAAGAGGAAAGGTGCACGCTGTAAACATGTAATATGTAACTATACATATAATTTCCGCTACATTTCACTTGTAAATATTATTATAGGAGCATGTTAGCATGTACAACCTTTATTCATTTGTAATATATGCACTTTATAGCCACCACTTCAGCCCAACTACAAGTATTGTAAAAACGGCTAACGTTTTATTGCTTTTTATGTTAACATACTAAATTTTATCACAAAAATCATTTTCCTTTATTTAACTACCTGTAATCTGTAACGAGTGAATGTTCCACCAAGCGCGTACAAAAGAAACGATAGGATCCACTGCGATAATACGCACACACCATGTTTTTATCATCAGGAAAAAGTTTAAGTATTTTGCCACACCAGCAGATGATTATCAATTTTTCAGTAATAATTTAACACTTAATTCCTACCATTTTTACATCTCATTTAAACAAATTCATCCTTTATGTTCTCAAAGGATACTATAACTATGCAATATATTCACTGGGTTTTGCATGGCATCTTGTAACATGAAACTTTTTAGAAATGTACACAGGGGGTATTGGTTACACCAGTAGCAGCAAGCAGCAAAATGTGCTACCTAGAGCTGCGGTAGCTACCCTGCTTCACGGTATATGGAAGTTACAATAGTCAAGTAGCAAGAAGCAATTTTGTGGCAGACATGTAATAAAAATTCGCACATATTTCGGTTTAACAGCCATTAAGACGGTAATAAATCTAAATTGAAGAATTAATTCTTTCATAAAGGATGGTTGCACACATAATATATATTATACATAGGTATTCGCGTTTTTTTATATATTTTGCTCTACGTACAAGTACAAACTTGGGCAACCATGTTGAACTTTTGTGGTCGTGGACAAGTATAAACTTTGCAATTCCAGCTGAAACAAGAAGAATATATATTTTTGAGCACAAGCTGTTTGGTGTCATTATTATCATCATGAAAATACAGAATACCTTAGAGTACAAAAAATTTTACAAGTAGAAATTACGAGAAAATAAGTTGGAAAGAAAAAGATTACTAGTTAGAGATATGGAAAACTTATTTCTCCTTCTATCTCTCTCAGCTCTGAAATATATAGCATTAAATTGTACGGCATACATATTTTGTGCTTCCACGTAAAAAACTGTAGTGAAATTACAGCATTTTCTTCTTGTTATAGACAGGTTGACGCTCATGGCATGGTATATGGAAGGAGACTACTGATGTGTGTAGCATGTAAGTATGTATGTAATAGTAATTTTTTGTTTGTTGGGAGGAGAGTGAACGTACATTAAGGTCCCATTAAGATCATAAATTAAGATATCATTTCTTTAATGTGAAAATGTAAATAAGTATCTAACACCAGGGCTGTTAGTGAGAATGTATAATATAGTTAGATAAGTTGGATTACACAAGGCACTTCAGTCAGGGTAATAACACACTTTACGCTGCTGTGGCAGGCAAAATAAAATTTAGCAATATGAAAAGTCGACTTGGACTTATTTATGTATATATGAAACACTATTTGCCACAGTTTTTGTATGTTACTTACCTAAGTACATAATTGTGCCGGAATGGTAACGTAACGTACGCCGTAACCACCCGGGTGCATTCCATTGTATAATAATAATGATGATAAGTGGCATTGTTACTTACAACCAGACGACTACGAATAACTTGTTTTTTCTCTTTGAAAGAGAAAAGAAGCTGGGCTGAACAAACGGCTATAAATAAAAACAATAAATCGAACAATCGAAGTAGCAAACTAGCGCAAGCAAATGAGGCAGGAGGAGATCTAAAGCCATTGCTGAAAAGCTAATCAATTGCTGTGAGATGTACAAATAGACGGACAGACATTCATCACAAAGTCGTATCGAATCATATACTACGCAATATAGCAGAAATGTGCACAGTACCATGTAATTTCAGGCATGTACTTAATCTTGAAGAAGGAAAAAGATGACACATCCCACACGATCCTTTAAACCACTATCAATAAAAGAAAAATACTTGTAAAGAAGAGCTTATATGATATAGGTAGTATGTAAATTATCTAGCCAACTTAAAACGTGTGGTTTGATTACCTTGTTAAGAAAAAGATACTGTCGTTATCTCTCAATCTGTCTGGAGTAATAGTGGGATATAAACGTAATTAATGATTTCAGATTATTGTTATTATTATATGTATAGTAGATTTTTAAAAATTAGTTATGCATAATTGTTATTGTAATTGTACAACAAGTACATGGAAATAAAATTGCAAAAAAAGATAAAGCAGACATTAACAGCAGACAATGCAGTCACTTGCACAGATAGTAAGTATGTCATTTTTTATAAAATAACAATCTATTTACGTCTTGGAATGCAGTAAGACAAGAAATGCACGGAGTAGACAGAAAGGGGGATTTTAAAGTTGATTCAGATCGGCGGAAGATATGCTACAAAAGCAATGTTATATTATTCATATTGTAGAGTGGAGTGGAGGAGAAACATGGAAAAGGAAAAAGAAGAGAACAACTGCAGCTTAATCCTAATCCTTGTATTTCCAAAACATGTCAAGAAGTATTTAGAAATGCCTCTTCAACTTAATCTAATGTAGCACAGCGCTGTGCAGGCAGGCAAAAAGGGGCTCCACACTGCTCTTAGCATTTTACTTGGTGTCCTCTCGTATACACATTTCAATTTCCTTTTTCTCATCCATTTTATTTTACTTTCATTTCAACTTGTGTAATTTTATTTTATTCTCACTCACTCCTGCCCGAATGATTTTATAATTTCTTCCACAACTAAACCTTTTTTTGTATGAATCATCGTATCATCACACGGATATAATCCATAGTACACATTTTCACCATTAGATTACGTGCTCATGGATGCATAAACTACTTCGAACGGACATTTCATGTACAAAATTTATTTCGGAAAGAGTTGTTCTGAGTACTTCTCTTGCCTCCTCACCATTCTTCCGTTCCATTTTGAAAATGAAATTATTTCACTTATGGAATTTGAATTTGTTCAAGTTGGATTGTTCATATTTGCCAGAAGTAAAAAATATGGAACAGGAATCAACTAACAATATTGGACACGTCTCTCGTCATATGTATATTATTGTATGTGCATACATATGTATGTGTACATAACAAATTCGACTGAATAAAGTCAGATGAATTTCCCCAATCTCCATCTCCCTCACACTACACATCACCGAGAAGTGATGATTATGCTTCCACGGTACATATACTACTCTGCAGCACCACTAGAGAGCATCAACTCAAAAACCATCATAATCATCAGCATCAAATAGTGTACAAACAAGATGTTTGAAAACTACGTGGAGAGCCATCATCATCATCATCACGATCATAATATCATCTTCTGTTTCGTAACATTATGAAACTTTCTATCTCTAGATAGTGTGTTTTATGATGTATGTATATACAGAGGACCCCTCTTCATCCGCTGGTTCTCTGGCATTGGCTGGCAAATATGAAGTGGAATCAACCAACCTTCACAATTCAGTTAAGTAAATCTAATAAACACATCCAATTTTATACTTTGAGATGGATACATATGTGATGTAGGTACATAGACACACATGCATACATGCAGCATCATTCGTTGCCAGAAAAACACACAAAATCTTCTTTTCTGAAAGAACAAAATTGATGTGAGGAGAAAGACACATAGATGAGGAGAGAGAGAGAGGAAAAGTCGAATCAACCAGGCAAGCAGTCAATCACTAAATTCATGTTGCGTGCTTCATGATTCCTACAAGGTGTTTGCTTCCTTGCTGGTGTTCTGCCTGTTTTCACCAGAGCCCTATACTCTATTTTACTAGCAATTTACTATCGCTACTGCCTCTATTACAACTGTGCTCTCTGCTTTGATAGCGACGATAACGGGCTAACGTTCCAACAACCGCCCAAAGAATGACGATCAAGCACATAGTACTTTACTCTCTGCAACTTAAAAGGCAAACTCATCGAATGAAGAAAAAGGGCAGAATGGAGCACACAACAGCTCCAAACAGCGGACATAACTAGCAAAGAGATATCCATCATACTATCATAAAAACATTCATAATAGTACAACAACCAGTCAACAAGTCAGTCAGTCAGAGTACCCTTTTTGGGAAACAAACATGCCATGTGTACACTTGCAGACCTAGGATGAGATGATGATCATAATATGAAATGATATTATTTCTGTACTCTTCTACTACCTCTCTACTTTACAATTTTCTCTCCTTTAAGCTGATGATGTGGTCAAAAGCTGAAATCGACGAGAGTTTGATGCGTAATTTCTATATTTTCAAAGTTTACTGCAGAGAGCGTTACTAATACAAATATAACATTCTTTTTCTCAGAGAGGGAAAAGGAAAGAACTTGTATGTGCAAAGTGGAGTTTGTACGTTTATTTGATACATTTATAAAATCTGGCGAGGTTTTATATGAGCCATAATAGTGAAGAATCTCCAGTCAGTAGGGAAACACATACATAAATACATGTAGGTACCGTTGCTGATTCAAACTGGTGCTGCTGATGACGATGATTTCCCATCTTTCCTCGTTTTCTCGCTCTCTAAAAACTTACACACATACACACTCACATTTTCTCATCATATTTTTTGAATCCGGAGACTCCTGCTACAAATTGAATTCCAATCTAATTTTCACAACATCTCATCACTCATCCTGCTTGCTCGTTTTTTCCTTCGTCGTCGTTCGTGTGAGTGAACGACTTTCCCCATTACCACGACGAATGAATGAACTGACAAAAAGTTACTTCATACATATATACTCTATATACGACAAGCCATGCTTTACAAATCTATCAACAAAGTATAAACCTTAGAGTTTCAAAATTTGATATATACATAGATACAATATCCATTGCATGAAATACATCACTAGAAAATAAAAACTAAAACACATCTTCTTTTGCTCATTCCCTCTCTCTCTCTCTCTTTCTCCTTGAAACTACACAATATTTTTATACCGCTTCAATCGTAAAGAAAAAAATAAAACGCATGGAAAGTGCTTGTATAACCGACCGACATCATCACATCACTATCACCGTCATCATCACCGCCCTCGTTTTTCTCACTCTCTTCATCCATCTAATAATGCTATGTAGTGTATAAATATGAACAAATGAAAAACTTTTGAGAGCCATTCGGCAAAAAAGAAAGAGGTTTGTTTGTGTGATGTGTGTGTGTGAAATGCAAGAGCATCCTTGGATGAGTTGTCTTTCTTTATTTGCTTACATAGAGTAACGAGTTTGAAGCAAATCATTTCCGTTGGAGTTGTGTGTTCCATTCCTACACATACAATATATCAATATTATTATCTCGGTACTCTGCCGTATACGTACTCTATAATGGATATCGTCGTTCGTAAATAGTGTAGCGCGTGCTCTACTTTAGTTAACATCTTTTTCTGTCCTCTTATTTTTCTCTCTTCCTTTTCATCTTTCTCATCACCATCAGCAGGAGAAACAGCGGCGCGCAGCAATTTTTATTATTTATGATGATTTTTGAATTGTCGTCGCCGTTTGTTCATTTCATTTCTTGACGATGTAAAAAAATCGTTCAACTCTCATTCAATGAATGGAGCACGAAATAAGATAATCAAACAAGCGAAAGTAATCGAAAAGATTTTCCGATTTTCTTTCCTCCAAAAAAATGTATACACGGTGTGTTCAACTTTAATTTCCTATTTTCTGCCATTTTACACTCGGTCACGTGGAAAAGAGTATTTCCACAAATCGAAAGTTTCGTATTTGCCTTTTTAAACATTGTAGATATACAGGAAGCGGATGTATCTATCTATATATTTTGATAATATGCAAATTAGCTGGGTGTCTATGCTTAGCATGGCATTCTACACCTTTCAGGAAACTCCCTGTCACTCTTACAGTAAAGCTTATCAAGACTTCTAATTTTTTCTGCAAGCAAGTATAAAGGTTGTAGATTGCCCAAACGGTTTTCGAATTCAAATTGATAATGTCCTTCATATTTTTAAAAATGTTTCAAGTTGACGATCTTCCCGATGAGTCCCGATACCTTTCCATGTATTGGGTATACCCTTACTATGGCGTTAGACCAGCCAGCCAGACCGCTTCGCATACCAGGCCATATTAATATATTGTTACGTAATTACGATTGAAATGTATGCATTTAGTGAACATATCAAAGTATTTAAATTTCTCCAGCATTACAAATTATGCAAAACATTTAAAATTTCGTAACAAAGGATCGCAAGCGTTTTGTTTCAAAATCAATTAATGGAAATGAATTTTAAAATGAAAAATCAGTTATTTGAGTCAGAAATGAACCATGTAATTAAAAGTTGGTTATATACGGGGCTGTTCATTTAAAAATTAGTCATCTGGGCCAGGAACGGACTGTTAAGTTACAAATCAGTAATTTTTGCCAACAACGTACGGGGAATGAAGTCTCATCACTATATATAAAATTCCAAGGAGTTACGTAATCCACACTTTCGTTAGCTTCCGGTCCCTTTTCCGTCTAAGAGGCCAATTTCTTTTGAAAAATTGTTCGTTTTTATTGTAAAGTAAATAGGTGTCACAGATGGCCTTATACGTATGTTGACATTTGACAAAAATATCCTTATCGTTAATTTTTCGTTAAAGTTGAGGTGATTTCGTCATAATTTGCCTAAAGTGCATAGAATAACATGGGAGGGAATAAAAAAAGCATTAAAAAAGTTAGGTATGCATATTTTCATCACACTAACTTCATTATTGCATATATTATATCGTTGTGGACTGATTAAAGTCGTGCCCCAGAGGGGAAAGTCGTGCCCCAGAGGGGAATGTCGTGCCCCAGATGGGAAAGTCGTCCCCCAGAGGGGAAAGTCGTCCCCCAGAGGGGAAAGTCGTCCCCCAGAGGGGAAAGTCGTCCCCCAGAGGGGAAAGTCGTCCCCCAGAGGGGAAAGTCGTCCCCCAGAGGGGAAAGTTGACCCCCAGAGGGAAATGTCGTGCCCCAGAGGGGAAAGTCGTGCCCCAGAGGGGAAAGTCGTGCCCCAAGGGGAAATTCATTTTAAAATGTGGTTCCAAGATTTCAACCAGTTTTCCAAGTTGCTAGAGCCCGTTGATTTCAACGGGCCTTCTACTTCTAGTAATAAATAAACACGCGTTTATGGAGGATACATTTTTGGATAAAGTAGATATTTTGGTACCTTAGAATTACATCGTTCTACACGCTTTTTCATTTGAGTAGTTAGAAGTGTGTGTTTTTATAGGACGAATCTAATGATGGGAATAATTATTGTTCCAAAGTTGAAAAATGAAAAGGTTATTGCCGAAATCAACACGACGACATGCAGCGCTTACGTACAAACAGCTTGAAAGCACATTTATTTTTCACCGGAGAGACACGGAGAGTTGAGAGCATGGTAGATAGAGAAATTGAAAATTTATTACTGCAAAGTCCATAATGTTGTTGCTGTTGTTGATAATAACCTGTTTGTTTGTGAACAAGCGTTATATATTCGCACAGGCATGCATACAGGCGCAATAATAAGTACATAAATATTCGTACACTCTATATTATCCATTTTATCATCTTGATGATGATCATCATCATTCAATGTTGAGTTGATATTATGCAAAATGTAAATTTATTCCCCGACTATACAGACATACATCATTTTGTAGTTCAGATGCATGCCTAAATAAAAATAATAACAAGGCATAGAAGAAAACAACAACAACAACTGCAGCAATAACATACGCGAAAAGCTTAGGCAGAGACGGAGAGAGAAGAGAGCTTCAAGGGGGAGCATAAAGGAACGAGTAATCTGCATTTCTTTCACAGCAAGGAAGGCAACGACAGGGAAGAACCTTCTTGGTGATTAATCATTCGTAGAGAACTCTTCTACTTGTGTGCATATGAAGCAAAGAGAAATGCTTTTGTCAGCTCATTTGAAATAAAACCATAAAAGAATTATTTCAATACCTTATCGTTCATTTTTCAATTCATATAGAATGTATATACTCAAGCAAGCAGGATTTTCCTTTCGGCTTAACCGGCACAAACATAAAATTTGAGCATACGGCTTTTTATTGTATTGCATATTTGGCAGTAAATGGCTAATGGCCATGGTATAATGTCCAGCGACCTTGGTATATTAAACTGTGATCCTCATTAGCATACTTTGATGTGGTCATTCGTTACCTCTCTCGCTCTCAGATGTACATACTAAGCCTGTTCCGTTCGGTTTCATTCCTTTTTAACGAAAGCAAGTAGACTTTGTCCAATCCTGACTTGAAAGACCGAAACTCTAAGCACAGCATGCACAACATTTTCTGATTCGGATATAATCCGATTTGGTAAGTCAGGCTTGCGTAATATTGTAATGGTAATGGCATATAAAACCCAAAACAGCTAAGCAAAGATTTTTCAGTGTTTTAAAACCTGCCGAGTAATATTGCCTTTTAGAGAGCGAGAGAGGGAGATGAAATAGAGAGGTCTCGGCGTACGGATGGAAGCGAATTCTGTTTGAGCGAACATTTCATATTGTTCCACGATACTATATCAACGCCGCCGCCACCACCACCTCATTGCACACAAGAATCGTGAACGTGCGTCGACACATATCGATTTCAGACATGTTTATGCATAGCCAAAGGGGAAAGCATCATGGTTTGTGATGTTGTTGACGACGACTACGACGATGATGATGGTAATAAGAGCCGCAATGGTGTACTCACATAGCTGCCGTTTCTGCTCCTACTATTCTCTCCATTCCACAAAACGGCAACTACACAGTTTTGGCAGTATTATTTGAAAATATGCTCATAAAATCCAAACTTCGTTACACAACAGCCATTAGAGCTACCGGCTGACCAATAGACCATTTTATGGACATTACTTAAAATGCTCTTTTCTCTCTCGCTCGCCTCCCGGTATCCATAAGCCGAAACTGCAAAGTGAATAAGACTGGCATTTGGGAACATGATTCTACTACTCCTGCTGCTCCTGTTATGAGTGAGTGTAATGCACATTTTATGGATGAGTGTTTGTGTATGCGTTTTTTGGTATTATCGTCATAATGCAGAAAATCATGATGCCGTTTAGAGACCAGCTAAAAGAGAGAGAGAGAAAGTCAGCAGATATGCCATGCCATTATAACAAGGATAATATTGGCTAATATATATTATAAGCACCCCTTATTCGGGCTGATGGGTGAGATGTAATATAGCAGCATTTTGAAAGGAACAGTGGTCTGGTCAGTGGACTACCGCCAGTACGTTTCACCATTCACTCTACTACTTACTATTACCCCCAAAATAGCCATCAGCAATAAGCAAATATAGTATATATACGTATTTTAGTGATATCTTACTACTACTATTATTACCATTATAATCGGTCGTAAAATAGCATCATGATCCGTTATATTTTTCATATTGAAAATTTAGTGCAAGTGGTCACAGCGGGAGAAACGACATGTATTGTCCATCTATCTCCGCGTCTCTATAACTCCTGCCTCGCTGCAATATATGACTTGCGTAATTCATTTCAACGCGAAATTGTGTACGATAAAGGTAATAATATTTCACTGGCATAAAGGACATATATCCAGGAGTATTATATCTTGTTAGCAAAAATGCATGTACAAATATATTATTACCATAAAGTATTGAATAACAGCTTTTAATATGAGTTTTGACAGGATATTTTGAAACGCACACAAGCCCCGAACATACTGAATGTATTAATGCACATTAAACCTGAAATACTCTTTCGCTCGCCATGATTCATCAAGGTTTCAGGGTTGATATCTCTTTCGTATACTACATGTATGTATAAAAACATAATCCAACTAAATTCGAGCGCACAACAAGACGATCAAAACAACCAAAGGGAGGATTCGCACATTTTTACAGTCAGGGATAGATACAAGATAGATATTAAAAACAAAAAGAAAGTGGGATTGGTATATTGTGATATTATTATTACCTTTGCCCATTACTGACATAAATACCCATATGTACACGACATGTGTGTCCGTATATGCATGCAAGAACGTGGATTTGTCGGGAACGCAATAATGTAATTCATTTCTTTTTATCCCGATTTTACGCAAATACTTATATTATTTACACATGTTACTTTGATTCTGTGTAACCTACCTTGAAAATGTACACAGACAAAATGCAATATAATATGCGTGTGTGCTTCTCTCTCTCGTTCTACGTTTCTTTTTTTCCTTTTTCCAGGCCTTCGTGGTACACATATTGACAGTGGTGGTACTTGGGCTACCTACCACGACCATGTATCCTGCCCAGCCATCACACCACCACCATACTCTACTACTACTTTACTATCTGCCACCCCATTTCAAAGACATCTTACGACCAATTTTGATTACAATTCAGAGCACGTTCGAATTCCCCATACCACAAAAGAGTTGAGGCGAGATCAAGAATCAAGGAGTTACGTGGCCCCACACATACGAACCAGCATATACCTACATACATATGTACATGCCTAATCTAATCTAATACACCAAGAGGCTCAAGACGTCAGCTAAACTTTGCCTTTTACACATATATTACGTAATATTGTATCCTCCAAAATGGCACTGGCAGTTGTCATTCTAGTCGTAGAGGCATTAGTTAAGTCTTCTGTTTCTTCGACTTAAAGTTGGAGGAAAAGCTTTGAATTCTTTGTCGTTCCCTTTTCTCAATCTCCTTTCTAAAATGCCTGAACACACATACCAAACATACAAGCATGCTTTTTCTCCGATTGACAAAAGTGTGCACGCTTGAAAATCGTATATTGTGTTTTCCTACTTTTACAATTCGATCACATTAGGTACGTTTATACTGTATGGCGAGAGAGAGAGAAGAGACTTCACCTTTTTCGTTCCTGTCAAAGTGGTTGAATCCACATAGTTAATGGATCCACTTATATGTACAATTCCCGACAGACAAGCGAAGCAATGGAAAAAACCCTGCTGTTTTAATCACGCACTCTCTCTCTCTCTTCTAAACAGTCGACCGGCATTTTCTCTCACTCATTCCACTAGTTACAGTACCAGGTTCTCGCTTCAGGCCTTCTCTCTCTCCCAGAAAAACCACAAAACAGAAGGAAACAACCGCAACAACAGCATTTAATACTTAAGTTTACTTCGTTTTTGTAATTGCTTTTCTACTGTTGCTTGCTTGCTTGCAAGCGAATAATTACAAGTACCCATAATTACTTCCCCTCTCTATCTGTGACTCAACTCTTACATCACATCTCTCAGATCAAACTTTACCAAACTTTACTGCATACCACTACTACCAACACCACATACACCAACAACAGCATCACCACCACCACAGCGTTTACACTATATTTTTCCATCACATGTACATCACTAAATGCTTATCTCATCAGCTTTGTTTAATAAATACATTTGTTAAACTATAAAACAAGCAGCAAAACAGAAACAACAGCATGCACGTAGCAATTTTTCGAACCGCAACAACAAGAACACGGTGAAAGAACCTACATTATATACAAGAGTTAAAACAGTATTGTTATTATGAGATTTTCGAGCAAAAAGTTAAATGAAATTATTACAAAGTTTGGATCATCATAATTCTTACATCAACAATTATCGTAGTACAACATACTTTTACTTGCTTTACATCAATCAAAAATGCATTATTTTATTCGAATGTGCTCGGAATACAAACAGTAGCTTGAAAACTATTATTATTTTTGTTTTTATTTTCAACATAATCGTTACCAACTTTTTTTACGAATAAAATATTCATTTTACCTTTCCACGCACTCTGTCTATTTTTATTGCAGTATGCTTCATACATTTTTTTTAGAAATTTAAGCAGAGCGGCGAAAAAGACTTTAAAAGTTCTTCACTTTACCGCAACATCCGCCAATTTAATCTTCATTAAGACCACAATGCCACGAAAATGATGTAAACAAGGGAAATAGAGGGAGGCAGACGAAAAGAGTAATCGTGAAATTTTGCCTTTTTACATACTATACACTTATATTTAACATTACAGCAATGGTTTTCTGTATTCAAACTCGGCAGAAAACACAATAGGGAACTTTGATCCACATCTTTGCTTCATTATTGTTCCAATCACTTTTCAAGTTGGAATTTTAAAACGTGTCTAGATGCAAAGCAAGTTATCATCCGCCGACTTTTGCTGATGCGGTGGAGCAAAGGAGCAACGAGAGTAAGGAAATCAGCTTAAAGCGTGCTTATCTACTATCACCATGGCAGAATACTGCACTTCATTCCACACAAGATGCTCCATTCACGCTCATTTAAGAAAGTACTATACCTAGCTACCTACCTATACACAAAAATACTTATTATTTGGAAGAACCACCGATGCATAAAGAATATACAATCATAATATACCAATTTATTAGACGGCCAAGTTGGTTGTGCGGTGGGTAGCTGAACATTTTTCTTCTTTCTATGGTTAATTCTTTTCACAGCAATCATCCATCATAATACATATCCTCTTTCAGATCGAAATCAGTTCATAAGCATTTTTCTCTTCTTTACTCTGACATGAATTTTTCTGTTATTTGATAGCATATACCTCCCTCCCTCCACGCATCTAATCAAACACCATAAAACTTCTTTCTTTACTCGCGTTGGAGAAGTGGATAAGAAAAAAATTCGTACAAGTTTATTCGTTTGTTTAATAACTTTAGCTATGCTCTTCTTTTTATTATGATGAATTCGGCTTCCTCGATCAAATTATCTACTTGAATCCGTCACTCAAATGAAACATACCTACCAACTACCTAACTAAATAACAATAAACTGGAGGATAATTAAAAAATATATAAGTAGCAGGCAAACCAATATAGAATTATCTTTAGGTATTTAAATATGGTATTAGGTAAAGATCTTTGCCCACATACCAATCAAAATATTATGTTTTAAAGAATTAGCAGATCTCTGATCTTCTGATTAGTAAAACGGATTATCTAAGAACCGGCACGGACGGACGGACAGACACAGAAACGTACATAAAGCGATTTTGCTACTTAATAATAACAATGCGTAAATTCTTAGTAATTCTTCCTCCATCCAGTAATTATATACAATAAACAATCTATAAAAAATAAAAATTCATCGCAGGTATACCAAGTATTTATATAGGTACACAAAAATCACACACATGGAGAATTATAATAGTTGTAAAAACCCTTTTCCTCTTCTTTTCGTAAGCAACATCAAATCAGCAGGTAGCTGGCTAAACCGTATTGCAAGCCTTATATAACATCATCTTTAATAACTCCCATCCGTTGTTTGGTTCTAGTTTTCTCTCCTCAAGACATTCATACTCATTCCACCATGCAAACACACGTACACAAACCGTGGAGTTTGCTCCCTTTGAACTGCTGCGCAGTAAAACCTTTTTCTGCACATTTCGCTCGTTTCTTCTTTGAAATCTAAAAAGGTACATGAATTATAATATTATGATGATAGCTCGAGGAAACTCGGCCGTTTTATTCCTGTCCATAATACTATAAAGCTGCTAGTAGCACGTCAAGGTAAAACGTATCCAAGTGATGCCAAAACGCTCAGTCATGATATAATCATCAAGCATTACCTAACCTCCGAACATTCTTAAATCCACGATTTTTAGCACTAAAATACAAATATGAAAGCAAAGACGGAGGTATCCATGCTTCATATCCTTCAAGGTCAATCCAGTTTTTTTTTAGGAAAAAATGCGATTTTCCGTTTCCCTCTTTTAACGTAGCGAACAACTGACATGTGTAATTATTACACCTGCGCCCGGTACTTATTTCTGACGATTTGGTCCTATGATGTACCATCAATAAACGAAGAATTGTTCATCACCAGTATAATATATAGCTTGTTTCCGTTTTCTCAGGCTAAACGGTTTTTCTCTTCGTGTTCATTTAAGTTAAAAGTAATTTGCCGGAAGGGATTTTGTTTTTTAGCAAAAAAGTATGATAGTTCAATAATATTGCGTATTTTTAAGCTAACGAATAATTTTAAACGAAATTTATATAATTTATGCTGCAAATAATATGTGTTTAGTATAAAATGTGGAATAAAATTATATATGCATTTGAATTTATATCGTACACATGTATCTTTTATCATAATTAGTCAAACTGGCTATTATTATGTATTAAGCCCTCAAGATGAATGCCGTAAATTTACAGCATTTCAACATTTCTCCATTTTACTGTAAGCGTGAATTTCTAATTAAGCTTAAAGAAAGCAACGTGAATTAAGTGGAATGGTCTTGTAAGTATTCCTAACCTATCACCAAACATCAAACGATCCGATTTTGCTGCAGAGGTACGTATTTTAAAATTCACAGTGTCTGGACACAACGCGACGTGGAGTACATCTAGTATAAATTAAACAATGCATTCATAATTTTCTATCGCCATTTATTCAATATTCAAGTAAGCATAAAAGTTATTATAACATTCCGGTTTGCTGCTGCTGCTGCGTGCAGGTAAGAGACTGTACTGAATGCAATTACATGTACCTCTGAAAAACCTTATCACCATTTCACATCAAAGTCGTCAGTCATTTTCGCTTGTGTGTGGTTCTTCTGTCTTCACTCTAGACACGAAATGTTCAACCATCAACCCGGCACAAAAAACCATCATCATCGTAACATAATAGATAGCCAATAAGGCTGCTGTGTGTTTCTGGTAAGTTTCTATATTATACAGAGACTTGCCTGCTAGTATGCCAAAAGCCTGTTCACAATACGGCTTAAATCATCAGCTTAAATATCCTCATCACCACACCACTACCGCAGCAGCCTTGACTTGACTGGGCATCATCAAACAAGGCTATTATTTAAATTCCACCGCTGTATTGTATGTCACAAAAAGAGCAACGCATATTTCTTTGTCCATGTCTTAAAACTTGACTTAAAAAACCAGATACAACATTCAATTCATCTTTGGTGCAATTGCAATTGCTTCAAATCTGTAATAATAAAAAGCAGATATATAAAATCTCTTTTTTATGTGCCGATCGTGATGATGACGCTGATATACATGCACGTTGTTCACGTACAAAATGTAAGCTGGTAGCAAAACTATGTATTTGTGCATACCATACACTTATTTGTGTCATATCGTCTACGAGCCAACTCCCTGTCATCATCATCATCATCGTATCACTTTTCTTTAGTTATTCTTTTTTGACGAGAAACAAAACGATCAGCTTCTTACTCGGAAAATTAATGAGCATCCAATAGCTTTTTAAATGGGCTCTTCAAAATGACAAATGAACTAAGAAAGCTCTCAGGTTTCAGATCTTATGTATGCACACTCTGTAATGCACTTATATATGTAAACTTACTTATTATGCGTGTATGCTTGCGTTGATCGTCTCATCGTGATTTCATCACTTCACCTATCACATCACACACACCACACCGCATTAGCTGTGTACATAGTATATACGCTACACCAAAATCCCTCATGCTATTTTTTGCTGTATTTTGATTCTTGTCGACCGTCGACACATTTTTTTCTTCTTCTCCTTTTATTATTTGATATGAGCTACCTGATAAGAATTTTTAAGTAGTAAAACATTGTATTTGATAACGTGTTGAATTGTATGAATTTTGCCGGTATGAAGAATATGATTAATATGGTTTCCAAAAGTTTTCAATTCATACGGCTAAATAACAAGACGTTGTACAAAGCTTGTCCGAACTTTACTTTTGAAAAAAGCGAGGCTCACCACTATCCAAATATCAGGCCTGTGTCGTGAGTAAATATTATGTAATATGATGTTAGAAACTTGTGTGAGTATATTTTTAATATTTTGTAGAAAAAAAAATGAGTGAGTGAATAGTAAATTTTTCACTCAAATTACATGACGTGAAGTTTATGGGAATTTTTTTCCCGATGGCTACAGATAAAGAATTGTCCATGCTCTTGGGTATATACATACACATGTATACAATTGTATAAGAGGATGTATGTACATTTAATGCACGTTTTTCACGAACATGAGCGTAACCAAAAGGGTACAGAAAAAGGAATACAATATCTGGGGCAAACTTTTTTTTGTTTCGCTCATTCTGACTTGACTGACTTTGTACTTTTTTGGAACAGCAACATAAACATTTTGCTTGTTGTTGGTTTAGAGGCTTGGTTTGGTTGCATGACAGAAAAATATGCGTGTTATATAGTTTGTCAGAAGTTATTAAAGCAGGTTCTTTTGTGAACCTTATACTTTTTTGTACTTGTTTGTACACCATACGTTGCAACTTTCCTTGAAAATGCCTCATTCTTTCTCTCTTCTGTGCTAAAAGCAAAAAGTTATTACTAATTCATACAGAAATAGTTTTCTATTCAATTCCATTTCAAATTACGTGATAGCGAGGCTCCACGTACAAAAACTAGTTTCATTCTGTGCTCTACCAACCGCTAACACGGCTTGATGTTGTGTTCTGGAAAAGCAGCTCTAGAACTCCACATAAAATTCACCTCCCTTTCAATTTCCCAGAAATAATCCAACCTCATTGTGCATTGTGCAGTAATGAGCCAAGTTTTAGCTCAGTTAATGATTTCCTTGCTTTGGCTGGTTAAGTTTGTTGTTGTTCGTGTGATGTTCGATCACAAAATTACATATAAATACAAGTACGCATGAGACGTAATTCAAAAACAGACAATCATCAATCATCACGAATAGCTTTTTTCGTTCTTCCACCCAAAAGTGCGTGTGCTGCTCCTTCTTGATCACTTTTCGTAACATTGTAACTTTTTTCGTGATGGGTTCTCATCTTAGAAAATGACAATGAATGAATAAATAAATAAGCAATTATCCTCTTTCAAACAAAGTTGTACTTCAAAACTTTACTACTGTTGTTGTCGTCGTCATTATACCGTTTGTTTCTCGTTGGAGTTTGCAGACAGCATTCCAAAAGCCAACGCCACTTTATAGTTATCCTATTATACTACGCTACAGAGTTGCTTCGATGTTTAATTATTATGATGGCGATGTTGAAGCGATTTTACTTGGCAATAAAACTTTCTCCCATTAAAACTTTTTGTCGTGAATAATAATAATAATGGTTTTCACCTAAACAGTTCATAATAATTGTAGCAACAACGGTATAAATGTATTACACAATCTGACGCAACCAGATCAACTTCAGGTATGTTCGCCGAATCAGTTTTAGAATATCATAAAAATATCCATCCCGAATTTATATTGAAAAAGAGAAATTGAAATGCCAGATTATAGGCAATAAATACCATTTTTGAATGAATGTACTTATTCGCTACCAAATGCAAGCAGTTAAGTATATATACCTATGTACAGTATAATATGGATCAGTAAACTAATATGTAATGAATATGGTATTATGCATAGACATAAAATTTATATGATGGATCTTTGTAGCTTTGGAAAAAAGTACATAATAATCTGTTCATTAAAAATCATTGACCAACGCCATACTCTAGTTGCTTCCTCCTATTCGCAGTTTCTACCTTCTCACAAGCACTGCATGTAGATATTCAGTTTTATATATTACAATACGAATGCATGGTAATAATAATGTGTAACATTTTAGCTTCCCTTCTTCTTTTTCCCTGTGTGTGTTTGCCCACAAAAAATCAACTTGAGAGAACGACAATGACAAATCACCTACAAAACTCCCATAAAAATTCACTTCATTTATGGTCAGATGACATGATTGGCCCATGCATAATACTTAACTCGTACTACCTCTTCTAGAATATACATAATATTATGCTGCTTGGCAATGTAGTGGAGTATTTTGTTTGCATCGTATAAACTTTATTATAATGACATAATATGGTATGGAAAAATCACACTTTCTTACTAGCCATGCCTCTCAAAGAATTTTCATAGTATAGGTATTTTTGCATTTCGTTAGATATGGTATTTGTACGTAAAGCATTTGCACTGCACGTAAAACTGTGCTGAGAAGAAGCCCAAAACGACTAATTGTGTTTCAAAGACTAGCTTGACATATTCTTCTCAACCAGTTAACGTAACGAGTTGCTAAATAAATATAAACTCAAACGAATGACTTGACTTGTTATTGTTACAACGATTATACTGCATCAATTATTTCAAGCCATGTCCCATCCGCAAACAAAAAGCTACAGGATAACTTTGGAGTACGTAACATTTGTACTCATATTAAGAAAGAATCTCATTCAATAGTATGCCTATTACACTGCAACTTATATTCTTTAAAAATCGCATCTGTCTACTTCACGTTTCGTCTTGTGAACATTTTCCGTCTTCCTGTCCCATTGTCGTGTGAACCATATTAATTTTATACGCGCACCTATGTATAACGTTATAGTTTTCAAATACGTGAATGTGCATACTAACAAAATATAAAGAATTTGCAATGAAAGAAATAGTAAACACGACAGCGTCTACTTTTCGGAATAATACCCTGTCTGTCATATCAATTGCAAAAAATATGAACAAGAGGGAAAAACAAGACAAAAACTTTTGTTTAAACAAGGAGACAGTGCCCATTATACATTACTTACTTTGCAAAACAACAGAATAAAGGCAGAGAAAGAGAAGCATCATATATATGTACTGATATGATAGAGACCAAATCACCATAACTGAGCTAGTAAATAGTAATCCTAAAGTACTTTATTTTGAAACTGATTGCATACAACTTCGTGTAGGTACATACACATACATAGCAACATGCATAGGTTTTTTGAAATACCTTTCCATTGTTGTACAATGGACGATGAAATGATAAAAAGTTGGATGGGCTCAGTTTGCAAATAAGATTTCTAGTATGCTATCTTGACTTGCTTGTTGTGTTGTAAATAATAATAATAATTACGATCGACATAAAGAGGAACCCTCCCATATCTTTATGGTGCCATAATATAGCAGCAGTTTTGTCGGAGCTGAAGAGCAAGTGCACACAACTGTACACCCAAGATTTTACTGTAGTCATGTATGCATCTCTACTCTATTTTACTCTATACTTTCTTTCTGGGCTTACATTTTTTCCTGAAAAACAACACGCGTATGGAAGGGAGCTAATTGTATTTTATAGATTTGAGTTTTTTGGGGGAACGACGTTTCGAGCAATAATATTAATAACAATGATAATAATGGTAATAAATCTCACAAGTGCAATTTTTTATTTCGCTCCTTAGTGCTAATGGGTTTGGACCAACAACAGTAAAAAATGCAATGCAAGGATGATCTTTCATCTTCCGTCGCTGCCGCCTCTTCATGTCCCCGACATCGCAGTACGTAGCAAAAGAAACAGGATGAATGTACTACAGGTTTTTACTCTCCTCTTGGGTTTACGTTTGCGTAATACTATCTTTATGTATAATAATTCTTATTTGTAAGTTGAATTTTATTCCTGAATTTGAAGCCATTATCCGCTGTTACTACTATATGAGAAGGTATAAAAACTAAAAGTTAACTATCTTGTGATGGAATTTATTGTTGCCTATTTTGAAAAGGAGTAGATATATTAAACCTTGCACTCAACCAAAGCACGGCTGTTCGGACCAGTTGTGGCCCGGTCGCAAAGATATATGTAGCAAAATGTAAAAAGTCGAAATGGAACTCGATTTTGGAGGACAAATAATAATAGCAAGCATATGTAAACGATTCCTGTAAATCAATAAAATTTACTCGAAAGAATCATTTACCTTATCGTGTAATGTTAAATGTCGTCGTAAGAGTCACTGTCAACGATGTCAACTGTCAGCGCAACTAGTCATCAGCCCACTACCATACACATAATAAAATATGCATTGATCATCATCGCTATCATTGAAACTTATTGTTTTAAGATTTTTTCATCTGTCAATGATATCGACGGTCCCCCAAAAGTTGCTTTTCTTTTGTAACATTCACTTTGCATTATAGTCATATTTTTTAGACTAACGATCATGAAATGACAGGAGAATGGCATGACATATGCATATGCGTCATTTTTAACAAACAGCCATACAAAGCTGAAAAACATTAATTTTTGAAAGCCAAGTACCTACGTAAGATGTAGTGAGAGTACATATACATGCAGGCTGGAATAGCTTTTTACAGGCCAACTTACAGTTCAACATATGACATGAAGAATAATCATCATCGTGCTTAAATGCATCACTGACGTTGAGTGCATCATCACATCACACCAATGAGTGTCATCGTCTTCTTGAACAACATCTGCATATTTATCAACGTACTTGAATGAACAAAAGGATAACATTTCATTAGCCTATATTGGACATCCCTTTTACATCTCATTACCAGTTTACAACACAGTTGTTTTAGATTTCTATTTTATTTTTACCATTATCGTCATATCATAGGGAAAGATTCTTTACCTTTGTCCATTTAAAATTACATACTAGTGGCAATAATAATGATAATGGCCGCACCTCGGTCGACCCTATAAGAAGAACGAGCACAAGTTTTAATAGACATTTGATATATAGGTTTTCACCTGGCCCTTTTCCGACAACGAAACAGGGATGTTGTAAATAATAGTACTGGGAAATTTGCCATAGCTCACAAGTAAAAAGAAATTTTATACAACAGTGAGATAGAGAGTGCGACTGAGATTCTAGTGAATTTGCAAAGTCATTTGGAAACTTCCTGTCCTGTGGTTTGTTTGCTTGTCTCCTCACTGTGGGGCTTGTCTATTTACAATTGCTATTATTATAATCTTTAAAAAACCATCATCAATACTACAGTGTGTACACTAATGCTCTTTGACTGTATGATGACGATACAATAATAATATGTAATGCTATTAAGCTTTTTGCTTTTTATAGAGACGAAGAAGACAATAATGATATGAAAAAATAAAACTGAAATGATTATACTGCGCACATATATGTAATTTCACCCTGGGTTTTCCTGTAGAGATACAAAAAGGAACGTTCATCGTACGTGTGTACTTGTGATATTATTATAGATTTACATTTTTGTGTGTACAAAAAATAAACATCGAATCGCACAGCAGTAACCAAAAAATAACAACATGAGCAATCAAAGCGTACAAATGGTGTTTTATGGTAGACAGACGAGTCCTGTGTAGGTATGGGTATTTCAGAGATACACAGGTGCAGAGAAGCGTTTGTTGGTAGGCATGCATAATATATGTTTTTGGATGAGAAAAATTGAGTCTACAAATCAACTTTAAATTATACCATGGCCTGACATTTTTGTTTTTACAAACGTTTATACACGGTTCAAGAATTAGCTTGCTTCCTCCTCACTTCACAATTCACATGAAATCATGTTGATATTGGCTGATGATGATGATGAGGCATCATGAAGCAGCAGCAATAGAGAAGGAGGAGGAAAAAGTTGCTCGTGTGTAAAAAATGGTAAATGTGAATATGATGCATTGTTGATTGTTTGCTAAGGCTCCATTATATCATCATAATCATCTTCATATCATTACAAGAGTAGTGTTTTACATGTGCCTATGTATATATTCTTGACAGTTTTTTTTGCTTAGCTGTTATGCTGATTCCCCTGTTTTTTACTAGTCGAATAATAAATAAATGCTAATGTAGTGCACGCTGAATGATGAGCATGATGACTATGATCCAAAACTGTATATAGTTTTATGTATTTTTGTATATCACCTCTTTGTATTGTAATTGTCATTTGACCGTGTTGTTTGTTGTTTCTGTTGGAAAATATAATGATGAGAAACAGCTATTCGCATAATACATGCTCATCATAGAAGTGTGATGTGAAATCAGAATAATGATGATGATGATGGTCCAAGTGAAGCAGTTATTTTGCAAGTGTACACGACACGATGATGCTAATGCTGATGATGACGATGATGAGTGACTTTGCCATAGGCATGTGTGATGTGTGTGGGATTCAAACATACTTAATCAGACTCACGATATATCTTGAGGGCTTTGAAATTTGCAGATCATGCAGTAGCAATGACTTGCGACTGATTGATGGTGATGTTCGTTCGCGAGAGAGAGAGTGAAGAATGCAAAATGTGACGAATATAAATTGAATGATGATAATGATGAGAGATTAGGGAGAAACTAAGAGAGATCTACTTCAAAAATATTCAGATTTAGTATGAAGCCGGGAAAAACGTGCATGTATGGCATGCAGGTTTGCTTGTTGCATGCTGTTTCATCAAAGTCAGCAGCAGCAGTATAACGAACCGAAAATGAAGCAAGGGCATCATCGTCATGTAATATTCTTCTTCACCAACAACGTAGGTATGTGTACCGCAGACAGAATCGCAATGCAACAACAGATGAGAACAATGGAACATTGTTTCAAACTGGGCTTGTTCATTTTTCGAGTAGGTACTTACTTGTAAAAATCTATTACACTTACACATATGTACTCATACTACTACGCACACACACTCATCATCACACACAAGGCAATATAGAACCCTGCCCAGAAGCCATGTAACGATAATAACGGCAGCTTTTCATAGTAGCCGCAGCAGCAGTAGTAGTGGCATCAGCAACACAAGCAAAAGTTCATGATTATATAATGTGGTATCATTAGATCATTAAACTGTGCATTTTACAATGTTTCACATTTCATGCCACCACCATGTTACCCATAAAACATCATTGTCCGTTTACAACGACGTACGAGCACGGATATTCATCGAGAAGACAATTTATGTGCCACTCTGCCACTATACCCTGCTAGATTTTTATAAAATGTTCTAATGAGAAGTGCGAGAGCAATCACATGAGACTAAGTAGATTTAATAATCGTCGTTTGTCACGAAATCAAATGAGATTCCTACTCTCAGCTTCCTATACCTACCTACGCAGCAATTCTTTGTGCCACGAGAAAAAATACATGGCCAACACGGACAGGTAAAAGCATAATAGTGTGTAGCTATTGTTAAAGATTCGTGTGCGCATGTAAGATTTACTATGGAACTTCAAAACTGAAATATGGCTCAGTTAAACGATTCAGGTGGACCACTGCTCGCGTAACGTGACATATCATGCCACCGCTTCCCTAACAATACTTGTATGTAAAACGAAATCAAAAGCTATAAAGAGAACCAAGGTACATTTAAACGGATTTGGTCGTCGTGATAAGAACAATTTCCGTTTTAAACTTTTCGCTTCTCTCTGCACAAGACTACCCTGCCACGTTATGGAATGATAGGATACGGCAGACAGAAGGAGAAACGAGAAATAATGTAATGAATAAAATGCATAATTGTAACTGTGTTAATTATCCTAAGCTCGCGACTTTCTGATCCAATTAATTATTCACCTCACAGGCCATGTCACTTGAATGCAATGTAATGCTCAGCATGAGCAGTAAAGAGAATCTGAAGAGGAAAGGGAAGAGAAAGAAAAGGCGTACAGAGCAGAAAGAGAGCGGCAGCAACAGTTACTACTACTACGACTATTTCTGATATTCTTTTTCTTCCAAGAAAAAAGCTTGAAGCAGCTTGTTATTGTTACTACTATTCGTTCCATTTTACTTATTTTAGTTGATGTCGCTGCCAGGAGCAGAGCAGCGAGAAAAGAGGATCTCGACTGAACACTGATTTAAAAATATGAGACTCATTCTTTCATTCTCACCGAGAGCAATCTGCGCTCTCGTCGGTTTCTAGAATATTTATTGCTTAAACGAATGGAATGACACGTCACCTGAAGACAGATTCCTCAACTCCAAGCAACTATATTCTCTGCTTTGATCAAGCATCGTAAAATAATAATATAGGTATGAGTAGCATATAGTTTTTTACAAACTAGCAAAAAAAGTAGGAATGGTTTTCAAAAAACAAAACCAAGATGAAAATTGGATTGTGTACGACGCGACATCATGATACGTGCACTTGTGCATACGTATGTCGTCGTTTCAGATGATGTACTAAATGAATATATAATATGGTGTTGTTGCATGTGTATTCAAATAACATTTAATACAAATCGGCATCATCACGATGAAATGAAAGAAACGACATAAAAAGATGTTAGCTAGTAGCAATGTTTCATTCTCTCGTTTTTTTTTTACTTTTCAAGTGAAAGAAAGATGAGATGTGTTATAATTAGGTATTTTAAAGTGATGGAGGCACAAGTTTGAAGAGCACTACTCTGGAATGATATAGAGCTTTAAAAGTTGTGATTATAGTAGTGGAGTATTAAGGTAATAATAATAATAGAATATTCTCTATACTTGTCAGACGAAGATTGTACGCACACATTTATGTTTGTATGAAGATATACATTACGTTTTCTTTACATAACGTACGCATTTACTGAGGAGGCTCCTTCATTTCAACCCGTTTCTCAATACTTGTTTTTGCCACTGCAAACAATGCACGTAAATCTCACTTCACAAAAGTAACTCTACTCTCTTATCATGTTACACATGAGATGAACCAGCATTTTTATGAGATTACTTGTTCCGTGTGTCCGTCCGTCCTTGACCACTTAATTTCTCAAACTGCCTGACGGAATTTTTCAAAATTATTATTTTACAGGAAAATGATTCTACTTACAATTTAATATTCAGTCAAACCGTAGGGGTACCAAGGGATGGCCCGTTGTAACAGCGGGAAGTTGACTTGTAAACAAAAATGTCAGGCTTTATGTAAATGTATATCTCGCATCTTTTTTACAGCGCTTGCAAATACACATTCAGGTAATGTTTATTTTCATTACATTTTTTATTCTCCAACTATTTAATGTTTAAGCATATTATAAAAATATCAAAGCAAATCGTGTCCTATCTGTCTCTGCCTCTCTTCTCACTCTTTCTGTCTGCTGACAAAAAGCGTGAAAAAGGGAAGTGGATTCCATTCAATTTAATTCAAACTCACCACCACTAGCACCAGTCAGTCAGTCAGTTTTAACGAAAGAAGAAAACTTTTTCAATGGAGTTCCTTTCAACGACTTTTAAAATACATTTTATAAAGCACTTTTGAAAATACAGAATAGCTTTCGTAATAATAATAATAATGAAAAAAAGAGGATGAGAAAATAATATCATTCAAGTAGAATGAGTAATATGTCTTCTTTATTTCTGCTAATCCTTCATTTTCTATTAATGTTGAGTTATATTTACGTTATTTCTTGGTTGAGTACAGTCCTTTTTTTCTACTACTCACTACCTACACACTCACACAAGTTAATTGTAACAAAACGTACGCTGCTGTCCTTGTCGTAGTACAATGATGACAACGTCACCGATGCCAAAAGGAAGCCGAACGTAACGTAACGTGCAAGAAACTTGTATAAAACTTCTTCATTCAAAATAAAATTTACAACGAGCAAAATAGCTCGTACTTATTTCACAATTTGCAACCAGTCAGTACATTCATTGCATTTCATTTGTTATTAATGGTGCTGATGATGATGATGATACAAATAAAGTGTATGCATTCGCAAATATACGTTGGAATGGTGGTGATGCATGCGTTCACGATCATTTTAAAATGTTTATTCTTTTTTTTCTCTATTTGTCTCCTCATGACTACTATTGGTATTTAAGAAAGGGAAAATATAGATTCTTAGAGAACTTCACGCAACAAAGACGACTCTTTTATTTCTTAACAATATCATTATCTTGCCACATCTTTGTACCACTTCTCCTTCTTCCTATATCCCATCTCTTTATAATGGAAAGTGAATAGATAAAGATAAAATGGAACAACGCGAATGGGAATGTGCAAAATGTGCACAAGTGAGTTGTATGCTTCAAAAAGAGGCAAAAATGAGGAAGGAACGAGTACGACTAGCAGTTTAAAGTTAAAAGTACAAATGCACACATGCTATACATGTCGACATGCTTAGTGAACAAGAGAAGTATCTGTACCTACGAATTTACTCTTGACAAAAATCAAACCGATTTTCTTTAGGCACGCTTGGTTGGCTGACTGGATAAGTTGACGATTTTATTTGGGGAAATAAAATTCTTTCTTTGCACTTTGCACACACAACAATTTTATTCATCCACTAACTACACTGCTCCTCCCTTCTATCATCGTTGGTTTATCATTCTTCCTTTTTCTCTTTACACATCGTGTGGCTTTAGAGTGTCCAAAACCTCTAACGCAAACACACACGAGCAACGACTTGTGAAATATCCAGTTTTTAAGTACATTTTGTTCATCATTTCATGGTTTAATTCCTTGATTTAATTATTACATCATCATCAACGCGTAATTTTAAATGATTATAATGGAAATGAAACTACTAGCAGAAATTACTCACTCTCTGGAAGTCATTAAAAATTTGTAAATTAAGCAGCCTGTCAAATTTCCCTTATAACGTGCACATAAAAAATGTTTTCAATTACTTTCATTTCTCCATCAAATATACGTAAATGTAGAACATTCTTGATGGCAGAAAAACATCCGCACCACTGGCACCACTACCAACCAACTCCACATTATCCAATTCTCTTTCCCGTTGCTGACTTGAGTCAGTAGTATGTACAATATAAAAGCTCTCGTAAGAGAGTGAACCATAACATCCATGTGATATAAATTCAACAGTGGGAAAACAAACGAGTGAGCTAGAGATGAAAATAGATTTGAAAGGCATAGCATATATATGAAGTAGAGTAGTGGAGAGCAGGGAGGTACTCCACCCTTTTCATTTAATTCCAGAGAATCCCTTCATGTTAGATGACGCTGAATGCTGACTGTGCATCAAATTCATGTCAGTAATGAATGTCTCCTCAGTAAAATACGGATACCTTCTTGTCAGAGTAACACTACTAACAAATCACAGCTCCCGTTTTTCCTGTTTACTACTCCTGCCAGGCATTTAAGTATAGAGATAGAAGAGAGAAAGGGAGAGAGAGCAGAGCTTTAATACCCAAAATTTTCCCCTTCTTTCCAGTCTCTCACTCTCTGGCTCTCCTTGTGCGTTGTACAATGACGATGATGATCATCATGACTCCCGTTTTTTCTCCACGTATATGTATTCCATGATATGCCACTGTCCTTAGTGAAAATATTAGGTGGAGAGCACAGGGAATCCATTTAAAAGTAATGCATATTTGCTCCCATTCCAACAAAATGCCTTATTTTACACACTCCCCCGTAGACTGCTGCTACTTGTGAGCGGAATATTGCCGCTGTTGCTCATGATGATGAGGATGATCACGATGATGATGATGATTGTAAATGGTAATGGCAGTGAAGTATGCATTCGCATCTAGTAGAACAAATATCAACTACAGTCATAGAGGTGGTGTTTGCTTGCAGATACATATACGTACCTCTATTTCTATAATAGGTATGTATATTCCGTATTTGCAGAGGAGAGAGAGAGAGCAACATCAGTTGAGAAAGAGAATGTACAAGAGAACAGGAGTCAGCTGCGATTCCATTTTTCCATTTATTTTTTCTCCATTTTTTCTCCTTCCAGGAAGCCAAAACGAAAAAAAGGCATGTTCACAGGTTCATTGCAGTAAAACTGATGTGAAGAAGGAAAGGCGCACATTGTCTGTCTCTCCCTCCTTTCTCTTTTATCTTTTGTGATATAATATTTTCATGATGAGAAAGAAGAGTGTGTTTTGAGTGTGAGCATGAAGTGAGTGGATGGATGGAACATAGACATAGGGGCTAGGCTAAGGGCATTGTCTTCAGCAAGGAAAATCTCACTTCTGGCAGCACTTGCTCAACTGCCTGATGATGTGAATTAGTAAACCGACTGGAAGCACACAGCACATACATACATATATAGAGAATTGCAGAAATTTTATCGAAGTACTTTTACATTGGACGGGCACACTCGTTCTCTCTCTCCCTCATCATTGTTGGCATCTTGCATGGTCTTTCCTCTTGAGTGATGACTATGCTAATTCAAGGGACAGGTTCTGCTCAGTTATTCTACTGCTGCTGCCTTTCCAGGTCTGCGTCTGCTAAAACGATTGTGGTGATAGTGGTATGGGAGCACCAGGAGAAAAAGAGAAATGCCTTATCTTTTCTCTCTACGTGAAAATTACCAGACGTACTTGGAATAGAAACAATGTGAAGGAAAGTCAAAGGATGTGCACGTATCGTGCCGTCGTCACTACCAGCACTGGGAAAAGTAAAATGTAACTCAAGAAGAAAGCAAGGGCGATGAAGAGAACTGTAGCCACCATCATGTATATATATTCCACCGACCGAAAGAAGATTAGCGAAATCCAGGTCGAAGCTCTGGTTATCAACATGTAAAGTGGAAAATCCAATTCAACTGCACGAAGTGCAAGCCTACACGTTACGTAGCTTTTACTTGGCACAGGCAACATAACTAATATCATTACAAGCAATGTTGGATGCATAAAATTGTACTTTGGAATTAAGTATCAAGATGAGCTAGCTCATTTAAAAATACTTTGGTCATTAAACGTTTTTTATTATTAAAAAGAAGAATATTATTACTTTTGCAAAATGAGACGACATTAATCTTCTTCATTCAACTGATCTCCCACTTTCTCGTTCTTTCTGACACAGGATCCTTGTACACTATATACCTAAGTAATATTATGCACTTGATGTTTTGCCTTGTTTAACATGAAGTAATGAAATATTGTAACTCACCCTAACCCTATAGCTATTTAGAACATGGTTCTTTCTTTCTTTCTGTAGCCCATTAGGAAATTACGTGGGTATGCACAATTTTAAATAACTAATTGCTAACTATCTTGTTTCTCTCTAATTTATGAGAAATGAATGAGAATGAAGGGTATTGTTCATCCCTGAAAATTATTTTATAGTACCTAAATACACATGTAAATAAGGTCTTCAGAACGAGGAGATCCATCATATCACTAGTTTAGTAATCGTCATCACAGAATCATCAAAACATCTCGGATAAGTTATAACTTATAATAATATGCATATCACACTAGAATCACCAAGTACAAGATGTTCCGTGCAATAAATATGAAAAAGAGGTGCTTTACTCGGTAATGCGTACATTAGAAATTAAATAGAGAGTTTACTGTTTCTTGCACTTTTTTTTACACAATTCCATCCAACTTTTTAGCGATAAATCACTTTCAAAATGAGATGATGACGACGATGTAATGTAGTCGTCGTTCGTACACTTCATATTATTATTATTATCATTATTATGGAAGTAGGAGAGATGTATCATCATCACAACAAGTATACATATATAAGCGACCTGGCTTTTTTCTATCAGAAAGAAAAAGAAGAGATCCATCGAACGAACAAACGCACGCACAAAAATCTTGTTTGGTTTGTATGAAAAGGGAGATATGCATGGATAGAGAGAATACACATATATACGCAAATAATGAATGCCCTTTTTCCAACAACGACGATGATGATGATGACGACGACGAAAAGGATGATGTATGTATGTACAACTGTGGCCAATTTTGATTTACTTGTTTGCATAGACGGGAGAGAAGTAGAAGAAAGATTTGCTTACAATACCAAACGTCAAGAGGATTCAGCTCACACTTTTTTCAGCGATGCACACCACCTTCTTACTTTTTTATCGTATACCTAACTGACTGACTGAAAGCAACTGCCATACTACATCAGCTTCAAAAAATATAATTCATAATGGGAGAAAAGAGCAATATAGCAACATGTTCATACATAAATATTGTGCATAATCCTACACCAGCAAAGGAGTGTTTGCTTAAGTAATGATAAATGATTTTGCTTTTTTCCTTCATTGGTTTTGTACTGAAGCTGAAATAAAAAAATATTTAATTAGCATACCATAAAGGAAAAAAATATCAAACTAACCCCTCTCTCTCATTCTCCTTTAAACATGCCTAGTGTTCCTTGATATGGTAAAATGCAACATGTCTTTGTCGAGTATAGAGAAGAAGAAAAAATATAATTGTACATTATTTATAATAAGCTGTGCATAATGGTATGTATATGACTACTTGAAGGAAAAAAATTGCCTTTGATGTATTAAATCATCCATTACTGTATAAACAACAATTAAATTGTTTCATTTTTGTGTATTAATGTGTGTGTGACATTTGGAGGTCGATCGAGTCATGCATAATTGTTCCCAACTGCATCACCAGTAGTGGCGGCATGGGGCGGTATAGGATATTGCAGTTAGTTACATTGTAAAAAAATGGAGATTAAGAGCTTCACATCATTTCATTTCACGTACGACAACAGGGATAATAAAAAAATACTGTGCTATAAAACAGGTGTATATATACATAAATTACATTCTAATTGTTGCTGTGTTGAAGACGATCTACAGTTATATGGCACATTGTAATAGTATCCGTCACTATCATCCAAATTTATTCATCCATAACGAATCAAAAGAGTTTTTCATCAGCATCATTATCTCTCTCGCTCACTCTCTTGAAATGGTCACATGTTTTAAAGGAACAGATAAAACGAATTTTCGTTCGTGATATGATCACCTCGTCTATATCTACATTACTTCTTTTTCGTCTTCTCTACTTTAGCTTCTTTACATCCATTAAAGACCACAGGACTACGAAAATGTCCTTGTCATCCAAATTGTAGAATGATGTAGCATGACCACTGCTGCGTGCCGGTTGAAACTGATGCGACAATGCTGCTCCTACAATGCATTTGCGCTTGAGCAGTGTGTGTGATGTGATAAAGTGATATTTTAAAAAGCTGGTCAACAGAAACGAAAAGAATACACAGTATCAATTTCCAATTTTTCTCAGATTATAATATGCCATAAAAACCGTGTACGAAGATGATGGTGATGGCAAAGAACAGAGCGTTGTACATTCATACATTATTTATGTACTCATTGTCATTATTATCATTATATTACTTCATCCTCCTTGTCTCACTAGAGGAGACCAAAAAAGCGAAACACTCAGCTCATACGAACTAAGCCACCACCATCACTGACGCAACGTAATACCTCCACCATCACCTGCACTTGTTTTTAAGAGGGTGGACAAAAAAGTCATATTATGCATATATTGATAGTGGAGAACAAGGAAAGACGATTTTCATATTATGAACAAGATGAACATGACAGATCGTCATCAAAACCGTCCTTGGCCCTCCTCCTGGCTCTGAAAGAAAGATGGACGGATGCTTGTGTACGTGTATGTCAGGGAAAAGAGATGACAACGATATTATAGGATTGTCACACACACACACTACCACAACCTTCCTCCTATTTACAGAATTTCTGTAGTAGATTTTACTACATATGTAACCGAACACTTATTATAATTGCCTATTCTGATGTGTATTGTTGTATTTGATAGAGAGTCAACGGGGTGGCATGAAGGATAGAAGTGTACACGATGCCAAGCAGTGAGAGAAATGTTGTGGTCCTCTCACGCACTCACTCACTCCCGTAGTATTTCGTTTCGTAGTTTTTACTTTTATTCATCATCGCCTTCTTTCTTTTCCTCTTTTCATTCTTCTTGGACAGTTTCTAAAGAGGAAAGCAGAGGGCCTGATGTAATGCAACGAATGAACCCGTCCATTACAACGACACTGCCAATGTCATTCATAATACATCAGTTTACTGAAAGTATGAATTAAATAGCTGGTTTATTATCATTGTTATGGCTATGATTATTATTATATTGGTGTTACACCCTTCCTCCTAATAATATTACTGTTTCTGCGTTCGTTTCGCCTGCTCTGTAGAGAGTACACATCATTACAACTACTACCAGGTTATTTTTATGTAAACGTAAACTTAACTGCAAGTTTCATTCATATTGTACGTAGCACAGTATCAAATGATTGTACGCATATTTATGTTTGGTACATGCATGGAGGCAAATCGCATGCTTAGGTATATTTTGGGTTTTCATAAATATACTCTATTTTTACTACGCCTATTCGTTAGGCCTTGGTATTCATTTCATCGCTTAAAATCACTTCTGCAAAGAAGCAAGTGGTGGAAAAAGACCAGCCTACTATTACAACAAGAGTAAGTACTACTGCAACTTTCATGAAACGATAAGAAGGATAATGCCAAACAGCCATACAATTTTTAGACATAAGGGAATAAACCGGGTGTATAATATTGTAAAATATTCATAATTCATGAGTAAACATTTAACTCCGTGTGCATGTACATGCTGCATTGTATTTTTGCCATATGTTAGTGGCATTGTGTGTCTATACGGTTTGAACCTACGCCTACTCCTATGTGTATAGATATGCAGTTCACTTCTACACACACATTTTTTATTCATTCTGATAGTTTTATTATAAAGGTTTCTAAACACATTGAGCTTTCCTCTTTAATTGGAGTTCGAATCAGCATAATATATGTATATTTTCCCCTTTGAAAAAGCAGTAAGATGAGAGAGAAGAAGGGGCGTGCGATTTTAATGATTTCGACAACGTAGCGAGCGTCTCCATTCAAGCTCATTTATCATTTCGTGCACTCGCACTCTTCAATAATAAAAATAATAAAAGCGGTGAAGCCGGTGAAAGCATGAAAGGTTTCACTTGTACTATCATGCACAATGCACATTATAAGCACAGACTTTTGTACATTTTTCCGTATCATTTTATATTATGCTGCTGCTCCGTGTTGTAGAGTATGGTGGTGATTGTACGGAAAGCCGGATCAGAGAATCAGGCGAAAAAGTTGATGAATTGGAATTAGGGAAAGTGGAATTGGAAACGGCAGGGAAAAGAGAGGACAATAAGTATGTTAGCCAGAGAGAAAATATATACGTTATTTGCTATGTAAGCCCTTCCAGGATGATGAAGACCATGAACAAAAAAATGGTAAGCCTCTGGAAGTGTAATTATTGACATATGCCTGATAACTGTAGAGAAAAGTTGCGGTACAATACCGGCAAATACTCATATATTTGTACATGTACCTATGCCATGACTATACTTTATCACTTAAAAAGGGGGCGGCATTTTTTGGAGAAGCATGTTGAAAAGAGAGACGAGTGGACATCGGTAATCGGAGAAAATCCTATTTTCAGAGAAAAAGTCATCCACCATTTCCTATTATTACATGCCTCGTTCCTTTTCATGGTATGTTATAATACCAAGAGGGCTCTTATACAATGAGGGAGGAGAGCTGAGTTCGATCGTAGTTTTGCTACTTATTTGCTTAGCATGTGTGCTATAAGCGATAACATATTGAGCGTATTATGTCCCTTTGGATTCACGTATCTAACAATCTGCTGTTCATCCGAGCAATTCGATGCTCAAATGTATTAAATTTAAATATGAATGGATGTTTGAAGGGCGGCCGAGCCTCGCATGGGTCATCATCATCGTCACATCCATCCATATTCAACGGTTCATGGTATATCATCGTTGATCCAATGCCATAATTACACACAGCTCTGAGCTGGTGTTCAGTTCATTGAAAGGTCGATGTTACTACAGAGTTCTAGATTCAGTTTTTAAAAATATTTTTTGCCGAGTCCTCCTTTTGGAGATGTGCTCATTAAAACTTTTCTTTGGAAATATAATTTTCATTGAATAGTTCTATAGTTTATCTCATTTTATCAGAAATGACAGCAGAGTTGAAGTGAATATTCCTATGGGCTTTAGAGCTTACGGATGATTTAGCACCATTCATTTTACATTGTGCTCCACTTGTAATATACTTGATTAGTGAAGAATTTGTAGAATGTGTGCTGACAAGTGTGACTTAACAGCAAATATGCACAAGTGTACTTGGACAGTCCCCTGAATACTGATACACCATTCATTCAGCCATCCAGTTGGAATGTTCACGAGTAAAAATAAAAATCACATACCTACTGCCACTCGTATTATGAGTTTACGCATACCTATTTAGGTATATACTATTTATAATGTTTTAAGGTCGTTACGTGCAAAATATATTTATTTCATGGCTCTCTGGACAAGTGACAAAAGAAAAACACTTCAGCTCAGCACTTGCCAAGGAGGCAAGTAAGCATTTTGTACACAATTTTTATCAAATCAACCTTGATATAAGACAAACACGATAGTTATAATATGTATACCTCATATGTACATATACATTTATCATGGGTGAAAAACCATAGATTTGGATTAAATCTTCGGACTCTAAATTTTGCGAATTTTATGCCGAAATTTTGTACACTAACGTTTTAAGGCATGGAGAATGTAGTAATATGTTGTTACTATACATCACATTTTATACGTAGGTATATACTATTTAATACCGTCAAGACCCATATTTATATTTTCCCTTATTCTAGGACTTGTAAAATTATAATTATCACGTTCCTAATTTTGTTTTTCAATGACCTTCATTTGCAAGTGAATCCCTTGGTATCCTCTACACAATGTCATCTTATATAACCACAAGCTAAATCTATCGCCAGTATATGTATATTGGATGACACATGAATGAGCTTTGTGCCAACTGAATTATATAGTAATAATGTACACAAATGAAGTACACGTTACTATTAAAATGTTTCCTATTTAAGTCGAAAGGTTGTATTCAACAAACAACCATATATGTATATCTAACGTGTACAGAATATAAGGATATATAGTAAATGCATACTTTACTATTCCAGATATTATCTACTAGAACTAGAGAGGAGTGTTGTCGAAGAGTCAAGTCAAGAGATAGCACACAGCACATTTGATCGAATCGCTTGTCACTCCCTTTTACTTGTCAGTAAACCTAATTGACAGCCCTCACAGCTTTTGAAAATACTACGTACGCATAATAGAGCACAGAGCACATACTACTAGCAAGCAAGAGTGAGAGACGGAGGGAAAGAGACAAGAGGAAAGCAAACAACTTTTTGGCGTTTGCATTGCTATTGCTGTTGAAATTCTCCTGTTTTGTATGTACAGAATATTGCTAACTCTTCTCAGTACTTTTTTCCCTTTATGTAGCCTACCATCATGCATCGCCGCTGAAGCAAATGTATACAATTTACTCCGCTCTCCTCCTGCTCTCTGCGGATTCATGTTTTTAAACCCTGGTTCTGTGAATGAAAGACAGTATAAGACACGGAGAGCATGAATAGGAAAATAATATATTATCCGATCATCATTTTCAGACTTCACCGTCAAGTAAACCATCCTCATCACCACTGCTGAAGTCATCGATTTTGTACATGATTTGCTTGCATGTAGATTTAATTTTTTCAGCAATAAGTCACTCTCGTGGCATTATATGCTAGGACAAATAAAAATGTTGGTTGTACCAAACTCGAGTACGAGATCGATGAGCTGTGATAGCTATTCAATCATAATTTTTAAAATGAATGCAAGTGAGAAAAAAACGTGGTGTATTTTGCACAATATGTATAGGTATAACAACAGCGTATAATGTTACGATTTCAAAGAGAGGAAGAGCAAAAACGGGTACTGCTTATAACAAGCGGCAAAGATGGATATCTAATTGTCAATCCAATTCAAAAAGGTAAAAGCGAATGAGAGATTGAATGCCTATTTGAGTTGGGTAAAGTTCCCCTAGTCATCATCGTCCTCGTAACTCGTTGTCCAACAAATAACAATCTGAATGACTATGACAGATTTTATGAATAGTTAAATACAGTGAGCAATCAAAATGTGGACTGCTATACAAGCTTCACTGTTGTATGTATGCTTGCCACTTATAATATATAGCAGGAGAATGATACAGCAGCTAGTAGAGCGAAGGGTAGATGGCTTGCTTGAATGAATGGATTTTTGAATTCGAACTGATTCGTTCATTTAATCAACCAAATGTCTCTAATAAAAAGTCACAAGAAATCGACATTCAATAATAATAATAATAAATACAATAGAATAGAACGAATAGTGCGTGTATTTCAATCCTGCTTGATTATATTGATTAATTGTTGTTTGTATGCATATGTCTGCCTATTTATGTGTCACAATCCATTTTATATTTTTAAAAAGTCCATTTATTACTACACAGTCTACATTTTCAGCACCAGTTTCATCAGCAGCATGACCTGGATTTTTCAGGTATTCACAAACAATTTATCTTTCTACTTCATGAAGTCCACACATCTGCACTTGGCAGCAACAACTTGAACAGCAAAAAAAAGATGTCGGTGGATTTGAATTAATGCTGAGATAAATATTTTCTTTCCATTCCTCTTTCTTGCGACTATTGTCTCAAAAACATTTTTGTAATTGCATGACTTGACGTATATCTTTCTTCGACAACACGAAAACAACAATGTGATTCGTCAACATCTGCGTACTACTATACTAGCATCATACTACGTGGTGGTAGTAAGCATTTTTATAATTGAGAGTATATACAGCCATATAGTGTTTAAAAAATTTACAGTTCGTATTCACAGGATTGACCTTGAAAACGGAAAATGTAAGGAGCTAAGACTATGCTTTCATCAACAAATCTATCTGTTCATACATCTTCCCATTTTCTCTTTCTGATGCGCACACATTGTGGATTTGTGTGAGCGTTCGTTGTGCATGTTCTGGACTAGATAGAGATAGATATTCTATTCATCTCTCGTCGTCTCACTTTGTCTTTTCCTATACAATTTTAACGAATTTGGAATGCCTGCTAACTTTGAAACAATAACTCTTGAAAAAGTCGATCCACCACCGGCAAGAAGATGGGAAAACAAGGAAAGAAGTAAAACTATGTCTGTCTGTGTGTGTGAGTGTGTTGTCTTGAAAGGAGCACCATCATCAGTGGTGGTAGTTGTTGTAGAAGGAGCGGAGGAAGTAGACTAAAAGTAAGTGTATGGGTATAGAAGAAGAAAGAGCTCATTTCAAAAGAGCAGACAGGTCAACTGATGAGGAATGACAAAGATGCATTACTGCACGGGTTCTCTGCTGTTGCAAGGAAGGAGAGAGAACAAGTCAAAAGAATCCATAAAAGTAAAGAGAGAAGTGTAGAGAGAGGAGACTGTGTACGGCCACAAATAGGTAGTAGCATACTAGTTTTCTCAAGTTTACAACAGCACCATGCATGGCACATACATGCCTACACGGCGTATTACGTAAAGTAGTTTCAGTATCTGACTGACTCTGCTTCTTTGACGCATTGGCTGCTTTTCGTAGTAGTAGTAGTCACGTAAGTAGTAAAGCATGTAAGTAGGAAGAAGACAAACAGGGAACAGAGAAGAAAAAGATGATGATGATGCTGGTCGGTCGGTTGATCCTTTAAAGTAAAGTTATATGCTTTTTAGTTAAAAGTAGTACGACGACTGTTGTGTACTTTGGTGTTGGAGTGAACTCTATGAAGGATGATTACTATGAGTTACATGGTGTGGTGAATGGTATTAACTTTTTTTCGTATCAAACTAATACTCTGCTGAAAAAGTACACTGTTACTGTTGTTATGATGATGCGTATAATTCCCCTTTTAATTCCACCTTACACTTTTTTTCTACTACATACTTCATCATCATTGCATATTGTAAACATGTGGATTTTTCGTACATTTTTATCAGAACATACTGACACTGATGATGACGATGACTGGTGTGCGACGACGACGATTGTGCTGGTGTAAATCAATACGCAACGTGTAAGCAGCCAGCCAGCTACTCAGCGGATTTGCCGAATACAACTTGCTACTTAATATATTGCGCTATTTTGTGATGTTCTGGTAAATAATCCTATACACGAAGAAGCTTTTTACCTTCCTTTGAAAGGATTTGATAATGCCAATATTTTAAGCTCATTGGTTAAATGTGCTGCGAACTAGGTACACATCGCATCGCTACCACAACTCCGAAAAGTAAAAAAAAAGTCATATGAACCTCACCTCCTTTTTCTCTCATTCTCCGTCCAATTTTCTTTTAGTTGTGGAGAAGAAAGAAGATACTTTTAAAAAGGAACTTGTTCGACAATGCAACGTAAGTCAGTATAAAAGTATATATACATACAATAAATGTACTCGGTTCCTTGGCCTACAATGAACAAGTTAATCGCATCAACTCACTACCACCTCCTCCTTCGCCATTAACAAATCGTAATATAATAATGAAGAAAGAAAGAGGAGAGAGGACAACCACAGAGCGGAGTACAATCACAAGAGAGAAAAACCACTGATGTATTACTAGAGTGAGCTGAAGGTACCCAGAAAAATCTCAAAGATGCTGCCAAAAGGATAATTTATGTTTCAGGTTCTTTTATTTAGCTTTCTGCTACTATTTACCAATTTTACCATCGTCATCGTCCCTTGTGACTTGAGTGAGTGGCGGATGCTGTATCGGATACAGTTGTTGTTGAATTGAATTTGAGTTTTAAAGATAATGTACTTTGTGGATTGCTACGAGCACTAGACCCAAGGTGATTGACTGATATTAACGTGCGTATAATATGCCTCTGACACAACCGCCTTTATGATGAAAATCAATGCACCCGAACGACCAAAAATGCACTGCAGGCTCTCATCAACACCACCAACAACAGTAATTCAAAAAAAAGTCAATGAGAAAAACTTTTGAACTTTTTGAGGAACGCAATTTGTATCGAACAAAAACATTAGACGTACCTCACCTGTTATCCAGCAAGTGGAAAAATGCAATGCCATAATCATCATCATTATCGGAGTCTATTAACACGGCAATTCATTATACATGATATAGCCTTCTGGCATTATTGAACTTTTAAAACAGGTAAAATATATTATTATTTATCTGCTTTTAGTTTTATGAAAAAAGGTTTTGAAAAAAAAATCAATAACTTATTACTTGCCTCCTTTGTACACACTGCACTGCATTACGCTGTATACCCAGTTTTATCTATTATCCAATAAATTGCATCTAGCATTGCGAGCGCACTATATGTTAAACTTTATAATAGACAGGATGAAGAACCAGTTTAAAACGAACTGACATTACTGTCTACTGGTTGCTTTATGCTACTTTTTCTTGGTAAAAGAGTGTAGTAAATCGTTACTTCAAAGTGTCATTTCAAGAAATATTACCTTACTTATTATTGGTTTGATGCTTGATTATGTTGCCCGTAATGCTGCGTCCAGGTAAACAAGTTATACCTAATTAGCAATTGTATTGTCTTTAAGAATTTTTCTCCTCAATAATGACTCATTTTTATGTAGCATAAGCGCTACTACTGCAAATAAAATTGTGGCTCACATTGCACCATCACACAGCTTCCTTGATTTATGTATTTTCTCATCATCATCGACATAAACTGCACACCCGGCACAGAGGATCCGACGAGATTTAAAGTTAAAAGGGTTCACTTACTGTCATTGCATTGCGATAATTGCACTTCTTTATCCCTGAGTTATTGTACTTTTTAATGCAAGCCATACCAATATTACCGCAACGTAACATATTTTCTCTCATTTTCTGCTACTTATTTTATGTAAAACCATGATGAAGTTTTTTTTTGTATTATGTACGTAAGTATTATTTCCCTTGTAATAATGTACGTTTATGTTCAAGACATGCATTCCTGTTCTTGTACGACTTGTTAAACTGACTTGAGTGAGTGAGTACCAATCATCAACTTCATTTTCTGTGAACTGAAAAAATCCTGGGAATTTCTTAACCCTCACTGTCGCTTTCCTTTCCACATACCTATATTATCTCTCTCTCTCCCGTAATTTTCATTTTCGACTTGCCAAACTTTTTAGAGACATCATTCCACAATACACTTGATACACACATGCCTAAGTATACATAATAAGACTGATGAGCTGTACTCACCCAGGAATACAAGGACCATGTTCTGGCATCATTGCACAGAGAATAGAGAAGGGAGAGGAAACACAGTATAAAATTTTCAAGAAGGAGACGGATTTCAAAAGATTATTATGTGTGTAACTTAAGACATTGTTGTATAATACTAATAACATGAACTTGATAATAAAGGGGTGAGGGAGAGAGGAGAAGAGGATGAGAAATCGATCTTCATTCTCCATCAGCACTGTACGATCTGCTGAGACAGCATTTCTTTGCCTTGTCATATTATTATTAGCATGATAATAATTTTCAATATCCAAAACTAACTACATACATGTATGCTTCTTTAACTTTGTGTGGGTATATCGTATGATGATAGTAGTATGCTTCGAAGATTGAGAAGAATACAATTCATTTCATTTTTGAAGATGAGAAGATTGAAATTAGCAGCAGCAGCGAATAATACTATCAACAGCCAAGGGAAGACGAAGAAAGTCCCAATTCTCCCAAAATTTTGTCTTATTCATCCGTTCTCAGAACGGATGATGTTGGATAGAAGAAGATGAATGTTTTCACATCAGAATCAAATTTTCGTTAAGAAGAGTACCGAATAGTTTTCTGACTGGGTAGGTAGGTACGGTGGTTAGTTTTATTATTATCATGTTACATAAGTACTCACATATAACTCTGCTTTCAGCATCATCGACAGCATTAAGAGTAGTAGATTTACTTGGTTGTACTGCTTGATGATGATTATAATACGCTCTCCGTAATAAAAAATGTATGTAGGTAAGGCTAACTTTACTACGTCTAGTATTATATACATAATAAATAAATTCTTATATAGTGAATGAGAGCGGAAAAAGTTGGAGTTTAGGAGAGAGAGTCAGCGAGGGGATACTCGTTCTTCGAAGCAACAAAATATGTGAAGGAAAGACAAGTGTTTTCCTCCAAATCTGAAGGGCTACACACACTTGTGCTACCAGTACTGTGCATTCATTCCATGAACTTTCATACAAGAAGAAAATACATTTTCTTATTACTACACTACTACATCGTGTGATACTACTCTTCTCTGTCTCCCATCTTTTATTTTCTTGATTTTTTAAGCGGAAAGAATACATTATAACAATAATAATCTTGTGAATAAGTAATACATTTTATCTATAAGTATTCCGTATTACTATTTTAGATCATCATTATCCCCAACAAACTCTCTGATTCGTTGTGTTATGAAGTGTAGGAGAAGCATGCTTACGTTTCCTTCCATCCAACTCATGTGAATGTAAGCCAGCAGCATCAACGCGAGGGAGAGATATAGAAGTTGATAAATTATCCTCCGGTTGGCGTCACTCATTAGAAACGGATTTTGCCATGCTAGCAAACAACCACTACAACCACACCAGTGCCACGCCACCACCGTCACTACAAAATAATGGTAGTAGTTAAATACAAGTGCTTGCAGAGTGCAGAAACATAATCTCAAACTCATTTCATTTTGTCTTTTCATCCTTAAGTCAACTTTTGTGCACTGCTGCACTCTTCACGTTTACGTACCACTTTACTACGATACGTGTCATTTGCTCATCCTCATCTTTTTCCAGTCTATGTACATCAAGTTATTTACTTGATACATTTGTCAGAAAAAGGAAAGCCAAGAAGTAGACGACGACGGGATGAGCTCACTTTATCATTATAGAAAATATGTTGTTAATTTTTAAAAATATGTATTCGTGCTAAAAGACGACTTCATTCAAATCCATTATGGTAATATGATGCATACTTGTTCTTTTGCTCAAAATGTCATATAGCGTATTCCTTTGAATATAGTTTGAACTTGAAAACGACCTCCACCAACGTATTCAGTTACCCATCCCAGCAGCTTGAGAACTATTTTTTTCACCATCACGTCGAAGAAGACAAACTTTTATTTTCCACTTGTTTACAGTAATTGTATCATAAACATGTTTTGAAAAGAGCTGCTGCTTTCAAGATCTATCAGCGTTGTCAACTTTTTAATCGGACGCATCTGTCGTTGATTTTTTTCCTCGTTAGTTACCACTTTTGTAAATAAAAATCGGAGCAACTAACCCGAATCAATAAGTTGTCGTTCACGCACTCATTTCATACGCTTGTCTACATTCATTATTAATTCTTAGATGCTACCTACTGATGTACTTTAGTTTAATGTTCCAATTTTGAAACTACATTTTTTGACCTTCTAGATTCTCAGACATAATATATCAACAGCTACATTTAAAAAATCTAATGTCATGCATAGGGTACAATGTGAATCGGTTCATATGAGAACGCTTAAATTCTTTTGAATGAAAACCTTAAAGTGAGCACGTCAACTTTCCATTATTATTACGATCCACTTATGAATAAGCAAATTGTAGTTGATTACAGCATATCACACAGAGAAAAGAATCCATTTTTCCATGTATATATACAGACCCATAGCTCTGGCTAGTAAATTCCCGTCATCGTAATAATCATAATAATAATAATATATGTAGATACATATCAAGTAAACTACTCCACTCGGAACTCCACTTTTGCAGACAGCGTAATATGTACTAAGTACATTACACGATACATTTAAGTACATTTACACAACAACGTGATACAAAGTGAGAGAGAGAAGAAAAA
Source organism: Sinella curviseta (assembly GCA_004115045.4). Lineage (NCBI taxonomy): Eukaryota > Metazoa > Arthropoda > Collembola > Entomobryomorpha > Entomobryidae > Sinella > Sinella curviseta. The sequence goes on along the minus strand of CM023202.3, from coordinate 20,100,409 downwards.
AAGATTGCCGTTGTTGATGTTGTGTGCGTTGTATCATCATATCACTGTCATAAAAATACTGATTCTAGTAATCATGCTTCACACGGCATACATTTGTTAATGTCATGGACATGTGTTTATGCGTATTATAAGCCTTGATGCGCGATGGTGCAGTATAAAAAATCAAAAAGATGAAGGGAAACATGCATTGAGCGCTTTTTATAAGAAGGGGTATACGAAAAATTAATGGTGGCAGACAGTGAAAATGTTCCATAATGATGATGATACTGCACACTATAATATGTAATATCACATCATAATCATCATCGTCATCATTTTAATACTACACGCTCTCCACTATCACTCCACTCGAATCTCATCAACCAGACAAGAATAGCAGAGGTCACAAAAAACTGTTGATACATCAAACATATATGAACCGAGAGAGAGAGTGTGTTTGTGTGTGAGTGAAAAATCAAAAATGAATGCCTGAACCAACCTCAACTAAAATTATGTTAAGAAAAATAAGATGGATTAAGTCAGAGAGAGAATGCAGACAGCAGACGAGAGTGAAGTGGCGCAGTGTTCTGTTCTTCATAGTTTTTTTTATTTGTAGGACTGGATCAATTTAGTTGGGCTGGTTGTTCGTTGATATAATGGTGGTAGTGGTGGTCGTGCCGTGCCTACACATTTGCTGCTGCTGGTTGGCTTGTCACAAAAATAACAATAACTTTTGGTAGAAACAAGAAGTGAACCCTTCTCAGTTTTTCCCCACCGCAACACACCACCACCGCTACAACAACCGGAGATAATATTATTGCTTTTTTCTAAGTGCACATTTACAGAGACATGGAGACTTCCCCAGACCTTGTATTTTAAAATAATAAAAAGGACTGCGGAGAATACAACATTTCATGAAAAAGAGTGAGAAAGAGACAAGTAGATAAAAAACGAGATAAGCATTTTCTCCTCACTTTCAATGGCTCGTTTTATCCTGACCATCTCCTTCAGGCTTCAGAAGCAGAGATACACAATTTTATTATCATTATTGAGTAGCGAAAACTACTTTATGCGAGTGCATGTCTGCCCGTCCGTCTGTCAATATGACATATATTATTCTGCATCTTACAGTGACCAAAAATGGCATTCTATGGTGTAAGATTACTGTTCAATATCACATCACTCCTCTCTTCATAATCCAAAAGGGAAGTTGTACAGCTAGTTGCATTTTCCAAAGAACCTAGTTAAATGTATTCATTGCTTCGTTTCATGGTTTGAAATCGGAGCCGATCCAGCATTATCCATTATCAACGGCACCATCATAACTTTAATCAACTCATTGCCCATTATTCTTGGAAAATATGAGATCGTATAAAGTGAAATGATGCGTAATAATAATTCACTGGTCATCACATACATAATCATGAATGGGACGATAAGGGGAACCAATTTCTTGGCAGTATTTGTTTCATAGTTTTTGTGACATTCGAAAAAAAATAATTCTTCAACAACTATGTAAGAAATATGCGTTTTCATGCATTCACAATATTTTTTATTATTTTTTGCATATTGTTTTCAATATTTCAGTTAAGTTAAAGTAGTTTAGGTAAAGAGATGTGCCCATGTATTAAATTAATTAAGGCTATATAATATTCCGTTGTTCCGTCAAGAGGTAATGGACGCATGCGTAGTTAGTGAGCATGCTGCTTTCCATGTTATCCCAAAATAATTTATGAAAGTAAAATGAAATTTTGTGCGTATTATTTTGTTTGAAGAAGCCGCATCAACCCTCCAATTTTCCATTATGTGCATTAATGAAACCCACCACACACACAGCACCAGCCCCACTAGATTTAAATTTACGAAGGGATTTAAAAAAAATCAAGCAAGTTTAGAAAATTTATTAATATGATTACACTACCAGTTTTCTTTTTCAATTCTCATGTGCGTATATCCCATGAACGTCTTTAAAATATTAATTCCTACTCACCATCACTTAATTTCACGTATCGCATCCCATCAGATATTTAAGTTTGCGTATTTACTAGTAAAGTAGTAGAGGTTTGATAACATCCGCATTCACTTCACCAAATAACAAATAAATTGGGTTCTTAACCTGCAACAATAAGTCATCATGACTGGCCAGAGAACTTACGCAACGAATCGATGATTTTCTATAACTGATTCACCATTCGGCTCTGTGGACTAATACCGAAGATTTCTTTTTTAAACAAAAAATCTTATCATCATCCAAACTCAAATAACAATAAAATACATGGATATAACGAGCTTATAAACAGGAGGGAAGTATGTGGCGAGCTTTTTCTTCGGGGGCAGAGTGACCAACTATGCTTATGATTATTGTACACCGTCTCTTTCTTATCATCATCAACATCATTCATTTATTATTATGCGATATGATGAAGGCTGCTGCTGCCTTTTTTACTCTACTCGTCAAGAGAGACCTAAAAGACCGTTCAGTTTCGTATTTATAAAACCGACCCTATTTTGATCAGGCAAGCTAATAACATTCGCTGCTTGTTGTTTTCTGTAAAAAAAAGTATTATGAATGTGTGTTCTGTTATTTCCCTTTCGTGCTTGTTTTTCCTCTTCTTTGTCTTGATGGCTTTATGGATAAGTGATGTTTGTTGTACTTTGAGAAGCAGTAAAAAAGACAAGCGGTAATAATAATACATTCAAGCTATGACTATACACACCATCTCGAATTCCAATCTGACTTTTCACACACATATACACATCCAAAAAACAAGTCTTATGATGATGATGAGCATAAAAGTAGTAATAGTAGTAGGCAGAGGAGAGAGGAATGAATAGTAAAACAGGGGCACACATTAATATCCCTTCTGCTATCTATGCAATGAGTACGGGAACAGTGACCATTACTCTCATAGAATATATTTAAGATAAAAATGATAGTGGATGATCGTAGAGAGGAGAAGAGTAGTAAATTTGATGGTGCTGCTGGTGTGGTGGTGGTGGACGACGTAGTAATGGAGTGGAGAGAATGCATGCATGGTCTGATGGATTTGGATGATGTGAGCTATTACAAACACAAAAGAAATGAAAGAGGATGGACAAGGTATTTAAATATTTCCTCCCCGGCATGGCAGAACTATAAAGATTTTTTTTCTTCTCCTTTTCTTGCCTCTTCTCAATCCCTGGCTAACTGACTTTGAAACGGACGGACTTGCAGCAGCCCTCTTAGTTTTAGAAATCAAAAAATGTATGCTAAATACTCATGCATGCACAACAGCTCGTCATCCTGCACGGTGTAGGAAAACGGTAGTAAAAGTATTAAGCACACAAGCGATAGTGGATGGATGACTGGTGTGTGTGTGCGTAGTTACATAGTTGTTTACCTTGTACCATTTTGAATTAGCTGACGATGAAGTTTGAAGAGAAGCTGATGTTAGAAATTGTAATTGTTTGCATTTTATTATTATTATTATTATAATCATTAATGCATAATATACATGTATAGGTATACGAGAATTCTCAGCATAATAAAAGAAGGTAAATACAATTTTCGAGTTTCCTTTTTTTACTCCTTTCTTCTGTTTATACATAATATAACTTACTAATTTCCAAAACTCATTCAAAAACCGTAAAATATTATATAAGTTTTTTAAAAACTTTGTTCAGGTATAGGAGAAATGTGGTAGTCAGTCACAAACGAAGCATAAAGAAATGAATAAATATAATATTAGGTAATAATCCATTCCATCATTATCATCAGAAGCAGAAGCACCAACAATGAGAAAGACAAAAAGTAAAAAAATAAGAATGTGTAGTTTTTCAGCAAAAAAAATGTTCTGTCGGTAGTAATAATGAGCAAAAGTGTATTAAGCACACCTTAATGCCTTCGTTAAAAATGTTCGTTTGTACAAAATATAATACATTTTATCACCATCAAGATCATCATCTTCTTCTTCACCATCATTTATTATTACTTTGGATAATATGTGTTGTGTACACATAAAATACCTGTATTTAATTTTACATTGTTGTTGTTTAGCTGTAGTAGTAGTGGTAGTAGAAGTGGAAGTACTAGCACTTGTGCCCACAATAAAAAGAGTTCATTTCACAAACGAGTAGTTTGTGTTTCTTGTTCCTTTGGTGCATGAGGCATGAGTGTATGAATGTGTGTGTGAGCTTGTGCTTGCCTGCTTTCTTGCTTTATTATTGCAGTTTATTCCCAGTCTAGTTGACTTGGTGAGGCAAATGATGTAAGATAATTACATGTTACAGATGAGACTGAAACACATCAAGACAGCCATAATTCCTGTCTATCTGCCACAGCCACACAACAGGAAAAAGGGGCAAGGCAGGCGCACACACAACTTGCTAACATAATGACGGAAAGTACTGATACTCAGCAGACAAACGCATAATATTCAGAGAAGTAGAAAGAAAGAAGAAGAAAAACTTTAAAATCCGCAGTTTAGGTTTTGGCTCTCCCAGAAAAAGATATAAGGTATGTAGAATCTAAGGCTCAAGTATTTATTTATGTTTAAATTACACCGATATGTGATAAGATGGATAAAATGTACATGGACATAGTCACATAAGTACATGTACGTACCAGTACAAAACAATGCATTCATACAAACATGAAATAACTTGGTTGTAAACAAAATGCTTTTTCAAGATAGCACATTAGTAGAAGGACTCATGAGGGGATGGATGACAACGGCGAAAACGAGAAAAGGAAAAAAGGTGTAGAGTGTTATCACATATCCAAAAACTTGCATTCAAGCTTCTACAAAAAGTAAATTACACTTGGACAAAAGTCCTGAGTCAAGCACAAGGTTATTCTGTAAACAGGATCATGGCAGAGACAGAACAAGAGATGGGATTTTTTTTGCCCTCTGGTTTGTCCTAACTTCCAACTCCTTAGGGACCATTCAAATAGTACGTTACGCCAAAAATGCCACTTTTTCGACCCCCACCCTCCCCCATGTTACGCATTTTTAACATTACGCGTAAATGGACGGTTACGCTCTCCGCTGACCCCCACCCTACCCCTATCTGCGTAACGTACTATTTGAATGACCCCTTAATGGGGATAGTGGTGGGTGACCACGGTGTAGTGTAGGGATTCGTTGCTGTGAGTCACAACCACATCCAACCAACCAAGATGATGACTCTCGCAAAGTGATGCAAAACAACAACAAGACGGAGGTAAAATGCTATTAGGTATTTATGCGTCGGTTAATAGTAGCAGTAGCAAACAATATAGTAGCAATGTTATTGTTAAGTAGTTTCAGACTTGAGGAACACACACTCGGGCTACATGACAGTATGGTTGATGGTTGTAGCAGAGCAAGTCTACCATTATCTTTACATGGATATGTCAGTTCACAAGAAATGAAAAATGATGCAAAACTTTTAACTTTATTGTTATTAATATTATTAAAGTAATGTCATGAAAACAAGAGTATGAAATGTGAACAAGACACGTGAATATTATTACGCTTGATGGTCAGCACACACCACGAATTAACGTAAAGAGAAGAGCACAACCTACACACATAACATGTTATGATGATGAGCTTTATCATTTGTATCTGTACCTCTTTAGAATGATGTTCCCTATTGGATATGAACAATATTAAATATGCCTTTGCAAAAAATAAATTAAATACATTTAGAAGTAAATTAAAGTTTAAATTTGTTAAATTCTTGTTTTGCAAGTTATCCCCCGTTATTCTGTTTTTTTGGTCTGGAAATAGTTTGATTATAATTGCATGCTTTGTTGCGCAGTAAATCCTTGTGCCATTACGAATACATGTATGTGTGACGTAAGTAAACTCATATAGAAACATGTGCATCATATGCAAGTTGTACAACTTGAGAAATACCCAAGTATATAAAAAGCCGTCTGTTTGAAACGTGCCAACTTACTGGGGTCCTGCCGATTGGATAGAAATGGAGCAGAGTAAAAGTGCTTGGGAAAAGCAGGTCCGAGGAGAGGAGAAAACGACGTAGCAATATATAGAATATCATGGCGCAAAATAATGTGTACATGTAGAAAAATAGCTTAAAGATATTATGATCCTTCTTTATAGCCTTAATGCCTGAATTTTCGGTGGTAACGGTAGCAAGAATAACACACCCTCCTATCACATACGGCAAACCTCTCCAGTCCGTTTTTTTTGTAGTGTACAAGTAGCAGTACTGGTAGGAGTGCCCTTTATACACTTAACTTTTTCCACAAAGGTAATATTGGAAAAAATATAATATTATGGTCTATAAGAAGCTGGAGAGGTTCACGATAGTTTATTCTTGTAGAGCAGGCTGTTCGCCGTGTTCCTTATAATAATGCTCTCGTGATTTTCCATCAGGAAAGTGAACACACACACCAGCAGCAATAGCGGCAGCAGCACCATCACCACATATACTCCCATCGCCTTCCATACAAATGCAAAAGCACGAGAGAATTTTTATTAATTTCAAAGTTGCATGAGCTCTTTCCCTTGTTTTCTTCTTGTTCTCTTTCTCTCTCTCTCTCTCTCTCACTGAAAGAACAACAACGTGTTTAAAATGGCTTTTCCCTTTCCGTTTGTTTCATCTACCACACCACAGGAAAAAAAAACCTTTTTTCTGAATGGGTTTTCTCTTTCTCTCTTATGAGCCACTGGCTTTTTCCCATCCCCCTTTTCTCTTTCGTTTCCCGTCCATTTACTCCAACTCTAGGGCATTGCAGCAATACATGGAACGACAAGACAAGAAGAGAAAACACTCTCAAAGGCAGTCTGGGTTCAGGTGCGTGATATGAAGTAAATGAGAATGTGAAACATTATGGAAGCGACATTTATGCAGGGTTGTTGTTTTTCTCTCTGGTGTATTGTATTGTATTTTCGGCAGAGAGAGAGAGAGAGTGAGAGTGAAATAGAAGAACAAACTAAAGAGACATAGTTTTTTTTCTGGTATAGATACCCTTGAATATGTACAATCTATATTATTATGTGCTTTGGAAGGAAGAACTTTTATAAATACATTATGTTCTGTTGTTGTTTCTTGTGATACATACTGAACCTTTTCCCTTTAGTATAATTACTAGCTTTCGAGAGCTTTTATATTATCCATTCCTATATATATTGTGTGCGATGGTTTTCGGTTTCCTTCTGTATGGTCGTCCTCCTCCTTGTGGCATGCATTCCATTTATCTATGTCGCACCTGATCGAATTCTTCTACTTTTAGCTTCTACACTAAATATTATTCTCGCTATAGGGATAAATGTAGCAAAACTCATGATTTTGAAACGTGTGTTTATAGTACACTAACAGCCTAAAACCACCGAAGTATTCCTATTTTCTCTACTCCCATTGTATTCGACTCAGATGTAAACTGCATAGAGTGTTCAATACAACCAGACATTGTGTTCTACCGGTTCAAGCTCTTCCACTAGTGAAGTTAGAGGCAGTCATGTACTAACTCAATAAAATGCAACTTCTTCTACAATTCTTATTCCGGTGAAGGTAGATAAAGACATAGAAAAAGACACGCTCGCACACCCCACTCACATCACATGTCCTGGTCCTGATGGCTTGCGTAGATACTTATTAGTGTAGAACCAGGACATTTTTTATGTACGACGTGTACCAGCAAGAACGTCTATTGAGACAGCAAAAATATATGGATACCAAAAAAAGGAAAAATATAATATGTATATAGTTGCCACCAATATATATTGATAGGTAAGTACACAGCAGAAAGAAAACTCTTTTGGAAAGTTAAGAAGGAATCAAATTATGTTTGGGTGGACAAAATTGTAACAAGGAAAGACGTTCTGTCCATGCTGCAGTTTACACAATAATAAGAGGACAGGTTGAAGTCAAGGGAGGAGAAAAAGCTTCAGGACTCACCAACCGACGTGGATTAAATAAATGGTTCATAGAATTTAAGAAGTACCAGCCTTTCCATCCAAATCCATATATCCCACACCACAAACAATTATTATTTTGTTATTATTATTATATAATACACATCGGATATATTTTCTTTGCCCCACTGCTTTTCCTCACAATAATAATAATCCCTTTTGTAATCTTAATTCTATCGTGACTTATTCCGTCCAAGAGGAGAGCATAAAAATTACTTGCAGGTATATAGCATCACCACATTGAGAATTATATAGCAAGCTATTTGTTATAATATATTTCCAAAGGTCAAGTTAAACGAACGCCGTTGTTTTCTATATGTAAGAGATCAGTATGAAATAAGGACAGGACAATTTAAAAAGCAGGGTATTATCTTTGCTCCAAGTGAAATGTATGTGTTGCTTGTTGCATATAAGATGTGTTCGTGAACACATCAAATTGCCCGCTATCATTGTTTGTCCTTAGGGTTTCGTTCCCCAATTTCTACTTTCTCTCACTCGCCTTTGCTTGCTCTCCTACTCTATCCGTTTCTTTGCTTTCCCATTGAAGAGAAACAAATATTTTACGTGCCTTTGCCATGTTTATGAACTCGTTTGTTTTCTATTCTATAAACTTACACACATATATACGCAATGGGTTGTGGCATATATATGCATACCTCATTTCTCTCTATATTACATAATGTATAGATAGATAAGTAGACACGGAGGTACACACAAAAGCATTATTATGACTTCCCTTCACGAAATACAGTTGTTGTGTATGACAAAATTGAGGAGAAAGGTGTAGAGAAGAAAGGAGGAAAATCATAGTAGTAGTAGTAATAATAATATTACGGTATAAGTGTAAAGATATAGTTACTCGAAGACATGTACGTAGATTCAAACACACACGCTCGTTATAAATAGCAAAAGCCTCAATTTTACTTCGAGATGGAAACTGAAAACCCTTTTTATTTCCTCCTCCTTCTTCTATTTCACGATGAACAGCGAAACAAGAGAAAAGCATTTCCATGTCGTAAACTCACTCCGGCTCCAACAACGTACACTTTTGTTGTCAGTTTTCGTCATCAGTTTTAGTTTCTCTTTCTCTCTCTCTCTTTCCTCAGCTCCGAGTCTCGGAGAGTAAATTGTATGGCACATGCTGCTGCTCCTGTTGAAAGGCGATGGACTAATATTGTATGAATGAGCTAAATAATTCTTCTTTCCAGCAAGAGAAAAGACAGGAGGTATACACACACAAAACTATGAGTTTTTGGTAGATTGTGTTTTTGTGTTGCAAAATAATACTCTGTATGGCTTTTCTCTCGTCGTAGTTACACTTCCCGTTTTCTCCTCTTAAAAGCGTACCTTGTGGAAACGACAATGTGACCTTGCTCTGTCTTTCCCTTCTTTGATAGTTGGAAACTTCCTCATTTTCTTCGTGGCCATAATAATAATGGTGAAAGGTACGCCGTAAAATGACGACTAATAAGAAAACCTTTATATGAGCTCATTTATGAAAAGACGGAACATTTCGTGTGGTACGTTTTCTATGCAGAGTTCAACCTATATTGTAACAAATTTACACACTCGTAGTATTACGATTTATTAGGAAACAATATATTTATAATATATATATTATTATATTTATATAATATATTATAGAAAACACACACGTGCGTTGTATTTATTTTACCCGTTGTAAACTTCTCAGGTCATGTTTCTCATAAATCTTCCCTGCCACTTCCATTGGAAGGAGAGTGGGAGAGAGAGAAAAGGAGCTAAAGAGAGAGAGCGAGAGAGAGAGGCACGATAAGAATTCAAATGTGATGCTGAAAATATCCGAGTTAATTACCGGTACATTTTACTTTTCCATTTTATACCGTTTCGTGTCGCTACTCCTACTGCTGTGCTCTTGTAAAATGCCGGTCTACGGCTGGAGTAGTGGTGGTGGTATATGCCATTGGCCTGATGATGGTATCGGTAGTCACGAATGAATAAGTATACCTATAATTTGAATTTTTCGGTTGTCCGATTGAAATGCAAAAATGGACATGTGAGTGTTATTTATGCAATAAACGCTAGTGCATGCGATGCTCTAGCTAGCAATATGTAAAGGTTACTACTACTGTTGCTGTGCATTACATTTTACTTTGTCGTTCAGCAATAAATTTACAGGTACGTCACATTTTTAGAGCTTTTACTTTTCCGATTGTAAATGAACAGTAACACATTCTCTCCCTCCTCCCTCCCCCTTCAATTTCTCATTTTCTCCGTTTTTCTTTCAGTCCGTGAGAACTAGAAACGAATACGTGAAACATTCAGAGGAAATGCATTACGGCTTATTTATTTACTTGTGTATTCGTACATGCACGTTTCGATAGTTTAATGAGATGAATTATAATTCAAGGAAAATGAAACTTCATAACCAACGATTGAAAATCAACCAACGCTGTAATTAACATGTTATCACATAACCTCACGCCGTCCATCTTGGGAATAACTTGAACTATTAAAAAGAATTTTCATTTTTTAAAATCATTAATATGTCTATGACTAGAATTGCCGCTTCAGTGGTTATCGAAATCAATCAATCAAAAACTCCAGAGGCTATTGTAATATTATTTTTGCTCAAGCAAGCTGAATAAAAACCCCTTTCGAATAATAAAAATTAACCACTCACCAGCCGTCATCATCATGATCATGATCGAACATACTCAATAATAACATTTCTTCCTGTTGACTGTGCGCTACATACAATTTCCATTACGTACCTCACTTCCTACATCTTTAATATTGTAACGTTTAACTTTCTTTCTCTTTTTGCTAATACATTTTTATGATTGTGGCAAACGATGAAAGTGAGGAAGTACAGTGTGACGAGTCGTGGACGTGCAGTGTAGTTTTCCACCTTTCCGGGTGCTATCTTACTTTTTCCAAGAAGAAAAAATACACGCTGTAAGTATTACAAATGTATATTTTTCTACAGGTCATTTCTCTCATTTTCCTGCCACTTGGATAATCATGACATACACAGGTTTGGACACGCTTTATATGGATGTTCATTGTTCCTGTTGTCGTTTTTACATAAAGCTTCATATTATTTGCTTTCACTTTCATACATATTTCAATGTAACCAAGTTCATTGCTACTACAACACCACCAGTACGACTAACATTCCATTTTCTTTTTACACTTTTTTGCATGCGTGTATAAAATGCTTGATTTGATTGTAATCACTACATACATACCAGCACCGTTCTTGTCGTTCTTTCCTTTTCGTTAGCAGTATAGCGATTGGTGTTATACCATACGTTCAATTTATTGGTATGCTACAAAACAAGCTATTTTTAGTTTTATCGCATACTTTTATATATTTATTATTTTCTGCATTACTATTATGTGCCTAGGTAAGCACATTAGTTACACTACAAATGTCAAAAAACATTGCAATTCTCTCCGGCAAACTTGTATATTTATCGTGGATTTGTACTGTTTTTATTTGTATAGAAAAATCCAAGATAGAAGCAGGTTGGTCGGAAACTTCCTTGTTACTCATTGTGCCTGACCGACTGACTGAGCGGGTTTTGGTTTTATGGAGGTATATTTAAGTACAGCCCAGCAACTTTTTTATTGTTAGATAGCATGTTGTGCTCTCGACTCCTGTAAGTAGTTTTCTAGAATGTATATAATGATATAAGTGTATTGAAATTGACAATGGCAGCAGGTTCGACAGCAGGAGGAGGCTAAAAGTTGTAAAGATATGTATCCTTTTTCTATTGCAAACAATAAATATTAAGAGCACACATATCGCGCGTTACTACTACATTAGTACATACAGCGTATCATATAGGGTAGTCGATTCTAATTCATTATCACAAATTATAGTGTTGTCAAACCTGCTCCCGCCATTGTTATTAAACTTTCTCAAGATGAACGTAGCATTAGCAATTATTACATAAACCACTTCAACAAATAATAATAATAATACGAACACAAAAAATGTATAATATACGATGGGCTTTTGACATTGCTTGATTTTTCCTTATAGGGTTATTGCAAATAAGTTTTACCCTTCTTATTGTTTCATTTCAATTACACGACCATAACCAGGAGAAATTCCCTGTATATCAATAATGTATGCACGGTTGTAACTTTATGTGGGACTGCAGCAAAAAAGATTGAATTTTAGTAAGGAGTAGCGCATGCTGATGGTGGTGGTAGCTTCTTAACAAATAGGTAATACCAATTGAGCCTCAGTTTTATGATACTGATCATTACCGCTAAACTAATGGTCATCGCATCTCAAATTACAAGACGCATCAGCATCGTCATCAACAACATCGAAAATACTTTATAGCCTTTCTCTTTTTTGGTCTGCTACTCTGGCTTGCCAATTAAATTCATTACAAGGCAATGTTTGTTCCATTACTTGATGCCAGTCGATTTTGTTTGTTGTAAAAGATGCAAGTTCACTGCGGCTAATGCCAAAAATGTGCGTACTATTAAAGCCGGGAGCCGCGCACTGTTCTGCACACAGAGACACATTGGTAAATACATATCATCAAAATGATCGTTATCATCGTCAAAGTGTACAGGAGCAGCAGCGGTAGTAAAAGGAGAAGCTGGCAATGGCAGCAATTTCAGTAGTAGGACACAAGATAATAAGGAACAAAACCAGGAACAACAAAATCGTCAGTCAGTCAAGAATGATTTAAGTTTTGTGTATGTGTGTGTAGTACTTAGATAGATTGTGCTGTGCTTCTCGTTTCTAACGCAAAAAGACTTACAAGTAGTAATAAATTGCTCTCCCACTTAATTTCGATCCAGTCTGTCGCATTTGAACAAGTACACTTTTATGCTTGGAATTTTCCTCATGTTTATTATTCCACTACAACATCACCACTACCATCGCCACCACCGCTTATACTGTATAATGAAGCATGTACCATTTAGCCAGGAACAATGCTGCTGATAGTTTAGTAGTTGTACTAGCTGCATGGTAGTTTAGTTAGCAGTCGTCGTTAGTTTTACTCTTCTTGTGTGTATAACACACTTGAAGAACAAATCGACTCAAAAACAATCTTTCTCTTACACTTGAGTAAAATTACTACTTGAATACTACCACTGACTGACAGACTACTGCCACTGTGACTTTAATAGATCAAAACCAGGATTATATATGTCCGTAGATTTATAATTTATATACCTATAACATGCTTGCATGTATATACTTAATGCATGTACACCACCACATCCAACATTATCATGATCATCATTGTCGTCGTCGTCATCAAGTTTGTAAGAGTTTTTCAAACTTTTTGTATAATACTGTCTCTCTCTCTCCCTCTGACTGTGTGAATAGTTGGTAATGGGATTCTCGGATTCTCTCTCTTGTCTTTTTCTCTTTCTCTCTCCTCTTAGTTGAAAATGGCCAGAGTGCACACACAGTGCAAATGATCCCTTCTATTTGCCTGAGTGAGACCAATTTTGCCGTGAAACAATGATGGAAAACAAGCCTGCATGTAATTTATGGAATAATGTGATGTACTAATGCAAAGTGTTTGAAAACCTCTGTAAGAAAATAACAAGAACAAAACGAAAGACGTAGAAGAAAACACACTTTTAGTAATTCACTCGCTCCTTCTCGCATTCTCTATCTTTTGTTTCTTGCATACATTTTTTTTGCCTACGATATGCTGCTACTACTGCTGGGATTGCTGGTGTGCATAAAGCAAAAAGAGACATAGAAAGAGAGAGACTCGTTCACTTTAAAAAACTGTTACTATTTATTCCCAGAAGCCAAGTTGGAGGCAAGATAATCATTTCAAGTGGAAGTAGTTAGAAAAGATACTTGAAAGAATAATAACATGATCTCTTGTACCATAAAAACCCTTCATTTTTTCTCCTCTCTTAGTTTCTATTTATCTGACTCTGGTTTAGGTATATATGCCAAATTATTGCGCTTATATAATGGATGTATATGTATAGGTAGTAATGATGTACATTTTTACTTCACAAGATGCATCAGAATCTTCAGCATCCTCACAACAAGTCACTCACACTTTTGCGCTAGCTACTAATGAGTGTAATGCAATATCTCTTGTAGAAAATTATAAAAATGACAGGGAAATTCATTTTTCAAATTTTAAAACACTTCTTTTCTGTCTCTGTAATCTTGAAGCCTCCTGGCATGTAATAATTTGAACTTGAGTGCATGAGATAGAGAGACCGAGGCAGAGTAATAGCTTTGTTGTACTTTATGCTATATCACATTATATTATTCTGACTTGTGTGAGTTTTTTTTCTGAGTTGAATGAGTGAGTCCACTCCATGAAAAGAAATGAAATGCCGCAAGTCAACAAGATGCAGGCGAGCACACAAATATATATATGTATATATGGGGAAAGAACAGGTTTACTTGGTATTATAAATACCCATATTACACTTTTTTTATCATTCGTACTATATCAGTTCTGTGAAATGTATGTACACTTATTATCACGCTCATTCTTTTCTTCATTTTTTTCTGAACCACCAAGTTTCTTATAGAACACCGGGCGCATATTATTGCTTTGTGTCGGAATGTTTAAACTTTGTAATTTTAAACTTCTTTTCTCTAACTGTGCACTCATTACTGAATTATTAGAGAAGCGGAGTTTTTTTTATAGGAGGAGAGGGCAGTTATTACTCATAAAAGTAATAAGCTCGACGAACCTGGCGGAATCACCTTCTCTCAGATATATTTTCCCTCAAAATGACATTCCACATTACTTTGATTCGGATATGTTTCATCAAAAGAAGTGAATGTACATTTATATATTTAGCAAGAGTGTAAGTAAAAAGTTCTCAAGAGCTGCTACTTGTTAAAAGTCACTGTGTATTATGCTACAATTGCAATGAAAGAAGGAATTATTTTGGTTTAAAAATGTTTTCACTACACTGTGTTAGAATGGTATATTGAACCGACACAGAACAAGAAAAGGACGTAATGTGTATGTACAGAAGGAAATGATGAAAAATAAGAGCGAAGAGCAGTCATTAGGCGAAATTATCTCCATCATCGTCATTGCATTACTGAAGAAGAGAGATGGATCCATATGGTGTAACAATTACCACCCAAGGCTATCATCACCGTCTCATATCATACATATGTACCGAAAGAGAAGAGCGCACCGACCAACTTTTATTACTTTGTTGTATAGTGCATGTTATATGAAGTATGAACGTATTCGGCATCCGAAAGGAATGTTCTACGCTGCGCTGTTCTAATATGTATGTAGGTAATATTATGGTTCTTTATGGAATTTAATACAAAAAAACCTGAAAATTTAATGTTTTCTGTCGTAAAATAAGAGCTTTTTGCGCTGATTCTTCTGATTATACTCTGATGACTGTGAGTAGGTAGAGATGGGCTTATGGCCGTGTATGCGAATTTGTAAAATAATTTTATGGACTGGTAATAAGGTACCTAAACATTATGAATGACATGACTTGGCATAATATATGGTCCACCCACCGCCAAAAAGGAGTACAGCACACAGGTACAACTCCACTCAACGACGGTACACACAAGTTTATTCCTCTTATGTCAGTTTCAGCCTTCTTCCCTGCTTGTTAGTTTTAAATTTGTTCATTCAATTTTAAATTACTAGTGGCACACACTGCACGGTTGCGTACCTACATTACTACAAACTACGTGCATGATATTTTCTGTTCACTATGTACACACTCTGCTGTGCTGTACGTACCAACACCGACACATGATTTTCTTTCCTTTTGAATGAGTGAGCAGCACATATGTGAGCAATGTACCAATTTCATATAAATAAACTACCAATAGCTCATGCATGTACACGTACCAACTCCATCTGTAGCGTTCGAGTTTCCCTTACGTAAACCTAAAACTATTGCTACCCGGCTGCGTAAAAGTTATTTCAAATTTTACAACAGTATCTGCATCCGACATAACATAATTGCATGTAATGAAGCATGGAACAAGGTTATTCAGAAGACATACCAGTTATCATTTTTACTAGTGTAGAAAAACTCGGAACCAACCTTTACACCAGTTTAGCAGTATCAACAAGCCCTTTGTTCTACACAACTAAATAGTGGAAGAAATTGTTACTTCATTTGAAAATATGCAAGTTTTTCATGCTTTTGTTTTGTAAATAACATTTAGCATATTTCTAAAGTCACCTAGTCGTACTCTAGACGTAGACATACGACTGCAGCGTCAATAAATGCCGTATTTCTATTTTAATAATAACCCAGAGAGAAACAACATAACAGCAAAAGTAGACGAGAGTCTCCAACAATAACATCAATACCACCACCACAACCATTCAAGACAAGCACCTTTTTATTAAAAGACGTTACATATTTCTCATATACATGCATATACACCTATACGGAAGTAATATCAGTCATCCATCCATATGCATGTGCAATGAGTGTAGAACATTTTGCATATTATGCCCTACTTGAGTATGAAAGTGCAGTGAAGCCATGGTTGTTATAAATTTCTGTCTTTACTAATAATATCATCTTGCGATCCTTGTTGGTTTGGTTAGCAGTACATTACAGTTCATGCACACTTCTCGAGTCATTTTCGTATTCTATCCATTTTCCTTCAAAACCAGACAGAAATAAATGTACACTGGAGTGCACGAAATACTGGAAGGGTTACAATGATGCAAGTTGGAATGTGTATCTATATTTCTAATACATTTATGGTAAAAGTTATTTATGTACGCGATGCGGTCATGCACTGCGCTGCTGATGCAACATGAATAAGACGACGCGATACCAACTATAAAATAGTATCGTCATGAGGGTCGGTGTGATAAATTGAAAACACTCCCCGTTGGTTTGATGTACACAATTTTTTCTTTTCCTCTTTCTCTCTCCAAACGCATTTGTATGTATTTGTGTGCGCTCTTTGGCCGAAAGTGTGAGAAAAGTTTAGTGGGAGACGAGAACTCGAGAAAGGGAATGGAAAAAAGGCTATGCTAGTGCAGAAAAAGAACAAGGGACAAGAAAAATAGAAAATTTCAACTTTTCCGCCAATGCTTTTTAGTTGAGATCCTTTTATTTATCCAAGCTTTTAAGAGTATTACATATTATTGTAGTAGTAAAAATGTGACACATTACACTTTTCTTTCTCTGAAAAAACGAAGACAAACGCAAACATGACTATTTTCCGTCACGGTTCCCTAAGAGTTACGTTCATAAGACAAGTGTTCATATTTTCAAATCTCTTTTTGAATGAATGCTTATCAATAACCAAATGTACAAATTTTACATGATAGAATGCACGTAGTATCTGATAAAAATTAAGGTTTTTGCACGTTCGTTTGTACGAAGTTGTATATTTCTATGCAATTTTCCGTGATTTCCTGAAACAAACTATTTAAATGACTTTCTTTGTCCTTTGTACATTATGCAAGCCATTATTTATCTGCAGGGACTCGTTTTGGTTCTTCATCTTCGCCTCCCATACGATACTTTTTATTGTAAAATGTAAAACCCTGAATTCTCTTCTTCGTGCTTATTATACACAAATAGCGCCAACAACTTAACTTTAATCATCCGTCATGCAGCTCACATACTCACTCACCCTGGCCCAATGTTTAGATCACATCCATTCCATTTTCCATTCAAGACTCCCTTTCCAGAATTAAATTACGGGAAAATCCAAAATCAGTCATGCTTACCTGAAAGAAGAAAATGAGAAAAATCACAATGATTAAATACGATTCTTTTTTCTACTAGAATAAGAGTTTATTTTGCGTAAAGAAAAGTGAGTTTTACATTCACTACTTCTTCTTCCCTACGACCATACATATCATGGCAATCTATACTTATTTACCAAAACTACTTTACACACGCCGTCTTTCTCTCCCTCTCCATTTTTTGGCTTAGGTCACACAGGAAATGAGAAACTGTTAGGAAGGGAGTAAATAGGAAGAGAAAGGAATCTAATAATCTGTTAGCAGGAGAAAGAAGAAAGAAAACTACAACGTACGACAACGTATAACTACTAGGAATTCTTCTGCAGGTAAAATTGAAGAAGCAGGGAGGCATCTCTCCATCTTCTCTCTCATGCTCCAAAAGCACTTGCCCAAGAGTTTGGCAAATATCCGGAGAAAATCAGCTTTTCCATCCTATGCATTCCCCTGTGCTTGTCTAACTCTCTCTCTCTCTCTCGCACACACACTCTCTCTTGCTCTCTATATGATGATGCTATATGCTTTTCCATGTTTGTGTGTGTGCGGTAGCCTTTCTTTCGCAGTATAAGTTGTAGATCCAATGAAGTACTGCCACTTCTCTACTACTCCGCTCCTTCACTCCGTCGTTGTGCACTGGCCAATAATACACAAATGTTATCGACTCAAGGAAATAAGGTCGTATTTTCGATAAAGCTTTTGTTGAATCTAAATATCCTTTTCCCGTTTCCCTTGTGTGTTGTTCATGGAATGATAATAAAAGTGAGTCCATTCACGTACGTATACGGACATAGGTAAACTAAACTACTACTGTTACACCCACCACCACCACCACCTTTGTAGTAGAAGCTGCAGTAGTAGTCTTGGCAGAAGTAGTAAAACGAACAAAAGAGGCTTGATGATGATTGTAGTCGTATGCATATATATAAGTAGGTACATGCATTTTGTTGGATGTGTATCGTAAAAGACATCCCGTTTCTTATTCATTTATTTCCCATGGTCAAAAGTCGAAGGAATACAGAAGAAAATCAGGAAAACTATAGCTTGCACAAACACACAACAGCATCATCATCGACTTTACCATCCATACTTTTTAGTTTCAACTTTTCTCTTGGAAAAATCTATGTACATATTATACAAGCACAAGGAAAAGAAGGGAAGGACAAGCGTATATTTTTGTGTACTCTACACTCATCGCATCAGAGTGCTTCTCCTGGTACACAACACACACTTTATGTATAGTTACCACCATTGGGAGTAAAGAGCAAGCAAGAGAGGGAGAAAGGAGAAGCAATCTAATCGAGCTTTAAATAAACTTCGCCCACGGAACAAGTCCAATATTGGAATTGAGAGCCATTGTGAATTGCCAAAAAACGACAAAGAAGACATATATTTCTCCGGTGTGTTTCACGATTACCGTATGTACTCGTGACTCTGTGTGTTTGTGTCTGAGTTAACCGAAGGACGGTGGTCAGGGAAAATAACACAGTTTGAGATGACAAGGAAAGAGAAAGTAGACTCACGAAGGAGGGAGAGCAATATTATTATATACCTCTAAATATAGTGAACTGGGAAAAACATCCTAACTTTGTTTTCTACTGTGTGCTAACTTACTTAATAAGGAGCTGTGAGATTAACCCACATCAAATGTACATGTATATATATCGTTTGAAGTTGTGTGTAAACCTGAAATCAAAAACCCCACATGACTGCTACACTACTATAGGTAATAGGTGCGCGTATAATACATCGTCCACTTCACTTATTCCTCATCATGAACATCACATCATCATTATGGTAATACTCCTTTTTCTGTATTTTTGCGCGCTCCTCAAATATAATAGTTTTCAGCTTTCACCAAAAAGATAAAACAGAGGAGAGAGAGAGGAGAGGGTCGGAAGAAAACTCAATTGTCTCTCACTCTCTTCTTCTCCTTGCTCTTGTTCTATACTCACTTCACCATTTCTTTCTAAAGGCAACATGAAGAAAAACAAGAGAGAAAATAGTAAACTCGACCAAAACTGATAAACTAAAAGAAAAAATTGAGTTGTAGTAGTATATAACTGCCGCTATACCACTACACATTGTTCCCAACTCTGTGCTGCACAAGAACTACTAAATACACTGTCTTTAGTAGTTTCCCCTTTTGTTTCCTTCCTGTTTGAAGTACATAATATAGAAAATAAAGCTGGTGCACTACAGTTTACGATATACGTTGTACCTCATCTCATCTTTATTTTTGCCTCTCCCACTTTTCTTTCTCTCCAAACTTGAAAACGTAATAGCTTGCCAGAATGATGAAAACGTTGTGTAGTAGTAGAAGTAATAGCAAGAAATGAGATGAGCCAAGCTTTTTCATCATCATCATTCACAACAACATGAGTATCATCATTGTCATGGTCCTTTTCCCTGACGTTTGCCGGTTTCTGGTAAATGGCACCATGCACCATAGTACTAGTAGTATTGCAATCATGACTTGTCTTGATGATGATACCATGCCGTGTGTGCGTACTACACGGTGCTGACTAAAACTGCTGCGAGAAGAAGAGACGTTCTAATAAAAACGAGACGTGGTTTTCACTCTGACTGAACCCTCTACAAGCTATGTAGAAGAGTTGGTAGAGAGTTTTCCTCTTTGCTTATTTTATCAGCTTATTGCTTGCTTCAAGCTTAAAACAACACAACTTTTAGCTTTGTTGTTCCTTAACTCTGCAGCTCCTCTGACGTTTTATAAACACACGTTCAGACACACAAGCAACATTATAAAGAACTAGCAACTTGTAAGGCATAATTCAAAGTGCTGCAATAGTTAAATCTTTTATAACAATTATTTCTTGATTCTGTGACATAAACTCTAACAATATCGTTTTATAGCTTAGAGCATAACCCAGTCGCTCATTATTGACGCATTAAATTTGGCTTTATTAAACTGCAATAATAGGCATATCTTAAACAGACAGACTGGAAGAAATGATAAAGTAGCTCTGTAAACGCGTTACATAATAATGTATTATTGTGCCCGCTAAGAAGGCGAATCCGGTGAGTATGTTTGCATGATTGTGATGTTGATAATGATGATGATAGAGCTGAAATTGTAAGGATAGCAATTTAAACAGAACTGTTGAGTTTATTCTGTGAAGGAGATGTGGAGAAGAGCACCTCAGTACCACATCATCCACTT
Source organism: Sinella curviseta (assembly GCA_004115045.4). Taxonomy (NCBI): domain Eukaryota; kingdom Metazoa; phylum Arthropoda; class Collembola; order Entomobryomorpha; family Entomobryidae; genus Sinella; species Sinella curviseta. Next base: position 20,079,632 of record CM023202.3, on the reverse strand, counting down.
GCCAGCCAACAGGGTAGGAGAGAAGAGAAGCTTAAGAAAACAAGCAGTAGTCAGTATCAGCGGCAGCCGTGGTAGAACGAATGGAGCACTCAAACAAAAGGGGATGATGGTGTGCTGTTGTGTGTGTGATGTGATGATGATGAAGTAGTAGGCGAAGAATAAACTAATGCGAAGGAAAATCCTCTTTTTTCCTGTTTTTTCTTCCTTCTCTCACAAACTCACGATATTTCCTACACTTTCAATCATTTTACACCTAAAAACACACACCGTTTTCGCCATTTACAATCTTCTGATGCTGCTGCCTCTATATGTATATGAGATGTGTCGTGTAATAACAATAATAAATGCACATGCTGAGAAAATTTGCTCACATTGCTGGCAAAGAAAATGCAGAGTGCCAAGTACTTTTACGTCCCAATCATAATATTCCGAAAAGATGAGGAATCTCCCTCTCTTCAGTTCTCCTTGTCGTAACAACTGTATGGGTATAGGTGAATAATTTTTATCTAATGCGTAGTATGTTGCCTGTTTGCCTTGAGTTTGCTCAAGTTTCGACATCCAAATGCACACACATTTCACACAAAATGCGTTAAAGTTGACTGGTTCTCAAGAATATATTTGGACAGACGATGAGTAGCAAGGAAATGATTTCATACATCCACCAAACAGAGTAATTCATCAATGAAAACTTGACAAGTGTTGAATATAAGACTGGTAAATATTACATGTCATCTTCATATTATGCGTTCGTTTGCAGTGCATGATCGATTTGCACATTGGTGCATACACACATAATCAACATCATTATAACTAACATGATCATGACTTTATATTCAAGTTTACCGACGACAGTTTGTTGTGAAAATGTCATCACCAGAATTCTCTTCTAAAAGGCATCATTCCCTTTTGCTTTTGATCATTCTCCATTTTGTGCCCTATGGAAATGAAATCTGAAGTTTTTGTTTCCACTGATGATGTCTTACATTTCCTAATATGCGTTTTTCAACGTGTATAATAAATATATATATATTATTTTACATAGGTGTATACCTATATGGTTCAAATAAAATTGTAGAATATGGAAGGAGGAGAATGACGCATGGTTGTGGTGTGAAAATGATACCAGAACCCATAGTCCTTACTTTTCGCAACTCCTATTCCGACACAGCGGGCACAATCAACAAAAGAGTATTATGCAAGATGGAGAAAATATATACCGGAATGCAAAAGGAATAAAAGTGAGACTAAAAATGAAGAAAACGTAAAAAGGAGAGCAATATACAGAAACAGGAGAGACGAGAGGAAAATGCGGTGAACCCTTCCGTTTCAAAAATATTATGCTGACTAGAAAAGTTGAGTAAGATGAGTTGAGACATCTCCTTTCATATTATTATGCACAATTTTGTTGTTACACAATAACGTAGTCTCTAGTCTAGTAAGAGAAACCAGCGCAGCAGTAGCATTCTCTTTTCTCCTATTCTTTACCGTCTCCCCTCTATTTATATGGCCATACATATAGCTTAGCTATAGGTTGGTTGGTGCAAGTAGACAAGAGAAGGACAAAGAATGAAATCCTCAAGTTTCACAAATCCGTCATAAAATTCTCACATTCACACATTCCATCTAAAAAAGCTTTAATAAAATGCATCGAATTAAAATGAAACTTGCTAGGGCAAAACTAACGCAGGAATAAACGAATAAAATACGAGGCAAACTCGAGAGAAAAAGAAAGGCAATGTGGAGATTGTGTGGGTTGCATGTGTGCGAGAGAGGACAAAGAGAATAGGATTCCTTTCCCCTGACTGACTGAAAGGGAGGAGCAGTAGGAAACGAATACAACAAGATTTACAGACAAAGTAAGTTGTACTATTCTCTTACTTTTTACAATATTCCTACATTTCGTGAATATGTATGTATAGAGATTTTTTAAGGAAAAAAAATAGAGTGCACAGAATAATTCTTTTTCGTCTTCAGTACCAGTTTTTTAAACCTTTCGGTCAAAAAATTATAATAATAGTAATTTTTCGGAACATTGTCATTTTTATTGTTGCCGAATGTAACCTATTTTCACATTTTGCTTCTCTGAAGAATGTGAGAATATGTATAGCAGAAGAGTCATAAATCTAGTAGTCAAGTAAAATGGTAATTCGCAAACAATGTGGTTGAAGAATGGAAAATAATATTTTATGTCGTGTGCATACGTAATATTTGGAGGAGACGCGTTAAATTAAGGGAGCATATTACTTAAACTGACATACTGCACAATATTATGAAAACTGAATGAATTTCTAACATGACAAAGTACCGTAGCGGCGACGACGTAGGTATGGAATTTCTACCAAGAGATTTGAAAAATTGGAATCTGCTGGAATCGGCTTTCCATTCTTCTAAACTTTAGACAATTGCACACTTGTACTTGTTGATTATTGTAAGAAATGAGGAAAGGCAAACCCAATAATTATTGTTTAAAATTATTTTATACTGTTTAATTATGTAAATCTAGGCTGACCTGGGAGTACATGTTTGTATACTTAATGCTTGTTATTAACCCACCGGTCACTTTCAACAGATACTATTTTTACTACAGAGTTTTGCTATGATGCATTTTAATCCACTTTTTGTCTCATGAAAAGGCGTCAAGGTACCTTCCTTACACTTTGTAAGTGTTACAATTCAACTAACTCGACCACTGCTGTTTTATTGTGCAAATTGAAAAGATTTTGTCTACAAAGCAATACGTATTTGAAATCATGCTGATGATAATGAGAATAAAAATTCACGACTGTAACGAAGCACACACTGTGGGTTATATACTCACCCTCTTATAAATTATAAAAATAAATAATGTAGAACGATTTCTCGCCTTTTTACTAAAATAGTTAGTCAGCATAAACACACACACATACTGTGTCCTACCAAGTTGTACATATACTACTATTTAAGAGAGGCGAAAATTTTTAGTTGAAAAAGAGCATTTTGAATGAAACCCTTTGTCAAACTTCAATTTTATTCTTCGTTTTCTTTCTTCCACTGCATCCCTCCTCCCCAGCTACCTAAAAGTAGCATTAAATAGAAAGAGAGAGAGAAAAGAGAAGGAGGAGGATGAAAAACGGGTTAATGTAAAATCTAGTTTAAATACCTTTTTGGTGCTTTACATTTTACATGCTTATTTGATAAATGACTTGCACAATTTTATCGAATTGCAAAAGAAGCCATGCTGTTTTTATCCTCTATCTCTCTCCCTTATTCTTTCCCTTTAAAAAATTCAATCCTTTTTTCGTTTTATCACGTAGAGTATTAGTTTATAGTATACTGCTCCGCCACCACTTGCTCTTCTCCTCATGGTAGTAAAAAAAGCTCTACGCGACTTGTATGTTTGGAAACTAGAATGGTGCAAAAAGAGATAGAGAGAGAGGACTACCACTGCTCCTTTTTATATTCAATTCATTTTGAGTCCAAACTTTTTCACTTTATTCAATTCAAAGTGATTTTCATCCTCTTTTGTAAAGACACACACAAATCTCGCTGTTTCGTCAAGTTTCGCTTCTCTTTTTACTTCCATTTAGTGTATAGAATCAGTAAATACACAGTAAAAATTATGCTACTGCTTATTATTATACATCTTCTATAGAAGAGCAAGTTTTACTATAAGTACTTGAGCGAGAATAGAACCGTCGTCGTGCTGCGTGTAGTAGTAATGTCCTTGGGATTTTGGGACCACCATTTTGTTAGTCAGCAACGTAGTAAAATACCAAGAAGAAGAAACGCAGAAGAGCGAAAGAAGGGGACAACTTTTGCTTCATTCTCTACTCTGCACACACACACACACTTTACTTTTTTATATTATTATATGCAAACATTAGATACTAATTCAAACAAGCAAAAAATATTTGAAGAAAGAAATAGTCCACAATATGAATGCACATTATTATGTGTGTGTGTCTCTCTCTGCTCTGCTGCTGCTGCTGCGAGTATAATAAACTCAGCAAGCTAACATGTAGCAAAGTGGCGGAGCAGGGACACCCTTAACATGCATCTTTCAAAATAGACCACTGAGTACCACTATAAGGAATCGTTTGCTAAAAACAGAATGCCTATACTCCAATCCATTATCAAGTTAGAACATAAAAACCAATAATCAGGTATTGCCGTTAAACGGTAACCGTTACGATTAAAATCCCTTCAGATTTGCATAACGAACACTCAGGGGAGTCGAATGACATGCCACTTGCCCTAATTGACTTTTAAAAATTTCGAAATCGTAACGGTTTCTAACGGTTACCGTTGGCCGTTATGGCTGCCAAGCTTCTCACATAAAACGCTTGTGGTGACAAGCCGTTCATCGTAAACTGAAGTCCAAAATTCAAGACCATTTAAACAGGACCATTTGAAATCGTCGTCACCGTTCAACCGTAACCGTCAACTTCAAAATGACTGTAAATCTGTGTATTATGTTGTTAGACGAGTCGAATGATATGTCACTTGCCATATGTTGCCATTTAAACAAGTTGACCTCGTAACGGTTTCTAACCGTTGCCGTTGACCTTTGGAGCTGGTCAACAATGTCAGGCAAAGCCCATGTGATGACAAGTCGTTTGCCGAAAACAGAAGTGGAAAATTCCAAACCACTTAAGCAGGAGAGCATAAGGTGTAAAATTATTTGAAATCGCTGTAACCGTTAAACAGTAACCGTCAACCCCGAAATGACCTCATATATGTGTGTTATGGTCATAGACGAGTCGAATGATATGCTACTTACCATATGTTAGCCTTTAAAAAATTTGACCTCGTAACGGTTTCTAACGGTTACAGTTGACCTACGTATTTCAAAATCACGCTGGACCGTTCTCATGTGACCAGTTATCGATTGCCGAAAACAGATTTCAAAAAAGTCAAACCGTTTTTGAGTTAGAGCGCGCACAGACGGACAGACGGACGGACAGACGGACAGACGGACGGACATCTCGATCTTATAAAGCGGCTCCGCCACTTAATAATATGTGTGTATGTGTGGAGGTTGAACAGAATTTTAAAATATTGCCCAGTCTCAAAAAAGACAATCTGCATAAGAATGGCTCAGCGTGGTTCGTGGTACTTTTTTAAATGCTGATCCCCTATCGCCATATTTTTCAGGCTTAATAATATTATTGCAGTGGTGGAGTATTGTGCACTGCAGTGAAAAGTAAAGTTAGTAGTAGTCTGTCTATGTGTATTTTTATTATTTTATTCGATTACTTTTTTAATTTGGATTTGGTGTTGTTATTACTGATGCTCCTGCTGCTACATACTCTCTTCTACTTGCTTCCACCACCACCACCTTGCCTTTCAGCTCTTCTCACTATACTCCCCAAGTGCGTTATTTGCATGGTTTCTTCAGCTTTATATAGTGTTACCTAACATATACATACCACTGCCATTATAGCACAGTAGTTTTATCCTCTTCATTTTCATTTATTATTATTATCCTCATTATTTGTCCTCCACTCTATATCTCTCAGTGTGTTCGACTCACAGCACAACAGAGCGAGTGATTCACCTGGGTTAACTTCATTGTAACGTCGGGAAGCGTGAAATTCATGAGGTTTTATACTGCTCCACTCCTTGCTGATTCTAAACCAATAATAGAGAGAAAGGGTTTTCCTCCTAATAAATAGTAATAACAATAACAGCGCCAATAAAACCATTTTACTCTTGCTTAGCATGCTTATAGTTTTTAATTGTGATGGAAGAGATACTAAGGAAGGATTCATTATTTTTATAAAGCCTTGTTTATTATCTGCTGTTTCAAAAACGGAAAACTACATGGCTGTAATCGTGGTAAATAATTTGATAACATCACAGCGGCACTATTTGATTTAGCTACTCATAGTCTTAAACGGATATTTTATATCATGCTAGTAATAACAATGGGATGGCGAAAGTAATGCAATATGCGCAACTTCCTTCAACTTCAGAGAGAAAAGCCGGCAGAAGGACAGAAGAGCCGGAACTAAAACACCCGTCAATTGGTTCACTATAACCATACTTCTTCGCCACTTTTCCCCATAAGAAAATATTGTGGCGATTTTAGTTTTAAAGTCATTGTCTGATGATACACATTGGGAATCATCATCGCATCGTTAAGATTAGTTGTGAAGTGAAAATGTGTACACCCAAGAAACAAGCAGTTTCCTTGCGGTAATCATATCAAAACCTATTTTGTTTCATTTAATGTTCCATTTCTCAGTTTTATAACCCTACTATTTAAGTGGTCCTCTCTGCAGTAGAATTATACAGCTGAGATGAAAGAGAGGATCAGCAGAGTTTTTGTAGAAATAAAAAGAATTCCTCAACCAGAATGGGCACATCATCAACAAAAATATATATAAAATGCCGGCGTCGCCACCACCACAGCCACCGTCGGTCGGTATCCCTTGAGACCCTATAATGTTACGAACTCGTAAAAATATTCCTGTTTTCCTTCTTCCTTGTTAAACACACTCTACTAAAAACTGCTTACGATTTTTATTATTTTCGAAGCCAGTTGTAGTTGAAGTAGCACCAATAAATACTCTGCTGTAAATGTATACACGGATCATCATCATTCTCAAGGAACGGATGAAGTTTGGCAGGAAAAGTGCATCTGGACTGCCTGAACTGCGCCATAGTACACGAATTATGGATTTTAAGGTATTTGTCATGAAAGCCAGCCAAGAGTAAAACTTGAAAACAGTGAAAAACTTTTTTTCTTGCTCATCTAGCCATATCCGTATAAACAAACCACAAAAAAAAAAGATTTTCGTCCACACATCCAAATTATTCATTTTAACGAAACAACACCATACATGAATAAGTACATTCATACATAATATTTTGGTGGTAGTTGCAATACAACACAACAAGATCATAAACATAATAGCATAGCAAACAAAAGAGTAACGCGTAATATAATAGCATGCAACATACCGTATTATTGCGTAATATACAGTTATATACGTGAAAACAAAGGAAACGACCCCCACATACTCTGCTCATAGATGTATCTCAACCAGCTAGTTTTTTTCTTCCTTCTTCATCTTATTCTCTCTTTCTAGTTCAGTGTCATGTCTTCATTTGAAATTCTTCACATTTTACAACCCCATTCTGGTTGATTTGGAGGTGAACCGAAAAATTCTCAACTGCATCTAATGAGCTAATGTATCATGATGAAGACTCCTTTCCATGTCATGTAACAAGACATTACAATGATTTTTTCCTTCCTCTACTACTACCACTTTAACTGCTTTGTTCAAATGCCTACATACATTTTTATTTTATCTTCGGACTGTTCATAGAGCTCTGCAAGGGGAAAAGACTGATTGTGAATCATCATCTTGCTGATTGTGAGACCTGAGAAATTTTTAGAACCTCATCTTGAAAATACCTATGAATTCTCACGTAAGCATTCATAAACAGATACACACAAAAGATATAAATATATATTTACTCTTCCTCACTGAAAACTGTGAACTTGTTTCCTTTCATTGATATTCATGGAAAATATTTAGAATGCATTGCTTTACTTTTCTACTCACTCTCTTCTCTCTCTGCTACTGATTTTTCACTCAATTTTTTCCGACTTTCAACTTTTTAATACCGCTGCTCTTGGCTCTTCCATTAACATCAACCAGTTAAACAGGCTTTATATTTTTTACTTTGTTGTGTGTGTGGCATGGTGAAATAAACCAATAAATGCCAACAAAATCTCATCTTGCTTGTTTTGTTGTGTTCCAAAGTTTTATTTAGAAATTGAATACATTATCCAACCGAGAATCTATAAAAATACATGCATATATAAATATTCCACTCTGATAAAAGGTTGTTAATAATAATCCTTTTTATTTTTAGTACACATCTTTCTTCCTCCTTTTACTTATGGCCCATTGGAAAGAAACCTTGCTGACTGTTGCTGCCTCTGCCTGGACGAAATTATATGATGCCTGATAATGAAATTTTAAACCCGCTGCAGCAGTCAACCAACCTAACCTAGTGCAACAGTAAGAGAAAAAAATTTAAAGATGCATTGCATTTATACACTCTCACTCACTCATCTTCCCCTCTTGGTATGCTCGTCTGCTATGCACTTTTCTTGAAACAAAAAAGATAAGTGTGGTGAAGAAGTGAGATAGTTGATAGTGGGAGAGAAGGAGCAGGAGCACCGATGGTGGTAGTAGTTGTGTAGCATAGAAGTGGCAATAATAATAACAAAGGAAAGAAACAACAACCTACCCTACTATTACGATTTTTTACTACAAGCTACTACTACTACTTCTACAACTGCCACCACCACCATTACTACTCCTCTTGCTACTAAAAAGTATTACTACTACTGTTTCTTCTTGATGAAATGCTTGTGTATTTTTATTATTTTTCTACGAGCTGAGAAGAAGCAGTGAAAAAACGGCAAAAATATATAGGTATATGCATAAGGCTGATTCTTCCTCGTCTGGTTGCATAAAAGCAAACAGGAACGAGAAGAAGCAGGAGCAGCAGTAGCAATAGTACAAGAAGAATAAGAGATGTTTAACGATGATATGATCTTGGTCGTAAATAGACCTGGAGGGGCTTGTCTCACATTTCCTTCAAACTGCCGGACATAAATCTCCAAAGGTTTCCTCTTTGGCATATGGAAAAAGGAAGCTCTCTGTGGCAAAGAAAAATATATTATAAAAAGAAGCAAAAACGTTTCTTGCAGTCAGTGTACTAGTTGTGGAGTACTTCTTCTAGTATTGCATACTTACATCTCAGGATATTTTAGTAGTAGTAAGACATAAATAGCACTTTGTGTATGCATATACAAACTATAATATAAACATTTATATCAGAGTCCCCATACTGTGTACAAAACATGCTTTACTACTCATTGCATTCAAAGATTTTTTCTCTCTCCTTTTCTTGCTATCTTTTTCCACACCGGCACTTGAGCTCTTTGTGTGGTAGTAAAAATTCTGAAATGGTAGGAAAAGTAATGCATATTAGAGAACGAGAGGAAAAACGAGATACATCTTGTGTGCTATTCCGCATATCTCTTCAAGCTTTTATCTCAATTCAGTACTCAAAATTCACATCACCAGTCCAAAAAAACCATGCATGTTTGATCATCCTTTCTCTCTATCCTGTTGTATTCCTATATATTTTTATCACATCACAATACATAATATTATCTGTTGTGAGTATTTATATCCCTTTTGGTTGTCTGCCTGACTGAGAAAAAGCATCCATTCCTTTTGAATATGTGCATATTATGTGTTTGTGCGTGTGTACTATGCGGCGTTTGCCACAATAACTCATCTTTTACTACTAGATCAACTACAATTGCATCAAAAGCAGAAGGAACCCAAACGAAACAGCTTCAAAAAAATAAATTGCAAAAAATATATTCTTGTATTCATACCAGAATATAAATACACATCACAAATGACATGATGATACTGAGGATGGTAAACTTTATGGATTTCATCTTCCTTTTTCTCTTCTCCTGACACTATTGGTTTGGCTTGGATTTTTTTGGGTAGTAAAGTACCAAGTAGCTCTCTGAATTAACAAAACTCTTACTGAAAGAGACCATGCCAGCAGGAGAAGGAGCAAAAGAAGAGAGATAGATACAGGGGAAAAAAGTTGGAAACTGCTTCCGATTTTAACTGCTTCCTTTACTATCATAAAAGCAACAAAAGAAGAAAGGAAGACTTGATACATGCTACGTTCACGTCTAGAATATGCATGTACGTCGTATTGCGTAGTCATTTTACTTACTCATTCATCCAATCCTTCCGCCATTCATGGATGGAATTTTTAAAAAGTCAAAAGTTCAAGCAAAAATACATAATAAGTTCTCGAGGAGGTATGCTCCAAGTCACAATAAACAAAACCCTAATACAAGCACACATCACACGGCGTTATTATATATGCATACATTCATAAAACATTATATTATAGGTAATATGATCTATTGCTGTGGGTCGTTTCCAAAAAAAGTTATATGCTTTATATACGTGCACAACCCACACGTATTCCCTTTTCCCCGTCCTGCATCCGCCGGTAAAATTAGTATGTCATATGCACACAACTTGGGTCAGAAAAGTTTCCAGACTTTTTCCACGTCCGTCTATCCTAAACACAGGGATAACAAGGCAGGTAGGCAGCCATGCAAGGCAAGGCAAAGGGCAAGGATAGTAAAAATTCCTCAAAAGCTTATAATAAGCGATTTACTAAAATACACACTTTTTTGTTGTACAACATCCTCTTCTCCAATAACCTCATGCTGGTTTGGGGTTAACATCATCAGGATCAACGTTATTATCAGAACCAGTATCCAATCTCCTCTGCTGCGCATTGTGTAAATGTGTACGACGCGCTATCCCCTTTTACTAGAAATATTTATTTCCATACTTCTTTGTTGTTGTAGAATAATGGCTTGTCGATGATGGTCCCTTAATGATAAAGGTAACAATAATAATTACTTACTACAACAACTATCCCAGCTGACATATGGGTTTAGCGTAAACCAAAAGGAACCCAAACCCAAAAAAAGTAGAACGAGTAAAAGTGAACAAGAAAAGCGTTGGCAGAGGGGCAATGTAAAAAGAACACAAGTCGTTTAGTGGTAAGGTAAGGTCAATACATTCCAACTCTTTTTTTGTCCTTCTCTCAACGCAAAACTACTTATCTCATTTCGTAATGGAATTTTTCCAAAACTTGCACATAAATATTTTTGGACGCACATATAAACATATCAAACATCTATTTTAAGACTTTATAATTCATTGCTTTGTTTTTCGTATGCTTTTATTTCCATACTTGTGCAGAAAAAAAAGTCTACTCGATTCTGTGAGTGTCTGTGAGAAAAAAGGTAGTCAACCGTGAAGTTTCAATATCCGATCTGTCTTCAACACTTTGCTGTCTCCTCTCTCCCAGCTATTTATTTCAAAAGTACCTGGATTACCACCGCTTGTAGGCACATAGTACAGTCCTACACTTGTTAGTTCGGTTGGGTAAGAAGAACAGAGAGGAGCGGTGAGAAAATGATGTAATTTCTTATCAAGTATAGCTTATGTGACCGCAGAGCAGCAGAAATCAATGACGATCAATAGAGGATATATACTATGTACTTCTTGTATGTTCAACACTTAGGCTTTACGAATTTCTTACCTTCATTCAAGCTCATATCCAATGAGTTGGTTCTTTGGCTTTGCCTCTTTCTACCACTACCTTGCATTCTCACAGAATACTAGTAATTTTTCCTTCATAAGAAGATAAAAAAATTCACGACTTGGCAATAATGTTTCATACGTGTACTCCTACACATAATACACAAGAATGTACATAAATACGATAATCGTTCTTCCTCATTCCACTCTTCCGGTCCTTTTTTACTTATTCCCTAAGAAAAAAGTTTTATATGAAAGAACTGGAGTCTTTCTGATATTTTCATTTGCTCCTCACTTTCAACTCTGATAAATAGTTGTAGCAGCATTGAAGCAAAACGCGAACGTGTTTGGAAAGCTTTGTCCGTATGTTTTAGATTATTGAAGAAAGAAGATGACGATGGTGGTGGTGGCGGAGGGACAGTAAGGTACCACTACTGCTGCTGCTGTTTTCTGTAATCATAGTACGCTCAACTAAAACCAACCTTATGGCAATGTATATGCATGGCATAGTTCGGAACAAGTGCGGTGGTGGTGATCACTCTGGGAAGCATGTAGTCCAAAGACAAACTCGTAGTCAATGTCGTAAGACACATTAAGTGGATTGCTGTGGAAGATTAAGTTAGCCTCACCGTGAAGCCTCAGAGCCCTTGTAAAATATCCCATCCTTTCTCTCCTGTTCTTGGTCGGATCCGCTACTGATGCTACTCATAGATAGATCGTATATATTATGTAGCTCATTCACTTCGTTATAATGCTAAAAATGTTATATTCTTTTGCAAGGAAATGGACACAGGCAGCAGCACCGCCACCACCATCATACCAGTAGAAGTCGTTTGCTCCTGCTTGGCTACGAACGCGGAAGGAGTTTGAGTACCTACATAAAAAAGTGTTTTCTTCGTTTCTCCTTCATCCATTTCGTTTAATACCGTTAAAACTAGAAGAACGTACGAAGCAAGCAAGGTACGATATGAGGAGAACTAATGATCTATATCGTTTGCAAGCTAATAGCTGAAACGGTCGTAAAAGAGAAAGAGAGAGCCACACACACACACAGCAGCAGCAGCATCCTCCTGTATCCCACCCAACCCACATGCTCTGCCGTACAACTCGTAAAGTTGCATCCATGTATAAACAGTTAAACATATAGTACAAATATTAGGAATGCATGTATATACACATAGACACATAATAATACTCCGAAGAAAGACGAGCATGAACCCAATATGCCGGTGAATGATGGCACATAAAATACATAAAAATGCCGAGTTTCAAAATGAAGCAGGCAAAAGACAAGAAAAGACTTTTTGTCCTTTTATAACTATAACTTTTAGAGAGAGAGAAAAAAAATATCGGTTACGACGACAGTAGTGCTGGAGCCAGACCAACCAACTTACAGCCAGAATAAGCTGGCAAAATGTAATATTTTTTGCGGTAAATAAATATTATGCTTAGCTTGATTGTAAACAGCAGATCATTGTCTTTTTACATGATTCATGCATTTAGTTTTTATGACGAGTGCATTGCTTACGAATGAATTGGTTCGCTGTTGCTGCTGCTCCTACATTCTTTCCATCATTCATTCGTAAGCAATAAGCATAATGTCCATAATAAAAATTGTAGGGCCGTATATGTACGTAATAATATGCGTACACCTAAAAAGTTACTACTACCGATAGAGCATACTTATTGCGTACATAATATAATCTGAATACACCGAAGCAGCTGTCGTCACAGCCCACCATGGTCGCACATTGTGTAACACACTTTATTTGTTCTGTTTATGTGATACAAAAGAAAAACCGGCTTTTCCATTCGTTTTCGTTTGGGCGAGAGAGAGAAAAAAAATACTACTCTCGTTGACTACGTAAAGTAATCGCAGCGGCAGTTGTAACAGCAGCAAGCAGCAGACCCTGCTCGTCGACACTTAATTCCAACTTTTTTTTGGAGGTACAGCAAGCAGTATATGTGTAGAAAGCAGCTTATTATTTGGTCATTGCTTTTATACACAGACATTATCGAAGTGAAATAGACAGAGAAACCTGATGACAATGAGAATAATCTGTTGGAATAGAAGAGGAAAAAGTTGCGTAACAAAATAAAAGGAAAAATGATCAGAGTGCGTAAATAGTGCGTACTGTATAATGGTCCACTGCTGCGGTATTAAAGGCTATTTTATTTGACTGTGGTCATTCCCATTACGTTTCCACTTTCATCATCACTTACATTTTGTCCACATATCATTCTACTGCACACTGCATATATTTCATATTATACACAAAGTGTATATGTATATAGCGTTTCTTTATTGTGTGAAATGTCATTATGTGTATAAAACATGGGCAATACAACAAAGAAATGTTTTCATCGATGGTAGTTTTGCGATAAGAATATTTAAGTAGAGAAATATACAAAATATATATCAAAATACATAGTGCCGATCATATAATTTCTGTTGCTTATTGTTGTCTTTGTGATGATAATACTTGCTCCATCCAAAAACACTGCTGCTATCAGGGAGAAAGAGAGTCAGGCAATAGGATCATTATTATCATCATGTTCACCAACTTCATGTACATAATAGTACAAAACATGCTACGTACGAATTGCTTTTATTATTACACGCCATAGCAAAGAAGAGTAGAGAGTGGACGAAAACTGCCTTAACATTTTGCCATACTGCATGGTTTTTGTGTATGTATGTTTGTTCTACTTTACTCCATCAGCAGCGATGGTGTGGCTCTACTGTTACCCAACAACGTCATACAACTGTTATTACTGACTACTGCTGTTGCAACTGATAATAGGGAGGAAAGAGAAAGTTTTCGCTTTTATTCCTTTCTTTTTACAGAGAACACAGAGCGAGAGAGAGAAAGAGAAAAAAGTTCGGAGAACCATTACGGGTGTCAATAGTAATGGCAGCTCTGCTTGATGTAATGCTACTGGTGATAGAGGAAAATGTTATTCGTTCCTTTTTTTGTGCTATTTTCACGATACGATATTTTCCCCTCTCTCTCTCTCACTCTGGTTCACTTAAGCTTTCTGTTGCTACAACAATAATACTGCATGCTAGGCTAGTAGCAATAGAGTAGAAAATGTAGAAAGGCAAAGATGAGAAGATATCTAAAGGTGGTATTACCGTTATTGTTTGATAGAAGGTAGTATTTTAGGAGGAATACTTTGTACTACAACTGATAGTGAGATGGATGGATGATGCCATATAACTTTTTCACATTTAGTCTACTCACTTCTAGTAGATAATATAGCTCATCAGTTTGCTGTCTATTGAAGAGGAACCTTTTTCTACTTGCATACATGCAATATTATACTAACGGCTCGGCGATAGTGTAATGGCGATAGTGTGTGGTGTGCAAGTAACCACCACCAGCACACCACTGACAAAGTATCATCAATCGATGTGATATAAGCAGAAAGAGAAAAAAAGGCCTTTGCAGCAGAGTGACTAGATACACATCACTTGTTTGACCAGAAGAAGGAGTGAACGCATAAGAAGCCATTACTACAATCTATTTTTGGTATTGACACATGAAAAATTATTATGTTTACAGTTTGTCATCATGATGAATGGATTAAGACCGCCTTTGATAAAATGAGAAGGATCATTTACGAAAACACCACCATAGGCAACTGCTCCGGGTATCGCTTCCCATAAAAAGATCGTAAAATAAACTCAGCAAGCTAACATGTAGCAAAGTGGCGTAGCAGGGACACCCTTAACATGCATCTTTCAAAATAGACCACTGAGTACCACTATAAGGAATCGTTTGTTAAAAACAGAATGCATATACTTCATTCCATTATCAAGTTAGAACATAAAAACCAATAATCAGGTATTGCCGTTAAACGGTAACCGTTACGATTAAAATGCCTTCGAATTTGCATAACGAACACTCAGGGGAGTCGAATGATATGCCACTTGCCCTAAGTGACTTTTAAAAATTTCGAAATCGTAACGGTTTCTAACGGTTACCGTTGGCCGTTATGGCTGCCAAGCTTCTCACATAATACACTTGTGGTGAGAAGCCGTTTATCAAAACCTGAAGTCCAAAATTCAAGACCATTTAAACAGGACCATTTGAAATCGTCGTAACCGTTAAACTGTAACCGTCACCTTCAAAATGACCGTAGATCTGTGTATTATGTTGTTAGACGAGTCGAATGATATGTCACTTGCCATATGTTGTCATTTAAACAAGTTGACCTTGTAACGGTTTCTAACCGTTGCCGTTGACCTTTGGAGCTGGTAAGCATGTCAGGTAAAGCCCATGTGATGACAAGTCGTTTGCCGAAATCAGAAGTCCAAAATTCCAAACCATTTAAGCAGGAGAGCCTAAAATGTAAAATTATTTAAAATCGCTGTAACCATTAAACGGTGACCTTTGACCTCAACATGACCTCAGATCTGTGCGTTATGTTCATATACGAGTCGAATGATATGCCACTTGCCATATGTTACCATTTAAAAAAAGTGACCTCGTAACGGTTTCTAACGGTTACCGTTGACCTACGTATTTCAAAAACACGCTGGACCCTTCTGAGGTGACCACCTATCGATTGCCGAAAACAGATTTCAAAAAAGTCAAACCGTTTTTGAGTTAGAGCGCGCACAGACAGACGGACAGACGGACAGACGGACGGACGGACAGACGGACGGACGGACATCTCGATCTTATAAAGTGGCTACGCCACTTAATAAAACCGATAGATTTTTACAGGATTGCTGTTATTGTTTCATTCAAGCTTCAAAACGAGGATGTAAACTAATTTCTGGATATCAAGTAAAGGAAATAATAATAACTTGGTGAGGATAGGAAGGAAGCATTTTTTCAAAAGATTTATTTACTCGGTACAGTGCTGGTGCCGGTCGCCGGTACTCCCCCGTCTGCATTATTTTCCGGTCTTCCTCACAGTAAAAATGTATTATATGACCAAATTCAAAGAAAATATCGTTTTGAAAGACATTGTGTTTTTTTTTTCAGAGCCAACGTGAATATATTTAAGAATGGGAATACATTATATTACTTGCACTCTACGTGCTATATAGATTTTCCCTGCAAATTTTCATTCATTTATTCACCAATTCCTGCCTCAATTCAAACATTTAAACGGTGTTTCTTTTAGGGTGAGGCTAAAGGTTTATTACTTCATTCTCAGGCGTTTCCCCTGGTTTAAAATATTCTCTGCACTTTCCCTTCTTAGGTATCGGCTTTGCCACTTGCCGTACTAAAACAACCACCGTGTAGAAAGTAGTAGAAGGAGAAACGTAAAAGTAGCAGAAAGAAACACAAAAAGACATAACAATAATGATAATAGAATTGCCTCATGCCCATAAGTACAAAAGTACATAGGCCGGAAAGGGGAAAAACTGGAGCGAATAAGTTACGAAAAGACATACCATAACAAAATATTCTCTCTGTTGAATCTCTATGAAAAAGTTTCATTTTTCTCTGTATACCTATGTATATTATATTGTGTATTTATAATAGTTGCTAGTACTGAAGTCCCTGTTGAATTGTAAAGTAGAACATTGCTCCATGTTCCATAAGGACGGTGGTGTGGTGATGATGATGGCATATCCAAAGAGAAGGAAAAAGAAAACTCTCGTCACTCATCCAACTTGAACTTGTGAGCTGAGTGAGCTTGGACAGCTTGTGTGTAGTTATATATATATGTGTATATTATAGTTATCTATACAGTGTGTACATGGACTGTACTTTGAACATTATTTCCTAAAAATGAGACCAAGCCGTGTAGTAGTTACGCTTTTTTGCTGCCAGTGCAGAAAATGGAAATAAGAGAGCAACATCAGCAAAAAAAGAAGAGAGAAAACAGCGACCACAGAAGGGAGAGAAGAGAACGAGGATGAGGAAAAAACTGACAGTTTATTTTGCAATTTATAAGCAGAGGAACAGTATACATTACCATACAAAATGGGCAAGCTCAACTTTTTTGCTTTCGCTTGGCTTTACTTTGCAATAAGGATCCATTTTCCAGAAAAAAAACTTTCATCTGTCTTCTTCTGCTGCTGCCTTTTGCTCATTTGTATGTATGTTCCCTAATATTGCTCCTCTTTTCTACCGTTTTCTTCTCCCATTCCATTTCGTGCTGATTTCCTTTTTCTATTGCTGCGATGATGTTGTTCCTTAGGTAAGTTTGCAAGTTAGTAAGTACGACTTTGTAAGTCCACTAACAGCCGATCGAAACTTGTGCATTATCCCTCCGCTATCTATTTATTTATATACCTACATGTAAAGCTTATAGTTGAGCATTCTCTACCACCATCACCACCAAATTCAACTTTACTTCAATCCAATCCAATATATACACAGGAAAACCAGATTCAGATGATGATATGCTGGTGGTGGTGGTGATTGTAGGAACGGTACGTAGTTGAGCTGCTGCTGTTGTTTTGTTGTGTGATCTATGTGCATCCTTTACATAAGCATAAAACCTTCATTAGGTATGTACACCCTTTTCCCACTATTACGTTTCCGAATGTCCTCTAAAATGTCAATATTTTATTCTTGTGTTGTGCTCTGTCAGTTGTGAGTGAACCGAGTGAGTGTGTGGCGGAGTAAAAAGGAAGGGAAGAGATGTGCACAGTCTACACAAAAACACTCACACCAAAGCTTTTACTATTTACATAATATATAAATTCACCTCTTTTATGCAAAACGGTATAATAGATACCGTATACACATTTGCTTACTCATTGAGAACTTTGACCATTGTCATTGTGCCTCTGTTTGGGTTCCTTTTGACAAAATGAAAACCTTTTGTGTAGTTTTGTGAGGTATGTACGTAAGGGCATATAATATCCCGTGACCATTCATGCGAAATGCGATACAGCATGTAAAAATTCTTGTACGCCTTTTTCTCAATCAAAATACTGGGAAAAGTAGTACAATGTGTCTTCCATCATTTTTGCGATTACATTTTACGTTGCTTGTGAATGTATGGTGTATGGATACCAATAAGTCCAGAAGAATAGAGTTAAGGCCTCTAGTATATAGCGTGTCACTTGGCAAAAACAATCGGTAATATTTACCGAAACATTATATAACCTGGATATATATATGCATGTTGTGGAAGTAGTAAAAATATAAAAATCTTATTCCATTACGACCGCTATAACTTTTTATGCTCACTACTAACTGGAATATTAACATTTTCTGCATTTTATTACCACCGTGGAGCAAATGGAACATGGAAGAATGTGTCTCGACACTTTACTACTATTGTCAGCTGCCATCATCATCAAAAGGATTGCTTGAGCCGTATTCGTTCTTCCATATATTATAGGATGTTTGGATTTATATTTATGTGGAAATCCTAATATCCTTGACAATATGAAACGAGTATGTCATGGTTTGTATTTTTATTACGCGGTGCTCACAACGACAACAACAAGCAGCAGCCAGCACTCACAGGTTTTCGTTCAGAGAAAACGTCCATGATGACTAGCAGCGGAGCAAATAACGAACTTTTTTCTCTCTTTTGATTTGACAATTTTGCTGTTGATGGAGTAGAATCCACTGTGTGTGTGGTGGTGGCCTGGCTTCGATGTTGATGAGAAGTATTCATGCATTTTCCCATATTACGTCTTGCTTTGTTTACCAGAAAACTGTGTTTGAATTTTCCTTATGATCATCTCTCTCTCTCACTTCCTAGTGATTATTGTATATTACTACCACTTCTTTGTTCTTTACAGCGTAATTTACTGCTACTACAATTGCTTAAAGGTAGCTTTAGCTACGTACGACGTAGTGGAGATCCTGTGCATGAACATGAATAGAAAAGCATTACAGAGTGAGAGAGAGAGAGCAAGAGCGAGAGGCAGAGACATTACACATTAAATCCATGCATGTCATGGCATACCATCATCATTCATGCCTTCCAGTTTCATTGCTCTCTACAACCATAACATTCTGTCACACAGCCATCCGTAACGATTTTCATTCCGAGGAAACACACTCGAAAAACATAGTTTCGTTTATTATGTTATGTGTCGCTCTCACTACTGCCGCTGCTATTATAATTATTGTGTAAACTATATTATTATATTATCCCTTGCTACTAAAAAACTACTCGTTCGTGAAACTCAGCAAGGCGCAATAGGAACAATATATAGAAGCAGCAGCAGCAAAAGCTTTTCATACTATTATCCAACATAAATGCGTGGATTTCTCTATCGTTTTTCTTCTTCGCCTTCATCTTCTATATTATATTTTCTATCCACCATACAATTTCCATTTCCACGAAAAAAAATATTATAGTCTAAAATATAAAACTCATATATATATCTTTATGTATTCATTCATTCGCTCACTTGAACAGACAAACACACATACATATCCTACTTTATATATAAAGTAATGTGAGGTATCATTATTATTATTCGTGGTGACACTTGAGCTATAATGTGCTTCGAACAAACGGCACCACCAACATCACGGCATTTGTAGCGGCAACAGTATTTCTAGGTATAAGGATAGTCAAGATGGCATGATGTTGTAGGTATTAAAGTATACCGTGTGTGTTTATTATACGCAATGTCGTTGTCAACCCCGATGGATTTGATGCTCTTCTTCACTCAGTCATATCTAATGCCACTACCACCACCAGTAAAACTAACCAACCAACCACACCATCACATCACTTCATAGTGCCGATCATCATTCTGTGAGAGATGTAGTAGTGTATGTAGATAATAATAATAATATTGTAAAAAAACTTCTATTCTGTTTTCCTATCGACAATTTCTTCTTTTTTTCTGCAAACTGTTTTTCACTCAGTACTTACATCAGAGCAACACTCATGTGAAAATGTCAAGCAAGCCGAGCTGGCAATATTGGAACATTTTATGCATAATCTGCTCTCTGGTCAGCCGAGTGTGACACCCAGAAAAGTAGAACGAAAAACGAGGAGACATTTTTTCTCTCTCCCTCTCTCTCTCATTTCGTTGTCGACAGAGTACGACGCTATATGGCCTCGAGTGTATATATTTCCTTAAAGAGAATTCAGTCGTGATGTGATGTTTGTCTTTTTTCCTGTAAAGATGCGAAGTGGAGTCACTTCTAAGAATGAAAATGATATTGCTTTTGTATAAGGTTAACTCTCTGAGAAATGGAGAGAGAATGTACATCAGTTGATGGCGACGGCTTGGTGTGGTCGTCGTCATCGTTGTAAGTATATGATTTTATATGCCACTATATACACTATTCACCGTCTCACAGCGTTTAGTTTATTGAGATATCCGCCGGTGGTATCTGTATCTGAGTGAGTACATCGGTGGTGCCCTGCTGTATATTCTTTTTGCGCCGCCATCTCTTTTTGAATGTCTCTCTCGAAAAGAGTGAATGAATGAATTGTAAGAGGAAAACTGTGGAGGAAGAAGCCGAATGGGTGGTGGAGGTGGAGGACCGATGACGACAATGACTATTATAACCGCCATGACACCTTTTGGTTTTTATAATATCGCTCAACTCATACCCACCAGCGACCGGTAATGTAGTTACTGTAATAATACTGTGATTTTATGGCAAAAAGTTAGAAGTTGGTGGCTTTTTACTCTTTTCTTCTTTTTTTTCTCTCTCTCGTAGTATGTAGTAATGTACACAACGCAAAAAAGTGGATGCGCTTTAGCTTGATTTTTGCTCTTTTAGCTTACTTCACCGGCCTGGTATTCATAGTTCATGTAAAGTCAAGAAAAAAAGGATGGAAAATACCAAAGAGATAGAGACGGAAAGATGTGATGAGAAAGCAATGTAGTGTGGTGGTATATCCTCAACGTTATGAGAGCTTAAGATGTATGTACAAAAGTTTGAGATTTTTATTGGGTAAACCTCATACCACGGTAACTACTGCCACTATCATTTCTTATTATGTACATTTTTCCGGCTTTTCTGCTGATAGAGTGTGGTGATCTTGAGAGAGGAGAGTGAAATGTGGAAGACAGAAATGTACAGACTTGGTGAAACTCCAGTCAGAAAAGATGTGAATCTCTGTCGCTCCCTCCTACTAAGCAGTGTGTGTACACATCAATGTATGTGCTTCACAAGTATTTTTCTCCTTACACAAAAAATCTTCAGTAAGTTATGGTATGTGGTATGGTAGTAGTAGTGGAACGAAATCGTAATTTGAGTCATTCTCATCTGCACTACTTCTCCTACTTACTATCTACTTCTGCTATTGATGTTCGTATAGAAAAAAAACACGCTCTATTTGGAAAAGATGCTATTTACTATAAATATACGAGTCGTATTGATTACGTAAAACTGGATGACAAGTGCTCAGCACTGCTTTTGCTCACTCACAGAGTCGTAGACCCTCTAGAAATTCATGAATGACCAATCTCCCCTTTTCAATTCTCCTTTCTTTCGCATATATAAGAATGCCTATATATACAAAAAAAGTTCGTTTCACTCCTACTATCTCGCTAACTCCAATATATTTCTCCTGTGATCATCAAACGACAACGACCATGGTATATATATGTACATTCTTCCTTTTTATGTTTTTGCTGCTCTCTACACTCGTACTACCAAAAAATCTCAGCTCTTCTCTCCCTCTCTCTCATCGTCTCTGATTCAACTGTTCTTACTTTCCTGGTCTAAATGACACAAGTGAGCACGTAATGGACCTCGACGACATTTTCGTACACTGCTGCTCCTATAACGAGTAATGTTCAATAGTGCCTACATTGTCATTACTTTTTTTCGTTCTTTCTCTCTTACTCTTTCTTCATTCCTTTTCTTCTTGTAACATTCTTTTTTCGTTTCCCTTTGCCTGTACTGCTTCCTGTCTACAAAATCCAACAGTAGCTGCGAAAGAGAAATTTTTGTCTATGTATCTCTTTCTGATTCAGGCTTTTGTCCTTACACACATTCGCTCACTCCTTCGCTTTCTACAGCAGCTGACATTCATAACTGCATTTTTCTTGATGATAATGATATCACACAGTTTTTCTGTGTTGTACGTAGAACAAGTAGAAGAAGGCTGTTCCAATGTATTTTCCACCGTGCAGACATACCTACATCCGTAAATTATACTGCCAACTGGGAGAGAATGAATAGGAAGCTAAAGTTGGGAAGGGAGAAAAGTGTATGGTGCCATCACCGTCATCATCGCCATGATGATCCTTGTGCTGTTCTGTGCTGCATTGCGTGCCTACATGAAGTTCTGTCGCCTTTAGCAATATGCCATGTGGGAATATAAAAGTATTATTATTAAAAAGCGGAGCAGAACAAGAACATAATAGTAATAATAATAATGTAGTCGGACTGAAGGACGAGCGTGTGCATGACTCTCTGCATCTCAATCTAAGAAAAGAAATAAGATGGTGACGACGACGATGACATGACAAAAAGAGAATAAGGAGAAGAGACGAAAAGAGAAAAAAATGGAATGAAGATCGACATGCGGTAAAAGAAGTAGTTCATAAAAATGGACGAACCTTCTGTGGAAAAAAACGGGAGAAGAGAATACCTCTCCGTCCCAGCTCACCAGTACCATCATTTTGTTGATGTAGATGCTGTTGCTGATGATGATGCAATATGTAATGGAAAGTATAATGCAATGCAACGAGAGTGAATTTTAAAATGAAAGTCATTTTAGGCAGAACGAAAAAGAAACTGATTAAACGTCATGACTCTCTTCTTCTCTTTTCCTCTCACACAATCTTGCTCAGATGAAAATCCCCTAGCTGTCTTTCTGGGATGAAGCTTATATTATTATCATACATGCATCTCTCTGATATTAGTAGTCGTCATCCTGCTTTCTTGTTGCAGTAGGTGTATGTTTGCCATGAATGCTTAAAAAATTGAGGACGCACATATTCACTCTCATACATTTTTGGAGAAAAAATATATAAAATACCTTCTTGCGAGCATCACCAATGTGACTTTGCGTTCGCTACGATATAATATTATCATCCTAATGTCATACCTGAATCTATACACTGCAGCTTGAATAAAAAAAGGCACGTCAAGAACCAAATAAAATGCTTTTCGGAACCTAGTTTCAGGAATGACATTGCATAATGTCTTGTTGGAAAAATGTGCCTTTACAACTTAGCTAAAAGCATGCATGATGATGATGCTCACATTTACAGTGAATGTAGATAAGGGATAGGTACATACAAGCAAGTTACATAAGTGCTTGGCTGTATATCGCATGGTAATAATAGAGGAGAGCGCACTATCTACTTTTGACGTGATTTCAAGCAATATTATTTGCTCATGGTTCACACATGCACACCGACTTCACAAATTCTTCTACTTTTTTATATAAACGCCAGACAGAAATGAATTGTATGTGATCCCGTGTCACTCCTCTCTGGAGCACATATTGTATATATGTGGATATACATATTTTATATAATAATAAAAGGAAATGGAATAAAGTGAGTTCCATCCAGCAGCAGTAGCGGAGGCACAAATTTATTTCATTTTTTATGTATAGCACGGGTAAGTGAATGATTTGGTACAGAAAGAGACAAGAAGCTGAAGAGATGTCTGCTACGTCGTAATACGCAGCAGTCCTGATCATGATGAGGATCATCATGGTCGTCCTCTCAGCATCCTTCTCATTTCATCAGTACAGTTCTGTCATCATCCTCGACGATTTGATTCTTCTTCCTCCTCTTCTCTTCATGCACAGCCAGTTTTTGTGTCTTTCATGGTACGACATTCCATACATTAACATGACATACATATAAGTACCCAACATGTGCGCACTCTACTACTATAGCAATGGTAGTAGAGAGAGTGGTACGAGAAGAATAAAATCGAGAAATACAATTGAATCAAACTCAACTTTGTCAACATCAAGGAAAAGATGAGATGTCATCCAATCATAAGCTACTCGAGAGACGTGAATAAGTAAGTGAAGAAGAATGCATGGAGAGAGAGAGTAGTGAGAGAAAGACCGGCTAGAAAATGAATGTTACACTGCTACGTGAACAAGAGGACCTCAGTGCGTGGCTCATAGAAGGAATTTCGTAATAGCCATCAAAATGCATGCCTACCTACATGTTCATCATATAGAGGTGTTCACGTTATATCAATTTTTGTTCATCACAGTAGATTTCTCTTATTCCTTTACTTCATCTATCTTTTCTCTCCCATCCAACATCCAACACTTTCTTTCTATACATACTTCACGTCACGAACCCGTTTTATTTCAGCGGCACCTTCCAGCAGCATTAGGGGAAACCTAGAGACGGAATGTCTCCCTTTATAACTCATATTCGTATTATGCACAAAACACGTACAAAATTTGAGTTGCTTTTTATCGCTGGCAACGCTGCTGCTGTTATTCTTAATAGTAAACGTTTTTGGCGTGTTGTGCGTGCAGGCTTGAAACAGAAGAACAAGTGGTAGGAAAACTTTCGTGGTGACGACTTTAGCAGATCTAGTCGCGGTGAAAACATTTTCCAGTAAAGAATCTCCTCTCTCTCTCGCACACATACACAACATTATTATTATTATTATCACTTCTACTACAACTTTATATACATCCATACAATATGTATTGCTATCCACTTCCTCTTCTGGTTCTCTCTCTCTCTCTCATTCTCTCAGAATCCAAACGAAAAGGAAGGAAAGTAATCGTGTGTGTTTATGCCATGAATTCATATACACACTACTACACATAATTTCAACGTCACACCCCACCATATACTAATATCTGTACTTACACAAGTACGTACAACAACCACACACTCATCGTGCTCGTCAACGAAGACGAGGACACAACAGGCAGACAGCAAGTCATTTCATCCTTCCGTCTGTCCTTTACTTCAGTAGCAAGTTGCAATTCTAAAAAGCTCCTCTCCTCTCTCCTTCTTACATTACATTCATCCTTCTCCCTTACTTTCTCTCGCTACTAACTTATGCATTTGGGTTTTATGTGAGTGAGTGTGAGTTTTCTATAATAAACGAGAAGGTACATATATACGCCTGTTACTATTGCTGCATGACATGTCATGACATAATACTCTCTCCTGCGACTTACGACTTTGAGAACTCTTCAAGAAGGACAATTCCTTTTTCACATAGAATAATGCCATGTGGCGTGGCGTGTTTGTCTCCTTCATACATAACAACCTACATACATACGCAATAAGGCTATGTAGTGTATAAAAGTATGTGTGTGGTTTTTAGTACCACCACAACTGGAAATGTGTGCCTCTGTGTGGGAGAAAGAGAGAGAGAGAGAATAGTGCAGTCTATATTTCGTCAGCTTGTTTTATGATGATGATAGTTTCACTTGGTTGAGCTGTTCGTGGTTAGTTTTGCTACTGACTGATGATGCTCCTGGTTTTGGCTCGGCATGCCTTTTGCCGGTGCTGAAAGTCATCTTAGAGGAAAGTAAAAGGAATGACGACCATGATGATTTTGATGAAGACGATGGGATGGCTCCATATAAAATATACACTACTTATATATAGTGCAAGGTATTACTATGTACACTTTCCCTCTCTTAATAACATATGCAGTAGTGAAAGAGAGATGGAAAGAGAGAGGATAGATGATATGTACTCACATTACATTATTATTCCACCTCCCCCAAGAAAGAAAGAAAATGCCAATCCATAACTTTCTTCAAGGTAATGGGCCACTGTCTGTTTTCTTCCAATTTATTTTATTTCCCTTCTACTCACTTTCACGACTATTACTGCTTTCTCCTTCCTTCCACACAGATGCTTCTCTAGTGTATTCATATATGGTACACATGAAGACGAGGAAGAAGAACCTGAGAGAGGAAAAAGGAAACAGAACGACCGAAAGCATCATCAACATCGTCATTGTGGAGTAGTGAAGAAAGACGCAAACAGATAGACAGTAAAAAGAAATCTAGACGACTCCTCTCTGAATAATATGGTCATTTACTTTGTGTGCTCAGTGCTGTTGCGGCGGTGTATAGTTGACTGACTGTGTACACACACGAGCAAGTCAAGTAAGCGAACCGTTCCAGTGAAGGTAATTCAAAATACACTGTACAACGAATGTTGATATAACCGTAGAAAGCAAATCGTGCATGGAGAAATAAAGGGGAAAACTAACAGCGTAAATGTCTTGCTCTTAATATTTTTTGTAATGCCGCTCTTACCACCAAATAGACTCTATGCATAGACACACACATAGTGCATTGCGTATCTCTATTTTAGTGTGACAGTAAAAGTATGATCATATAATATGTGCATGAGAAATAAAAATATTTTTGGTACTCCATTAGATAAACGAGCATAAAAATATATTCAGTAATTTACCAGGAAAACGTTTCCTATGCTGTTTCTTTTGCTTAAATGACCTGAATGACTTGAAAAATATCATGCAGCAGCAGGAGTAGTGGAATTGCTTGTATGTGTATGTTTGAATTCCAGGCGGAGTAAGATTGTACAGTTTTATCGGTCATCTCATACGTGTATAAATTGTTCATCCAACGCATCCTCCGTGTACTCTAGCCAGAGTAAATGATAATAATAATGGCAATAATAAAAGTAAAGCATGTCTCACCACTATCTCTCGTCTTGCAGAACAATTTTGTGGTTCGGCCTACTTCATGTAGCAGAATATATTCTTGTCCACTAACTTGATTATTGGCATTTGCGTTTTGAATCATTTTTATGAGGAGGCGGAGAACAATACCCTTCAAAACTCGTATATGTACTACTACCACTATACCATCCCATCACTGTACACTCTTCCTGTTATGTCCTGATGTTGCTAGGTAGGTAGGTTTGTACGCTAATTTTGTGAATAACTCTCCCTTCCCATTTGCATAACTGCTGCTCTCATTGCTGTATTATGCCGGTTCTATTACCTCACCAAGTGTACATCAAGTAGATTTACTGCTTGTGCTTCTTTGACTTGCACACATTTTTATTTAGAAACACCGAAAAACCTTACGAAAATAAAAAAAAGACCTGTGCATGAAAAAGTAGTAAGGAAAACATTACTCATCTTTTTTATATCAAAGCAATCCGCTTCATTATCTAAAGTATTAGTAACTTTTCATCATGTGACAAACAGTTTTTGTCAATGCTTTGGCAAGCCGTAAAAAAATTCCCATCTTTAATTCAACTTATTATTACTCCATAAAAACTCCTGACACAGATGACGATGATGATCATGTTGATATTTAATGGGCTGCTGTCCTTTTGTGTAGCAAATCGGAAGGATGTACACTTCATTCGCGTCGTTATATTCATAGTAGGAATTTGGTGCACAGACTCCAAAAGAGAAACAATACAAAATGAAACATCGTCAACATCAATGTGGAGCCTCTGCAGCTGAACTGAAAAATTGTACAAGTAAACTGTTTCTGCTACTACTACGGTAATGCATGTATCGTATCTAATGGAGTGTAAGCATTTTGTGTGCGTGCGTTCTATGGTCTAATATAAATGCATTATACATGGCAAACACACAGGGATATTTAATGGGTGCTCTCACTCTGCCTTTATGCATATAGCTTACTACACATAACCAGAGAGTTTTTTGGCAGGGTACAAAGATTTTTTTTGGTCGGTCATCCCCAAGTCGTCGTCGACTCTTTTAAGAGCGTTCACTCACCATCAATGTGTATGTTTGTGCAGAAGAGGAGCAGCAGCAGGAACAGTTGCTATATTACACTTATTTATGTACACACACTGTCAAGTATAATGTTACTTTTTCAATGTACTACGTCGTTCAACTGAGCACAAAGCCAAGTTTAGAAGATCAAGTGGAAAAGGAAGTTCACCTAATGAATGAAATAGCTGAGAGAGAGAGAAGCAGAGTAATACTATGTTTGCAGTGTAATACCAATGGAACCAAGTAGGTATAAACTGAGGTAACGTAGTAATATCAAGTCAAAATGAATGAATGAGAAGATGAGGCAGAGGAGCCCATCGTTGTCGTCATCATCATCCCCTCAGCAGCAGCTTTATAGTTTCGTCGTCGTTCCGACTTTATAGGTACATTATATAATATATACATAACATATAGTTGCAGATGGCACATCAAGCAAAAAGCACATAAAGTTTTTACACTCGGTGAGTTTTCTAATATTATGATAAATTACATTTACGTCCGTATGTCAGTCTTATATATACGCTTTCACATTTTTCCTTTTTGGAATTACATTGCATATTGCCTCTTCTTCTTATTCATTCTCCTCTCCACTTTGTTATTTGAGTGAGTGTGTGTGCAGTCGCACTCTCGGATGCTGCCTTCTATTCATGTAAGTAGCCGACCGTGCTCTAAGGCCATTCATCAGTTCAGGTAAAATGAGTTTTTGTGTGTGATCTCCTCTCTCTGCTGACTACTATTACTATTCTTCTTATTATTATTGTGTAATACTGTTCATATCTCATGGTTTGCTTTTACTAAAAGCATATGTCAGCCTGGGAGTCAAGCTCGTATAAGCACGTTCACAAAACTACCTCATTCCTACCGGCTGCATATACTCGTTTCTTCTTACCACCAACACACAGGCATCAGCCGATGATCATGCTGATGACGATGATAATGGTTACAGTCATAATAATAATAGTAACAATAATAACAGTCCTCTTCACCCGGCTTCTGCAATATTACGTATTACATGTTACCGCATTTCTATTATACATTTTGAAGCAGATGAGATTGTGCATCCATTTTGTACAGCTTTCAATTCGCTTTGGTGCTGGTGGTGTGATGACGATCATGATGATTAAAGTTTTTTTCGTGCCATTTTATACACGTAATAAGTTATGTTATTCAATTCTCAGGCAGTCAGTCAGAGTCAAGCAAAACAGAAAAATGACTACTGTTCTTCTCTGAGAAAAAATCGTCATTGATGAGAAGACAGGCAGCAGAAGCAAAATTGAGTATTAGGAGCGAGTGCACACAATTGTGAATGACTTTGGGAATGTATTATCACACAAAAAATTGGACAGAGCGTGTGTATAAATCTGAACTACCGCCACCACTCTTATAACTTTTAAGAACAAGATATGCTACACTATTGACTTGACGATGGCGATGTGCTCGTTCATATAAAAATTCATCTTCCGAGTCAAACAGCCCATTTATTTCCAACCATCCTTGACCATCAGAGTCACCATCTTTGTGTACTAGTATTTATATGAACACTGTATCGCTGACTATATGTACATATAACCTTATCAGGATGCATACATGTAGTTAGTTTTATGCTGCTGCTCTGGTAAAATATTTATAAGAATAATCGTTCCATGCATATAATGCGCTATGTGTATACTAGTGCACATGATTATGAGTAAAAAAGCGAGAAAAGGGGGAAAAGAAGGTAAAATACAAAGTTGAATGGAAGATTTTGGTACTTGTACATTGTGTTACTTTGATAATATAGGTAAAACAGCAGCAGGAAAAATGGTGCTTTCAAAACATATAGTTGCATCCTCTTCATCGTTATATTCATAATAATCGTGTGGAATAAAATAATCACATACTCAAATCACGATAAAACCTTTTTTCTTAAAGCTTGTTGTTCCTTCACTTCATTCTTCCATGCGTCGTTATAATAATATCGTCGTTATTCACCATTCTTTTTTTCTTTTTAACTCACTTTACTTCGCTGATGATGATGGCTAAAAATTCCTCACCTTACAATTACACTCTTGCAGCAGCCAACCTATTCTATTTATGTATTGTGTACAATGTACAATCAACCACCTTGTTCACCCTGCATGTATGCATACAGGCTGTATTGCGTATTATATCTACAGAAAAAACATGGACCAAAATCCAAGGGTATGCATTGTCCGTCGAGGAAAACGCTATTATTGGTACAGCAGTATTTTATCGCCATCATCATCGTCGTCCTAAAGTCAGTTTTTTTATAAATCTATATTAAAGAAAAACTATTTAGTTTGCAAATTCCCTGTCATCTGACTTAGTCTTATTAATGATGACTAAACTAAATTATGGATCGTGCTGTGGTATTTATTTGTGATGTATCTGATTCTCGAAGAATAAATAAATCAATGTAAAAGCAGCTTCCACTCTTTAAAGGAACGTAACTACTACTACTGCATCTGTTACAAAACAACCACCATTACTGCTCCCTACTCTACAACAATGCAGTAAAAATGTCTAATTTGATGTATTTAACAGACACGAAGAAAAGTAATAATGTAAGCTTTCCACCCGTCGTCGTCGTCGTCATTTTATGATAACGCAAGATTACACATCTCAAATCTCAGCTCACTGCCTGCCTGCTCACCAACTTTATCGCTAATATTACCCTTCAAACGTTCAATCACCGAGCGCTGCTCCTTCTCTTCTCCTCTCTGACTTTAAAAAAGGAGTTGTGCGAGTAAGTTTTGCCTGTCCGATTATTGCCTTTTGAAATCCAGATCTCGTTTTGATCTGAATAAAATGAAAGTAGATACCTTCTCACTATTTACTTATTCATATACTTATATATACCTAGCAAAGTACATAATAGATTATGCATTTTTTTAAACTATAGATTGAGAGACACAATAAAAATATGATCCTCTCTGCATGGATTTGAAAAATAAATGGATGCAATAACTTACTGGTTTATAATATGCATAGTATGTGTTATCATTATTTTATATAATAAATTGGCTCCTCACCATCGCATTTCTTTTTATGCCTGATCGTGGTTGTTGGTCGTGTACGTGTGTAGTTGGTACAATTCAGATCATATTTCAATGCTAGAGGTGATGACTAGAGTAAAAAATAAAGGGAAAGAGAGGGGAATCAGCAGAAGCAGCAGCCGAAGCAACAGTAAAGAAATAACAGTCAACCTGCAGAATTAATTACGCTCAAACCACGTCAAATACATAATTCTAAGGTGTTTTTCATTCGCATAATTTGTTGTTTCTCTTCTTATATGATCTCATCATCATCATCAAGAAGAGCAACACTGAACACCATCAACATCAAATCAAAGACTTGACTTGTTTGGCCGGTTTGTAAAATTGTAGTAAAATCTGCTAGAATGCTTTTGTGTACAGCAAATAATATCTTGCTCAAACTTTTTTTCTGCTTTACTCACAGTCAGTCAGATAGAGAGAGACAAAAACATCGTATTAGTGGTGCAGTGATAGTATAACAAGTTGTAGTAGTAATAGTAAAGTTACTCACTATAAAGAAGTAATTCAATTCTTTGTTTCGTTATTTTTGCTTTATGGATGGTGGCGATGGTAGTGGCAGCGTATTATTATTATGCATATTTATATATATATTTGTTGTGCTGTAATGTGTGCTTGCCCTTTACACACACGTACACAAAAAAAAGCTATTTTACGACGAGAATCAACAGGTATATAATATTCACTTCTTTAACTTATTTTTTCTCTGAAATAGATCAGATAATGTATTTTTGCAACTGTTGTACAAACAGACATAAGGATATGGTGGATTCTTTTTATGATGCAATTCTAGCATTACTATTACTTAAAATATACAACAATGCGGAGCAAAAACCGCAAAAATTTCTTTTACGAAGAAAAAAAAATTCACATAAAACTGATTTTGTTGGAAAAGTCGGAGAATATAGATATCATAGGTGGTATATTAGGCTATAAGAGTAGGATATGTATGTATATACGTAGTAATAAATATTATGAACGTAGTATTTATAGCATCCGTCCAATTTAATAATAATGTGTGTGAGCTCTATTATTCTGGTCTGATGTACTTGATGATATTCTACTTTTGTGAAATAGGATCGTTTTAAAGTCAAGAAGAAGAGGAAGAAGCAAAGTTACACCTGCGCTCGTTTAATTCCATTGTAAGTCCACATTAAGCAAATATTGAACTCTTAACACGTCTCAACACTTCTTTCACTCCTATTTAATTTTGTGTAATAAACAGGTAAACAGCAGCAGCAGCAGCGTAAAGAATGGTTAAAAACTAGAGGTTTAATGGACTAGATTACAACATTCAGTTCTAAGAGTACCTAAATCATACGAGTGATTTCATTAAGTATTCTAATTTGTCGTGAATTCACTATTTCGATGTACATCTCAACAGGAAAAAAACTAGCCAGGTGAGTTATAGCAATCAAGGATAAAGATTAAAAATGAAAAGCGTATGTAGCATAATATATAATGTCAGGAGGGGCTCAAATTACGCTTGATGTTTATGAAATTCAGATGGAAACGTTAGATGAGAAATATAAATACGTACCATTTGGTGTTTGCCATTATTATTATTTTGCTATAAGGGATTCGTGACAACTGAAAAATGTAAAAATTCAAGAAAGATCATCGCTTAGTCAGATGAGAAGGATGCTGATGACGACAACTGTGATGAGATATCCCCACGTAAATTAATGCCCATGTCGATACAATGTTTTGAAGGTTATTTTCGTGTTTAAATTCGTTAGCCACTAATGATGTTCAAAGAGCAACATGTTCCAGCTGGCACATGATACTCATCATCGTATGCTGGCTGGCATAACTCATGCTCTCATGATACAGCATTTGTGTAATGTATGTATTAATGCAAACATATCGAGTAAAATTATGAGTTTTGTGTACATAAATGATCTGCAAGATAGGTAAAGTGAAGGGAGTATTAGTACATAGATGAGCATCAGAGAAATTAAGAAGGTGGAAAGAATTGTGTTCGCCATTAGTAAAGGAAATTAAGATGTTTAGATATCATCAAACTGTGTTTGCTGCTGCTTTTGAAATACATATTTCTACTTAAAAGCTTACTAAACGTATTCACTCCTACCAGTTTTCTTCTTATTCTTGATGATACTTTCTTCCTCTCTCTCTTGTCCTCCATCTTCATCAATTTGAGTGTGCTGTGTAGTTGGTGTTCCAATGTATGTAACATTGACTCACAAGCATATAGTAAGAGTATAATAAATATGCGGTAGCGCTTGGAGTATGCGTACTCACAATCAGTTTAATGACGACTGAAGGGGATAAAAAATATAATATTATGTATTATGCATAAGGTAAAGCGTGCACAGTGCACACACACACATTGATCATTTGTTCGTTGGATGGGAAAAACGGACTACCTTTGTTATGTATATTGAATTCATTATCATTATGCATTATGTTAATGACCAACTTATAAAAATCCTTTTTCCATTTTGCTCTAGCTTGATGTGCTCCTACTCCGCCGTCACTACACTGACGATAAACAACTTGTACACAATATTCCCCTTTCCTTTTACTAAAAAGAAGTTTGTTCTCCTCTTCTCCTTGTGGCAATCGTATTTACATACTTAATTTCTAAAATGTGTAATTTTGAACATTTTTGTGGTTGTGTTCCTTTTTATTGCCATGAAATGCTCAGGGGGTAGACACAAACGTCGTGGTATGGCATTATCATTTAAAATCTACCTGCTATGCTGATTGCTGGTAATATAACAGTGTTGATGATAAATGCAGAAATCTCTTGAACGAAAGTGGCCAAAAAGCTATTTTTTGTTGAATGTACAATTTTTTTTCTTCAAAAACTTGTCCGTATTTATGTATGAATGATGGTTTATATTGTTCAGTTGTTGCTTTGTAGTAAAGCATTTGAAAACTGAAGAGATGGCTTCTTAACCACTACTGTTGCTTGTGCACTTACGTTTTAACTAGCTAAACTGTTGCTGCTGTTTTTCCAAGAATCCAGACAATCAAAAGTTACGAGGCGAAGAGAAAATGAAAAAATAAAAATTGTCCACGTCATACGATTTAAATGACAAGCAAGCCTAAAGCAATTATTTTAAGAATATAAGTTGTTTAAGTACTACACACAATGTCTTCCCTTCTGGTTGTCAGCAGCACACAACAGAGAGTCAATCAGAGAAGAAGAGCTTTTATTATTATTACGCTTTTTATTGTAGTACGCGCTCGCCAAGAAATTGTAGCATTTCTCTTGTGTTCATGTGGAAATTGCCGGTATGTATTCTTTTGACAATAGCAATATGTGCATTATGCGCATGCGGATAATTTTTCTGTCATTCTTCTCATCATCATCGTCATCATTAACGGAGGCAGTCCTCTATGAATTCAGGTAGTACTTTCGGCAAAAATTCTGGGTAAAAATTTCATCGCGATAACACTAACACTGTAAAAAATGCAAATTAAACATTAACAATGAGCGTTAGTTCAAAATTCATTTAATACTGCAAGCAGTCATTTCTGTCGCCTTCCGCCACGACAAGCATGTTTTTATAATATTCTATTTAAAATTATAATATTTAAAAGATAGCGATGATCATTGCGTTTGTCTAGTTTATTTTCTCACTTTAGAAAATCAACCAACATGCTAATAATAACAAGTCAACCACAAGTGTTATTTACTTGTAAGATAGAAACGAGAAGTGTATCCTGTCAGTTATCATCATCATGTCGATGACTCATATTCATTATCAGTATTTTGGCCCTCTGAGGGCATATGAATTAAATTGTAACTCAACACTCACTTTTCTTTTGACATGTGCAATATTACAATATTAAATCTACTCAATCCTTCTGTTCATTGCATGCATGCATGTGTGAATTTCATATGAATACGTGTTTGCGTGCTGTTTTAATGCTGAAAAAAACGAAATGGGCAGAATGAGATGAAGTAGTGAAGGAAGATCAGAGAAAATCAAAGGGAGAAGGAGCGGAGTGAATTGAATTGTATATTATTATGTACACATTATATACATTTAATTTAAGTTAATGCTAAAAAAGATGCCAAATGTTGCATATAATATATTTGTCCTGGTAAGATTTTTATTAAGCACTAAAGTAATAACTTGGTTATAAAGCAATTTTTATGCCCGGTATATTATTTGCTGAGGTTCTTGTATGCATTTTCCTTTAATCTAATACAAGTTTATCAACACTCAATTTGCATTTATTATCAGGCCTTCATTTTAAATTTATGAGGTTGTACAGAGTCTGACAATCAAAGCACAGCAAAATACAAAACATAATATAACAGCTCATTACAGCAAAAGTTACTCCTACGTTTGACTTACGTGTCCATTTTACTCACTTGAGGCCACAAAGTTATGACGAACAGCGATATGACTTTAAAATATTATTATCAAGCAGCGCACATGTAGTATTTTATTAAGGTTATTATGTTGTATAGATACGCAGATCATAAAGTAATGAAGAAAATTTCGGATTTAGATATTATTATTATTGTTGAGTTTCATGCATGGTCACAATAAGTGACATGGTATGAGCACGAGACGTTAATAAGACTGCAGTGTAAAGTATAATAGGTACATGTATAATAATGCAAACTGCAACCATTAAATATGCGTTGATGATAATCTGGTGATGTTTATGATCGATCCCAAAACTTGCGTGCGTCATGACATGTTGGGGATTTAGGACAGACTGCATGGAAAAAACTTTTTTTTATAAATATGCAATAAATATACGGTTATTTTATGCAATAACACCTTGAAGGTCCAATTCTCCTCTCGTCACATGTTACTTCAAAAAATTATGATGTTTTCATTTAAATATTGATACAATCATCATCTATTGTTTTTCCTACTTTATGATGGTGGCGTACGTTCGTGTGGTGATGATTTAAGAAGAAAAGCAAGAAAAAGATTAAGATGTGCCATTATGTTTATTAAAAATGCAACATTATGATAAAAATGCCTATAATATATATGATGATGACAGCGCAAAATCGTAAAATGTATCCATTCATGAAAACGAAGCGAAAAAGGGATTAACTTTTTAAATGAGCTTTTTTTATTATTTTTTAGACTTCGGATGTTGATTTTAACAGTTTGATAGTAATAGTAATAACCGTACAATATCTTAAACAGCTACATTGAATAATATAATAGACAGTAGTAGTAATAATAATTATAATATTTTAATAATAGTGTATTTTTAAATTAGGTCTATTTTTCATCTTGTAATTTGTTGTAAATAATAATAATATGTAGCTCATTTTATCTTTTGGATGAGCTAAATATTCATCATCATCAACATCTTCATCATTAATATTATTTTTTATACCTCTTCATTTCAACATCGGTGAATCATCAGTTTAATTTTTTCTCATTATTATAGTAATCATAATAATTATAATAATAATAATAACGATTTGTAGTTTTTAGTTTATTTTTAGTAGTAGTAGGTAATATATGACCAGGTATTACTCAGATTGCAGTATCATCAGCAGCACAAATATATATAATAGTAAATTTTATATATATTATAGATTATTTAGTTCATAATAATAATAATGGCTTTCCGATCAAAACCATCATCATCATTGTAATTTTGGTGTACTTTTTTTGTGTATGTATGTAATATTCTCTCTTTTTTTACTGCAAGAAGGCTTCATCATCATCTGTTTTAAATATATTATATAGTAATAGTAAAAAAACTCCTCTCTCTTTCTTTCTCTACTCCCAACTCAATTTTCAACACACACAACACACACATCATATCATATTATCATAATATGGAGTGTTCTCTCCTCATCATCTTCATCAGCATATTATATCAACATAAACTCTATCATGTGTCCTCTCATCTCATCATAATCAATATTATCATCTATATCATAATAATATACAGCTTATTAAACAATGCTTTTCTCTCCACCACACGGCTCAGAAACAGTTTTTTTCCTATTACATATTATTATGAACAACATCATATCATTTTTCATCAAACTCCTCAACTCCATATCATCATCATCAACATCACCAGGAAAAAAAAATTCAATCAAAATCCCATCCGAGTAATATGTATAATATATCATCATCATCATCATATCTGAATCTAGTTTTGTATCTAACTGTGGTTACATTATATTAAATATTCATAATATGTACGTACGGAGATTTTTTTAAATAGGAAGATATACAAACTTCATCATCATCAACAAACAGTAAACACATCATTTCATTCTTTTTTTTCTTTGTAAACCTGCTTTTCTCTTGTGTATTTTATTTAGCTTGTTGATCTGTGGTGGTGGTACTTGGTTGGTTGGTTTTTTTGGTTGAACATTTTGGTGATGGTGACTGTTTGTCTGGAGAGTCTCATAATATTCATGATCATCAACAAGATCCGCAGTGCAAAATACTACATATACGAAGACATGTACATTAATGAGAATAACGCGCTATATATTGTATGTTGTATATAATATATGTAGGTACTCTATTTAATATCTAATATTTAAGTATGATAAGATAGTATTTTTTTGGACAATAATGATAAAAGTATCCTTTTGTATGCATATTATTTTTTATATTTACCTAAAATGTGTGTTTACTTGTACTTAGTAGTAGTAATAATGCAAACATTACCTTTTTTTATCATAATCATCATCAGTTATTTTTATACACTGCTACATCATCATCAACCAACCTCAACAATACACACACTTACAGTTCATCAGTATAATCAGCTAAATATGTACTTTGTAACCTGACATATTATGACATTTGACGCTCTTTTCTCTCCTTTTAAAAAAATTGAAAAATTACAACAAAACCCATCCTCTCTTTCTCTTCATTTATTGACTAAAAAACTAACATATTACTTTAAAGAATAATAATTATTTTTTTATTTCGAGACATTTCAACTGCTTAAAAGTGTTTATATAAACCTTAGTTCTACATAACTACGGAGAATGATTTAATATTTTGTTAACTTGGTTTGTATTGTTTGTTGTATCATGTCAATTGCTATTTTTTGTTCAATGTATATGTATATAGTTATATATAGTAATCAAAGCAAAGAGATTGGATTAAATCTTTATTTTTATATAATATTAAGTAAAACTTTGGAATTCAATTTCTCAAAAATTCATCAGTATTTTCTTCAGCATATTTTTTGGTATTATTTATGTATATAAACTGCATCCAACGTGTCATTCTAAAACCTCTCTTGACTAAAACGTACTTTATTTTCATTCTATATAGCATGTGTGTATGTATATGATTATTTATAGGTCATAATATAAAGAAGATACTTTTTCATAAATACCGTCTTCACTTCAACTGATCTTCTCTCTACAGTGTAAATTCCTCATGTACGTACGTAGTATTATCGTATTATGTATATTATTAATAATAATCTAACAATGCCCTGCCCATTCAAAAACTCTATATATTTATATATTATGTGGTTGTGTTGTTACTAATCCTTAAGTGTTGCCTATTTTCATTCATTTTAAAAATCGTTTTTTTCTCTGTGTGTATGTGTTTTGCTTGAAAATCATTCCTGTCTCTCTATATTTCGTCGTTCATAACACAACAATCATCAGTTTTTAATAGTTAGAACGTGTGTTGATGGAGTGATAATGATACAATAAGTAAATAAATACAATCATAGCAGACACAAGTATAAAGAACAGTAATAATATCGTAATCGTAATAATATAATGTTATACATTTTTTATGTGTGGTCATTATACTTATTGAGAAAAAAAATTATCATCATTTCCTATAATACTCCAGAGGTTTTTTTAAAAAAGAAAACATTATTTTGTTGTTTTTTGCTTACATGTGATCATCAATGAATGCTCCCTTTTTCTCTCTGCCTTGAGTTCAGTTCTGTTTGCACTTTGTCCCTCTCTCACTCTCTCTCTTTCTCTGATTTTCTGTTTTCTTTCTGTCTGCACTCTCTCTTTCTGTCTCATATCATCATCTGATTCTGTTTCTCTCTGCTCTGAGCACTCTGCATCATCTGCAACTTGCTAGCAAGGTGGTAGTAGTAGTAGTAGTTCTGGTCGAGTAGTAGAAGGAGATTGAGAGATGATGACAGTAGACCATTCATAGTTGGATATTGTTGAGAAGAAGAAGAAGAAGGGACGTACATACATTTTTGATATTTTGTTTTGTTTTTGTACGCTTCTCTTACACTCACGACGACGACGACGATGAAGAACAAGAAGGAGAAAAAACGCAAAAAAAAGAAACACTCACTCACTTTGTTTTTGTCTGATTTGTGTTTGATAGAGAACGAACCAGCAACGCGAGAATGGAACGCGTACGTGAAACGCAACAAGCATCGCACACAACCAAGGAAGGAGGAGAACGCATGTTACGAAATGGGTAAGCTTGTCAGTTGCCTAATTTCACGGAGCAGCCTCTTCTCATATCTGGACCCCGTGCCTTGTACCTATGGGAAATATGATTATCAACAAGTCTATGTTAGCTATATATTATACTTACTCAAAAAATGATAAAAAACAAAAATTTATATAATAATAATAATAATAATTAATATAAAATATAATATATACATTAACTTTTTATAATATATAAATATATATATCATATTTATATATACATAAGAGGATATCATGGATAGCATCAGCAAAGCTAATATATACTTCTGGTGCTATTGTGTACCGTTATTAATATGGTTATATGCGTAGAATACCTATAATCTGTTCTAAGGGTAAAAACTCAGTTCTTTTATTATTTTGAAGGGAGGAACGAAAACAAAATTCCTACATCGCACCTTTATCTTTGTCTTCTCTCATATATTTTTTTTTCTCCGCGGAAAACTGTTTGTTACTTTTTCTTCTATTAATAATAATAATAATAAATGTAATAAGAAAAGGGAGAATGTAACAAACTATTTTTACTCATTTTTCTCTCATCTCTCTCAGCTTGTCTAATCTTATTACGTGCCTTGCCTACTCCAACAACAAAAGGAGGATACCTGCATAACTATTACGTATGTATGTACCTATAAACTTTTGCTGTTTGTGCGGGTGAGAAATTTGCTGTTGTTCTACATGGCACGATGGTGGTGGTGATGATGATGATGATAATGGAATGAAATGACCAGTATGGAATGGATGATTTATGCGAGAACACGACATTAAATTATACGCTTTTACTTTAACTTTATCCCTAAAAACGTTTCCACATTGCAATGCTGCCATGCTGCATTCACGATAAAAAGCACACACAGAGAGGAAAGACGACAGAGTAACACACGGCTCGTTCTGTTTGATATGAAGAAGGATAAAATGATGAGTTTTTTAGTGTGTGAGTACATATGTGTGACTAAATAGTACACGTCCATATAGTCCAAAAAACGACCGAATGGAGACGAGAGGCTTGCGGCTTTGCAGAGAGATGTAGACTATTTCTCGCCTTTTTATACTCTTTGGCTTATTTGCTGCTCGCAACAAGAAACACGGAGAGCGCGAGTGGAGTGTCTTACAAAATTATGCTTTAGTCATCGTGTGAAGTGAAGAAGAATCGCTTTTTCTTAAGGAAGAAATATGGTTGTTCTTAACTTTAAGGATACATAATATGTAATCGCCTTTTTTTAATATTATATATTTTGCTTGTATGAAGATGTATGATTCATACAAGATGATGCTAATACGAAGGGTTGAGAGCAAAATGATTCTACTAAAAGTTTTTTTTTCTTTCAAAACCTTGTGATCATGATGGTGATGATGATGACGATTGGAGGAGGACGCGACGACCAAGTTTTTTAGGATCGACAAATGTTGGTCGGCATTGTGCATGCTACTTTTATTTTAAAGAACATAATACTTAATATATTTATGCATTGCATTGCATATACAGGAAAATAAACGGAACGAACATTCACGACACAAAAGCAGAGTACAAAGCGATAGTACCATATTATTATTATTATTATTTAGGTTGATTCTCAAGTTGATGATGATGATGATGGAGATGATGAGGACAGTTCCATGAATATAAAACCGCGAAAGTGTAATTGTGCTGACCAATTTCAAACGTTTAATAATGGCAGTAACAAAAACCAACCATGAGCAAATCCTGCTTTTGCCTACTGTACATTACTTATAGTGTGGTTGTAATCAAAAGATAACAAATTACACTGGCTCATTTATCTCTTTCTCTCTTTCACTGATTATATATGACGTGATCGCACGCATTTACTACTCTATCATTATAATACAGCTTTAGTGGTCAAATCAGTATAAAAGAGGATTAAGCACACCAAAATAGTAGGAGAAAGAAGTATCAAGTTGGATGATAATGAAGATGATGATAATGACCGTCATTGGCAAAAAAAGGTTGGGTAAGTTTCAAAGGATACCTGTGTGTATATAATATGAACTGCATCTATGTGGACTAACGACAAATTGGCGTGGTTCTTAAAACGCCATTGCTGCGCAGTGACGCAGAAAAAGAGAATAACCACAACAAATATTGAAGAGCAGTCTTGAAATCAAAGTCCAATAAACAATTGATGCTGCAGAAGACATCATACTTTTTATACCCTTTTTTCATAAAGAGATCGGTGCAAAAACTTTTCCCTTTACGGCTGCCTCTTTAAATATAAAAAAGTGGCATCTTCATCTGCAAGAAAACCACACGCACGCAAAATTGGAAGGTTTCTAAGCTTTTAAATTATAAATAAATATGCGTGCCTAGTAAGTGCCTATATGGTAGAATATCACAACAACAACAACACAAAATGGCCACTACAATTGTAGTAGTTGAGGTAAAAGTTGAAAGCAAACTGAAAACGAAGAGGATATACGCATAAACCAGCACTGTCATATGAATATAATTACAATACCAAGTACACTGCAAACTCAATTCCCAAACCAAGATAAGTAAGGTAACCACAAAAATTATTTTTGTCGACGAGGAAAAACTAATCAACATTGTCAAAAGAGGTACGTATATATTTCTGTTTGGTTTTACAAAATCATGGTTTCATAGTTTTACTGTTTACTTGTTGTTGATCAACAAAAAAAAGTAAAACAAAAATGACGGCAGTAGTGATGAGTAGGATAATGACAGTACCTAAATATTCTCGCGTTGCAGTAAGTTATTCCTTTAGAAGCAAACCTTTTTTGTGGTTTTATGGTTTTAGAAGAGTAAAACGTTCAAATGAATTCTTACAGGCTGCCACCAGCAAGCAAAAAGCTCCACAATTTAAAAAAAAGAAAAATCACCACAATAGAACGAAGAATTGAAAATACAAAGTGTGTATAAATTCGTGCGTGACTCTATTTTGATACCAAAAGTAAGAGGATGATGGCATCATCATCATGTAGCACAGTATGATGTATCTGCAGAGTAATAATAGTTTACATGTCATATATCATATGCACGTACCTATGAAGTAGGCTTTTTGTTAGGTCAACAGCATGGGATTTTTACCACACTGCTACTTTGCTTAAGCAATATTATGTACAAGTTTTTGCTATAAATTCGTCTTTTTAGGTTGAGTTTCACACAAGGAGAGAAAAAAAATCCTAAACATGTCGCAATGTGTCATCATGATGAGATTATTACATGAAACTGCAATTTTCAATAATACACAGACTTCATTTCAAACAGCTCATCTTGTAAACTGAACAGATAAAAACCAGAGAGAAGAAATGAAGAAGAGAAAAGCTGACATAAATACCTATATGCATGTAATTTCTTTTCTCCTATTAGCATCATCCTATCTTTTCCACACATCTCGTCTTGTCATGACGTTCTTTTTCCTTGAAATTTCTCGTGAATTTAGCAGAACGCCCTCTTCTAAAAACTTTTCAATCGTGTCGCACATAATATCTGGTGTGAGAGTGTGTACAGTACACACACATATAATACTCTGTACTTATAATAGTACAAAAGAATTATAATAAAAAAACTACATTCGCTATTACCATCACCATTACATTTTATTTTCAAGCTCTTGCTCTTTCTTTTTAAAAAAAATCTGGCACATAATAATAATGTGGATACGTAGATAAGTTGCTACATCCAACACAGCCCTGTCATCACTCACATAACCCAAAACTCATATCCAACCCGGCGACCTGACTCCATCTCATTCACTTAAATTCTGATGTTTCCAACCGTGTACAAGTGTATACGTAATCTTGGAATATGATATATTA
The DNA here is from genome assembly GCA_004115045.4 of Sinella curviseta. Classification (NCBI taxonomy): domain Eukaryota; kingdom Metazoa; phylum Arthropoda; class Collembola; order Entomobryomorpha; family Entomobryidae; genus Sinella; species Sinella curviseta. Next base: position 20,036,605 of record CM023202.3, on the reverse strand, counting down.
TGTATTTGCCTGCCTGCCTGCACGTATGCAGCCATCCCTCTATTATATTATGGAACGAAGAAAAGGAAAGGAAAAAAAATCTGAATGGATGGTTAGAGCACAATGATAATATCTTACGAACAGCATAGGAGATGAGAACCATCTCTCCATTCCCCCTTCTTCTCTACTATGTACAACTACTACTGCTGTTGCTTTGTAATATCCACTGAAACTGAAACTTGCGAAAAGATTTTTTCGTAAATAAATGTGTGACGTCAACCCACATGGAAGATTCACATTTTCTCTACTCTCTCTCTCCTATTTGTGCACATCTGTGTGTGTGAATTTGCCAAAAAAGATTGCTGTTTCTCCTTGAAGCTTTTGCTCTGAAAGAAACACGGGAACCTTTAGCTACTAATGCTTGTGTGTGTGTAGCATCAGGAATTGTTCCCTATTCTATTTTTCTTTCCCTCTTTTTCGATTTTACTCATGTGAAAATAGAAAACGCTCAAGTGTGTGTATAATATGTATCTAGGCTCTGTTTGTACCATCATCTTTGTTATTATTATTACTATATCTCCTTGTATTTCATCTTTCCATTCTATTTTTCTCCCTTTCCGTTTTCCCTACTTTTGTATACGCTGCTGCAACAATAGTAGTGAGATAGTCATGTAGAGGAGCTGTTGTAAACCTTAAACCTAACGTAGAAAGAGTAACGTGAACGTGTGTCTGCTTCTACGGCATTTGCTTGTTTACTTGTATGCCTCTTTTTCTTCGCTCTTTTCTTTCTCGCTCTCTTTCTCTCTAAACCAGGCAAGTTATACGGGAGAAAATATGGTGAGCCAGCTATCTGCTTCGTAGAAAATGTACAGAATGTAGGATATGATTACAGGAGTTAGACAGGCGGTCGAAAATGCCTTTTCTCTCGCTGAAACTACCAATTCTACCTCTTTACATACAACATATTTTTACTACCAAGTTACGTAAAATACGTAATAGTAGCAGTAGTTACAATGATCTTACTTTAAAAAGAAGGAATAAACGCATGAAGGAGCGAATGAGAAGAAAAGAAAATAGAAAAAGATGCTTGCAAACTCATAATACAGCTTTTTTTTGCCGTTCCGTTTTCCCCTTCTCTCTATCCGTACTTTACTACCATACTTTCTGTAAGTACAACAACTACAAAACTAAAACTGGAATACTCTTTTGCTTGTGCTTCTTCACTTTCCTGCTAATGGATCTCTATATGTTGCAAGCCAAAGGGACGTCATAAAGATAAGAAGAGTGTAAATCAAATGAAAGACAAATATCTCCCGTCTTCCTGTGTCTGAGTACAATTCCCCGTGTGTTTAGCTGTTCACTGCCAACCAGCAATCCAGCCCATATACCAAGAAATTTCAGAGAGAACCACGAGAATTTTAGTATACTTGCTTGCAATAAGTAATAAGTTGGTTGAGAGAAGTAGCAGTTGTAGTAATGGTGGTAGTAGCACTAGTAGTAAAAATACTGCTCATGTGAGATGTGTCTACCACTACCCCACACGCTGCTGCTGATGTGAATGGGAACTTTTTTCTATATATTGGAAATTACACCTAATCTTATATAAGCATATGGAGAGAAAATACGTTTTAAAGGTTTACTAAATGCTCCCACTAAAGGGAATGGATGCTTGAACCTTGTCCAGAAAGCGATATGTATTTTTATGGTACATTATGTAGAGCATTTTAAGTATATGGCTATATTATCGCTGCATGTATACTTTAAAAGAAGGATACTGTATCTACTAGTTTACTTGCTGAGCTCCGCTCCACTCTTCTTCTTCTCCAGCTTTTCTGGAAGGAAGGAAAGCCTGGAAGGAAGGGTGAATGAGCAGAGCAAGAGAAGTAGGCAGGCAGGCAAGCAAGAAAACTTTGCTCGCTCGAATAAGACGAAAACTGGCAGTGTACAATGCACAAGTATCATCACCATCATCTCTCTCGCTCTTTCCATTCCTTTTCCTACATGTTTTCTTTCATACAGCTTAGCTTACTTTCTATTTTCTTACTATCCATCCGACACAAACTGTACTGCATCTGCTTTGCTTTTCTAACATAACAACTTAAACTCCAACATATAGATACACATTATATGCTTAAAGTAAACCTTCACACAACTTACTAGTACTATCGCCATCATCATCAGTTCCTTTTTTCTTTGCTTGCTTGTTCAGCTGCAAGTGCAGCAGAATTTTTTTTTACTTTCTCCTTAGCGGATCATTCAGAAGTACCTGGAGTTTTTTTTTCTGTTTTCTACTGCCTGTTGTCTACTCAAGATACAAACACAAATACCGTTTGGTTTGAGCAAAGAAATGTAAGGTAGATTGCTTAGAATGAAACAAGCAGTTTTTATATTTTTTTGCATGCGTTTGCTACTTATGACGACGATAGTTGATAGTACTACTCGTCCTATCTATTCCTTTCTCCCTTGGTTTTCTCTTTGACTTGTGTGAATGAATAAATGCATCCGGCTATATAAGCTAAGAAAATTCTGTTTCTCCTGCCCGCAATGAACATCATCATGCAATAGTATTATGACGGCATTTCGCCTGGTGATATGGCTGGTTTTCATATTATTCTTTGTACTTCATGCTTTTCTTGTGTTTCTTTTCTTCAACAAATAATAATATTATGGGCATTGCAAGTTCAGCCGGATCTAACCAAAGATATCTCATCAAGATTTACGAGAAAAGTTGAAATTCGCTGTGTGGCCGTAATAGCATCAAACCCAAGTCTCAATGCAGCAGCAGTGCTATTTCAACGTGTAGACACGTTACATACCCCAGAAATGTAAGAGAATGTAGGAAAAGTTGTGTTTTTGGTATAGTAGCAGCACACTATATGCAGGATGTATGTTGTATAAATGGGAACAATAAAAATATGCAACTCAACTCTTTTCTCTGCTTCTTATGGCTAGTGGCTCAACAAAAGAAAGTCAGGTTAAATGCGAGAGAAAATAAGGAGATAAAGCAAATATGAATGAATTACTATATTTTGAATGGAATATTCTTATGCTTTGCATTCAGTGGAGTGGACAAAGGGAATGGGGTAATGTGGGAGTAAAAACTTTAAAGGAGAGATTCTAGTACGATTAAAATATGCTTCTAGTGATCGATACGACGTTTTACTCTCTATTCGCTTAACGGTAATTTTTGATAAGTAATAATAATTGTTTGTAAAAATACTACCTATACATAACTTATGGTAATAAAATTTGGAAAAGAAAATATGATTCATATGTTGCTCATATGCTTACCTGCTGCATCTTCTCGAAGTCAAGCCATGGCCGTTGGATGTGCCTGGGATTATGATGACGATGCCTCCTCCTGGAAATCTCTCTGCCACTAGATCTCTGCGAGCGGCCACCTCCGCCACCCGTTGCTGCTGAAGAAGACGAAGATGTAACGTTATTAGAAGATGAGGATGAATTGTTAGAGATGTTTGATGTTGGTGATGCTGTTGGTGTAATAATTATAGATGAATTGTTTGTTGCTGTAGATGTTGATGATGATACGATGTTGTTTGTAGATGAATGGTTGTTTGTCGACGTTGTTTTCGAAGCTGGAGCAGAATCAGTTATAATAATCGTAGAAGTTGTTGTGATGGTTGGTGAATGATGATGATGTTGCTGATGATTTGTGGTTGATGAGGGTAGTAGCTCCGAATGCAGCACCACTGGTCCGCCACCACAATTATTTGAATTTGGAATATATTTATTATTAATAAGAAATGAGTGAGGATGCTGCTGATGATGTTGATTATGATGATGAGCCTCATTGTTGTAACTAGGAGTTGTCGAGCTGACAGAACTACTCATGATAGGGTATGTGTTATTATGTAGGTGATGATGATGGTCATTATTTCTCCGCAAGCCACGGAACACACCGTGAGTACTGCCATTCATTGTAAGTGCACCCGGACCTGAGCTGCTGCTTAGTGAGGAAATTACTACTGGGGATGAAGCGGAAGAGACGTTGCCTCCACCACCAACAGTTGTTCCGATTTCTTGAATCTCACCTACGTTCGCCACCCCACCTCCGGCTGATGAGGAAAAGAGAAACAGCTTGGGTGGGGGAGACTGAGACCGACTTGGCTTGTGAGCATCAACTGGAGGCGATGTGCAAAATTCTACTGGGGTGGACAGCGGGCGCAGTAAGCCCTGAACTTCATCATCTGAGCTACTTGTACTCTCCACGCTCAGACGATTGCTAGCCACTTGTGACCACTTGCGCTTATTCTCGGAGCTGTTCCTAAGGATTAAACCATCGGATGGCTCGTCTTCATCCCCTAGGAGGGAACCTGCCTCCTCCGAACCAAGAATTACGTCGTCGTCTACCTCATCGTAACTCGTGTTGTTGATCACCTCCAGTTCTTCCTCTGAGCTGTGGTGATCATAGGCAAGATCCGAGTCACTGGGTAGTGCTGAGTCTATGTTATAGCCGGACTCAAACATTTGACTGCTTACAGAGTCGCGGCCACCAGGTACTCCTCCACCAGAGATAGAGTTCATAGAGCCTAGAGAATGGAATAGTCCCTGACGGTTTTCATCCCATTCCTCCTCGTGTTCCATATCTGAAATTCACAAAACAATAAAACAATACCTCATTGCACTTCTGTTGAATATAGTGTTACATAGGTAGGTACACTTTTGCAACTTTGCAAAAAATCAAGTTGCCCCTATTCTCGACATCAACGTAATTTTTTATCAATAAAATATAAATAAATGTTTTAAATAGAAAAAACGCCCTACATTTATTACAAGTGTCCCTGATTTCCAGTAGAGTTTGTAAAAGCGTTATAGTCTGGATCGGCATTTGTCTGGCGGTTATATTTTGTATTGTCAACTGCGACAAAATATTTTTTTTCCAATTTTGTGTTAAAAACCAAAGTAATGAGCGTGGAGCCTTCAATGAATATGCTCTACAGCATCAAATTCAAGAAACAACAAGTCCAGGATGGTGCGATACTGTTTTTATTATGTACTTTGTTTCTGCGTCTGAGAACCTCAAAATGTATACAATTAAGCACTATGAAAACTTTGAACAGTTTTTCCTCTTCAGTCTGAACGAAATCTATAGAAATTACTGTAAACCATGCACAACCGCCACCAGGAACGAACAAACCAATAAAACAGTTTCACAACAAACAACACTCAGTTCAGTTCACAATTTGATTTCATTACAAATTCTAGGAAATTGGGAGAAAAAGTTTTTTTCTTTCTTTGTGTCTCTCTCTTTTTTCCTATTTTCTTTCACTTTCTCTCTTTTCCTTGTGTACAGTCTAGCTCCTCACAAATACAAAATTTGTTTTATCTTTCTATCCTTAGTATCCGAATATTTCAGTCCTATAGCTGCTCCTTTTTGCAAAACAAGCTTCGATTGTTTTATACAGTCAACTTGTGTGAGTGTGAAAAGATTCAGGGGAAAATCGAATGAGACTCATATAAAAGGAATGTAACTTTCAATTATAAAATATTCCTCCTACAAACAAATAAAATTGTTTGAAAATTAACAATTTTTCAAGTAAGTAGCTAAGAGAAGCGTTGATGATGGAGAGAAAAAGGATTTGAAATTTTCTGTTTCTTTTTGTCTAACTCGAAGAAATGGAAGTATGAAGACTACTGGTAGTATATATTATTATTGCAGTGGTAAGAGTAGTAACAGTTGCTGTACTTTTGACTTTGTGTAAGTCTTTGCTAAAAACTTTGAAAATTTTTCCTTCTACCAAATGAAACAAAAAGACTTGTAAAAAATTTTTTTGGAAGAAATTGTATTTCGGTTTGGTATGGAGTTGTGTGGATTGACTGGGGAAACGAGTTAAATAAAAAAAGTGTTTAAAGCGAGGAGCGGAGCGAGCTAGAGCGAGCACGGAGTGGAGCAAAGAGCAGTAGAACTCTCTTCTTCTGCAGAAGATGTTTACCCGACGAGGGATCTGATACGACTGCTGATGGTGAACCACTGCAACTGCAACTTGTATGTTTTTCCGAGACGAGGAGAGAAGCGGAGAGTGTGAGCCAGCAGAACAACGGAGAGAAGAAGAGTGAGCAGATTCTCTAAGCTATAAGCTCAAATATCTGAGAATGGCCAATATTTTCTACTGCTACAATGTTCCGTGGTTGGGTTCTTTTCCCTTCGTTTCGTACATGCATATGAAATACGAACGAACACTTTTCCCTTCTTCCTAAAGTTATTTCCAACTTGCCAGTAGTAGTGGTGGTGTGTGTATGTCTGTTTTCCGTGTGTTATGTATTTACTTTACAACAGCAGCAGAAACAGCATGCATGCAAGCGAAGGCTAAAATGTTCTTGTGCTCTGTGCGACGGAGAGTTTTTATATGAGCGTCCTACCAACAACTCAAACACAAACGCACTAAAAGACACATACATAACAACTTTGCTTTTTACTGTTCTCCTCTCTCTCCTTTTACTGCTGTACTAATACATGTACAAAAAATTCAATGTAGTATGTGTTTGAAGAAGAAGAAGAAAAGGGGAGAAGCATCAGCAGCATAGCAGCGCTATACAATACGAGTAAAATTAAGTACGTGGAGATATTCCTACACACACTCTTTATATACCGCCGAGTATACAGCTCATGGATAGATTTTTAGAGATCGGGTTTTGCGTAAAGTTATACAATAAAATGCACACACACACACCACTACAACTTCTTCTTATGTATATAAAAATGGGGATGTGTGTTGTGTGTACTGTAGCGTATGTGCATTGTTCCCTCACGAACGGAACGTAACGTAGTAATCGTCGACGTCGTAGTAGTAGTATTTAGGTAGGTGCTTTATTTTACGATACGATGTGTAGTAATAGTAGATCGTAGTAAAGAGTAGTAAGTAGTAGTAATATTCCGTAACAACTTGCTATAAGGTATATATGTATATATCTATATACAAGTATATATAGTGTATAGATATGTATGTATATAAAAAGTGTATATTATCCAACAAGATGAGTCTTCAGCAATGAACACACACAACAACTTTAACTTAACTGCTGCTGCTGCCTTTTTTGAGTCTTATCTCTTCTCGTTTACTTGTTTGAAACTAAAGCTGTTGTACAAGGAAAACGTACTCTTTTGGTGGTACGTTTCAAACAGACACGCACATACAAAGTATATATTTAGTTTTTATACAAACAGCAACAGAGAATCTCTCTCTCCCTTCCTTTGATTCTTTGCTCACTTTTCAAGAGCTGAATGCGTACTGACTACATGGATTCCTTTTACTGAGTATTTTAATATGTAGTTTTGGTAGTTCAAGTTTCGTTTTTTACATTGACGTGAGCCAGTAAGCTTGATGGGGATTGCTTTGCTGAGGCTGTTTGCTCCTATCTTGTTTGTTTAATGTGTATAATAATATATACATTTATACCAGCTCAAAGATGTGTAGTCTGAGCACCATCTTTTGCATAGCATTGGTTTAAAGAGAGGAAAGATTTTGATTGCTGTGTTAATTTTCCCCTTGCTCTTCTTCCCTTTTCTATGATTATCATCATCATCATCAGCATTATATTCCCTATTTGATGATCCCATATAGAAGATAGTTCTACTCTTCCACTACTGACAATATTATATATTTAACTATGGACGAGAAAGGACGGATTGTGTCGTGATAATTTTGTTTACATAAACGGATGCGTGTAGACAAACAGGACTGTTCTTCTACCTCTTGAATCCTTTATGGGTAAAAGGTACTGTTGTGCATATGTACACGCATTTTTACCATTTTTAGTGAGAAAGCGGCGACATACGAACAAGTGGGTCTCCCTTGCTTATTATGAGAATGAATTTTCTTTCTCCTATTTCCATCTCCTTGACCATGTGTTGTCTGCTATTTTAATAACCTTTTCTGTACCCCTTTTATATCATTTTTGTAGGAGTGATTCAAAAAGTGCGAAGTTTGTGCGACATCATATTTCCAAAACATCTCATCCACAACCTATACAGCCTATAGAGCTTGTTTCACGAGTGCGATTCAATGTTTGAAAGAAAATACCATGTTGCCTTGTTGGTGGTATCTTGGTTCGTACACGAATATGTAAATAATATTATGCGTGTTATATATCTGCTCCCTGCTCTCCCTCTTTCTGCTTCTTCTGCTCTGCATACTTCATTTTGTAAACCTATTATAACGTAACCCATTCCGATTTCTGTTTGCTGAGCAATGAGCAAGCAAGCCAGAGTGTAACGTATGTAAATGACGATGATGATAGTGATTAGAAGAAAAGGTCTTCTCTTTGTGTGCTTTAGAATTAGAGAATGCCGTGTATGTATGCGATGATGATGATGACGACACCGATGCGATGACGATGAGAGTGATGCTTCCCTATTAACCACCTATCCACATTAGCACTACGACTGACTTGACTGAGCAGCGCTTTGTATTTTTCCCATTTCTCTTCTTGTACATCTGCATAAATGATGTATGCACTGTTAATGCGTTGCCTTTTCTTCAATTGACAAATGATTGTCTTTCCATAACAAAATATTTACTTTTCGTATGGTTGAAGAGAGACGGTGAATTTGTCAATATTACGAGGGTTTAGAATGGCTTAAATTGAAAAACAGTGGCAGAAGAAGAGTATTCGTAAAACAAGCGGCGGCTATAGGGCTGCTGATGATGGTGTGTGGTGTCAGTGTCACTGAATGACGATTGACGAATGCTTGTGTAGTAGTGGTGGTTTCCTCGTTTCTTTTGGTGTGTAGAATGATGCCGATGCATAAACTATAGAAGCCTCATCCAACCACCGGGATAGAGTAATAAAAATAATAATAATGTAAGTTTTTTAAGCATAACTTTAGCATTTTTTTTCTAGGAGGATGATGACTATGTTGTTGTTTTTGTTACCCTTGCGACATATAGTAATATAGTAAAGTATAAGTTGGTTAAACATGCATTCTATCATCGGTAGTATAAACATTAAATGAGCATTATGTTTTCGCTTGAACCAAAAAGAGGAGAGACGTCGTTCGCAGTAATAACAATGATTGTCGCGATGATATCATTATCTACTTCGTGGCTTATTCATAGTGGAACAAACTTTTTTTGTGGCTGTTGTATTTATTTACTGTATGTTTACTAGTTTCGAGTACGGAATATAGCCTCATTATCATGAGCATGATCAAAATGTAAACACTATTACTTTGATTTAAGGAATATGCGGTGATAGTGTAACTGTTATTATTATTATTGCATTACCACTACATTATGTTTGCATTTGTTCTTACGCCGGGCATGTTGGCAGTGTTGACGAATGAACATTATTGAACATTTTCAATGATCACGACGAAATGGCGATAATAATGATAATGATTGGGTGCAGCAAGCAGTGTAATAATAATAAGAAGGGTATTTTGGATTTCTTGGAAGAGAAATTGGTGGTGGGTAAAAAACAAATAAGTGAAGAAAATACCTATATAATGTTCACTCACACTACCATTCCCACAGTAAAAACGAGCATGTTGTTGATGGCATAAAAAGCTTTACTTTGAATTCATTTCGGCTTAGGATGATCGTTAGATAGATAGATGTGTATGTTTTTTGTGTTGTTTTTTTACATGCATGTACAGCCGTACAGAGTGGTATGGTACTTATGTTGTGCGCATTTTGGCATTTTGATTGCATCGTTTCTTTTCCAAGGTGTGATATATGGACTTCATTTTGTCATTAATAACACTACCAAGAGGAACGACAAACGGTTTCCCCTTTCATATTTAGAAGGAAGGAATGAAAACATGCATGAATGCTATTATCGTTTTCTCTCTAGATAGATAGATTGGATATTTGTAAACCTTTTCCTCATAGAAATGTAATACATCCACTAGAAGCCTCCTATCTAGCAAGTGGTGTTTGTGTGTTGGCCTGCATAAAAAACGGAATGCTAACGATTAGGTCAGAATAAATTCCAATTACCTATGCCTGCTAGACAATTTAGAAAGGAGAGCATTTTTTGGAGAGAAGAAAATGACTGAGGCTCTCTATACATGGTCGTCTTGTGTTTTTCGTGCAAACTAACAAGCAAGTGGTAGCAGTAGTAGTGGTGGTGTTGGAAGAATGGGCGAGCAAGAAAGTGAGTAGGAGAGTGATATTTTTCTTGAAGAGTTTTTATTAGAGAAACTAATTTTCTCCGCCCCAGTTGGCCATGCTTCCATGAAAAAGTGGATCATTTATATACCGTCTTCTGGGAACCAAAGGAAATTAGCTCACGCTTCATATTTTTTTACTTCTTTATTCTCCTTCTACTTCATTTCTACCTAAAATGAAACATTTTTTGAATTACCTATCCTACACAACTCTCTCGTTGGGATACCATACACGTGTGGTAAAGATGGTAATATTCATTCATAATATTTATTTTTTTCCTCCAGCAGCAGCAAGCACCATCATCATCATCACCATCAATGTACATGCAGCAGCACAAGAAAATGAAGCTGGCGACGACGACGAGGATGATGATAGTACAAACATGCTTTGTATGCATACTCTTCATACGTTTAGTACAACTTTGAATGAGTACGTTTCTGTCTAATACCCTTTCAGAATAAAAGACACGGTCATTATAAGAATGTAAAGTGTCTCACGTCAGCTAACCAGACAGACACAAGAGAGAGAGAATCCGTTTGTGTAAGATTTTTCACGATCAAGAACGATTTAAAAATTTGACTGTCGTGTCATTTTTATTTTTTTAAATTGCTTCAGCTGTCTCATTTTTGTGACATTGCATGCATAGGTATGAGCATTCAACATTTCTGTTATAATTTTATATCAATATTATAATACTATGCATGATCATTGTAATCATCATAATCATTGGTATGCATGTATAGTTTTTTTCTTGGCGCACCATCAGCAACAGAAATAAGAAAAAAGACACTCCTGCTCTCCAAGTATTTTTATGCTAAAAGTTACTAAAGTCAACATGATTTTAGGTCGAGTCATGGAGGAAGGAAACGAACCATTATCATTCTTTTTTTCTTCTTCTTCTTCTTTTACCCATTTTGATTCACTGTCAGTTTTGTGTTTTTTATGAACATTAAAGTCATTTTCTCCCTGTGTAATGCAACTTTATGTGTTTACAAAGCTACTATATTACACCACCAACTTACTGAAACTGCATTGCATACTGTGTGTAATGTCGTATTACTACCATCACACGATTTCTGTTCTGTTCGTAAAAATGAATCTACTTCTCCACCACTACTACCAGCCAAACAAGCTTGGGAGCAGAAGAAGTGGTGTTTGTGTGTGACCGTTTTTGATACTGCTTTTGTGTATCTGCTACTTTTTTTCTCCGCTGCTGCTGCAACGCTCGTGTCTCTAATAGTGTACCCCGCCCTTTATCGCAATAATTCTGTCTTTATATTTCGACTTCTTTTTTGGAGCTTGAAGAAAAGAAGGACTTCTGTTGTGTATGTAATGTTGGTGTAACAAAAAAAATCTTCTGCGTGCACCACTACTACCAACCACCACTACTCACAAATTTAATGTTACTCTTTTGAAGAAAACTATACAGTAATAAAAAGCACTTGTTTATATACTTCTCTCTCTTCTGACTTGGCAAGGAAAGCATTTTAAAAACTTATTTTGAGTAAATCTTTATGCTATATTGTACAAGACTAGGATATATACAGAAATGAGTTTGAATTCCTACACCAGAGCCATGAGTACCAGAAGGAATTTTTTTTCAGAGTAAAAAGAAATAACGTGTGTATAATGGTTGGGTAGCACGTAGGAGATGCAGCGTTTTACTCATTAAAAAGCTGGAAAAGCTAAAAAAAGTAATACAAAACATAAAATGGTAATAATAAGTTTTAAAAGAATTCTTGGGCTTTTTAATAAGTATCTGCCAAAAACCTCTGGAAGGCATGACATAAGACGTGTACACATATATACGAAACACTGTGCTTAAATGTTTCTCTATGGATAAATTTTGAAGAATGTAATGCAAAATGTAGGGACACGCTCATGTAAATTATGTCACATAACAAGTAGTAGTAGTAGCTAGGGCGGGTGGTATATGTGGTGGCTAGAGAAGTATTTATAGGGAAAAGTGTAAAAATGCTCTTGGCTGACTCTACTTTTGTCGACATGCATGGTTTTCAATGACCATTATAATCATCATTAAGGATCATCATTGTCATTATCAGCAGAGAGTCATTATCATCATCATTATTAAATGTGTTCACATTAGCAGCAGCGGCATGGAGCATGTATAACGTTTCATCAACTTAAATATATATGTGCTTGGAAGTTCGCTGTGTTGCATAAAATGATACATGTAAAAAGTTATTTTTTCAGCAGTCTTTTGGTGATGCTGTTGTTCGCTTTAGCTATGACTGTGGGCTGATTTTTTTATATATGCATACCTACAATATAAGCACGTAGCTTCTGTGTAACTAACATTCAACCAGGGTCTGCTATTTTTCTTGATATTGCAATCTAAGCAGCTCTTTTTGTGGAAAATTCAGAAAACAGTGGGCCTTTTCTCGTATGGAACAAATATGCATGCATATTTCATGCTGACACAGTAAAAAATTTTGTAATTTTTTAAACAATGAAATGATATGAATAGCAGGAGAGTAGAACGGATGAGTGCATGCATGAAATATCATGGACATATCATGCTGCATAGGAAGGTAGCCGCTCTGTATTGTTTGAATTCACAACGCCTAGGTACAGAGATATTATTTTCCTTCCCTATGGCTCTTTGGCTTTTTTGAACAATAATGAAACTAATGACATTGTGTATTTCCCTGCTGCCGGCCGGCTGCGTTTCTGATTACTATTATAAGGCTTAGCATTCATAATGCAGCACACATCGTCGTGTACGGACGTACGTCCGTCAGTATCTCTGTTTAAATAACTGATCCCACTGTTTTCGATAGAGGTGGTGGTGGTGTCCATAAAGCTCATCAACTGCACAGACAACAGAAACAGTGCACACACACATCATACTGCTCACTCTCGGACAGTGCAAACACACCATGTCGTATTGATATTAAATGCCGTCATATCAAAACGCACACATGCTAACTTTACAGATAAACATACGAGAGAGGGGATCTAGTATTGGGAGTAATTATCAGCGTTTCATCTTACTCACGTCATCGTCATCATCGAAAAATGATGGTGAGGACGATAATGATTCCCTATTCTTTTCAGAAATATCGTAAAATAAATGCATGCATTTTTTGAAAGGAAGTCCTTGTTCCGGTTCAACTATATGCACTGTGAATTGAATTAAAAAAGGAGGGTTGGTCTGCCTAGTCCTACGCTCTTTAATAGAGCATATTTGGCCGTGATGATGATACAGGAATGATAACAACTTGACTTTTATTATTATTATTATTACTTTTATGACTTTTATTTTTAGCCGTTTTGTTTCATCGCATGGAATGGGTGATTATCTAAAGTGCGTTCATGTAGATATGTACCTATAAAAGTGACATACTATTTACACATTATACGTTGGCCATTTTGGAAAAATACTTCCTGATGTTTTAAAATAAGTTGTAAGTTGTGTATACATTTATCTACTCCCATTATTTTCCTTATAATTGCTGCTTGTGGTGCTACCGAAGCCTAAAAATATGTATAGAAACGATAAATAATATTGCTCTGTATTTGTAGTCAGTGTTGGATCGTGAGATGACTGACTGCGAGTTGGTTCCTCAAATCACGAGGGGTTAAACGGTATGCGCATATTTAATATGCTAAATATTACCATTCTTTATTATAATTTATTTTCCATATGTCTACTTACTGCGATTAAGATACAGATAAATGATTTTTTTGCTACAATTCATTTTTTTCTTTTCTTGAATTTAAAAGTCGCTTTAAAATACCTGAATCAGACAGCCTGACTACTTTTCCTTTGTACTTGTGTGTTTCTGGCTGGACTAGTAGTAGTTAGAGCCAATGTATGATTTTACGTACGTCAACGTCCGTCGTCGGTATCTAACAAGTTAATGTATACGTGTTGTACGTCTGCCTCCTACAATCAAAGGAGCAGGCGTACTTAAGTGGTTTACCGTTTTTGCAAATGAATGAATTTGCTTCAAACCGAATGATACTCAAAGAAAATGTTCCGTAGCGGACGCTCACAGATATATTACTCAAGTATATTGAATGAAGTAGAAAAGACAGGAACAAAAAATCAAGAATGATATTTTTTCTTCCCGACTTATCTTTCATAAAAGGTCAAAATACTGTACGGTATAAATTCGAGGAAATATTACTTTATATCACGAAGGAAGGAACGACAACAAAAAAAAACTACGCGTAAGAGAATAATGCACTCCTGTCCACGCTTCTCACACAAGATGAGCTCCTATTGTCAAGTTTTTAATACGATATTATGGCGTGGTTGGTTGGTGATACGGTGTCTGATATGAGACTGACTGACTGAGTGACTGCAACACAATATTGCCTACATATACATATGAACATCAAAGTACGTACTTGATAATAAGAATATAATGCGAAGAAAAAAGACTGCTTTTAGCGCTCATAAAATGATGAGCCAAAAGATTCTGAGAAATGATTAAATTTGAAATGATTAAAATATGTGTGGTGCTGCTGATGCGAATTTTCAAGATGAAGTGATGTGTAGTGTGCAATGGACGACTGTGGGCTACGCGACGGAAAGAAAAAAAAAGAGTTGAAGAGAAAAGTACACTAACGTCATGTCACCACTACATAATGACAATAATATTATATAGAATTATTTTCATCAACATTTACACTATTGCAAAACAGACAAAATTGCTACATAATATATAAATATAGCTCAATAAAAAGACACAATAATCGCGTCAGTCAATCCTTTGCCATGGTTTAAGCTTTTTCTAAATCCCTTATGATATCCGCATCCAAACCAATACTCAACAATGTGACAGGAGCGTTTGATACTTCCTACAAGTTATTTAACTTCCTATTTGCATTTGTGCTATATGCACGTATCATGCTAATTGCACTGTATCTAGTAATACACATTCTGCCACACTGTTGGTAGAAATAAAACAACAATGAGGTGCTAGTTGTTTCACAGATGAATGTCCACAGCAGAAAGCAAATAGGTACATAGTCCTTAATTTCTTGGTGGGTTTTTGACAGACAGTGAAGGCACTGTACACGCCATGTCTGCTAAGCAAACATGTATTAAAAGTAGACATTCAGAAAAGCACGAAAATTGTCGAAAATGATATCTAAGCAGCCATATAAACGCTCTTTATTCGTCTATAACCCCATTCATAGATAATATCAGAGCCATCAAACACATATAGTGTTGATATATGTATCAGATACAACGAAATAATTCAAACATTGTTGTGTGTGTGTGCACGTCAATAATAATATCATGACAATTATCAGAGTTTTCACATAAAAGTCATTAAACGCCCAAAAAAATTGTGATATTCAATGCCACTATCTTGGGCCTCTTTCCTCAAAAAGGACACAAAGCTACATATCGCATCATAATATATGCAATGCCCAACGTTTTTCTATTTCTGTACGAGAAAAAAAGTCCTTTACCACCACAACGTTGTTGGTAATTCAAGCGTGCCATAATCATAATAGTATTCCCAGTGACATTTAAAATGTACCGCTGCTTTTCTGGTCATTGTCTGAATTTCATATTATTATCGGTATCAGAGTGTGTGCGACTTTGAGTGAGAGAGACGATGGAGAGCTATCAACCCTTCAAATAAACCCACTTGATATTTTAATGACATATCAAAATGCGAATGTCATAAAGTACAAAGCGCACATGTACATTACATTGGGCATTGTCAACCTCACATGTGTACATCATACTAAAACCACGGCTTTATCATTATCCACTGTGAAGTAACTGTAAGAAATATATACATATACATGCTCAGAAAATTAAAATGCTAGTCCAAAAGCGTAACATGTAAAAACGCTTGACTTGCTGATAAGTAACGTAACCTCTAATGTTGAAGATACATATTACATTACGATAGAATGCAGTGTTAACGAATGAAACGATCAAGTTAAATGGTATAACTGTTCAAAACAAAAAAAAATGATTGGCAGATCAGCACACTCAATTCGACTCTCTCGACCTTTTTCCATCAAGACGACATGGGATAGCAGATCAAGAAAGATTGCAATGCAATATGAACTACAAACCTTTAGTGGCTATCAATCGCGAAATAAGTTCAACTTTAAGTTGACACAACTTTTTTTATATGACTACAGACTACAAGCAAGTAAAATATGCAAAACTCATTACATTGCAAGTTCTTTTCTTCGATTTTTCCAGAATTGATGCTCTAGGAATATTTTTTTCTTCTGCTGCTATCCTGCTGTCCTGTCATCGTCATTCATTTCACATGACGTATTTCAAGTTGTGGCAAGACAGTAGCATTTTGGGTTGTAAATAATATCGACGTAAAGTTCATGAAATGTGGAAATAAATTCTATATGAGCTTATGACATTCTGGTTCATTGATTACAACAGCGTCACGCATAACGCTTTTTACGACGATAAGTTTTGAGAAACTCATTATTTCATGGTTGTACAGCAAAAGGGAATAATTAAGTATTTTTGTTCTTTATGGGTTAGACGAATACAACTGGTCACGTTATTGACGATGATGATCATATGAATAGTTTGTGCCTCTGTAGTTTTGTTGGATACAACATTTCATTTAAATGCAGACTTATAATATGCATACATATTCATATCATCTAGTCATAATATTATCAGCGTCATCGTCGTCAACTTACGAATTTCGACTCAATTGAATACAGCTGCTGTTTTTATTCCCATTTTCTTAGCTGATCCTTACTGCCATGCATCTACATTACATTATTTTCTCTGTGTGAGTGAGAGAATGAATGCATTTAATATGTATGTTTGACTGATTCCTTTCGTTCAGGCTATTAAAATGTTCACGCTATGTTGCTTTAAAGTGGTGTGATGACGGCATTTCACTTCGACTTCAGTTCGGTACTGCTGCTTCACATATACCAAAACAAAACATAACCAAACTTTACGAATTTGAAATTGGAATAATAACTAGGACGGGTGTAATCCCGAATTAAAAAACTACCGGAAACGTGTTGCGTGTGAAATTGAGACATTTGGCACTCAGTTCACCTTCCCAAACACTAATCTCGATGAATTTCCTAAATAATATATTTTGACCCTTTCGTGACCCTGTGACCCGTGAGGGTCATGGAGCCATCACTCCGACAGTTGGTCGAATTGACCCATGGTGTTGTGACATAAAATGATCAGCATAAAATTCTCTATCGGATAAGCCGGTAAAAGATTTTTGCCCATAAGGATGCATGGGGGACGTTACCCCCCACCGTAGCCCTGGGGTTGGGCCCCGGAGCCCCAAAATCAATACCGATCTTTAGAATCACCATAGGTACCAACATGCAAAATTTGAACCAAATCGGTCAACGTGGAGGAAAGTTATAGTGTTTACAGACAAACGGACACACAGACACACAGACACACAGACAGACAAACAGATCAATCGCAATAACTACCTATATAAGCATTTCATGCTTCCGGTAGTTAATAAAGTTAAGTAGGTACACAATGGCAGTCCACTAAATATACACTCTTACACCATTCCATCCAAAAACAAAGCGCTCAACAGAGCCATATCATAATTCTGTTAGGAAAAGGATAATATTCATTGAATGTTGCATAAATGGGCACATTATGTGCTTCTTGAATTACCTAATATTGTATGCGCACACACATTACATTACGGCACAAAAACATCAAGCCTAGCGAGCTGTCCGTAGTGCGGTGTGTCACATTCAAAATCCCCATAGTTCTCGACAGAGCGAGAGAGAGAGTATAATATTATTACACACCTTTTGCCTAAAAATTGAGCAGAAGCTAGCTTCTGTGCAATGCAACGTGCAGCCATTATCAGCGCCCCAAAGTACAGCACATAGAGAAAAGCTATTAACATACTGTGCTGAATGAAGTAGTACAAGTAATAATGGTGGTGGATAGTAAGATTTCCTCTTTAAAATTAAATTGAGTGCGGAATTGAATTCACTATGACTTAATTAGGGAGGGTAGAGAAATGCCGACAAAAACCTATACAGAAAGACAGGCATAAAAGAAAAAGACGAGAGATAGGTATTCATATAGATAATATAATACGTGGTATTATTATATTGAGAACCGGCCGCCACTACTACAACTTCTCCTATGACTCGACTCCTGTTGTGGTTGAAACTCTCTACCTTCACAATTGTACTTCTCTCTCTCTATCCTCCTCACCTTACTTTGTATGATGTACTTAGTAAGTCTTTTCTATTGCTGCTGTTACCTACCACCACCACTTACTCGTCCCGGTTTTGAAGCATCTTTTTTCTCTAGTTTTTTTTCTCTAGTTTTTTTCTCTAGTTTTTTTTCTCTCTTCTCAATGCTCCCTTTTCATCTTTTTCACTCTGTGTACATACTTTGTAATCGTCATAATATAATATGCCAGTTGATACCCTGTTTCATACAAATAGTTAAGCATACGGAATACATGGTATAGTAAAAAGTGCGCATAATGCAAATAATGCAATATGCATGCACATTTGGCATAAAATAAGGAATATTGCACCTGCGCGCACTTTACAATGGTCGTGTCGTACTGGAGAGAAAAAAGGTTTACAAAGCCCTAGAATGTTTTCTTTTCGGTATTATGCCCATTGAAAAGCAGCATTAACTCTACACTTTCATTGAGTTTAGAGAGAATATCGCTCCCATGATGATGGCGATATGACAGTTAGATGTTTGCTGCTGCTGCTGTACCAACACTGGCTCGGTAATTGTATAGCGTGAAAGAGAAAGGGAAAAGTGAGAGGGATGTATAAAGAAAGAAAAAATGAGTGGAACATTACAAGAATATTAAACAACTGATTTCTCTTCTTTTCCAGGAGAGTACATAGTTAGTGTTTATATTGCGCTATTATTGTCTTTT
Source organism: Sinella curviseta (assembly GCA_004115045.4). NCBI lineage: Eukaryota > Metazoa > Arthropoda > Collembola > Entomobryomorpha > Entomobryidae > Sinella > Sinella curviseta. The sequence goes on along the minus strand of CM023202.3, from coordinate 20,017,605 downwards.
TAGGCCCTATATTGCTGTATAAGTGATGGTTCATTGCTTAATCGCCTAGGATTGTTATACTTCCCTCTGTCAAATGACATTACGCAAAAAATGTGATTATGTAATGGAAGCACAAATATTTTTCTTGACAAAATACAAGCACAAAAGATTCACAACATAAACATAATTTGGTGCAGCATTTGTAAGAACATACAATACAGCTGGTCGTGTCACCGGTATAAAATATAACGTGTGATCAATTCAATTGTGTTGAACAAAATGACGCACAATTCTGGTAAGATGTACATACTTTCATTTTTATGCTTTCAAAGTTGTTGGGAATTTTCTGCAAAAACCAATGCAGCAGTATAGTTGAAATAAACGAGAGAAAAGTTAAAAGTTATGTTATTGGTACTGTTGTGTTGGCGGCTGCAATCACTCTTTACAAGGTCTGATTCCACTTTTCTATCATCAACCCACCATCACGACAATATAACATTATTCAAATGTCTATATCCAGATGTTTTAGTTTGTTGTTCGTATCGCAGCGTAGCATTAGTCTCTGTTTGTTTCCCGAAAAATGATGCATGTAAAAAATTCACACGTGTGTATTGTGTATTACTATTATCAAGGAGAAAATGTGCTTGGTGCGATTCTATTTTCTATCTATGATGATAAAAGTTTATTCTCTTTCCCACCATTTTAGTACTTCAGTTTATCTGGAATTTGTACACTATCCATTTTCTAGTATATTTACATTTTCAGCACATAAAGCAGCAATGTACCAGTGCATTTATATTGACTAATGAATTCTGTGCAAAATACTCACTTTAATCTCAAGTGATACATGCACTCATGTGCATGAATTTATCTACAGCTTACATAGGGCACGGGGTAGAAAACCCAAAAACACACACGGTCTTGCCAAGCACACACTAAAACATGACATTTCGCCACTTAAAATATAAGCATTTTCATCGCCGTCATTAACAAAACTGTCAGGTTGATAGTTACATTATTATCGTCATTATCATACTCATATCATCCCAGTGCAATGCACTGCTTCGCAACAAGAACATCATCATATTATGCTGTGATTCACAACTACGGAGCGATCGGTGATTTACAAAAAATTGCAACAGCTAACATCAGAGTATTTCTTTATCTTTGTTATGTACTCCCACTTGCATTTAAAAGTACTCGACAAATATTAAGTATTTTTTTATAATTAAATTTGCCTGTGAATAATCAACATGTCCCAAAAAATAAAACTCTATTCAAATTCTGTGATCATTATGCCAATGTATGTGAATTTACTTGTAAGCGGCTTATTGTCAACAAAATCTTCGTCTTCTACCAATTCTCCTTAAATTTCATTTTGACTGTTTAATGCTTCTTCTGTTTTACCAACCGGACTTGGCACTCTCGCAATAAAAATAACAAAATGATAAAAAAGCAAAATGCTATAATGATAAAGAAAAATGAAATTCTTGTCTAGCGTATATACTTATTGGATTATAGATATGTGTTCTGAGCTTATTCTTCTATTCAGAATATTATTGTCACCTACAACTAGGCACTACTCGTTGCCATCAACGTCATCATTCTCCCTCTTTCTGGTCGTAATGTACATAATGTGTGTGTTGTGTACACACACTCGTTCATATTTTAGTTTACTAACGTAAATACCCTACATCAATTCCAAGAAATGCTGCTCATGACATCCCTCATTCCTTTCTTCGCTAATGGCAATCACAATTTGCACAAAAAGACTAATGTGAGGCACAAGAAAAGTGAAGAAAGAAAGTACGTTCTTTAAACAAACAGGTCATCAAGAGAAATGACATGAGAGAGTTGGAGCATTACTGGGAATGGAATAACATTTCAATGCTTTCCCATTTATATATGTATGTATACGTTCTCCCGTCCCCCGCTTTCCTTCTTACATATCACTCATACTTTATGCATGCCTTATATATTTTTTCTTGACTCAACTCTAAAACGAACTCTGCTACTAATGTAGTTGCAGAAGAGCTACATTTGCACAGTATGGCTAACACTGTTTATTTCTTGTTTCGCATTACGTGTTCTAACTCTACATCCAACATCATATCTATAGAATTCATATTTATAATGCGAGCGTTTTTCGTATATATTCTACTACAAGTACCACCTCCACAATAGTATTTCCCTTTTACTACTACTGACTGACTGGCACTCTCCACTTCTGCTGGAATGAAAATATGCTCAGGAAAAAAATAACATGAAAGAAGAAAAAGCATCAGGCTACAATACACATTTATATCAACACACATTCCACGTAAGAAAAGGGAGAAGAAAAAACGCTACAGACAGCAGAGCACTTAGAGAGCCCAAAGCTCTGTTGTGAGCTTTTCTTGCTGTAAAGGAGAGAAGAGTAGAGAGGAGAATTCACAGAAAAATGCTTACTTCAGTCGTCGTTATCTCCTCTGTCATTTGTCATAATCCTCTTTTTCTGTCGGAGCAATTTTTTATACACATTTTCCATATGTCTTTTACAGACAGCAAAAACGGAAAAGACAAAGTGAAGAGGATACCAATGTGACTAAAAGCGAAAAAAATATACAACAATATACCGACATGTCTAGTGCTTTGTAGGCACATATTATATACCTTGTTTGTATAATATGTCTGATGATGATGGCAAGACTCTAAATCTAATCCAACTCGATACACAATATTATTGCCTTCACTATGAATTTTTCCTGGGAATGAATGTCTAGTAGTAGTGTCTAGATAGATATACGCTTATAAATTTACTGGCAAAAACACGGTTGTAGTGCTTCACAGTGTGTATTGTGATGTCGAGAGTGGTGCTGCTGACGACGATGATGATGATCATGACTATGATGGAAAACTTCGATTTCTTCGTTTTGTCAGTTTGGTAGCTACAGGATGACGATGATGGTGATAGGATTGCATTTGCCCCTTCTGTCTTTTTTGTCCTTCACTACTGGTGCTATTCTTTGTGTCATTTGTCGAACTTTATATGTGTTTGTTTAGCAGTCCGACATACAACAAACCAAAAATGATAGAAAGACTTATTGCATGTATGTATACCATGTTAATAGCTCAGGAGCTCAAGCTCAAGCAGACAGAGAGACGGACGGATAAGGAAGATAGAAAACTGTTGTTGTTCTGCTGGCAAACTTATATATATGTGTGGCTTTGCTCTTGTCATGTTAGGTGCAATGCAATATAGACAAACTGATGATGATGATGCTTATGACAATGAGGAATAGTAAACGAAAACCGTGTTAATATTGAAACCTTTGAAATGTTGGAGATATGATGGTAGGTATAAGTTGTAGTTTTACCTGACTGCTTTGTTATTCATGGTGTGATGATAAGTTTTCCTATAAACTTGTGTACATGCTTACCAAACTGAATGTTTTACTGGTGCATTTTCGTTAGTGAAACACAATAAGCACTAATGCGTGGTACATTTACGAACACGTTATTATCATTATTGTCGTAATTTTTTTCTTGGTTTTGCCTTTTGCGTGGCAGAAGAAGGTTGGTGATAGATAGTGTTAGCAGAAGAAATGTTATATTATGTAAATCCAATACGACACGCGAGGCATTTTACTACGAGTAAATAGTTTTCCCTCTAACCCCATTTCCTAATTTGCTTAAACTAGATGAATACATGGTTAGGTAAATATATACGCACAAAGAATAGAGTTCTTATTCATATTTCCCCAGTTAGGAATGTTATATAATAAATTGCGTGATATATGGTTCTACCACAGGTTTTTTATCGTTTTTTTCGTTATTAAGACAGTCGTAATTATGTGCATGCTTCAATTCATCAAGGCAAAAACTTTTCTTTTTGCTCAATTACTGCTTTTTAGAAAAATAGAGATTTTCTTAGGTATGCGAGGTATGAAACGCGATGTTAGAAATGTGAGTGATACGTGATGTCAGAGGAATATATATATATCGGTATTCGTAGAGAGAATAGTCATAATTTCAAAATGAATGATAACACGTATAGCATGGACCACAAACTATCAAAATGATAAGTTTTAACGTGTAAGTAAATAAATAGATGAGTCGGGAGAGAGAATTCCAACAACAATATGAAATGAAACCTGGCAGGCATCAATTACATGACAGTTGTAAGGACAATATCGTTCATAGCGTCATCGTCATCTCTCCTTTTCTTCTCCATTCTCCACGCAGCAGTAGTAGAGAAAACGAGAGCGAGCACACAGTGGTAGCTAGAGAGACATGCATGCAGAGGCTTCGTAGACAAGGGAAAAAGAGAGCAGAGTAACACAACACATTATGTGACTAAGTGACACAGAACAGACCCGGCAATAATTTTAACGCCTTTTTTGACACTAATTAGTCCATTAGTGTGTTAAAAGACCATTCCTCGAGTCAACATTGTAAGACTTGACGAAATTCCATCCGCCTTTGGAGGATGCATCCGTAATTATTGTTAATGTCGCCTTGTGTGAAAAATAAGTGTGCTGAGCGAATAACATTTCACCGCAATAACAACAGTTACCACAAAGAATATTGTTACAAATATATATGTATATTCTTTCTATACAGGAAGCTCAGTTCACATACAAACATCTCATCACACACATTTCTTTTGCCATTTGCAATGATGAGAATGCAGAGAATATTTTAGTATTAATATATTTTACAGTGAACATATATCATATATATGGACGGTTCACAACACTTTGCGTTACATAATAGGAACATTAATGCTGGTTCGGCTCATTTAAAGGAAATTTTACAAGCTGGTAAGTTAAGAAAGATACATGTCTTGAAAAGAGTGAGTGTATAAGGGTGAAGAAACAGGAAATCCACTCATTCCAAATGAATCACATGAGAAGTAGTAAAACGAAAGAAAGAGGAGTCTCCTGTTTTGTTGTTGTTGGAGCCGAAAAGTTTACGACAAAGTTTCAATTTCGTGTTCACGAGCAAAAAGTAAAGGTCTAAACCTGTATATCGTTGTTACAGTCATTATTATATGGGTATGAACATATACTTTAATAAATCGGGGAACAGTCTGACAACAGAAACAGCTAGTCATCATTTCCCAATATCTGCAGATAGGCAAGGCAAGAAAACCGTATACTACCGACACACATGGTTATATTATTTGTATTCATCTATAAAGTACGATACAATAACCCAACACAAAAACCTAGCATAACGCCACAGAACCGGCGGAATATAATGTGTGTCATTGATAGATGCTAGTCTACCTTTGACCTTTACCTTGCCTTTTCGCTATCATCTTCTTCTCTGTCTGTCTGTCATTCTTGCTTTCACATAGCTAGTTACGTTTCTCCTACGGCTGCTAGTGCACTACACAGTTCTATATAGTGTTTCATCACTACTTCTGTGTAACAATAATAATGAAAGAATGGCATGGAGCACACATCCGTAGTAAAAACATGGTAAACGCGTTGCTGCTGCTAGTATCAAGCAAAAGTAGTTTGCGTGGTTTGGTAGTGTTTCAAAACAGTTTCGTTTGCTTCTACAACAGCAAGCAACCAATTAGACGTAATGCATGAATATTACATAGAATGGAATATTATATGTTTCGTAGGGAAATTTGGAGCTAGCGGAGGAGGACCCGTGCAAAACTTTGTTAATTTTTTGTTGAATGCCTGTCTACGCAATCCAGCGGCAACACTACTACTTCTGTTTTCGTATTCAAAAGTTTGTCGGCTTGCTTCCTTTTTGTTCTAGGAATTTCATTTGGGAAATATCTTCACATTGCTTGTCTTGTCAGCTACATTGAAATGTTCTTCCTATTTCTCAGAAGAAAGAAATTGAATATCCGTGGAAGAATAAGTAGTAACAAAGTCTATGAAAAAGTTATGATATTCCCATTATTATTATTATTTTCAGGAGAAAAAGTTTTTTATTGTTTCATTCTCATCGCCATGCTCCGAAAAAACACTTCTGCTTTACTTAGCACATTTTCATAATAGGCAATAACAATAAGAACGCACTTTTTTTCATCATCGTCAGCACATTCGACTAGGTTTGATGAATGCATTAAGTAAATCATTTGCTGGAACATGGAACAACCAGAATCAGAGCAAAACAATCTTAGCAATTGCAAGCTCAACAATAATATAATGATAGTGTTGTATCAAGAGTCTATATTTTTCGTGACTATTATCACTTGAAACAAAAAGAGACAATGAATGATGATTTCTCTCGTTGTGTGAGTTTGGGTATATGTATAATCCAAAAAAGCTTGTGAGTATGCATGATCAATCAGTGCAACAAAAGTTCCGAAAATTAAAGACGCGATGAGGAGGAAGTATATAGAGTGTACTCTTACAACAAGAGTGAGAAGAATAAGAGTGAGGAAGGTTCTAGCACAGCCATGTATGTCGCCGCCATCGTCGCCGTACTGAATTCATAAAGATGAAAGAGGAGGAAAACAAGTTGAGAGTGAAGACAAAGGAAAGATGTTTTCCACTTGAATTCTCTTGTTAACAAATTCCGTCGAAGCCATTCAAGTGATGGGGGACCTAAGCAAACTCGGCTCTGTTATGGCATACGACATTGCTGTGGATTTCGGTTGTTTATGAAGTGTGTTATAGGAATGTTATAGCACAGAACAGGAAATATATCTAACTAGGGATGCCAGCTGGCTACGCTCAGCAAATTTATTAATTATCATTCCCAAACATGGAAATCGAAAATCTGTTGAGTTAAACGTATAAATGTCTCAGTGTGCCCTCGATGTCGGTATTTGTTTCCGCAGCTGCATATCTCAGAATAGATACAATGCCCTGCTTCACGCATTTTACACCATCTCAAAATATGACCCATTCCCAGCATATCATTCCTCCCCAGCATATCAAACCTTTTCAGTAAGTCTCCAACTTTTCCCAGCATACGTCCTATGTTTGCAAACTTGAGAATGGGCACCTGCATTTAGAACGGGCACCTGCAATTAGAACGGGCACCTGCATTTAAAACGGGCACCTGCATTTACAACGGGCACCTGCATTTACAACGGGCACCTGCGTTTACAACGGGCACCTGCATTTAGAACAGGCACCTGCATTTAGAACAGGCACCTGCATTTAGAACAGGCACCTGCATTTAGAACAGGCACCTGCATTTAGAACAGGCACCTGCATTTAGAACGGACACCTGCATTTAAAACGGGCACCTGCAATTAGAACGGGCACCTGCATTTAAAACGGGCACCTGCATTTACAACGGGCACCTGCATTTACAACGGGCACCTGCATTTAGAACAGGCACCTGCATTTAGAACGGGCACCTGCATTTAACACGGGCACCTGCATTTAACACGGGCACCTGCATTTAACACGGGCACCTGCATTTACAACGGGCACCTGCATTTAGAACAGGCACCTGCATTTAGAACGGGCACCTGCATTTAGAACGGGCACCTGCATTTAGAACGGGCACCTGCATTTAAAACGGACACCTGCATTTAAAACGGACACCTGCATTTAAAACGGGCACCTGCAATGAGAACGGGCACCTGCATTTAGAACGGGCACCTGCATTAAGAACAGGCACCTGCATTAAGAACAGGCACCTGCATTGAAATACGCATTGAACTATAGCTATGCTATAGCTCCCAAAATACAGCGACACCTACTGGGTGATTTTGTAACTACTTCAAGCTATTCATTCTTGTAGTTCATATATTTGATACTGGGGGCGTCTCAAAGTGAGGGCGGCTTTCGGAAACGGTGCTTAATATATATGATGTTCTCTCTCTCACACACAATCATCATTTGACTCTGAAAAAAGATATAATTATACCAGCTCACGCATGATACGCGACGCATATTTAAAAAAAGACAAGGGGAAATAAGTACGTATAGGTATATCATTATCTCACGTTTTGTCTGTAGAAATCAAAACGACATGGTTGACAACTCCAATATGCCTTCACAAATACCTGCCACTTCTAGTTTATAAGACCATGTGAAATAAGGGATAATATATATAGAGGCATATATATACAAAACCTCTTGTCCCTAAAAGGTAAGGAATTAAATATGAAACATTGGTGTGGGGCCGATATGATGATGGTGATATAACAAACTACAGTGTCAGCATTTATACACAAATGTATCCTATCCTATTGCAATTTGATGCATTTCATCGAACGGATTACATTGTACTTCTAATTAGCACGCACATTTAAAAATATTACACGATTTAAATTTAAATTACATTACAGTCAGTAAGTCGACAAAGTACAAATATCTGTGTATGTAAAATATATACTTTTCACGTTGTTATCAAAACAGGTTCATTCCCATAAAAAGGGGGTTTCTTTGAGATGAGAAGATATAACCTTCCTTTAAGGAAGAATTTTAAACATTATGGAGAAAAGGAGAAAAATGTCAAAGTGATCAGTGGTCAACATAAAGTGCCGTACCTTTTTCTATTACCATCAATAACTATATACAATCGTAATCAACAGCACAACAAACACCATCATTGTTACTGATAAGTGAGGAATTGTGTTTTGATATTTTGGCTATTTGAACTGCTGACGATGTTGATGGCAATGATAATCTCAGTGTGAGGTGGTCGTTTTGTATTTAAAGTACACAATAAAGTACAACTGGACAAGCGTTGTGAATTAAATGTGTACTTATCATAAGTCTTTGTTTCGTTTACTGACTGTTAGCGCACGTAGAATATCCTCATAATGTGAGTTTGTCAAATTCAACTTTGGCCATTAAAAATATCAAATTTCAGGGATGCACAAAAAGTAAATCTGTGTGCCCCTTCATGAAAAAATTTGAAACAATAAGAGATAAGTTTTGTATGAGGACCCAAAGTCAGGAAAACAGAGTTTTTCATGCATTTGTAGAAAAGTGGAAAATGTTTGTTTCATGGGTAAGTAGATTTTTGTTTGGAGTTATATGGTGGCTATAAGACTGTCCTGTCTGCTGTATATGCCTTTTAGCTAAAGTACATAAAGTTCCCGTTCAAGCTGGCTGGCACATTTCCATTTCGTGTCAATTCCTTAAACATTACCTATTACTAATTCAAATTGCATACTTGTTTGCTTTTCTGTAAAGCTCTAGTTTTTCTCAATAATCATTTTTTGATGGTAAAATTGTTTGAATAGCATAATGTAATATAATAATAGTGTACATCGCTTTCAAAATAATTTTTCTGTAGCACGAAAATTGGAGCTAGACAGGGCAGAAGAAAGAAGAAACTCTACCACAAGCTACCTCAGTCATGTATTCAGAGCATGGAACTACCAAAAATGCACCAAATATAATGACCATCCTCATAACATGCCGGGCCAATGTTGAATCGAGTGAATGAATCACGCTTACGGGTAATGCACTTGGTGTCGTGCTACATGATACATGTAATTTCAGCCAAAATAATACAAGATGATAAGAATTCCCTGTGAAATTTATATGGTTTGTACAAAGAGTATTATTACTATTGATTTACTTTTATCCACAGTTTACAATGAAGCAACAACACAACTGTTCGAAACCAAGGGCCGTACACTGAGCTGTTATGCAGTTATGTAGTTTTTCAAATTATATGTCGCGTCAGAGAAAAATATACATTCCTATAGTGTTCAGTGCGACGAATAAAAACAAACTTGAAAAATTCAAATAAATGTAATTTGCCAAAAAAAAATCACATGCCCTGAACCAAATCGTCCACAAGCCATTATCGAATCTCAATCCCCATATGCCTAGTGGTTTTCAATGTGGATGATATAAAAACAGATATATAGGTGTATGCATGTTACATCACAGATCTGCAGTAGATGCATGCATGAGTTGCGTGGAGCAAGCACTAGTTACCACCAGTTTCTCAGTTTTATTTTCCCTGATTTCTGTCGTCTTGCAAGAAAATGTAGTAGGAAGATCGCTCAATTGTGCAAAAGGCATGAAGGTTAGCGACAACCAAACGAAACGACTACTATTTAATTACGAGCAAACATACTGACAAACTAATGCATGTTGTGTATTTTAGGCGAAATACAGAGGATGAGAAATAATAATAATATGTCTTTGTTCACTCTCTCCCTCTCTGTTAAATTACGAACAACAATCTCCACATCCGTACAAAAAGTGTTTTAATGTATTATCCAACTTGTCATGTCTCATTCTAATCATGTGGAAACAAGACACGGCTCACAAATTCTATCCGCATCAATTCAATCTCAATCTATATGACCTGTACAAACAACCACTTTGGATGAGCACACACACATTAACAATACACGTCACAACTACGGGAAAATGCCTTCATGATGATAGCAATGACGATTGTGGTGATGATGCTATGCTATGGCGCTAACACTAAATATATGTAATGTACCTACTGTATGGAGTGCTTTATGATATTCATTGCTGCATATTTTTTCTTTCCTACTAAAAAAGTCAGTCGTTCACCGGTAAATGATTTTTTTCTCCTTGTCTTCCATTCTCTTTCCGTCTCTCCTGGCATGGCAAATAAAATACATGAAACTACAAGTTACACAGGGAGGCAGACAGAGAGGGAGAGAACACAATAGATGTAATAAGTTTCAAAGTAATTTAATGAGATATTATAGCTTGAAGACAAAAACGATTCTAGTCAGCATGAATATAAACGTGTGTATATAAATACATTTAAAACCAAGTATTACAATATGCCTTCGATGGAAATAGAGACCAAGGAGGAAGATATAGTGGTTGCAATAAAGAGTAGCTTGGCTTTAGCCGTGGAATCTCAATTGCATGTAGTTTGCTGGAAATTGTGCGTAAAAAATGACATTGGAATGCATTTTGTTCCGACTCCGACGTGGATCTTGATTACACCTCTTGCTCTTTTGTGAGAAGGAGAGTAGAGAGAGAAGAAAAACAGCTAGCTCGCATACATACTCTATACATTATTATTATTACGCTGCATAAAAGTGAGTAAGCAAGGTTGCTGGGAAAAGGAGAATGTAAGTGTACACAGTAAGTAGTAGTGAGACGGTAAAGACAACATACAACACTCTTTTCTCTCATCTCTCTCTTTCTCATAAGTTAAGTACACACACAAAAGCTCAGAGTTGTAGTAATGGAACCAATAAATTCCAGGCAAGAAGACAACATAGTCATCAGGGGAGGGCCGAAGATGAAACCAAAAAATTTTTTTATACGACTACCATTACTTGTATACTTACTTCTTACCACAAGAAGAAACACAATATATAACGCGCCGCTGCTGTAATAGGAGTGGAGGTTAAAATAGGAGTGCAAGAACATCTAAAAATCCTTTTCTCTCTTGTTTTTACTTTGTCCTCTTTCTGTGGCTTTACTTATATATCTTTTGTAAATGTGTGGATTATATTTACCCCTTTTCTTGCCATTCATTCAAGTAGGTATGTATATGTGCATTATGTATGATGATGATGAAGATTCAACCATAAAGCTGATATATCTAGTGGAAGTGTCATAAAAGTATGCTTGGATTCAAATGTATTTATATTGGAAGTTTAGTGGGGAAATGTCATCGTTTCCGCGTCTTCCACACACACAGTCCTATATGTATAGTGAAACTAGATTCCTTTCATAACTGGCGACTCAACAAAGTACATAATGTTATGTACATAACATATACATTTATTTAACATGATCATCATCGTCATCATGAGCAAGTTTTCTGTCTGCTGTTGTTCATTTTTTTGTATGCCGAGTTTGTAAGTTTTCTTCTTCTTTCTCTCGAGGAGTAAGGTAAAGTTTTTATCACACAAATGCATTTTTTATGTGCATGCACTTGTTAGATTATGATAAAACAGAAGTTCGAAAGGTCATAACTTAGCTTCTCGTGTGCACACCTACTTCTTCCATACAGAAATAGGTTCACGTACAACTTCAAAAACTTCATACGCCGGACAAAAAAGGAATAACACATTACTTATCAAGTTAAGTAACATATTATGAGCATTATCATCAAATACTACGCACGCCATCGAGTGAAAAAGACGAGAGAATTAATTCACATGGCAAGTCTTAGATAACGTACAACTTAAATGATGACGATGATGATGATGACGACGATAATATATGCATGAGTGTCTTTACCGCAAGGCTTCTCAGGGATTTTTTTAGAGTAGTGGGAAGAGCATGCTGTTGAGGTGGTAAGAAATATATTACGCAACGTGTACAGTAAATATAAGGAACGTGAAAGAGGAAGAAGATGGAGAGAGGAGTGAACGTAGTCGTAGTTCCAAGTCACTTTTCATTATAAAAAATGAATAAACTCAGCAAGCTAACATGTAGCAAAGTGGCGGAGCAGGGACATGCATCTTTCAAAATGGTCAACTGAGTACCACTATAAGGAATCGTTTGTTAAAAACAGAATGCATATATTCCAATCCATTATCAAGTTAGAACACAAAAACCAAAAATCAGGTATTGCCGTTTAACGGTAACCGTTACAATTAAAATGCATTCGTATTTGCATAAAGAACACTCAGGGGAGTCGAATGATATGCCACTTGCCCTAATCGACTTTTAAAAATTTCGAAATCGTAACGGTTTCTAACGGTTACCGTTGGCCGTTATAAGCCTGCCAAGCTTTTCACATAAAACGCTTGTGGTGAGAAGCCATTTATCAAAAACTGAAGTCCAAACTTCAAGACCATTTAAACAGGACCATTTGAAATCGTCGTAACCGTTAAACCGTAACCGTCACCTTCAAAATGACCGTAGATCTGTATATTATGTTGTTAGACGAGTCGAATGATATATCACTTGCCATATGTTGTCATTTAAGTTGACCTCTTAACGGTTTCTAACCGTTGCCGTTAACCTTTGGAGCTGGTGAGCATGTCAGGTAAAGCCCATGTGATGACAAGTCGTTTGCCGAAAACAGAAGTGGAATATTCCAAACCACTTAAGCAGGAGAGCATAAAATGTAAAATTATTTAAAATCGCTGTAACCGTTAAACAGTAACCGTCAACCCCGGAATGACCTCATATCTATGTGCTATGGTCATGGACGAGCCGAATGATATGTTACTTGCCATATGTTAGGCTTTAAAATATTTGACCTCGTAACGGTTTCTAACGGTTACAGTTGACCTACGTATTTCAAAATCACGCTGGACCCTTCTCATGTGACCAGTTATCGATTGCCGAAAACAGATTTCAAAAAAGTCAAACCGTTTTTGAGTTAGAGCGCGCACAGACGGACAGACGGACGGACGGACGGACGGACAGACGGACAGACGGACGGACATCTCGATCTTATAAAGCGGCTCCGCCACTTAATAACACATCCGAAATGCATTCCATTTTGAAGCAGGTGCTTCATCCCCAGAAAAACGAAGAGCAAAGAAAACTCAAAACTGAATTTCATAGAGGTAGGCATATATTGCATGCACATATAAATTAGCTACTAGAGTGTAGGTACGTTATGAATGTGTGGTTACGACGAACCCATTCATTAATTCATAACGGGGAAGTAGCATGGAGTAGCAGTATCACCACCACCACTTTCCTTTTAATTCATTATAATATTAATTCAGTGGAAAATCAGCATTTTGTGAGCTGTGTGTGTACCACAGAGGAGGAAGATTGGAATATTATGGTTTTCTTCGTGGAAGCCGACAAATAAGTGTGTAGATGTGACACCTGACCGTCTGTCCATGTGTAAATCGTGAACCCAGTAACAGTTTTATTATTAAACTGAATATTTATGTTTGAATATCATGTGTTTGTGTGTGCCTTCTCTCTTCTGGGCATATTATCTGTTTGTAGTTCTTCCCCATATCTATTTACGTGAGAGCACGAACTCGTGACACTCCATCACTTGCCTTTGTACCTCTTCTCACAGTTCTTTTCTTCCTAAACTCACTTTAGCACACACAGTTGTTGTTGTGTTGTTTTTCTGGGTTGTGTCAAGAAAACATACGCAAATGTAACTATCGTGTTCTTCACGTACCTATATATACACACTACACACTTACGTCGCTGAAAAACGAGAACTCGGACGGACGGGGCGAGAGAGAGAGAAAGACGACATTACCTTGTCAAAAATAAGGAGAGAAGAAGAATGGTACACAGGAAAAAGGAATATATGAATGAATGAATGAAACAACCAGCTCACGTCATTTATATCTTCTGAGAGGTGACTTGTTCTTTGCTACAAACAACAAAGAGGATTTCTGAGGAAAGAAAAGCGTGAGGTGGGGATACAAACCGTGTAGTAAGTTACACTACCGTGGAACTGCCAGTAGTAGTAAAAGTAGTAGTAGTTGTTGTAATAGTAGGCACTTGAGTTCTTTTAAAACTTCTGAATAATTAATTGCCTCGGATTTTCCAAAAGTACGTCAAGGAGAAGAAGAGCTTAAAAGGATGCGGTAGGAGAGTGGCGGTAGCCATGCCTTGTCCTTTCTACACATGGCCAATCTACAAAAGCTGTTCATATAAAACTTATATATTTACCTTGCTACTTTCTAGCTCTAACATGATCATCAAACGAAAAAATAAATGGATGAAAACGTTGTTAAATTATATTTATGATAAAGCCAAGATGTGCATGAAATGAGAATCATCGCTGGAAAGGCATCATAAAATCGGTAAAGCCATTGGATATCGTATAAGGAAAAAGAACATGTTGAATTAGAAGTTAAGTAACTAGGTATATAAAACATCTTATGTGTATCTACGTCGTTATCTACCTTTCTAACTAAAACACTATACTTTCTGGCTACCTTCAATTGCTCTCATTTGCCATAAACAGTTTATAAACGTATCTTAGAGCAGCAGCATATATGCGTACTACCTACCTATCAGAATCTTCATTTTCTTTTACCGTGTGGTAACTTGAAAATGGTCTGTGTACGCGGTGGTACATCGTAGTAATAATCGTTTTGTTGGTTGTACACCATTAAAACACACATGTAGCACTAGTTTGTGTGTAGGTAGTGTAGACAGATATACATGTTTTGAACAGAGGAAAAGCTCCCGTCGAAATTTTCATGTTGCATTTATTATACTGAAGCTCATCATCCAAAATATAAACTTAACTTACATTATGCACTTGTAATGAATGGGAGTTTTTTTTCTCCTGCACAAAAAAAAATTTCATGATAGTAGTGGTACTTTGCATCTATTCTTAAATAAGTGGTGTGTCTACGTTGTTTAGTATGCATGCATGCTTGGAGTAGTAGCGAGAGTGAAAATGGGAAGGAGAAGAAGAGAGCCGAGAGAAATGGCAAACATTAGTCATATCATGAGAAATTATATAAACCAACAACACAACAACCCGGCGCCATACATGTTTTACTTTCTTTCCTCTTCTCTCGCTCTCTTTCTTGCTTCACTTCCCCTTGTTCATTCCATTTCCCTTCTTCTTCACGGTTTCAGAATAAATTTTTCTAGACTCATTTTTTGGGCTTCCTCTTTTCCTTCCTCGTGGATGAATATGTTTGAGTGAGTAATGTCTGTAAATTTTCAAGATGCTGCTGCTGCTGCTCCTGCCTACCACAAGACTATCACCACTTCTCTTCTTCCTTTTTGTGTACATACATTAGGACAGGAGTATAACATAACATGCAAGAAATAATAATAATAATAACAAAGGAGTGGAAAAAACTACCGGGTATTTCTTTACAAAACTTGGGAGAGCTGAGTTATATGTACATTATGCGGTGCTGGAAGTGGTATATACTTAAATTTAAATGACAGGGATAGTTTACACTTTGAAAAAAAGCAAAACATTTTTTGTGTAACAACAACATATCAAGTAGTGTAAATATCGATGCAAACTTGCAAGTATGTATGTGTATTTTGTACATTCTATATGATCAGCATCATTCACAGTAATAGCAATCGATTTAATCATTCTTCTTCCTACTCACACAAACGCCCGTTTTGTAATGTATTCTCGTGGAGATATTTTTTTTAGAAAAAAAATCTACTACCTCAAATAAATTTATGAGGGTTTTCATGTCGCTTTTGTGGAAAGATGACTTTACGTGACATCACACCATCGCGAGAAAACTTGGTTTTGCTTGCCCCCTATGCATATTTATAAACATAAAAAATTTTGTTCTTTTTCTCTTTTTTTTTAACTTAGTGCTTGTATAACACGAACGAGTGTGTGTTGAGAAAAAAATCGAAACAAAAATGTTTAATGCATAGCGGGTCGTCATATAATGTATAATATTATATCATTTGGAGCGTTCCTTGTGAAAACGTATTCGGTTGACTGGATTGTTTTCAGCAGCAGAACAGAAGCGAAAAATGCTTGTACTCCTATAAGGTGGACATATATAATAGCTTTGAAATGTAATGCAGATAGACGTCTCTTTTATATTGTAATACAAAGTTGTTCAAATGTTCCTTTCGATTTTCTATACCAACTTGGTTTGATTCGTTCATTCGTTCCTCTAGTACGTACGTAAGTAATATTCCATTTTTTATGATTGCTGGCCATGTCAAAAAACCAAAAGCGAAGGCAAGTAAAGTAAGAGGATGTGAAATGTCTATATCTCTTTAAGTTGTAAGTGTAACGTATACGTATATAGAAAGAAGGAGATGAGAAAAAGAGTAAAAAATCCCGTTTGTTTTTGCTTGCTGTCATCAATCCTTTTCAAACAACCAAATGGTCGGCAATAAATAACAATAAGAAACAAGGTGAAGATTTTGTACGGCTCACAAGAGCTGAGAACCCAGAAAGCTAGATTTTCTGCATGAATGCTCCAAGCCATTTCTGCGAAAATTCTAGTGAAATTTTTTTCTGTCATTTCGCTTCTTCTTCTCTTTCTGCTCCTTTTTCTTACTTCTCTTTGCCCGTACATGGAAAAGCAAAATCTTGAAACATAGCACAATAGAAGTATGTGTGTATGTACATTTCATGCACTTTTACAGTAATTTTGGTATGCTTTTTATATCCTTCTGTGTGCAATGTTGATGAGTGATGGTGTACATGTTTCGTGGTACGGCTCACAACCTAAAGGAAATAAGACTACACTGCTTTACTTTAATATTTCTCTCTTGTTGTATTGCTTTAGTAATGCATGTATCTTTCGCTGACCACTTCAATTCAATGATAATACAAAATGCTTCTGTATAGCATCATTATTTCGCAGGAACGACAAAGCGGTTTCCTTAGATTGAAACGGCAGAAATATTGAAAAACGTTTGATTAAATGAAAATAAGTCATTACAGAAAGTGGAAAACCAACAAACAAAACTGTGGTCTATTGATCCAAACTATAGTATAGCACTTGCCTGAATTATTGTGCAGATTTTAAATTATGTACCAACCAGGACAGATGCAAAATATTTGAATTCGTTGTTCAAACTTACGTGACATCTTTAAGGTGTTGTTAGAACGTAAAGTTGTAGCGATATAATTCAGCTGATCAGTAAAAGTGAAACACTTACCTGCAAAAATATTTAAAAAACAACATTTATTAATACATCACTTCAAAAAAATACGTCTAGCATACATAATGATAAGTTATCCAATGTTTTCAACGTTGTCCGGAATGTTTTTAAAATTCAACACGATAACTATTCGTCATCATCATCATCAGTCATCACTTCGTTTTATCTGATTCAACAATCTACTAACATTTTCGGAATAATGAAAATGAGTATTGATGAAGTGATGACCACACGAAGTAAAAAAATTTCCTCATAATTGCACAAGTAACATCAAATTGGACGTATTTTGGGTATCTAAATGAATTCTTGCGAGTAATGTAACTTTATATATCTCCTCTCCTCAGTCAGTTTGCTAGCACATTTCTTCTAATCATCACTCATTATCAATTGATTTAACATTCGCTTGAACTTGGTGATGAACCAAACGCACCATCAGCATACACGCACAATAAATACAACGACAGGAATGAGATGTGTGTGTATGTCTGCATAGTAGAGAAATCCTACAGTTTTGGCAATGAGAGGGGAGAAGGGAAAATGATTATGACAAAGTAATCTTGACAAATTTCACCGCAACCAGCGCACATGAACAATGCTACTTTATGCTACATGCTATTTCAAGTTTGATGTACGCATATCATATGTTGCATGCCATATGCCAATGTACCAAGAAACGATAATGTAAGATGTGTGTAGACAAATGTACCAAAATTATAGTCAAATCAGGAGGATATTGACATCATAATTGGCTAATCAAGGACGGTTTCACTTAGTCACGAAAGAAGAAGAAACGAAGAAAATAATGCTGACATTCTTTCTAGTTGTATATCGCCGCGTTATATTCTTTCTGTGCTGTTGATATGTCATGCCTACATAGCAGTTATACTTTGCCAAGTTTTTTTATACCGTCTTCTGCTTCAACACAACCTAACTCACAGTAATAATCAGAGAGAATAAAAATGAGCCGAAGGCTGAGCATGATTTTTGATTGCGTTGTTGCCACAAGTCTCAAATTATCAGCCCATGATGTGTTTTTGTGCATGGTGTGTATGTTTGTGCTGAGCTTTTATTATAGCGGACACTATTCTCGTTCGGTTTTTCCCTACTCGTTGCATTTATTCGCTCCACCAACTCAACGCCACGAAAAATTACCGATCTCTTTATCTGCCATCTACTTTATGTGTGTGACCTATTGGGCTGGGCTGTTATTATGACCGGTGGTGTGTGTAAAATACCTTGTTTTCCGCATGGAACCACGCATTAAAGGAAAACCACATTATATTCGACTTTATAGAAGGGACAGTGATGGCTTTTTATATAACAAAAGTACCTACATAATCTTGTACGCAGCGTTTCTGTTGTTTCTTCACGTACACAATCGCACTACACACTCTTTAAAATATTATGCATACTATCGAACCGAAATGTTATTACTATAACGACATTATTATGGCAGAATTCAAAGCAACTTTGATTTTTTACAATCCCAAGATATGTTATATAGAGACATTCATTACCTCTCATTTTTTCTGATTCTTTGTCATGTCAGCAGGAGAGATCTTCGACCCAAAGCAATTTCATGGAATAGAAAATTTCTGCCATTAGAAAGCAAAATTGCAACTTTACATACACCATCATGCAAAAGGCGATGAAAATTCTTTGAAAGAAATACATTTTTTTCGCATTTCTTGCGAATTATATAAAAAAAGTATTATATTAATGTGCAGTTTTATTTCGGATGGCCGTTTTTTGAAAAGAATATTTTCATGGGCACCGCTCTATTGTTACTCAATATATTACAGAGTCAACGAGGATTATTTTTTAAGAAGATACAATAATAATAATATGCATACCTTGAAAAACATCCTCTAAAATTACAAGATCGTGCTAAATTGTAGGTATTTATCCAAGTCTCCTTTTTTATATGTAATATTTTTCAAGAAGAGATCAAACTTCCAGATATGTAGAGCTAAGCACACGAACTAGTAATAATAATAATGATGGAGAGAGAGAGAGAGAGGCAGAGAAGATTTCATATTATGCATGCGTGGCATGGCATTCATCATCTTGATATTGGTGTTGTGTGGAGCCGCTGCTGCTGCTGGTAGGTTTTTTTACAAAGTATTCCACGCATTCTTCCCAATACAAAGAAGTAGTGTATGGTGTGATTTGAAAGGCAATTCCAATGCCACGTTCATTTTTTATGAGCTCAAATCTTAACCTAAAACATTTTCTTGCATTCATTGAACCAATAATACACAACAAAAAATATGTATTCGCTTTTTTTATTCTTTCATCTTCTCTTATATACTATCCTCTCTGCTTTGATTTGCCTACACGCATTCAATTTTCAAGTATTTCACATTTTATTTTGAAATATATTATAATGACAAGATAACAAGTGATTTAACAATGTCTGAGCTGAGCGCAATATTACCATCATACATAAAGGAATAGATGAAGAGGAGGTTTCTATCGGTGTATATAATGGAAACTCTTGGAGTTGGTAAGCATCGTCATCATGATCAACATCGTCGGTATCTTCGTCATGCGTGCCACCTGAGCTGACTGACTGTAATTCAACAATCTAACTATCCAACTTATCTACACACCGGGTATACTTGACTTACACTACTTGGTTTAACACAACACAACAATACAGCATCGAAAATTGCAACCTACCTATCGTTCGTATCATCACTAACCCGTCGTCTTGATCATCATTACCATTATTATCATTCATTCATCCAGCCATCCATCTATCCAATGCCTCCTCCTCATTACCATTCTTATACAATAGGATAAAAATATTCTAGCCAGGGAAAGCATCTCATTGTTGAATAGAAATACTAATAACAATAATAAAGCCATATAACTTCATCTACTTCACGAGAATCTCCGTGTGAATACTGGTTTCTCTCTAATCGGATCATGAAAACACTTCATGCAAACCTCATAGCATACTTATGTATATTTCGAAACGACAGAGCAATAAATAAAAGAGGTGTAGATGAAAGATGAGTGACCATTGAGGAATTTTTCATAAAAATACACCTTATTTCATCCCACCTCCTTATCTCATACTAATTTCGATGGATAACTCAAAAAATTGCTGACAATATATGATATAATATGTATATATGCTTCAATTTCATGGTTAAGAATAGATAAGTAAGTGTTCCAGCATATAACATTGTGCCCTTGCATACAAAAATTAAAGAAAAGTTTTTTAATACAAAATCTCCAGTTTCCAAATGTATTTTCTATAATCCTGTTACAAATACCTTTCATTCCTTTTCGCACCATGTCTATATGCGTTAGAATAATAATGCATACAAGTATTCTCTTATAGTGCCAGGAAAGAAAAAAAAACTCGGCTTTCATCTCTTCACTTCAAAATAATTTACACTGTCATTTACAATCCATTAGCACATTTACTTTTTTTCTCTTTCACAGAAGGAAATACATCAGTCGGACTTGGAGTTGCTACTACAGTGTAATTTAACAAATTCAAACTTGTAATTCAAATAGGTAAAATGCAAACGAAGTGTATGTATATATGTTTGGCAATAAACTTGATTATATAAGATGGATAGGAAAACTGGTAATGTCTAACATTAATACTATCCATTATAATTCTTTTTATGGTTTCTGGCAGTTTACTGGGTGATGTCCACCACACTACCGATACTGACATCTTAAAACTTTGCCTCTATACAGGAACAAGGGTAGGTGTGATGGAGTATCACTTGCACTTGTAAAAATGCTCCCTCACAACAAGAACACATCTTCAGATGAGTAACATTGTATTGCTTTTAACGACCTGCCTACTTATATATGGAGTGCATACAAAAAAACACTGCAAAAGGCAAAACCGGCAAGATCCATAATCCATCTTGTTGTCGTCTTCTTCCGAAGTACGAACTTGCTTACTACTTCTGTCTGTTGTTGTTTCTACTACTAATACTACAACCACCGTCGTTTCATGCTGCTAAACTGGTCGTAGTAGATGGGATGAACGGACTGCTCATGTTGTTGTTCTACGAGTAGTGGTTGTAGTGTAGTAGTAGTAGTAAGAGTAAAGTACATAAAGGCCATACATTAAAGTCCCAGCGCAACGTAAACTCCCCATGAAAAATTCCATTTAATCTTTAAATCTACCATTAATCATTAATCAGCGAGAGAGAAGGAGAGTAGAGAAAACTACCTATATAAATGTTCAATGCACACAATTTTATCTACTATATGTACATTATTTTCTATGATGAGGATGATGTTTTGTAAAATATATGGTATACGTATATAAAAGTGTTGTTTATATTATTCTGTTCCTACTGACAGAGAGCTGACTAGTGAATATTGACTAAGTGGACATACATTAATCCACACAAACTTCATTCGTCTTTCTTTTTACTGCATTTCTCTCTTACCCACACACACACACAAGAACGCACAAATTTTTACAGTCAAACGCTTCTGATTGTGATGATGATGAAGATACTGGTGATGAGGCCGTCTACATAATATATTTTATATGCCCTGGTTGTGCTTCATTTATATCTGAGCACTTTTAGGAACAAAAGAACACTTCTCCGCTGGTGATTCGAGATGACTGTTGTTGTTATTGCTGACTACTCTCAAACCGTATCCCCTGGTCGGCATCGTCATCATATTATCGAACTAAACGAAAGAAAGGACGAGCAAGGAACAAACGATGGGGTAGTCAGCCAGTTGAGTGAGTATATTGAAAAATATATATTTATTATAATATAATGTGTAATACAACGGTGAGGCATCATGATTATCACATCGTCATCAAAGCTCAATAATAATAATAAAAAGCACAAGTCATGTCTCTATGAAAAGAAAGATTATGTGTTTAGATTGTCGAGATACTCTAAAATACTTTTATATTATTTTTTTCTAGTTTAGGTAGGTACGAACGGACGTACGTTAAAGTGTATGTAGGTATACATATATATCCGTACATTAATGAAAAGTATTCACACTACTACGCAGCATCACACATTATACAATACAGCAAGAGGGATGCTGCGTAAGCATTTTTCTGCCTTCTTAAACACATTCTTACAAACACTTGAATGTCTATTGAACCACCTCAAGAGGAAGGTGAAGTAGAAAGAAAAAGAATGATAATAATGAAAGCCCAAAAAAGCTTAGCTTTGCCACTCTCACTCAACTAACTTCTCATTTGTGTCTAATATGCCTTATAGCTCTTCTCTCGCCTTCCTACTTATTATTTTAAATTCCTTCAGTGCGTACTCGTATAAAATCAGTTCCAGTTCTTCTCAAAAATATAATCCATCTTTATACTGCTACCTTACATGCCACCTCTGCCTTTATTATCATCACTATTGTTATTATTCCACATTTTAGCTCGCCAGTAAGTAAGATGGAGATGGAGAAATAGAATGTAACCGGTCCGCCAGATAAACATTATACCTTTGTTAATGATAACTATGAAAACGATGATGATAATGATGATGAGCAAGCAATGTGCTTACAGATATCAACATTGAAAACTTGTAATCTGTGCATCATCGGTATCGGCAATACTACCTGAGGAAAAAAACTGAGCTCATTCCAGTGTATTTAAAATAGAGAAAAACATCAACGTCAATTTTATTTCAACTTTTTGGAACGGACATTTTGGTCTGGAAATATTTTGCAGATTTCTTGAAAAGGGTTTTGAAAAAAAGAAAAGGGAAAAGGGCTGGGGCTGGGGACAAGTACTGCACGCACCATATGTATTGATAACGAGTGTGTAGGCAAGCGTAAGTAGGTTTACACAGTAATAATATTTATGCATTCATGACGGTGGAGGAGAGGCATTACGTTATCATAAGGCCTAGAGCAATCACGTCGTAATAAATGACTTCTAATTCCATACACCCGAAAAACATGACAGTGGTTCTGCTAGATGAGTAATTAGTGCGATGCATTTATGTTGCGAAGTAAGTAGGTATGCTGATATTACAGCAATTGTAGTACGATAGAGGCAGGGAGCAGTAAAACGGCTGGAAGCGTTGCTAGTCTATAATGCATTTAATTAAGTAGCTGATGAGTCCACTTTATGCTTTCGCACACAAACTCAGTTTGTCCAACCAGGTTCTGCAGCTTCCCACTGCTCGCTCATAAAAATCAGTTAAAATTCTTAAAATGCCATTTGGCTTGTGTAGGGAGCAAGCTCCAAGACTACTTGAGCATTAACAAGTAAGAGGAGGACCTCAACGTCAAGCTCTTCCTGATCCTTTCAACTTTTGCGTGCTTGTTTATGTTCACGTCCCCTGATCATTTGCTGTGCACGGGTCCATCTGATTACATCATGAATGACATGACCCCAATAATATATTTTAATCCCCTTTAGAGCTCCTGCTACTTTGCTAAAATCGTTTATTTTTACCATCGTCTCACTACTGCTGTCTTGTCTTCAACGAGAAGGAGATGCAAACGAAGCAGTACAAGTGGAATAATAATAATAGTAAGAGGAAGGAAAGCTATGCTTCTCCTTCTTCCTCCCAATTCCATATTCATCACGACTGTGTGTAGTGTTTATGTAGCATCAGCAACAGCAGAACACCGAGAAAATTGTAGTAAAACAAAAGCTCACAGGCTTTTCCTTTATGATACTCTCAGGGTCATTAAACAGCCCATTAGGGATCTCGAGGAAATTTCACAAGAATTCCGAAATTTGGAAGTATAAAGAGGTCAGAGGGAAAGAAAAGTTTTGCGTCGGGTGGAGTCCTCCTCCTTCCGTACCATCATCCATTTTCTCTTTCTTGTGGGCAAACACACTTAGTACAGCTGCACAGAATAATACTGCGATATTACCTTACATTTACATCTCAAGCAACATAAGTGGAGCTATAGTATGCAGGGAAGGCAGATAATGGATAACTGTACGGACATATTCTTATAATGATAGTTAGAAGAACCGGATCTCTCTATAGTCTTCAGAGGCAGACAGGAAAGGAGCACATTCGAAAGAGAAAGCAAAGTTATTCACAAAACACCAACACACCGTGCAGTCAACACTCACAGAAAACTGTGTTGGTTCTGTATCCCTCTACATATAGGTTCTAGCATCTTATTCAGCAATGGTGCAAACGAAGTGCTGTGTCATTTTCCCGGTCTTCTATACATAAGTACCAGGTAAAACCAGACAAGTGGAATGGGAAAGTCACTTTGGAATATGTACACGTATGCTATATATAGCTCTACTATCCTGGCCTGTAGGACTTGTTTTCAATTTACATAACTTTACTGTAGCACAACAGGCTGATGCGTTCTTGAAAGCGTTAAAGTTCAAAGTTGGTACTTAAATCCTCAAAAATGAAGTAGTAACATATTACTCCCAGCATTGTGGACCGTAAATGCGCTCTAGTGTTTTACTTCGATGCTTCAAAATGTTAATGGAAAATATAACAAACGATGAATACAAATATATGGCGTTTTTATGTTTGCCTTATAGATTTGTCTACCTTTTCGTTTGAGATTTTTGGTACAGAACCATCCGAAAAATTTCACTGCTTTCCACTATAGTGCAAAGGTTAAAGGTAAACGTAGTATCTTTTATACGGAAAACTCACAACACACACCCACGCATTTTTCATGAGATGTACATGTAATTGAGTACATTTAGTGTTTTAGAATCGCAAGCATTTTCATTTCTTGATTATTTGATCATGAGTATTACCAGTTAAATTCAACTACGTAAATGAGACATTACATATTTTATTGTGCTATGAAAACGAGGAGCTTTGATTGTGTTATTAATAAGTCACAATAACCAAAGAAGTCCAAATGTAGCTTGGAGTGTCATTAGTGTTTATATGCGACATGTATATAAACCGTGTCGCATGTAACTACTTTTTGCGCTGCCACTAAACATTGCATGAAATCTTGTAAATTGTCTCCCGGATTTTTATTACCATCAAACCAAAAAAAAATAGTTTAAAGAAAAAAAACAAGAAAAAATATTATACTTACTGACAGACAAAAAAATATTTCTCCCACGAAAGGGTTTAATTTATGTACAAATGCATACAGTACAGAAATTTTGAAGCTGCTCTACAACTTACTATACTACTACATTGTCGTCTGTGTCTCCGGTTGTAGGGGTTTCCAGAAACCCAAGACAGATTTTTAAAATTCCCTATGAATGTCCTTTGGGTATAAAAGTAATGTACACAAACTTTTCTGCCCAGTCCTACGTGGGAGGGGACGAGGTCGATTGTATTGTTAAACTTGTAATTTCGCCCATTTTTTTCGTTTGTCGTAGCGCTACTCTTTTACTTTGCATCTTGCGGTTCATTGTTCCTGAAAATCACCATCGTTATGAACTTTTTTGGTTGATTATGTTTATGTGCGTAGTTTTACTTTACACACAGTTTCAGTTTTCCTCCAACCACTCAAAAACTCTTAGTCACCATTTTCATTTTCTGTTTTACAAGACCACCGTGCATGATGGCTTGTTGTATGCATGACTGTTTTGTGCTGCTGTTATTATTGTCATTACCATTTCAGCGGTAGTGGTAGCAGAGTAGTAGCAAAACAGTATAATGATATTATTATGATGACGATGAGAATGCATGCATGCATATAAATACTCGCTCATCGCACATCACATTTCTCTCCACAACGTAATTTTTACAGATACCATGTACCTACTTTAGTGAACATCTTGTCTTGTGAGTTTTTCTCCTTCTGGGATGATGTTTTTGGTGGTGGTGGTATGATACTGGTGGCATGAAAAGTCAGTGTGTGTGTGTGTTTTTGGTAAAGTAACAACGTTTAACTGAACAGAAGAAGACACATTTACGTACAATTTTCTGTCTATAAATCCAACGAGTAGCTGAGTGAAATACAAAACGAGAGACATGGATAAGTAGAGACCTAACCTAAAGAACCAAGCCAAAGAGATGTCATCGACACCCATGCTTCCAAGAAATTTTTTCTTAAAAAGACACAAATCTTTCATTCAAGTGCAGTGTACACCAAGGACCTGTGTGTGTACAGACATCAGAATAGAGTTGTTTGAATTTGTTGTGTGAGTGTGTGTGTCAGAGAATATTTGTGTGAATAGTAAAATAAGGTTTTAAAACTGTTTTTAAAAACTGCATAAAACACGACCACACGTATTCACATAATAATACGATACATAGAATACACAAAAAATCTGCTTGCTACACAAACAACTGACAAAAATATATGCGCATGAGGACAGAAGAAGGTCCAACGAAGAATACAAAGCTTACTTTTAGTGTAAAATGGATACATTATGCAGTCAGCACAGCACACATATACAAATATTTGAAAAGATCTTGTGTCATCTTAATTTTTAGTATTATTGCCGAACAATGATAAAAGCTTTTATTGGTTTTTACAGCTTTGGTTTGTCTGTTAGTCCGTGTGTCTATTTATCCTTGCTTGCAGAACGACATTTCTACGAAATTCAGTATATACAGGTAACTGACCTAAGATACTGCGATTATTACTGTGATATGGGACAGGACACATTCAAGAATTTATAACGTTTACTTTAAGTGTTGATTATTTCGCTACTTTCTTTATGTTAGCTGACCGATAGAAACGAAATAAAACCTGTCAAAGGTGTTGAAGCATTAGCATGAAAAAGTTTACTATTTCAATTTCACCAGAAGCAGCGAAAGATGTATGAAAGATGTTCAACGTAAAGAGTGAAATGAAACAAAGGCTCGTACTTTTGTCCGACATAGACAAATCTACACATTTACAGGATACGTGGAAAATATCATATTTCCATTATGTGCTATTGTTCATGTGACTTTCACGACGATAATGATTTCATAAAAAATTCGATATTTTCTTATTTACTTTACACCACAATCTCAAGATTCTCTTCAAGGAACGATGCTCATTATTGGGGAGTTGTAACAAAAGTATAGCATGTCATCAAACACATCGTTAAAAAGAGAGAAAAATTACGTCCAAGGGTATCGATTTCATCAAACCATGTTGAATTTCAAATCTTTCGAAACGTCTGCATTTCCAATGTTGCATTTAGACTGATGGATTTTCTTTGCTTTTAGAAGAAAATCCAGTTTAATCGTTTATATACAAGTACATAACTTCTCCTAATATTGTTTCCTTCTGTATAACTTTATTTGAAATTTGTAGCACGTTGACCACTGATTTATGTGCATACATACATATACAAATTTATACTGTGTTTATGGTATGTTGTCAACTAAAGGTTATCATTTACACTAGTTCATGCTCAATCTGACACAAAATCTCCTGATTTTCTTTTGAATTGAACTCCATATTGTTTATTGATGCTAAGAAAGGGAATTTGCACTTTTAGCATTTCCAGTTAAAAGATCCAAGGAATTGGATCCACGGTACAGCTTGTTATTATTTTAAGTTTAAATACATGTATGCATAAGGGTGCCTACAAACCACAATATTATCATACAAATTACAACGCATTGATTTTAAATCTTTACCGACTACTAATCTCATGAACATTCTTACGTGGTTATGTGCACTTATAGCCGTTTTCTTTTTGTACGTGGCTATTAAAAAAGAAGAGCCTTTGGGCGATTTACTTACTTGCATGTCTTTTATTTCCAGATAGTAAAGTATATGTATATTACATAAATATACTGATATATGCTAAGCATAACTATTATATGCACAACCTTACTGTAATCACCTTGGTACAATCATTATCATGATACCATCCGGGATGATACCGTCAAAAAACATGCTTTAATTTGCATAAATACTTAGTATAGTATCTCACATGCAAAATACTTTTGACTGGAATGTACTTGCTACGAAGACAACTTAATCAAGAACCCAGAATCTAAGGAAGGTGGCCGTAGCAACAACGACCGAAATATTATTGTGGATGACGATTTACTCGTATTGCTAAGGCTTTAAACACCTATATTAATCAATCTAAACAAAAACTCGGTTTTATGACTTGAAAAGAAATACCCGCTCCAGACAAATCTTACGTTAGTTTCATGTCTACATTTCTGTAGTTGATTAAGGACAATACAAATACGTGGGTGCTTTGAACTGCTGGTTGATGGGAATAATTGATAACATACATATTTACGTGGTATTTGTCCAAAAGATTAAACGTAGAAAAATTCATTAAAAAATGAACAACATAATAGGGCAAAATAAACCTTTGTTTGCTTTTGCTATCCCGCCGAATCAAAGTTTTATATAAACATATTTGCCTCGAAACTGCGCATATGCTACATGGGCTATTCTATTGACATATTAAGAACTTTAAATGTGAAAACTAGACGAGGTAAGATTAGACATCCAGCTTTTGATTGTGTGTTTACATGATCAAGAACTGAAGGAGAGTTCGTGTGAGAGAAATGGCATACATATTACTACATACTAGATATAATCTACTTTTATTTGTATAGAAAGCATGTATGTACAATAATTCTTTACTTTTTCCATGTGCACTTACTCCAAGAGGAGCTTTCACGATGATTAAATGCCCACACTACATGTTGATGGATATTAGGTATATGAACACACACACACGACGTCTCCCATTACCTTTTGCTGCCGTACATGCGCGTCAACCATCACAACAACTACAACTAACTACATGGTAATATTGACGTAAGATCAGAAAAATATAGACCAGTTTTTTTTCATAGACCGAATCAAAGCTGTAATTAAAATTTTACCCCTGGCAAAATCTCATCATCCAAAAAAGCTTTCCTGCTGCCAGCCTGCCTTTTCCTCTCTCCATCTCTCCCCTATTTTCTTCGAAGCAGCCTTATGCATACATACATCTGTATGCTTTTTGAAACAATATTATTGTTATTAAAGGTCCTTTTTCCCACTATTAAACCGCGCGATAGCTAACAAACCAAACACACTTGTGCCGAGTGAATCGGCTTTACATGGCTACCACCACTGCATTGTTTAAATGAAAAAGAAACTTTTCATGCAGATCCCCGTGTAATAAGCAAGCCTATATAGTAGTATGCATGCTTCTATTTAAAAGGGAAAACTTGTACATGTCATCATATCATACTTACATACATATAGTATGTAGTTCTTGTGGTGGTGGTAATAAGGATTACTACACGGACCACTAAAAAGTCATAATAATGGTCTTGGCTCGGTCTTGCTGCCTCTTGCCATTATTATTATTCAAACATTTCGTACGAATGAACGTACGCCCTTTTAAATACCTTCTTCATCGTCATCATCATCATCTCTATATACTCCCTCTCTCTCTTTCCTTCATCAACCTGTCTCTTACACGAGAAATTACTATACAATATGAAATTATAAGTATACCTTGCTGACATAACCTAAAAAGTTGCGCTTTGTGCGGCGTTGTGATTTGGATGCCGTAACGGGTAGTTTATAAGTCAGACGAGTAAGCTAAGAGAAAAACTTTTTTTTACCAAGTTAAAAAAGGATGGGAAACTTGCAATTAAAATTCTGAATTATTATTATGTTTTCATTATTACTCTTATTATTCAGGAGCTGAACAATTTCAGATCATCGTTGGGATTTGGTTCCACTATTACTACAATTGTAGATAGAGTAAACTTGTATATGCTCAAGTTATTTTCTGCCACATCGCCACCATTATTGCCTATACATTTGCGATGTACTGTCTATGTGTACTTTTTTAGTTCGCTTAGCGCACCAAAAAGATGAAAGGAACTTCTGCACGAGATCCCATTTAACTTTGAGAGTTTTGAGCAATGTTCACAATGATATACACATAATATATATTGTACCTAGACGTTTTCATTTTTTTAAAAGTTAGTTTAGTTGCTGTATACGTTTCTCTTTTGCTTGCGTGGTTATTGTGTGGATATGGATGATGATGACGATATGTGGATATGTGCATTTTACTTAAGTAAAACTAAAGTGTGGTCTTTCTGGCTCTTATCATCAGCAGGCAAGCTTTTGTTTAACTTTGCTAAACCCTGGCCGGTGGCTTATTGTAACTTTGCGTAGGGTTGGTTGGTTGGTCGTACTACAACCGGTGTGGTACCCAAAACAGAGTATCCTTGTGCTAAAGCATAAGTATAATAATAACATGAATCCACACACGTACACATTGCATGCATGCATGAATATAGTTAATGGAAGGCATAAGAAAATGATAATCACTTCTCGTTCACTGTTTCGCACACGTTTCCAGTTTTGTGAGTGTCGGCAAAATAACAAGCATGCACGGTACTCACTCCCTCTCGCTCAATCGCCTTGGCTTTGGAGATTTTACTGTGCGCTTTAAGTGGGATGGAGCAACTTTTCACGTAAGCAGAGAAGAGAATTCCTACTTGAAACAGTTTTACTTTTTAGTGAGTGTATAATATAGTTTTTTTCCATGTTGTATTTTTATTTCTGAAAGTTTTGCATATCTGTGTATATGTGCTAGTTATAAGGACATTTTTATGCAAACGAATAAGAATAAACAAAGGATGTATGAGTGTTTGGAAAGAGGATGAACGACTTTTTACAACAATTGTTGTCATTATTATTGTTATTATTATTATTAATGTTTTGGCAAAAAAATAACTAGTAATCATATTTGTAAAAAAATGAAAAACGTACTGACTTGACTTTGAGATTAAAATGTAGAATGAGTGGTGGTTGTTGTACATAAAGTACTAGATCACTTGTCTAGACTCCAGACACAAATTTTTGGATGACTGATTTTTACTCAATTCTCACACAATTATCCATAAAAAAACTTGTATGAATAAAGGGAAATACATGGGTTCGTGTAAGTTATTTAGGAGAAAAACGCTTGAGGAGATAACACTGAGAACTGAGTGAGAGATACAAGAACTAATATAAGATATTATATGCATCAACAACATACCTTCACAATAAGATACATCTCATCGTTGTACGTAACACAATCACACACCATGATAATAATGATAGTAATCTCGTGTGTGTGTGTGTGTCTTTCTGCTGTTGTGAGGAGAAATTGGTTTGTTAGAGAAAATATAGCAAGCAAAATATGAATTACTACTACTTCATAGTGGTGCTCGTGCTGGTGAGGATGCAATCCATTTCAGTCAGTCAAGAAATGAGATAAATGTCCTTGTGTAACCTTTCTTTTCAAAGGAGGATGATGATGATGATGGGCATGTGTTGTACTGGTACTGCTGGTTTTCTTCCATACATTACATGAGTTTTATGCAAGAATGCAGGTATTAAATGTGAATGACTTCATACATACATGGATACATGTAACACAAGTATATATGTTTGCTATTAGAAATTGTGTTTTTGCTTATCTGCAAGAAGAAGGCAAGTAGATTGTTATGAGCATGGTGATCAATAATAATAATAATAACGATTGTGAATTTTAAGGCACTCTAACG
Organism: Sinella curviseta; assembly: GCA_004115045.4. NCBI lineage: Eukaryota > Metazoa > Arthropoda > Collembola > Entomobryomorpha > Entomobryidae > Sinella > Sinella curviseta. Next base: position 19,985,780 of record CM023202.3, on the reverse strand, counting down.
AACTACGTCGAGACTTGATCTTCTCCTCTCACTTGAAAGAAAAAATGGTATCATTATATTACATAGTTTCATTTGTGCTTTCATAATAACAATCCAAAAAGAAATTTCTTCAGAATTCCATAACATCACGTGAACAACTAGGAAATATGCACCAAATCACCATCATACCGCGACTACCATCAATTTCACGATACCTGAATCTTTTTCGTTAGCAATTATCATGAAAATTGGTTTGTACACCCACAACAATTATTCACGGTAACTAGTCGGTCGGTCGGTTGGTCTAGACCACGGAGTCTTTGACTAGACAGGATATACGAACTCAAAGCACACTGCAGCAGTAGTAGTAGGAGCGGTATTATTATTAGTCCCGAATGCGGTAGAATGTGGCATGAAATGGATTTTTATCAGGATTGTTATAATCATCATCATGATTCCCTGTGCACATAAATTCGTTTGCCACTTCATGTATCCGTCTTATTTTCCTGCAAAATATGGTATACATACCGACATCACAACGGCGGTATAAAAATATATTATGCAGCATCGTGTTCTCGTTTAATTAAACTGCTTTCTATTTTTATCAGCAGCAGCAGCAGCAAAAATGTTATGAACATGAAAGAAAAAAGATAATCAAATTTAATAGAGCTATTCATAAATAAAGCAGAAGAAGAAACCTGAGTGTGTGTGTATCATCAAGTCGTGTGTGCTACTCTGTGTGTGGTGACGATAAACTACCATAAATGGTATCCCTCCTGACAGGCGGCGAGTAGTAGTATCATACGCAAGTACATATGAATGCACGTAGGTATATACATCTACTACCTACGTACCCAGGACATTGCTTACTTATCATCGGTTATTATCTTCCCAGAATGTAGTGAAGCACATCCGATTGACGATGTAAGGAAAAATGTTATGCGCATATAATACATACCAACATATCCACGGCACGGGATTTCTTCAGAATATACACAACTGAGGAGAGAACAAACAAGAAAATGTATTTTTACGTGGAGAAAAACCGGCAGGCAGTTGTTTGGCCATATCTCACTTTCCTCATTCTTTCCATCAATTCTGTAGTTCTCACAAAGAATCTATCATTTCCTATGAAATATCCGGTGAAAGCTCTGCTCGCACATAAAGAAAGAATGTGCCAGTTGTTGTGCATTGTACACAACAACGAGCAGTAAAAGAAAGTAGCATCGACTAAAGCTTCCACTGCTGCTGCTTCTGCTGCTATTATACATTAAACAAAAATATCCATCTATCTCTCTTTCGTTCTCCTGGGCTGCCTGCAGTGTTTTTTCATTCTCTATTTCGTGGAACGGTTAGAGAGAGAAAAGAAAATGGAAAAAATAAAGAAGAAAATCAGGACAAGACAACGATACCACTGCTCCAGAACAACAACACACGACCAACAAGGGAAATTCTATACAAATCTACCTTCCACCAGCATCATGCAACTACTACTCCTACTACCCGCACCACTGGCGCTTCTCTATACATTTTTTGTTGTGTTTTCGGTAAAATATGTCCATTAAGTACGTTATATTATTGCACGCAACAGCAACAGCGGTACACTTCCATTAATCGATCGTAGCATTCTAAGACACTAATTTTATTAGAGAATATTTTATTCGCTCATAGAAAATCATCACTTTTAGTACTAACTTATCATACGATATTTCATTGAAAAAAATATTTTGGATATATTGGTGGAGAACATGAATGGAAAACAAGTTTCTAATCAAGTCCCTAAAACGTAACGGTCGGTCAACGGTATACGCTATTGCAACAGCAGCTCAGCAATATAACTTTGTATTATTTTTCATGTTTCCCGTCTTCATTCCATATTGGATGTAGGTACATACTTGAGTAGTGTCTTTTGTGTATCATTATAACATTTTATTTTATAGACAAAATAGCCAACTGCTGCTGATACTGTTGTGTTTGGACACTATTAAAGAAGTAGCAGTGAAAGTGGCAGTAAACGTAGATGTTATCATATTGAACAGAAAAAGAGAACCAGCAATAGCAGGTTCCGATATGTTCTCATATGGATTGGATTGAATATTTGATATGAAATCGACTGCGATTAGAAGAGCCTTTCTCCTATTTATGGATTTTGTTTAATAATAAAATGTACATCTGCCTCTCTCTCTCTCTCCAATGTGTGTCCCTGTACACTTTACAGATATGACATAAAAGAAAGGACAGAATTTAATAATGTATAGATAGTGTAGTTCATAAAGATACAAGCGTCCGAAACCAAAAAATACACAATTTTTATAGTTTTGTTTCTTAAGCTTATTTATAATTTTACTCGCTTCCTTTTTCCATTGGCTTGACCAAAAGTCATACGTTTAAAATATCCAATGGTAAAGATGGAAAGCGAAGGAAAATATCATATGTATTTTTCTTCTTCTTCCCTTTTCTGAATTTGTATCATCCTATAAAACGGATGCTGCCTTTAGTCTTTTTGCTACTCGGTAAATACGAACCGTATATGCATGGACGAGTGAACTTTAGAATAAATATTAAAGGAAGCAGAAAAAAGGAGAAAAATACAAGAAGGAAATCGATCGGACATTTTTATGGAATGAATGTATTATAAGAAGAATGCTTACATACTCATACTCTATAAATGTTTCAGTTTGTAATTGAGTGAAAGGGCGACTATATCACAAACTGGAAGATATGGTTGGTCATACATAGTTTCATTTTTTGATATCAACCCCTTCTTTTCGATTTCCCATTTCCCTCGCTCTCTTTAAAAACTTAAGTGGAAAGCACTACAGAAAGTGAAGCAATAAGAGAGAAAAAAATTACTCGTCTTTCTTTCCTCTGCCTGCGATGCGACTTTTTTTCTTCAGAAGACGGTCATAGTCATGAATGTGAAAGCGGCGGACCATTATCTATTATACACCAGACGATGTGAATTTTTGGATAATATTCTCAGTACTATTTTAGTGGTTATCAGATAAACGCGAACGCGGCAAATAACATCACAGCGTGGTTGAGAGAGCTGCCGTTTCATAACTATTTTTCTACTGTTTCTGAAACAAGAATTTCATGCATATGTATCATAGCAATACATAGCGGACGAGTTGAAGATGCAGCAAGGTCTTTACATTCTGCCGTGAAATAAATATTTTTTTCTTCTCTGTGTATACACTTCTTTTCATAAAAATTCTCTTTTTTTGTTCACCATTCCAATATTTATATTTTCCTAGATGAAATTTTTCGTTTATGCCAGCGTTGTTTAGCAGAAACAAGATACAAAATATCTATCCATATTTCTATTTAAATGTGAAGGCAAGGGCTCTCAAAAGTCTATCCTTTCATAGGGAATAATATGAAAAATGCTGATACCATCTTTCTAGCTATATGAATAGGCGCGCATTCAAATGGCTAGTTTTCAAATGATGCATTTTTTTTCTTTCTTTCCTTTCTCCCAAGTATTCAGCTTCATACTTGCTCTGTTTACTTATGATATGACTTTGGGAGTAAAGACGAAGGAGAAAAGAGCTCCCTAAAAAACCTCAGGATAGTGTTTAGATTTCTTCTTACATTCGACAGTTTGCCGGGCGGTAAGGTAAAAACTTTCTACCAGTATTATCATTTTTACTACCTCACTGCTTGTTTTCCTCTCTATTCCTAGAAGAAACGAGAAAAAAAAGGTAAAACACAGAGCTGCTGTAAAGGTAATGGAAGTAGGAGTCGTATGATAGAAGGAAAATGCAGTAGATTGCTTGAATATCGTCGTCGTTGTAGATTCATGTTAAATGTCGTACAGCACGATTGCCTAGTTACACTTTTGGATTTTTATATCAAAGTACACTTTTTATAGGCATTCTCTCGCTCTATCCAATCCGCTTTGCATTTTTTCAGGTTTCCCAAACCAGTCACATTGCCGTTGCGTTGCTTGCAACAACTGTGTCTCTAATTCACAAAGGCATCACATCACAGAGCAACGGCAATAGTTATAGCAATAGTGGCCGATGTAGTATATATGGTTAATATGGTAATAGAAGATAGTGGTAATGGTGGTGGCCTTGCTTGCCTTGTAGAAAATGTGGGTCCACCCAAAACGATAAATCGATGAGCAACATTGCTACTACTACTACTACTACTGCTGCTACTGCTCCCACACAAAACCAAACCAGCAAGAACCGGAAAAGTGTGCTGCTGACGCTAACTATACTTACCTACTCACAGTTCATACTCCAAAACTACTATAAAGTATGCTGCATTTAATATTTACTACTTTTACAACTGCTAAAAGGGCATGTTTATATTATTTACCTTCTCGAAATATTTCATAAATGTCCTAGATGAAAAAAAGGAGAAAATGGCAACTGTTTTTAGCAAAGGTAAACGGTTCAAATCTGTTTCCCTTAATAGATTGCATATCAAGTACATTTAGAAGAAGCCATGAATGGATGAAATTTCGATAAGTGGTCGTCTTTGATGCTAAAATATTCCGAGATATAAATATGCTTTATCATGGTCCAATTTAAGCTGCGAGTAATATTTGAAATGCCATTTTATATTTCATATAAAGTATCAGTATTAATACTAATAATATGGATTAGCATGAGCAAAAGTCCATTCTAAATACACTGCATTATGCAGCAGGGATATATTTTTGGGTTTTGACAAATTCATGAAGCATGTATAATATATAGAAATCTATAATGCTGCTTCCTCTTAATGCGGGCAGTTCTTTGAGTATCCGGAAATTCGAATTTCGTAAATAGATGTATACGTAAGGGTTTACAATGCAGACTCATGACGATGCGAGATCCTCCTCACATACCATGCTTTTTATGACAGCACAATCTAGCAACTTATCTGACTATCCGTTATCACAATGACTTTTACTTTTACAGCGAAATAGTAATAAAATCCATTTGGATATTCATTCAGAAAATAGTAATAATAATAATCATATGGTGGTGGTGGTGGTGTGGTACAACCAACCTTCTCTTTTTCTCTATCTCTTCTCCTGATATAAATGATATTGATATTGATCATCAAAATCATTTTGCTTGATGTGTGGGGAACTAATATGCTGAGCTTTATCTTTTATATTATACTATTATGACGTACATATATACACACATCTCCACAAAGTTTGTTTATGGCTATGTGAGCATGCATACACTTTATATAAGTTTCAATTCCTATAAGCATTTTTCAAAATAAAAAAGAGGCACACTATATGGTTTGCACTCACCAATGTGGCATTGCTGGTGCTGAGTAAAAGAGCTTTTCATCCCCATCCACAGTGAGTTCTTTATGGTTATTACAGCTATTATTACATACATTTCAGTGATTTTCCCCAAAAACGACTTCACTATACCCTCGCCAATATATATAGATGGGAAACCATCTCATACCTTTCCTCTGCTTCTCATGATGACGACGATACGCTCGTACGATGATGATGCAGTTACTCTACAACTTGGAGCATTACCGGTGCTGCTACTGCTGCTACGATTTTCAATAAATCTGCTACCGCATAGCATCAACACCCCCTCTGTAAATAAATCTTGATAAGTCAGTCATTCTCTCGTGGAAAAAATGCCTTGGCATTATGCAAGGCATGTACCATCAGATAAACCATTATGTATTGTACTATGAACTTGACGGTCTAGATATATATATTGTAGCTAGTTATAATTTTTCTACTTCCAGTATACAACCGGCAAAGTAAAATATTATGTAGTTTAGAAGCAGAAAGGCTTCCGCCACTTGGATTTTTTTTCTTCTGTGGGCGGTGGTTAGTTTAGTGCCATTTGTTATTATGTTAATCATAATAAATGCACTTTGAAAAAATGAATAGTCTCTGAGTTGAACTAATTATTGCTTTCAGCTTTAACGCACAACCGGAATAGATATACATTGATAAAAACACGTACTTTTATCTATGCTTGAATATTCGTACTGTTGCAAGTCTCCATTTTATCACGTAAAGGAATGTAGCTTTAGGCTTTTGCTGACCACAAGTATTTTTTCCTAAACATTGTTTTAAAAATTCGCATGCTATTATCATCATTTCCAATGCTGCTAGTGCGTCGATCCTTCTGTACTTGCTACAAAATGAATTTTTTTATTGGATGGTTGCATATAATATATTTGCATATAATGTGGAGGTGGTGTATGATGATGATGCTTGATGTTTTTTGTAGGTGCGCATTCATCTACATGGCAAGTTTTATTACGGAAGCTACAGTGGATGATGACGATGATGATAGAAGCAAGCTTAACTTTGCTGACTGATTCCGAGCTGATAAAAGTACACTGTACCCGATTGTAAATGCATGCCTACCTACGTACCCAGGAAAACACACGAGGCGGCAATAATAATGCGTGATCTGCTAAAATACCTTTATAGGTTCAAGCTGAACATTTTTTACTGCTGCTAGAATTACCAGTAAAACTATTGTACCAGATGGGGAAATGGTAGTAGTAGTAATGCAGATAATAATAATAATAACAACCGAGTAGCCAAGTATTTTGTATTTTTTATCGAATTGACTAACTGGATGAGTGTGTAGCTGTGTACGGAAGAATGAACGGTGGCTGAAGAAGGGAAAGGGAATTGAGATAAAAATCCTGGTTTCCTCCCATAACCCCCTCATTTCTGCACCTTCATCAGGATGTTTCAGATAAGAGACTGACTGGAACTACGCCATCAAACTAGGTGTGCATGCATTCATGTTCGCGTTCTTGAGTCTCTGCATTTTTGTACACACAACAAAATCGGAAACTATGTAGAAGCAGCACTAATACGCAACCTTTTCAGTTCACTTCCTTTTCTATTTTTTCCCCGTATTTTTCCAAAAAGAAACTTTTCCGTTCCAAGCGCTGCTGGAGTAAGTAGACTGGTATGGCATGGCATGACGTGGCGTTTGTGTAAATATGTCGTGGATACGTTTTGTACTTGGGTAAGAAAGTAAGTTTAGGTACATGCGAGCAGTACACTCACTTACACAACTGAACAATATTTATGGATTGGATGATCGAAAAAGTACTCGAGTCGAACGAAAGTGCCATTTTTGTGGGTAGCTTTCGTATTCTATCGTAGCATAATACTATGGGCAAAAGGAAAGCCAAAAAATGTCGTTTCATTCCATTGTCGTCTTATCGGTTCAGACAAGAACAAAGTTAAAACAGTATATGTAAGTAGTAGTAACAGCAAAATAGTAAAACGTAGCATTTTAGTTGAAAGTTGCTCTTTGTAAATAAAGGATATAAATGTCGGCGTGAAAATACAACGTCGATTGCATGGAAGATGATTATGTTAATTATGTACTATCAACTATACTTCCTTCAATCAACTCGTATGGTGTGAAATTATGGTGACAAACTGATTGACAATGAGTGTAATGAATGACCTGACTGCATTGCACTTCACCATATGCTTGTCAAATGCCTTGACACTTACACTTGAAATGGAAAGATGCGTAGTTATCCAAGAGGGAAAACGTGACGCTTCCTATTTGTTCTGACACCACCAACGAAACACGCAAATTTGGAGGTCCAGAAAAACCGCTAGTAGTCTTACTAATTTGTGCAAATAACGAAAGCCATGTCAAACAGGAGAAAGTGAAAATAGCAAAAAAATGTTTTGTTTATGGTTTTGCCAAACCAATTCTCGGGCGCAGACATTATAGCAACTCAATTTAATATTTTGAATCAAATGAGAATGTTCAATGTCTGATATTCCTCACCTTTATAAAAACATTTTTGAAACTTATGATGACAGATTCGGAACTAATTAAAAATTTACAACTACCTATACGCTATACTTCAATCAACGAAAAAAACAAACGTTGAAAATGAGGTGCCATTTGTCCCAATTGAAAGCTACTACGGTATAAAAGTTTGAAGAACCTATGCATGTCAGATAAAAAAAGTCCAACCCCAACCCGACCAATTTTTTACACTCGTCTTGTCAATGCATGTGTATAAGTACTTGGGCTGCGGCGATGGCAATATAATACTATATGTATATTATAACACGATGTGTGAGGAATAAAAAAATAATCCTGTGAAATAGAGAAGGGTGAATTGGTAAAAAGTAAGTGAAGTGGATAGATGATGGCTATCATTTTTGGTTGATCACCACGATATTTAGGTTTTGAAACGGACTACCTCTACCTACCTATGTGTACAACCCTGACTGTTATTACTGCTGCGCTACAACGAGGACGCCGTTGATGATGATGACATTGAGTGAGTGTTGTATTGTATGTGAGAGCTCAATATATATAAAAAATGTAATAATAATTTTCCAAAAGGAAGGCAATAAAGATAGGGAAAAAGCATTTCAAATCATGTAGTAGCTGCTTTAGTGGCACTTGAGCATTCATTATGCAAGGAGAATAACTAGTCATATTACGCATAAAACGCATATCAACTGGTTAAATCTTTTGTATTATCAAAGTAATAATAATAATAAATGTTCGACTGTGTGTAAGTGCATATGAGTACGTATTTTTATGTGGGTTTGTAGTAACGAAAAGGGAAAGAGAAAAGTAGTAACATTATGCTTATATTTTCCATCTGTCCATCCAGGAGTCACAATAAAATACACATTGTATAAAAATCCACGGCAAAGGTAGATTATTATGGCGAGAAAGAGCACAAGTTCGAAATACCTTTCCGCTATCTGAACAAATACTTTTATGCAGCAGCGCTCTAACCAGAAATATTATGCACATATACAAACACTACGGACACATATAAGCACAATCCGTCCATCTACTATGTGCTTGCTATGTACTTTGTAGATAAAAAATAACAGAGTGTAGGAATGAAAAGGAACAAGTTCCTGTTTCTCTTATATACGAATGTAGTGCCACCATCCGAGCAGCACCGTACCCCATAGCAAGTAAGAGTGAGTGAGAGGCGATAATGTGATATGCTGAAAAGTTATGTGTGGTCGGCTTGGCATGATAACAAGAACTTTGGGTTACTTTTTACTTAGTAGACTTGACTGGAGACTGTGGAGACCAAAAGGAGTCCAGAAAGTTGCATGATGTAATAATAATAAAGAATGAAAGAAGCAATCATACCTTGGCATATCTACATATGACCAATATAAAAAGTCTCCCAAATAACGAATGTATATAATGTATTATAAGCAGTAAATGCGTACAATAAAAAGAAATAAAAAGGTTTCTTTGTATTCTCTCAGTCCCACTATAACTGGAAGAAATATATTTTGAGAGCATCTTCACGTTGTGTCGTCCACAAAATTGTATTGCCATCACATGTAACAATGGGAAATGCATTTCTATACGTGAATAGTAGATAATTGTCTTGCATGTTTGATTTTTCAATTAGTGGTTTAAATTTTCACTTCAAGTCGTCTTATAAGTGAAAATAGACGACAATTCATAAAAGTACGCAAATACCTCCTATTCCCCTAGAGAGGCTTAAGGTTCTCATGATGCTGGTCATTATTGTCATTTTCAACAATTATAAATTAGGCAGATAACTTGTATACTACCACAGGAAGGTTTTTGCTTATTCATTTGTAACATAAACAATCGAATTCGACGTGAGCAATCACACTACGATTTTTTTAAAGTGCATGATTATTTTACAGATTACGAGTCAACGATATATTAAACAGAAGATATGACAAGGCTCAAAATGTATGCAAGATTTTATCGCAACCTACTGCGCCTATTCCAACAACCTCATCATAATAACGATTAAGTGTACCAGGGTGTAAACGATTTTCTAACTTCATGAATATATAAACAGCCAAAAAATGTAAGATTTTTAAGAAGCCTGCATATTATATATGCATATCAAGTGTGATAAAATGGCGTTATGCGACCACGGAACAGAAGGAAACAGAGCAAAAGATTATATGCATGTATATACGGGAGAAAACACATCATACCCCAAAAAAAGTTAGACGGGTGACGGGGAAAATTTTATGGATGGCAGACGAATAAAAAGGAAAAGGACAAAAACCAAGTAAAGTGCGTAAATCGAACCGTCAGTTTTTATTATTGTTGTATAAAGAATTCACTAAAGAAGGAAAGGAGGAAAGAAACTTGCATGATAAGTGAACTAAGCACAAACACTATACTACCACACACAGCAGTACCAATATAGAAGAACTGAGAAAATGAATATGTAATAAACTTCTATACACTGCTTACTAGACGCAGCTGAAATTCTTATCATGCAAAATATTGTGAAAATGCTCCTGTCATTTGCTTTAGAACTACATACCGAATGCCAAATACAAATCATAATTTTCCCCAGCGCAGCGTGACTTCCGAGTGGTCAATCGCAATGGCTTTAGTGGACATTGTCGAGTCCGAAGACATAATAGACACACAGACGAACACGGTTTGAAGTCAATTCGTTGATTGTAGCTACATAATAAGTAATTCTGAAGGAAAAAGAGATGACGACTGACTGTGTACATAGTAAAAATGTGACTTTATGTTAGTATATCTTGCCATCTTACATATGACCAGAGGAGCATGGTAAAAAGGGAGAAAACCCCAAGAATATACAGACGACATTGCATAAATAAAACATATAAACAAGTTACATATTTTTAAGGCATTATCTGCGATAAAGCATAACGGGAGGGAAAATATGAGTGGAAGTGGTGCGGTGTAGTAAATGCAAAAGAGTTGTAGTAGTACAAGAGGCAGAAGAAACAGTGGTATGTACGCATGCATAATAATAAGAAAGGAGAGAGGAGAAAAAAAATTACATTCCCTCGTAATAAACTCTAACCATTTAACTTCTGTTGTAAATAAAAGTGGAGGGGAAAACTTGAACGCTAGCCAGAGACCAGAGGAGACTGCTACCACCACCAATACTGAGCCACATCAGTAGAAGTTATGTTACTACTGCGCTGTTTAGTGACGTAGTGGTTATAAGGGAAAAAGTCAAGGCATTTTTGGGTGTTTAGACAATGTCCACAATCCAATATAGACACGGCAAAAGAAAATGGGCCCATAAGAAAATGAGAAAAGGGCATTTCTGGGGAAATAGAGAGAAAAAAGATTTGGCGAAACTTGGCTGTTTGAGTTTGTGTCTGAAAACAGAAGACACCATCTCACCCCGATAAACTTTTTTTCCAGATAATGGAAATTGTATATGTATATCTTCAGAATTAACGTTGAGAGTTTTCAAAGTTCAATGAAAGGAAAAAGTGGAGAATCAAAAGAAAAACAGTTTTATTTTAGGCTTCGTATTTGTTTTCTAATATGGCATGCATAAATAATATTATTTATGGAAACAAACAAATCGAGTATCACTTTCTTTCTTCGGCGCTGGCTTGGTTAGATTCAAAATGTATTTTCTTACATATCTAGATATGTGGTTAATTTTGAAGTGTATGAATGAACGAAAGGTGGTTGTATAGTCATGTGGGATTATGATTCGATGCAGATACATCTACAAAAATTATTAATTCAATTCCACTACTAAATCACCGATTGTTGCTGTAAAGCATAATTTATGATTTTTATGTCAAAGGGTGATTACCTGTAAGGTTAAAAGCTAGGAGATATATGATTAAAATAACTAGAAAACGATTAAAACAAAGTTTGGAACCTTTGTATGATTGATTGAGCAGCATTTCGTCATGTGTAAGCAAAAATATATTTGGCACCTTCACACATTTGACATCAGCATCACAACTACACACGCCACAACGTTTTTTTTGCAAACGGACTTTTACATTTTTATGAGCTAATGAATCTTTCGAATTTTATTTTCGACAGAGCTTGCACTAGCAATAATGGCAGTCTGCTTCAACTGTGGTGTAGTGAAAACTAAATCTTGTCATTGGTCATAAATTATTTACAGAGATTGCGTAGCTAATGGTTCAAATGTATTAAACGGGTGGTAATATTTTCCATGACTGTGATTGAGCCTCTTACTATGGCGAAGAGATGGGTATTCAATTCATTCATGCATATACAATACATATCTACCTAAGTACATGATGCAAAATACGCAGAAACGCCAATTTCGGCAGGAATTTATTCTGGTGTCCTATCTGAACATCTTGTCTTTGTAATGACTTCTATAAAAACAATGTCATGTACTTTCAGTATGTAATATCCATTCAGCTTGCCATTGTACTTTACTGTGAGATTCATTGCAAACATTATACAGGGAAAATTTATTGAATTCAGGCAGGTGTTTAAAAAAATAATATTATGCTAAAGATTATGCATACACCATTAAATCATGCTGACAATCACGATAAAAAGTACGAGTTACCTTTGTTGTTAAATGTCACAGAGAAATTTGTTTTAGAGACATTAATTACGGTACGTAGTGAAGTAGATAGGCGTACATTGGATAACTGATCAATCGACGTGGCTCATTTTGCAAGAAACAAGAAACTTTGGTGGACTTACCTGAAATTTAAGAAAAAAAACACAAAATGATTATTATCATTAATGACTTCACACCATCTTAAATCACTATCGTATAATCACGTAATTTAGTTTCTTCTTCATGTCATGAATAATGGATATACATTTACTACATATGAATAATGAAACTTTGTACGGTAGTCTCCCTCGCGTTTAAATGTACATTTATTTATAAGCTATGTGCATACAAACTTGACATTCGTAAACCCTTCATAATTTTCAAGCAGGCAGACATCAAAGGTTGAGTTTGAGGATATAACTTATAGAGTAACAATTTCTCTGATTTTGGGCAGGAAAAAGTTTCAAAGTTAAATCACAGCGGGTCGGTAGCAAAAATTACCACTTTAACTCCGCCAAGGTTGAGATTAGCGCCTAACATGCTACGTTTATAGGCATTTACATTCTATGCAAGGAAACATTATATATATCCTATTTCCGTCATTAGTTGCTTTATACAAACAAAGTTTTTTGTACACCCCATGTAGAATGTAGAATAGGTAGCCAAAGGATTGACGATGACGTAGCTAGATATAACAATAATCAACGATGCATGAGCTAATGGTTTAATGTCGAGTCTGTCTGTAAAACAGAAGAAATCAAGGACATAGTTTTGAAAGTAAAAACAACTTGTGGACGTTGCTCAACAATCGTTGTGCATTTATTTTTATTCGCACAATATTATATAGTTATCCCACAATCCACATCCAGTCATCATCATCTTCATCATTAGCTTGAAATTGTGTGAGGAATGCATAATCAGCTAATTTCACTCGTGACTCTTGTAATGCTGCTGTGTGCCATGTGTGTCTTCTTGCTGCTGATGATGGAGTAGGATGCAGGATTTTTACAATTAAAAAGGTGTGAAATCCATTCCTGTTTTTCCAATTAAAAGTTGCATGTGTGCTTGATGCATGATACAGAGGATTTCCTTTTCATCGCATTGTATAACAATACCCATGCAGGTACGTAAAAATATTGTGCTGGGCAAGTAGAAGATTGTGATAAATTCCAAGAGGAGTAGAACAAGAAGATTCATCTTAACACGACAAATCAACGGAACCAGTCTGTATGATTTCCTTCCATATAACATGGCCACTTTTTTATCATCATAATTATTCATTTTTACAACAGTTCAGTAGTACCTTTTACATTCCTTTTTAGATCACTCACACACATCCCACCATGCACAACACGCGTTTAAATTTTGTGGCGAGTGCGATTATTTGTACATTTTGCAAAAGTAAACTTGCAGATTGTCTAAGGGTCTATTGGGTTTACCAACTGACGGAGGATTGATGATGGTCAGACCTAAAGCCCTCAATTAGTATGAAGGTACTTTTGGATCAAGTCAAAGGTAAAATGGTATATACCACTCACGATATATCAGTTCGTGTCCAGGTGAATGAAAATGGCATTTGCGCTCTTCGTACCTTTACTGCACATCTGTTACTGTGTTCAGGTTTATTAAATATGCAAACTCATTCTTATTGAATAATAATCCTATCATCATCGGCATCATTACAAGTACTGTCACTGTTTTATTCTCTTGCTTCTTTACTTACAATTTGAAAAAATGTAACCTTTTTCTCTTCTTCAAAAGGTCGATGATTACTGACTTTTTGTCAGGCAAGCGACAGGCAGACCATCAAAAATCATTTTATCATTGACTCGTTTCTTTCTCGATCCTCGAGTTCATATTTTACATCAGTACATATTAGCGTGTATATTTGTCGGTCGCTATATATTTTTACTTACAATATGTTTTATATGTATAGTCTAATTTTATGTGGCGTGCACGAATCCAACCTATTCAGATTTGCGGTCTGATGATCATCATCAGCATTAGGATCAGTTCGTCAGAGGATACTATCATTGCATCATCGTGATTATCAGTTATGTATTTTCATTAGCCTCATCAAACCAAAAATGACAAGTTTGGTCGTACAGGATATTATAGAGAGATGAAATTTCATTCTTTCATATTCTGTGCGAGCATATATATGCATGCATAGGTTGTGTAATATTTTTATTACGTGTGCACGTCCATTTGCAGTTTGCGTTATTAGATGAGCTCAAGTAAAAAGAGAAAAGAAAGAGGAGGCAACCATTAGACCGAAAATGGCATTTTTAATGAATATAATTATTTCATGGAACTACTCTTTCAATCAGCGGACATTACTAAAAACGAGAAAACCAAAGGGAGTAACTTTTTTATACATTTTTAACTCTCCTTGTTTTGCTACTACGCTGGCATAATAAATGGGATGTTAGGAGGATCTACAGTAGAAGCGTAGTAAAACAGACATGCATAATGTTGCATTATGTAGCAGTGCCAACATGCTGGAACCACCTACCAATTCTGCAATTTCAGCTCAGTGTACTACTACTGCTATTGTTGTATTTTTTGTCTGCAAAATGAAAAAAAAGTTTGCATAAAAGCATTGATGTAGGTTTGCAACTACACAACACAACCTTTTCTATAATAACAACAAAACATGCAAAGCAAACAAGATGTGTACGCGATACATGCGTGCGAAAAAATATTCCATTCAAGCTAAAAAAATGTGATGTGCAGAAAATTTAAATGAAAACTTCGACTAGGAAAAGGTCTCATCGGTTGAATCATTAATTTCGTCTGTTCCCTACTTACTCTATATGTTTATTCTGTTCTGTCTTTCTCTTTTCTCATTTAACCATTCCACTCGTAATTTACTTTTTTTTTGGTTCAGAGAGACAGACGTGCATAACTATTACCTAGCTCGAAAATGCATAATATTGCGTTGTTTTACAATTCTTTTGTCTGTGTGCGCAATGTATGTGAGTAGGTATGCATGTTTTCCTTTTTGTTAATTTTTTTTGACTACGACCGTGATGATGAGAACAGTTCCATTGTTTTTTTAAAACCAAGTAGGCTTGCGTGGTAGACGAGAAAGGATAGATGGAACGAAGAGAGGAAAGCTTAATAAACTTGGGATTTGGTCGCATGTTAATATTTTAAAGCTTGTGTGTACACGCTCTTGTCTCTCTGCCTCACTCTTGGTCTCTTTTCTGCCGCTGCTGACTTTTCAGCTTTGACCTGTGAAGTGAAAACAATAAAGGACAAAGTGCAATATATTATTATTGTTTGTCTCTGCTCCTCCTTGTTTGTCAGCGAGGGAGAGAGAGAAACTCGAATTCATTTTCGTGCGCTCACACAGACACTACATGCTCATTTTTTTGCAGCGTTGTTGATTTTGTGATGTCTTTTCTCGTCTTGTTTGTTCTTTAGGAGGAGAAGATAAAGCAGAGTGTCTTCACTCGTCTCGTGTATATTTTTTAGGAGTTAAGTGCACTGCTCTCTGCAACCTCTGGTCTGTTTTCCTACGTTCTATTAGTATGACGCATTATTACTATTTTTCTTCTTCTTTTAGTACGAATTATTGTTATTGGGGTCGATGCCGTCGTCGTAGTGGCTAGGACTCTCGGACAATTATTTTTGCCCATGGTATCTTTATAACGGAACGAAATGTTATACACTAGTAAATGTTCGTAAAGTAGTTTATTGAGTACGTGTTCGCAAACAAGAACAAAAGCAAAACAAAATCCTGACAGACCCTTCATTATAATGAAAATGACAGTAAACGTAGTAGTATTCAAGATTATATAACTTAAAGAAGGGAGTAAAAATATTATGACCATGGCCAATCATGTCATCAAATCCATACAGAGGTTTCCTTTGTCGTCGTGCAGAGTTAGTAAGCGTCCAGTTATTTCTAAGAAGATGAGGTTTTAGTAGAGAGAGAATAAGACGAAGCATTGAAGCAGTTTGAATGTTAACCAACACTTTATTTTTTTGTTTTTCCTTTGCAATGAAGCTTGAAGTCATTGGTTTTAACAAGAAAGATTGGCAAGGTACGAGTCCATAAATAAAGTAAAAGTCAAGATGAGGAAAAGAAACAAGATTCATTTCAATCTTGCTCTTGTCTGTGCAAGACGTTCAGTCGAGTTTTGAGTCCCGGATATGTTTATGATAATGAGCTGTTTACAATACCATTTGTAAATGTAAACAGAGTGGATTTACAACTACATCAACATCTTCGTTTTGTAAAGGATTTAAAAAGTTCCGCAAACATCATTATTATTAGTATTCATAGTGTTATCCATCAACCAATGATGGTAGTGATTTTAGGTCAAAATGCACTTTGTAAAAAATGTGTCCAGAAAAGACGTGAAATTAAGACGTTTGACTTATTTGCCCAAATGTTTAATCGTTGTAAGGAAGTACAATTGCATTTGAAGTCGTACCAAACTAATCTGCGTACTCGAGAGAAAAATGGAAAAATGATTATAATTTAGCAGAATGTTTTTTTTTTTGCCTTTCTATAATCGCAGTAATGGCAGTGTGGAGAAAAACATTTGAATGCATGCATAATATCAAGTTACGTTCACAAAAAACAGTAAAAACAGAAACAAACACTCACTCAGAATCTCTATCAACCACCATCACCATCCATCAAAAATCATGATGGCCTTAATGTAAATTGCTAAATCCATTAAGCGAAAAACAGTAAGTTGTAAATATTTCAAAGTTTTGCTAAAAGGGAATAAAAAGAGGATACAGCAATCATGGTAATCTGTGACTGAGCGTTTCTGTTTCTTTCTTTTGCTCCTTTTTTTGTGACGACGGAAGTGAATACACAAGTTGTGTGCTAAACTTCACGCTAGTCGCCCTTTCTGTTCTTTACTAACTCGTTTTTCCCATTCTCACGCCAATGCTAATGCTTCATTTCATGTTCAGTTCCATGATGAATTTTGATAGAAAACATAAGCAAAGGAGAAAAAAATCCATCAGTCTAGTCAACTGAACGAAACCACTGTACTATACCAACTTGAGAACGAGCTTGACACAAGTCATGAAGGCAAAATTAAATTTATATTTATAGCGTTTATAAACGTTTTTTGTTGCTCCGATGAGGAAAAGGAAAATAGAAGCCATCAAGGCAAATATAGATTACTGCATATAAAATATAAACGAGTGGAGTCAAATATACATTTTTTATTATTTGCCGGCATGATGGCTGTAGCTGTGCGTGGTAGAGGATTTACTTTGGTTTTTTATTCGTGTAAGTGCTGGTGGTGGTGAGTAGTAGTTTTCAAGTTGACCTCACATTTTTTTCGTTCACTTTTATGAGATATCAACACCATCGTCATTAAACCAGTAATCCATAATTATTTTAGTTCAAAGCTGTTACCTCTATCTGCTATCATGTAAAATGGGCCACAAAACGAAGAGAGAAAATCCTGTAGGCAAATTTGTAGTAGGAGTAACAGAACAGTAGCAGTGGTTCATACATTAATATGGATAACCTTTCAGACATCGATGTCTCAGCAAAAAATTTGTTCTCGTGTGGATTTAAGAACCAGGACATCAAAACATTTTCATCTTTACAGATTGAGTAAAGATTCAGATTCAACATAACATATTATATGTAATCATTAATCGAGGCAATTAACGACAGAAACTTTTTAAATTTCCATGTACAAACATGAAGAGTTTTTTAAAAAATGTGATACATTTTAAAAGTACAATGTAAAATATTCTTAGAAAAGCATCACGATACCCATGAAGAACAACATTATAACTATGTATATGACAAGTTTATAGTGAAACAGCACTTTTTCACTCTCGTCAGTACTAAAAAAGCATCAGCATATGCATATTTTCCACTACCAAAAAGATGTAAAAAACATTGCCAGGAGATGAGGAAGATGTGTGTTTGGGTAATAAGAAAAAGTATATCTTTTGATAATATTTTTGACTCAACAGCCATTAGCATCTCCATTACCATTAACCATAAACATTAAAAGCATGAGTCCATAATATAATGCCTTTTGGTAGAGATTTTTTTAATACAATGGTGTGCTCTTTTTTAGCATGAGATATGACGGTGTGTGTTCTAAATAAATGTTGCATGTTCCCTGCTTTTTATTTTTTAGTTAACTCCTTGTCCACGTACTCCTCCTACGGAAAGTGTTTTTAAAAACATTCTGCATTTTATTTCAAATTTTATGGAGTAACAAAATAAAGAGAAAAGTTGGTGAAATTGCAAAGAATGGCATGGCTCGCCATGATCATGGAACACAGAAAACGTAAATGTTTCTTTTTAGCTATATAGTAATGCAGTTTGGCTTTTGTTTTTGTGGGACATGCTACTCTACTTCTTTGTGTGTGTGATGTTGGATGATGGAACATGAAAAATAGAATGAATATCTAGTTCACAAAGATGACTCGTACATGGGCTGTGGCTCCGATATAAATATGTATAAATAAGTTCTGCAGATGTAATAGTAGTAGCAGACCAAGAGAACACGAAGCATGAGAGCCAACTAAAAGTTGGGGAATATACAGGCGAACATGAGCGGAATGAGTTCAGAACAGAGTAAAACAGAAGAGAGGACAAAAGCGGAAAACATAAGGAAATGATATGCTTTTGTTTCATTTGTACTCTTTTGCTTGGGTCTATAATGTCAAAGCCAAACTGGCTAATAAATTATTCCCAAGTCACAAGTTTGCTTGTTTAAAGCTGATAAATAACTGAAAAACTATGTTGAACGAGTAGACGTCGTGTGTGTGTAGTGAGTCGGTTTTCACTATTATCGCTTTTTTGTTCTGTGTATAATGCTGGAGGAAAGGATACTTTCCGCATATATAGATATACTTGCAAATACGTTGCGGACCTTTGCTCATATTGGACGGAAAATACACAACATGCAGCTCACCATTGTAAAGTAATTTCATGAGAATAGTTTAGCAGATAGTTGGTAAATATAATACGACATGTCCTTGTTAAAATCGTAGACAATGATAAAAAGTATGTTAATTCTATCTTACACCAAACTACTTAAACCGCTCATCGGCTACAACTCGTCTTAACTGACCTTCCAAATTTTATTTCAATAAAGTTTCTGAATTTAAGGTAACTTGTACACCGAAGAACAAGTCTTTTTATTCAGGTAGTTATTAACCCGTTAATTTTAGACAAGTATAGCTTGCTTTGATTGATTGATTTTTCAATTCTGGCATGTGCTTCACAGCACATAAAACAGCATTGTTTTAGTTTTACACGACGAATGCCAGATTCAGATTAATGATTAATCTGGATCACACTCGACACCAACTCTTCAGTCCATGAAAACATGAAGCGATCTCGTTTCGTGTTTAGATTCCAAATTCTTCTTGAAACTGCGTAAATGTGATTGTACTAATGTAGAATTCGCATTGTTTCTCATTTTGTGACGAACACAAGGAAAACAGAAATTACTACACTGCTGCATGCTCGCACAACACATATCTACTTTTCATCTCGCTTTAGTGCTTTCCTAAGATAGCCATCTTTTCACTTAGCTGTGTAGAGCTTACTCATCGTTGCATTATCGTTATCTTCAAACGCCCGCCTAGTTTCAAAGTCATTGTAATTCCAACGCTGTTGAAAGAAGTGACTGAGCTAGAAAAGCGACTTTATGGAGGAGAGCTCGCAAGTTGCGTTGCGTGAATCGCAATCGCATACTTTCTTGCTTGTTAACAGCGTAGTAATGCATCCGAAGGAATTTTTTCGGGGAACTGTAAATGAGTGTTGGAGTATTTTGTTGATCCATTCCTGTCAACTCTCTTCTCGAAGAGAAGCAAGACGACAAGAAAGAAATGGGATTTTTTCCATCTCTCTCTCTTTAAAGTTCAAATTAGACATGACTTTCATTATCACAGTATATTCTCCCTATAAGATAGGTAGAAATGAAATTGCTAAACGAAACACTGAATGCGTGTAGTATATAATAGTACTATATGGTGTGTAAGTAATAAAGACAAAACAAGTGAAATAAGAGACATGGCGTAAATTGTATAACAACACATCGTCACACTCTATGCAATTGAGCAGGCATTTCGGAGTACGTGTTTCGTTTCCTGATGCAATTATGACGGTAAAATGCTTTTGGTGATGATGAGATGATGATGATCAGGCTGATAAACTTGCATGTAGGAAGAACGACGTAACACATTCACTATCCATTCATGCCTGTAAGAGTGTGTTGTAAAACTTTTCTTAAGTAGCAAACGCTTTATTGCCTAATGAGCTCAATGAGTGGAAAAATTGTTGACTTTTCTTCTTGGAGGTTTCAACTTGTGTGTCATCATACCATCTTAATTCCTCCTTGTCTTCATATTATTATGCAAACTCTAGGCAGATTACTTCTGCTTACAATATTGCATCTCTTCATTTTTAGTGTTATTTTCATTAAAACAGGAATCTAGTAGAAACATAAATACTATTGAACAGAGAGAAAATCGTATGCATTTTTAAAAAAACATGTACCTTTTTTAATGAAATTATCCCACGTGAGAAAGCGCTGTAATATTCATGAGCACTATACTATGCACATACTTTTGCACGTAGATGCTATTTCAATACTCAAAATTCTTGGAACTGTCGTACAATAGGAATTCAGTGAAATATGGTGTCTAAATGACAAAAAAATCTCCTTCAATAGGCCATGCAAACAAAGTAAATCAGGTACAAAATGTAGTATACACATTCCATGAAGGAATTTACCAGTTTACATTATTTTGTTGTGCAGCCTTTTGAACATGAAACGAAATGACTCTTCTAATTCTAATAATAAGCTACATAATGCATTTGAGCCCTAATAACAATATCGTTTTGCTATTGCAGTCGATCATAAAAACCGTGAGTACACAACAGACACAGAGGCAGACAACAGACAGAAATAGGAGAAGTAATGCAATTACTGCACGTATTCCTTATCCATATGCATGTAGCTGGAAATGTGGTGAGTAAACATCGTAAAATTATTTAACAGACAGAACAGATAAATGGCAATAAAATAATTTTATCGGTCATGACAAATTCAAGAAAAAGTGACGAGGATTATGATTAGACATAGTCAACAGTAGTGAATGAGTATTCATCTGAATTTTTTTTCTCTTGGATGTGATCCGTAGATTGGTGGCAGACGATTCTGAACTTTTACATTCCATTCCGTGCGATGCGATTAGCGTTCTCCGTCAGTGCCAGAGAGTCTGTTATGTATAGTATTTAGTATTCACGTTCATTGACACATTATGGAACAAGATTTTTATGGTTTTTGTTTAGACGACTTTAATACATTGCTCAGCGGGAAACGTGTGTTCGTATTAATTGTCTGAGATTCGCCTTCTGGCGATCGAGGAGAAAGGACGATGTGTGTATATGTACAATATTTTGTAATTTTGAGGACATGAGTACTATGTACCTAAACTTAAGACATAAAATAATAAAATTATGAACCTACTACTGCGAGTGAACAGAAAGTTGTGAGAGGCGAACTGAAATTAAAGTTATAATATTTTAATGTTGTCTACATGCCAATGCTTATGCATTAAAAACCAGTGTGTTTTGTTGCTTGTTTATAGCGCTAGCTTATAGCTGTTGTTGTTGTTGTTGTCTGCTATCCTTTAGCTTTCGCTACTCCTCTGGCACAGTAAGGAATATATAAGAAGGGAAGTTATGTTGACTGCCAACAACCGGACTGAATAATAAATGAAATCTCATAAAAGTCGAAAGCATTATTGAAAGGACCACGAAGTAGTGGGCAGGCAAACAAAAACGGTATAAGGAACGACAACACAACAAAGACATCGACAATAACAGTGAGTGCAACTCGACGAACGAATAAAACGAGTAAAGTTTAGCCAACTAAAGGTAAACTAACTTTTACCACAGAATCTCGGAAACAGTCAGTACTACTGCTACCACAACGCCGTGTTGTATTCCATATTATTATCCTTACGGCTACCAGTCCAAATAGTGTAAAAACATAGCGTAATGCAACAACAACAACAAGCACATTTTATATCCTATTGTCAACTTCGTTAAAAAAACAGTGAGATTACATAAAAGCTGTTGGATTGTATTCTCCATGGCATAAGGGGAAAGAAAGGGAAAATATGCAAATGTATTTAAGAGCCCAAAAGTTAAAACGGAAAGCCACAGAACATATGACACAAAAAACTAATGTATCATCATATCAGCATACATATTTGTCATCGTATTTTCACAAAATTTATTATTAAATATTACATATATGAGAGAACATATATGTTGTTATAATCGAAGCCACCCCAGCCCCAAGCTGCGCTTGGGGCTGCGGTGGCTTCTCTGTAACAATTTTCTTGGGGCTGCGGTGGCTTCTCTATAACATTTTTGTAGATTTCTCAGTTTCGACGAAACTCGCAAAACACTAATTCCTTTTGCTATTTTTTTGCATACATAGTTTATCGATGGTTGTAAAATGTATGCATTTATTACATATGCAATTGCATTTTATAAGAGGAAGAGGTTTTATAACCTTGGAAAAATATTTCTGTACAAACAAGTCATTCTTCTTCAAATTAGTTGAGAATGATTTTAGTATTTTTTCAAATTTGATATGATTATTTCTCATATATAAAAAGAACAAGCAATACAACCCACACAGATCAGAATCATCAGATTGATATTGTAACTCATTTTGACAGATTTTTCCACCATGTTTTTCCACAAACTTAATTACGTGACCACCATACTGAGAAAAGTCTAACCCAAGACTATCAAAAAAATCAATGGAATGTATGCCTTTCTCCTTGTACATTGCAAACCAATGAGTACCAGGTTTTGTAGAAATGTCAGAATTTACAATGACGCAAAAACCGTCTTCGACTATTTTACTTAATTGATCTAATGCACAAACAAAAGGATGAGTATTTCTAGCAAATGAATTTAAATAATTTCTTAATTCAAATGTATTCATTATGATACAGTAACTTGTCGATATTTATCAATTGAAATGATTCCTAAAGACTCTGAATATACTAGACACGTAACTGCCTCCGAGAGAGGTGATGCAAATCGTAACTCAACACGCACAGAACCACTATTTTCCAAAACCATTGATGATTCTGAAGACTGTAGTTGATTAATGTCATATGAAAATATCACAAATCCATTTTTGAATTCATTCCTATCGAAAATGATTCCATCCGTTTCGCTGTTGTCACCAAGGCTCTTCAATAACAAGTAGTAAGGAAGCAAGTACTGCTCTGAACTAAAATCCAAATTCAACCCTCTCATAGGTATTGGAATATTGTTAACTGACAATGCAATATGACTCAAATTAAAATGCTGGAAAACGAAAGGATTGAGTCTATAGTCTCCATTAAAAGCTGCGTTTTTTACCATGGCGATAACTATTCGCGATGGTACTGTACCTAGAAAAACATTCTCCTCAATAAATGACTGATTTCCGCTCGGTATTGTGAACTGCTTTACATCAGAAAGTGTGAATGGATATTGACAATTTAATCCGTTTTGCAGCAACTTTTGATGTGACAATGCAATGCTTGGGTACACCACTTGTTTGCGAACAAACAGACTCGCATCTAAAAATTTTACACGCGGATTCACAGTCTTCGTAGCCGCTGCCAACGAAGTATTATCAAATAACAAACAAAAAGGATTACTGCTTCTTGTCAACGAAATGTTAACACTCGTGTCATTTAAAATATATTTTGTCTGTGATGCCAAGTCCAGTCTTAATTTTCCCGCCATCTCTACAGTTCTTGACGTCGTTATGTATTGCTGTCGTTTGTGAAATCCTATATTTCTCACCGCCAAGACACCACCCTCAGTGTCTTTGTAAAATAAAGCACACGATCCTTGTGACGTTTCCCCATTTTGATTGTAAGAAAGCAATGCTTCAATGTATGCTTTGTATGCATAGCAGTTATTCGTCGAAGAGACAACTTGGTTGTTTATTGTTACTTCACATTGTTGAAATAGTGAGTGAAGAAAATTATTGCTGGTACTTATGTTGTCCGTGGCGTCAAGATCACTCCCATCAGAGGACACAACTTTAACTCGAACGTACAAAAAAGTGTCGTTCAAATCTAAGTACTGATCTGCAATTCCAGCGATTCGAAATTCCAGTTTTGCATCAGAATCTTGTATGTTAACCAAGGGCTTGTATTCTGCATAGAAACTTTTTTGAACTGTAGTATCGGTTGGGGGAACAGAAAACAAATCCACTTCACCACGAAGTGATGGTGTTGAGAGAGTATTTATTAACGCCATTATGAAAATATATCGCGTTTGGATAGTACTTTTTTTGAAACTGATTTCTTCTTGTGACTAGTGATTTTGTTTGCTTTGCTTCGTTGCAACTGCTGCTTTACACCAGCTCCTGTCTTCTTTGATGCTCTTACTGAACTAACTTTTCGGGAACGAATACCACTGCCTTTTTGATTCATGTCTTTGAGAATAGCACTTCCAGAATCATGAAGGAACTTGATAGAATTCTTCCTAATTATGGATTTCATATCCTCTCCATTTAATAAATCATTGAAACTATTTTGTGCAAACTCCTTTGCATATGGTGCAATGTATTTTTTCGTGGTCTGAAAAATTGGAATTGAGTATCGTTTGATGTTACTAGCAAAGCTTCCAAGTCCCCGCCCAGTTTGTTTTGCATAACGACCATGCTTGTTTTCCAATGGATTAAGTGCGTCGTGATAACTTTGAATATCAAAATTGTGAATCGACTTCATGGTTGGTTGTTTGCTGTAGCACAGTTCAGCTCTGACTGTTGATCAATCAATATACAAACGCTATTATAATCAAAATGGAGAAGAAAATTTCCTCAGCATATCATAATCCAAAATCTCCAGGATCTTTTGGTGGTATTAATAAACTTCGTCACGTTTTTAAAAATACACCAACGTCACAAATCAAAAACGTTTTGGAATCCTCAGCTACATACACAAAACATCGTCCCATTCAGCATAAATTCAAACGACGAAAAGTAAACGTTCACACATCAAACTATCTCTGGCAGTCTGATTTGATATGCCTACCAAAATTAAAATATTTCAATTCCCATTATCAATTCATTGTCGTTGTCATAGACGTTTTCTCAAAATTAGCTTACGCAGAACCAGTAAAACACAAAAATGCTGCTGACGTTGCTCATGCCTTTCAAAAAATTCTTGATAGAGCTCCACACAAACCAACATTTTTGCAAGTAGATAAAGGAAAGGAATACTACAATAAAACGTTTCAATCCTTAATGACCGCAAATGACATAAAAATGTTTTCCGTGCATTCAGATACAAAAGCATGTGTGATAGAAAGGTTTATAAGAAGCTTAATGATGAGACTGCAAAAGTACTTTGAATACTCTGGACAAAAGAAATATATAAATGTCTTGCAAGACGTCATAGATTCATATAATCATACATATCATTCGACAATAGGAATGTCGCCAGTTGATGTAAATGAGTATAATGAAATGGATGTTTGGTTACGCACCAACAAAGAATTATATAAGCATTCAAAGCAATCAGTGAGCACTCTAAGAAAAAATGATTTTGTTAGATTAAAGAACACAAAGGGAATATTTGAGAAAGGATATACGAGTAATTATTCGGACAAATTATATAGAATAGTTGATGTCCTACACACGAATCCAGTTACTTACAAGATATCGGACAGTGATGGTGACAATTTGTTAGGTGTTTTTTACAAAGAAGAACTATCGTCAGTAAAACTATAAAATGGAGTTTTTCATCCCTGTTTCGTCCTTGGATGCTATCAACCAAGCATCACCATCCTATTTTCAAGTTACGCTTCCACGACGAATAACACTAACAGGAGACTATGAAGTAGCATTATGGGAAATAAGCTACCCCAGCGAGTTACATACATTTGTAAACGAGAAGGACGGTGAAATTAGAATAGAATTTCAAAACGAATTGTTCGACACTCAAAGTGAAAAATTTAGCCTGCCAGTCAAGTGCTACCATAACGCAGAAAATTTAGTGGCTGAGATAAATGATCACATTTCAGATTACACAAGCAATATTAAAATTCAAATGGACAATCCTAATTCAATTAGCATTTCTGCTAATACCTATCACCAAATATGGGTATCTAATTTAATTCGAGATGTCTTAGGATTTCGTGAAAATTCTACAATACAGAAGCAGTACAGTAAATACCAACCAAACATCTTGCAACAACATAACTTTATTAACGTGTGTGTTGACATAGTGCAACCATTATTTTATGGCAAGCGCGATTGGTCAATATTAAGACGATTTCAACATGAACAAGATAAGAGACGTTATGTTTTGAAAACGTTTGACAAGCCATTTTACTTTCCATTAGCTCGCACTGATTTTGACACCATCACAGTACAAATTACCAATGATCACGGTAATCCCATCTCATTTGATCGTGGAACGATACTGTTGTTACTACACATCAAACAAAAGCAAGATTATAATGGAGCTAGATATCTTTAATGCAGATGAACCCATCTTTAGACATCCCTGTTCTATAAGAGTTAGTGGATGTTCCATGAGTGGTAAAAGTACATTTGTGAAAAACATTTTAGCAACTTTGCATAAAATGTTCGACCCTTGTCCCGAAAACGTTCTAGTTTCCTATTCTGAAAACAAATCACAGTATGATGAATTTAATGACAAGGTGTCGTTCGTGAAGGGATTGGACTTTCCTACTGAAAACTTTGATCACGTGCCATCATTAATCATCATCGACGATCAGATGTCTGACGGTGACAAAAGTTCAAAAGTTCAAGAATTATTTACAAAAGGAGTGCATCATAGAAATATGTCAGTAATATACATTACTCAAAACTTATTTTCACAAGGAAAGTATGCAAGAGACATGAGACTAAATGCACACTATATAGTCATTTTTAAGTCACCTACGTTTGTATCGCAAGTACAACACTTAGGCCGAAGTCTTTTTCCAGACAACCCAAAATTTCTTTTCTCAGCCTATAAAAAGGCAACACCCTTACCATTCACATATTTATTTGTAAACTTACACCCAGAGTGTCACGATTTGCTTAGAGTGCGTTCCGGAGTATTAGCAAAGGAAGAAGAATTCATTTTTATTCCACAATGAATTACGTTTTAGAATTTGAGGGCTTCCAGCTTCAGAAACGTTTTATTTTTAAAGAAGTTGCAATTCAGCGTGTGGACACCGGAAACACAGCTCACTTTTTTCTAAAGTCACCTTGTTCGAGAAAGGTGCTTTCTTATTGTGAGGATAAAAAAGTTGCATTCTGTGAAAAATTATTACATAAAATTCGGTGGGAAGCAGGACATCATCGAGTAACTGAATTTTATGATTTTATGAAATCAATGAGTGATTCTACAACAGTTTATACAAAAGGCTTACAGAAAGTTAGACTGATCCAGTGCATGTTCCCCCATTTGATTGTGAAAAATCTGGAAGACATCAAGTGTCCACCCATCACCAAAATTATAAATCGACCAACTCAAGCCTGTCCGTTACCATTCCATGCGGAAATACTGAATTGCGCACACCTCAAATCTAGTGCATTCAGTAATTACTTGAGGGAAAATCATCATGCCTAGTGACATTGTAAAGCAAAATCTTTCATTTCTTGAACAACTGACGACTGCATCGAGTAATGAACAATCAACATTAATAAAGTCTTCTTCTGACGATCAAATTAAGGCCCTTATTGAGATTGTACATAACCTTCTTGAAGGAAATTTAAACCTAGATGAACCAACAACGTCAAAACTTCGAAGGTACAAATCCTTTTTAAGACAAATTTCAGATCAAAGTGTTTCAATCAGTGACAAGCGAAAAACAATATTAAAGAAACGCAAGCTTTTGGTGACAGTGCTAGTTCCAATTTTGACTGCTTTAACGACACTAATCGGCAAAGCTGTTCTCGGGTGTTGTTAATTCAATGGCGAAAAAAATGAAATTGATAAGTGAAGAGGAATATAAATCCCTTCTTTCTAGAAATGAATTGTCTCCAAAAAAATCACAATTATTGACAACTGAAGAAAAAGCGAACAACCTCTTAGAGGAGAACATGCCCGATGATATGAAGCTAGCAATGTATATGCATGTGTCAAAAAAATTTACCGAACATCTGAACGAATTTTTACAAAAACCTCTGAAAATTGAAATTGCTAGTAGCAGTCTTGTGGGACAGAAAGCTGAAACAAATCCAGTACAAGTGAATGAAGAAAAAAGTGAACGGAGTGCCGAAAAAAATGTTGCAGGTGAAAGTGATGATGAAAGTGATGACTTTAGCAAAATTCTTCAATACTTCCCTGCGAAGAATTCTTTACAATGTAAGCAAGTACTCGACATTTTGAATACAAGACCTGATCTGATTAATTGGAGTGAGGATGGTTCTGAAGTTGAACTATTTGGAGAAGTGGAAACGGGAGCAAATATGATGGATTTGCTTTCATATCTTGTTCGTGAGCAGAAATGGACAAAGCCTCCTATTGGTATCAACAGATTTTTGCTTATTTGCAAAAAACTCAATGTACCAGCATCAATTGTAAAAAGAGGACTTCGAGCAAAAATTTCGGAACCATTTCAGGAATTTGAACCGGTGAAAAGTAATTCAGACAGCTTTATGGAAACAGATGACTACAAATCAAAAGCTTCAAAACTTCAATGGATTCCATTGTTTTAATCTGAAAAAATGTTTACTTATAATGCATTTTTACAATAATTTATTACAACAATAAAATTTTTATTTACAATAAAATTTTATTACAATTTATATTACAATTTATATTTACATTTTATATACAAATTTGATTTAAATTCATTGTAGAAATAAATACAGATTACTTTTTTATTAAAAAATGATTGTGAGCTAATGTGTGTATTCCATCATTCAAAATATAACGTTTCGATTCGAAACATGAAAGACCGGTTTTCACAACATTTATAGTAAATACTTCATGGTTATATGATCTGATTAAATTCATAGAAACATTACATTTCTCCTGATTTTCAAAAATGTTCTGAAAAACTTCATGCTGACAACTTTTATTAATTGTAGATTTTTTCACACCTTTTACAGCTTTTTTCCAAAGGTTTTCACCTTTAAACGAATACATTTTGGGAGACAAACCATAAAAGGATGTTATAATTTTCCCATTAGATTCATCTTTGAATTTACCCATTACCTTTTTGTTTTTCTCAGAATATAAAAAATGTTTTGGATTATAATCACTAAAATCAAATTCATCAGACATTTGCTGCATATCTTTGTAGACATCATCACAATAGATTTGATAACACAGACTATCTGTATCTGTCATTAGTAATTCAGCTTTCTCAGCATATTTTTTCTTAATTATGTCTAAATGGAACTTTTGCATAATAAGCTTTGACAGATCCAGGCAGACCATGCCAATGTATATTGGCTTGTCTAACTTAATGGTACGTTTTTGCAACTCAATCGTTGCCAATGTTGACCCCAGTATATTATGACTTCTATAATTGGCCTGGTTAATTAAATGCCTAATTCGTTCAATGTCATTGACCAAAAAAATTTCACGTCGGTTGCGGACGTTTTCACAGCATTTTCCGAAGACAGCATTGTTTAAAAATTTATAAAGATCTTTTGCAAATTGATCTTTTGACTTTTGTCGAAGAAATGTGTTGTATTCCATATATGGCTTCAACCAAGCTTCTTGTCTAAAACTTAATACTTTATGTATGCGTTGAAGCTGCATTCCTTTTTCCAAACAATATTTTAAGTTTCGATAATGCATAACGTATTTAGTTCGTTGACCTAAATGGGGTACTAGCTTCTGGATATTTTTATTATAAATTCTCCCATCCTTTTTCAGTAAATTATTTTGATACTGTCCCATCATGCTTCTAGCTATCTTCATTTTTTCTGGTGCGAGACAGTAATCATTATCTCTCATGTGAATATTTGGGGGATAGCTTAGATCGACCATTAAAACATAACCATATAAACCGTCATCCTCCCACTTTTTAATTACATCTGAGGTTATTCGTTTACATTCTTTCTTGCTTAACCATTTAAAATCAGATGTTGGGAGAGGCTCACATAAAGATTTAGCATATAAATTGTTACAATCTAATGGAATTATATAGCAATCAGTTTGTTTGCCCTTCTCATAATGAGGCATGTATTTGTTATATGCCTCTGCATGTCGCTTTGAAATCATTGAAACCCCTCCACGCATTCCCAATTCAAAAAACTGATACATATCAATATCTACGAGCATCTCAAGCTTTGCCTTCGTGAATTTTAGAGCTGCATCGAGTGTATAACCAGAAAGGGTGAAGTAGTGGGCTGGGTCAAGTTTATATTGAGAATATGCAAGCTCTCTAAAGTTTTCCATCGCGCACGCTAATAATAATGTATCACACACAAGATAGTTATCGTGGAAATCTCCTAAGTTTGTGCAATATGAATTGTAGATATGAGTTGCATATTCATAATCTGTCTGTGAAATGTGTGACTCTGTGAGCGTGTTGTAAAAGCTTTCTATTGGTGGGAACTGTGTATCGTTAAACATATCAAAATCTGTGATAAAATCATAGAAATACACCCCCTTCCTACAGAATTCTGTTGCTTTCTTTTTTCCGAAGAATTGAATCAAGATTTTAAAGTTTTTGTCAAAGTCGCTTTCATTGGATTTTAACCTCTCTACTAGTGCATCGAGTGGTGCACTCAGAAACATGAATGAATCAAGAAAAACAAATTTATCGCAAATAATGCTAAGATATTTTTCTGAATTATTGGGAATGACACATATCTGACCGTTGTAATGCTCAAAACCATCAATTAGCAAATGCGAGTCATAGCCTCTGAAATTATGTGTGAAGATTGGAATTTTTTTGTTTTTTAATGTGTATTCAGCATTGCACTGAGCATGTGCGGGACCACGGTATGATCCATTTCTATGAGAATGGTCCCTTACTTTATCAAAATCCAGTGGTTTTTCACAAATATGACATATTTTAGCATTTGCAAATGATTCTTTTTCCTGAGCTGTTAGTGGTTTCATTCGCACTATATCATTGTAAATACCATACACCAAAGTGCTGAACTCTTCGATGCTTTTAAACAACACTTGAATGGAATCTTCTGCACGATATAACTTGTAATCGACCACACCATCTACTCTCGATATCAATACAAGAAAAAATCCTGTGGGTTTGTGTTGTTTTAGTAACGTTGTTTTATCACCTTTTCGTTCATTCCTGTCTTGCATAAAAGACTCTAAATCCAGATACATCACAAATTCGTGCTGTAATTTTTTATGAAATGCAACAAACTCTATTGTTGGAAGCTCACCATTTTTTAAAATTTTAGGCATTTTCACTTTTTGACACTTGAATTGGTCACAATTACTTCTGTGACTGTCAAATAATTTTCCTCCGACAAAAGTTTGACAATTATAGCAAAATATTTGTTTATGGTGATTTCGTTTACCAAATAACCTGGACAGTGATGCTATTCCAGTGAAATGACTTTGTTTCCACTTATTGTGAAATAACAGAACGTCGTAGCATGTGTAACCAGCTAAGTACCTGAAAGGTGACAATCCCTTAACTGTTATACTTCCATTAATGTATTCGAAAACATTAATTGCCAGTTTTTTATCAGCATTTTGTTTTTCAAATTTTTGAATTTCTTTTAAATCTGGCGGAAATTTAATACCAGCTGTGTTATATAGTTTTTCAAATTTGAAGTAACTCGATACTCTCTGTCGGTGTTTACTATTAACTTCCTTATAATGTCGCAGAGACAATATTGACCAGAGAAAGCACTTACTATCATTATTTCTTACGTTTATGATGGCTTTCTTTGCAGCAATTTTTGGGGGTATCTTAATATGACAGCGCCCCCTCCGTCGCAATGGTCGGTACTTTGCAATCCTAATGTCAGACCCTAATATTCTATTCAACCGCCATCCTGAACCATGTTCAGTAAATATATCTAAGATGTTCGTTACTTGATCTTGAATTATTTCATATTTTGTCTCAAAATCAACAATATTAAAGATATTGTTCGTCCTGGAATTAATGAAATGTAAGCATGTCTCATAATCTAAGCTAGATCTGTCACCTCGCTCAAACTCACTAAGTAATGATTGCTGTAATTTAATAGCCCTACCTCCCACAGTGTTAATTGCAATAATGTTCTTAACAGGATTCTGAACCTCCACATAGTAATCCTCCGCTGAGACAATATCGGGATGAAGAGCATCTAGGCGATGGCGATATGTCCTCAGATATCCTTGGAATGCTCTAATTTCCTCGAATGGAAGAATATGAAGTGTTCCAGCAGCTGCACCTCCGACTTGTGGGTGATGTTCATTCATGTGGGCTTCAAGGTCAGGCAACAATCCAATGAAGTTACATTCTAGGACGGGGCACCTCTATAAAATTGAAAATAAAGAGAAAAAAAATCATGAAATATGATATTGAAGTTTTTGAAAAAATAATCTACATGAATTAACATTAATATTTTAATATACCATTTTGGTAAAAGTTCTCTCCAATATTCCTTCTCGATCAAATGAAACTTCCTTCGGTGGGGTGTGTAGAAACTTCTCCGCTCAGGAAATGAAACTTCACAAGAATCAAGATCCGGAACGCTGTATTTAAAATTCAAAACTTACATTATTAAGTGGAATGATTTAGAAATGTCAACATGACTACTGTATTTTATAAGATAATTGGATGCAACACTAAACATTTATTAAATTAAAAAAAAGTTACTCACATTGTATTAGATCCAATTTACTAGAAACTTCACAAAATATAAATTTTCATTCACTTCTTAACTGATAACTGAAAATATAATTTTTATAGTTTTACACAGAACTGCTCAGAAGGTTAGATACACTAGTTTGATTCACCATCGATAAACTATTCGAATTAATTTTTCCAATCAACTGAACAGATCAACTTTTCGAGAATCTGGTTCTATATTGTATTTGTATTATTATGTAATGGAGGTAAATAGACAAAATGCGTCTTTAATTTAATTTGAATGCATCATATAAATGAATTCTATCTGTGCTTACTTATTCATGCTGTTACATGTTGATGTTAGTTGGGTGATATATTATATTTTCATTACACAGACTTTTCTCACAAGAGAGATGGAAGAGATGTAAGATGCATGTTGGAATCTGTAAAACCATCATCAATTTTCATCACACTTCATCAAAAACGCAAAGCATACGTGCTAGCATTATGATAAAATATGATAGTTAGATATTTGAGTTTTGCTGAGGTAAACTGAGTGGATATGGATTTTCATGACACAAGCCTTTCTCACGAATGAGTTGGAAGACATGCATAATTTTGAATTACGCAAAAACCGTTGCATATGCATTGTATGTTTCTTGCATATCATTACAGACTCAGCATGCATGTTCGCTTTATGAATAAGTATGACAGATCAATTCAATCATTTACTACATCAAGCCGAAAAGATATGATGTATTTTCATGACACAAAACTTTCTCATGAACGAGCTGAGAGCAGAGAATTAAGTTTGACTGGAATCTGCAAAATAATTGTTTTATGCAAGGGTTTGTGGTGTGAACTATCTCATAATGAATGTTATGCATTTGAATTAGTTCATTTGTATAAAAGACATACATTTCCAAACAAAGTGCTTTAGTTGGTTGTAAAGCACTTCCAAGTTCTCAGTTTTCTTTTCGTTCATTCTTTAGTTGTTTCAAAGTTTCGGTGTCAAAAGTTTTTTAGTTAAAGATTTTAAAAGTTTATTCCTGAGCCTTGAATAGTCGGTGGCTGAACGTTTTGCTATCCAACAAAACAGTTTTCTTTTTGTTCGCACTACCTTCTACAGTTTTCACAAGTTTCTGTGCTAAAAGTTTAAAAATTGACGATTTTAAAAGTTTATTCCTCAACCATTCAAAGTTTGTGACTGAAAGTATCTAAATTCCAATCATCATGCCTAAGCGTAAGTTCACATTATTATTTTTTTATAATTATAAACCTAGTCATTTACTTTTTATGATTTGTTTGCAGGTTTCATATTTGCGTTTTGTCATTTTTCTAATTTTATTTTTGTTTTGTTTCTAAATAGGTCAAACATCAGTGTCAAAGGAACCCACTGCGCTTGAAAAGCTTTGCATTGCGGAAGCCAAGAAGACATTGTCTGAGGGAAATTACGCCCCCCGAAGTTTGGAATTTCGCGAAGCAGTGAAAATGTTGGATAAATTCAGCATTCCTTTACCTTTCCAAGCCGAAAAGTATCAAGGTCTCAACATGTACAACACGTCTGAAATTCATCAATCTGATAGTGCAGATGGTAAGCATTTCAAATAGTTACAGAGTATATGGAAAGTTGTTGTGTGTTGCTATAAATTATTTTCCATGAAATTTATTCATTTGTTTTTACATTTATTTTCTTTAGACACAAACAGCGAAGCGGATGATGAAGGAATGGATCAGGAAGGGTCGGACCAGGATGATGTGGAATCTATCACCTCAAGTGTCAAGCCAGCATCGAGGAAGGTTGTTAAGCCACCAACTCGACGGGTTACTAGAGGTGCTAAGGGAAAGTCCCCCAAAGCTGAGGAAGTAGAAGAGGACGAGGAGGAGGGTGATGAAGAAGGCACATCTTCTAAAACTACTCTTCAGAAGAAAGGAGGAAAGGGTGTGGTTGGAAAGGTTGTCAAAAGGAAAAAAGCCAGCCAGCCAGCAAATAAAGCAGGCAAGTTCAAAAAATTGAGTCCAGGTCCAGTTGTAAAAGATTTTAACGTTGGAAAGTCGAATGATTCCGAAAATGAGGTCATATTTGAGGGCAAAATTGGTTATGGTTATCAAATTCGACTGACTACGTGGTTGGTCAATGACAAGTACTACGTTCAGTTCAAGAAAGAGGGTTCCTATGGAACCAACATTCCAGTTGAATTAATACAAAATGTGAAGCAGGCGGTCGATGCCATTGCTAACATTATTGAAGAGAATAATCTCCTTGCCAAAAAGTAATATCATTTATTCAAGTTCAGGAGGCATTTTATTTTAGCAGCAGAAAAATATTTGCACGTGTCTATGTAATTTTTAATTGGCAATAATCTTTTATATAGTGGGTGAACGATGTTAGATTTCCTTAATTAAATAAAGGAAAATTAATTTTAATGAAAAATTAGAAAGAAGTAAATTGTATTAAGAAGTGCAGAAGTGAATTTACGAATATTTAACTATACATTTGACATTATTTAGTCTATATGAAACTTTGAAAATTGTACTTTTAAAATGCTCCTAATGTATATTATAATAAATATATCGTTTATGCTTTCAAAAGGTTCACACATCCAACTTGCCTTAAAGAATGGTGAGGAACTTATTTTCTTCGCTAAGTCAACTCAAGATGCACAAATTCCATATCGGTCAAACAATGCAGCAGGTTTTGATTTATATAGGTAACATTAACTATAGGTATCATTAAATTTTCATCATCTGACGTTCTATATACATTTCCCACATTTGCTTTCTTACTTATAGTGCTGAAGACAAAGTTATAGCTCCTGGCAAAGTCGGTACAATTGAAACTGGTATATTCGCACAGCTTCCAAAAGGAACTTATGGTCGCATTGCATCGCGTAGTGGATTGGCATCTAAAGCACAGATTTTTGCAGAAGGTTAATGCATACATTTTCCTAATTTAATGTTCATGCATGTGCAGAGTGGTAACTGAAAGTTTATGGTTTTTATTCGTAGCTGGTGTGATCGATCCAGACTATCAGGGAACTTTGAAGGTAGTTTTATACAATTCTTCAGCTGATGAATTCAACATAGAGAAAGGTGATCGCATCGCCCAGCTTATTCTCGAAAGGTATGCACATGCCGAGGTAGTTGAGCTTGAGGAGTTGGCAGATGCACCTGAGACTGAAAGGGGTGACAAGGGATTTGGTTCAACAGGAAAGAAATGAAGATGCAATGTACGCAGCAAATATCATAATTTAGTGTCATTATTTGATTTTAAAAACGATAGTGGATTTATTGATATATGCAATGTAACATTAATTATTATTTCTTGGTGTGTGTTGAAATTTTGAATCCTCCTGGATATGTTTTAGTAATACATGCTACTTCTTTCTTCATTTCCGCTTCATAGTTTTGGCTTCCAACCTTCCAACCTATGAATCGAACATATGTATTAAAAATCGTACATTAAAATAAAAAAAAATTATATCATATCATACATTCAAAATACATATTAACTTACTATTGAAAAATTCTGCATAAGTCTTGTCTTCAGTCGCAGGAGCATGGGGGATTAAGATACGGTCCTTTGGACTTTTGCTGATGCCTTTTGGAGCTTTTGGGAGGTGATGTTGAGTTGTTGACCCTTTTGTTTGTTTGTTTGCCACTGCTGATTACAAAAAAATGTCATTAGTATTACTATTACTCAGAGCATCAGATTAGAATATGATATACATGCACAAATCAATACTACTATTAACTTCTCACTGAGCATCAAACTAAATAGAATATGGCATATATACACTACTATATAACTATTACTCACAACTAGTACCTACTCACTACTACTATCAACCAGTCAATAATATTTTCACTAACTTTTAATACTAAGAACTTTTGATATAGTAATATTTTCAGT
This sequence comes from Sinella curviseta, assembly GCA_004115045.4. Taxonomy (NCBI): domain Eukaryota; kingdom Metazoa; phylum Arthropoda; class Collembola; order Entomobryomorpha; family Entomobryidae; genus Sinella; species Sinella curviseta. The sequence continues at coordinate 19,948,800 of CM023202.3, read as the reverse complement.
TTACCTGCGTATTTCATTTTTTTGCTTTTTCTGCGCTCATCAGCTGCCCTTCGCGATGCCTTAGCTACTTCCATACACATTTTAGGCGTTGGTAAGGCTGAGCCTTGCCTCTGAAGGAGCATGTTCATCTTCCTTTTTTTTGCACGTACTTTGCTGAAAGCATGGCTGGTTTTCTAAAAAAGACGATACTATTATCTTAAATTTTGTTTATATACACATTTTGCCTATATACAACAATAGCATGGTTGAAGGCGCACGTTTGATTATGTTTTCACATAAACATCGGCATCTCCAACCATGTATTATGTATGGTAAGCTCACTTTTTTTTGTTGTTTATATGTTAACACATTCACAGTATCACTCTCCGACATTTTACGACTTTCCGTTCCCGAGCACGGTAAATTGTATTAAAACATGCAGGTGCAATAAAGCAATACAAGTGTGTGAGAAGCACACGCCCAGATACACAAACTCATCTGATTCAAGCACAGCGAAGAAAACAGATGAGCAGTAGCATATATTGAAGCTACCTCTGGTCTGTGGGGCATGATGAAATGAATAGTTGTCTTTGTTCATGAATTAAAACAGAAACAAACGCTATGACATTTTTATGCAGGGGATGAAAAATTGTTGCATTTAATCTGCCACAGCGAAGCTTGAAAATAACATTGAAATAATATTATTGTATTGCGCCGTTCGGTGCCGCACCTGCCCCCTTAGGGGGCAGGGGTGGCACCGATTATAACAACACATATATATCCATATCAGCATATTATACGGGCTTATATGCAATATTATTATTACTTACTGCAAAAAACAGCAGCAATGATTTTACAATTTTCAGTTACGAAAAAGCACAGAGGCATGGTATGGCCAGATAGGCTTTGAGCACAACACACAAAAGCTCATGGTTAGTTTTTTTTCATTCTTCTGTGTATAATATTATGTTCTGCATTTTCCCTGACTTTCTTACTACTAAACTCGTTTTATTGTTTGTTTAGATGTTTTGTTATTGCTCTCGGACATAAAAATAAAAATGAAAATGAAATGACTCTTTATTCAGTTTTATGACGGATCCGGACTAGCAAGATAGGGCACACAATATAATGTAGCACAACAGCAGCAGCAGCAAAAGAAAAAAAGAAAAGCCATAAGAAAACCTTCCATGGTTAAATTTTTGCTGTAAGAGTAAACATAGTGGAAGGAACGAGTGTTTTCGAGGGTGACGTTTTTCTACGATACGCTGATTGTGTGTACCCTAAAACGTTCTTTTTCCTCTTCTTTTAGCTACTACAAAAAAATGTATACACAATTACTCTCTCTCTCTCTCCCACTACCTATTTTGATGCATATCAGCCCAAAACATGATGATCATGATGATTGGCCAATGGTTTTTGCCTTTGTGCACGTATTTTCTCCTATTCTTGTTCTCTGGCTTGGCGGAACAAAAATAAATTGTTCAACAGAGAGTGAGAGAGAATAAGGCAATCCAATTCCGCAAGTAAAGCAATTCCAGTTCCAGTACCCCTTTTCTTCCTCTTTCTTTTCCTTCTCCTCCAGCAGAAACAAGGAGAGCAAAAGCAAGTCAACAAAAGTACATTATATATTATGATCCACATATCCGTTTTACTATTCTTCTTCTTTGTTGTTGTTTTCTTTTATGTACATGATGTGTATTCCACGTATTATTACCAAAAGAAACAATGTCATCGTCGTCGTCCGTCGATGCGGTAGTGGTTTGCTTTCGTTATCACTACAACAAGAGGTAACATAAAAACTGCAATAAGAGGAAGAATAACAACAGCAACAAAAACAAGAAGAAGCACAAGAAGACACAAAATGTAATAATGGTATAATATGTGGAAATCTGTATATTGTCTATAATAGAATTCACTGTGAAGGTCTGTATTTGTGCGTCTATCGTGGTCGTGTACAAGGGACACCACCTTATTCACTTTTATATAAGCAAATAAATTTTCCGGGGGAGTATAAGGGAAAGTTATCGCTTTATACAGTGCAATGTACACACAACCCCATAAGATGGGGATAAAAACACAGGATATGATATTCCGGCATGCTTTTTGGAATATTTTTCAGGGAAGAAGAAGAAGGAGAGAGAAAAGTAGAAGTTTGTTAATGACTTCATAGTTTGTTGTGCTGCAGATGAAGCACCAAAAGAAAATGGCCCTTTGCTATTGTTACGTCACCCCAACTTATTCGCCCATTGTGGTGATGGTATTTGGTGGTGTATGTAGTGTATTATTATTATTACCTAGAGATGCATGTTAGTATTCTTTGTTTGTGTTAGATTTTTAGGAATACACAACGGAATGTATGCATGTATGGCAGATTCGTGAAACCTTGATTTATACGTTCCAGACAAGTTACTCTCACACACTGTGAGTCCGTTTTGTGCAAGAAAAGAAAGTGTAAGCACCTTGGTAGGCACAAAGGAAAATGCTAGAGATCTGCATCGTTTTGAGCATCTTTTGTCAAAGTATAAAAGGGTGAAATCCAAAAGACTTGTTTATGTAAGAGAAGCGTTGCCACCCATACAACGAAACGGTATGGTGCATTTGCGAAAATGAATATTTGTGTGCGAGAGGAGACCTACATTACATAAAGAATTTCCACCTCACACAACGGCAATTTTGTTCTTGATGGCGGTGGTATGGTAGTTGGTAGCTGCAGCGCACAGAAACAGTATCTTTAGTCGGTGGCGTAATCCTTTAAGAACCCTGAAGAATGTCGCTAGTCGCTACGTAGACATTTTTATACATATTATTATGTATCTTCGAACAAGTATCACATTACACTGTCTGGTAAATTGTAAGTCGCGAGTAGCGGTAATATAAGTAGAAGCAGTACATATAGTAAAGTAGTAAAGGTGATTAAATTGTTGACGAAAAGAATTTTATTGCTGCTATCAAAAAGGAATTGGCGGTCGTTCAAAGTAATTGCTCCTCTCTACAATTAGTTCACTTTTTGCGTAACATTTCTTTGCTCCTTGATGATCTTAAATGCACACAAGAGTAGCAAAAGAAGAGTGAAAAACCGCCGGCTCTGTACTACCTACCGCTATAGTGCTGACTATGTACTTCATTTACCACTGCTGATTATATAATTACCAAAGTGAACAGCCTACATTTTTGTGCATAAGAAAGGACTTGGTAAAAACTATGAACTTACGTAATAAATAAACCCGTCAAATAATAAAGCCGTTGGAGGCGCACACACAGGTAATTAAACGGCAGTAGTGCAGCGATCTTGTTTGTCCACAGTCAATCAAATGCGCTTTAATAATGGCACAATAATTTTTTCAATGAAACAATCTTTTCTCAAAGAAAGCGAGATGGTGATTAGGTCAAAGTAACGTGTATGATAAAGCCAAGTTTTTCTATTATTATTATTATTATTGCCACTGTAGAAGCATTCAAGAAAACAAGCTCATAAACAGATTGCTGTGCTATTATACATGATGAAGTACATTCATTTTTACTTTTATACTCACCGGTTTTTAAATACATACTTTACAGCACAACAACGCTGGAGCTGCAGTACCGAGAGAGAAAAAACCGATTGTTTTTTGCGGCTTCACTAAATGGCAATCATATCGTCAGCTTACTCACAGTATAATCACAATAAGTTCATGCTGATGATCATTTTCCCCTTTTCTTTCTCTCTCTCTCTCTTTAATTCCCTTTGGTATTTATTGTTATTATTATTACTTTGCTGCATTACTTTGCTTTTGTCGTTTGGTTTTTAAGCATAAAGTAAGAAAAACGACGCAGATTTACCATTATGCACCTGCTGTTGGCCTACCTATGTATGTCCTACCAAGATGCTGTCCTTCTCTTTGGGTGGTATTCTTTGCGCAGTAAATATATGCGAATACCATTGTTATTCGGAGGCATTTTCTGCATTGGCATTCCTTTCTTTCGATGACGTCGATATGATGATGATGCGTTGGATTTCCTCCAGTGTTTTTTTTCTGTTTTTATGTGCCGCCTTTTTAATACTGAACATTTTTTATCTAAAATAAAAATTTAACTTAATTGATAACGTGACAGGACGTTCTAGCAAGAGACTGAAGAAGGTATATCGTGTGGTAATAATGTTAAGGCTAGTCTGCACGAATATTATGTACATGTCTCTTATTTCACTTGGAAGAATATTTTCTTGATGAGCGTGAAACAAAAACCTTTGCATTAAACAAGTCAAGTTTAGCTTACTCATTGGTTCAAATGGTAAATGACTACATTGCATTTTCAATTAACGTCATTGCCACTCATTCTTCTTATTTAAAAACTGATGAAGATGAGATGATCGAAACGGAAGAGATGTTCATATTACACAACTATACACAACAGCATCTCTTTGTCTTGTGAGTGTAATACGTGAAATGAGCAAGCAATTTATGATGTTATATAATCCACTACCAAAATGCTTTCTTCTTGCTCGCTTCAAAAAATTATAAAGTATAATATAAAAAATTCGACATCACATGGCAGACAGCAGCAGGTAGTATTTTTGTGTAGTGATGTAGGAGCTTGAATAATCAAATGAGCGAGATAAGTGCATGCCAAAAAGAGATGCATCAAAATTCACCTCACTATCATCATCAGCAACTGCGGCAGCAGCAGCAGCGCACTACTGTGCGTTTAGTTCGACCAAGTATTTACCTTGCCCCTTTTACCACAACAAAAGTAACGTCATTAGAAAGACAACTTTTGGCTGGCTTAGGCAAATAACTAATGCATATCTTCCATTGTTTTGTATGAAAAGCAATACGATGATGGCTAAAATTTGGTCCTGTATCAAACCGTAACTCTTGTGCTTTTTCTCTATTATTTCATGCACTCACAATCAACAGAATATTATATACCTCCATTACCACTACTACTAGAATATTACCGGTGCCAGTTCCACGATCATCACCATTGTTGCTACTCCACCACCACAACACCGTCTTGGTCGTCGTTTTTTTTTTTGTAATAATCCCAGTCAAATCCACACAATTTATTCACCATTGTATTTGCCCATTTGCAATAAAAGCATATAAATAGTAAAAGGAGTGTTTGTGGTGCGTGTGAGTAGCAAGCTGAAAGTCTGAACATTACCAACAAACAATACAGCTGGTTTCTCCGCTCAAACCACTATCATGCTCGCCAAGGAGAATCTGTGAAATCGTAGTAAGTAGTAGTAGTAGAATAGTAGTATTCATCATGAGCTTGCCTTTCCTCTTTTTTTCAAAGTCAATGTTATGCTGACCTTGAGAAGAGCAGCAGAACGAAAATTTGGATAGGTATCATGGGATTGACGGGATATGTATTGTGTCTAGGTATGCTTTGCTTTTGCAGGCTGCATAGTACAGCAAGTGGTTGATGATGATGATGATGATAATAATGATGATGCCGTGGTAGGGTAGGTATTTGCCTTTGGCATCAAATAACGTGTAAAATGTTGGTAGATGTTTCATGGTGCATGCCGGTTGAATGATATTTTTCTCGGCATGCAGGAGAGGAACAACAGCAATCAGTAATAGTAATGCAAAGTAAAACCCATCCGGCTTTTGTTCTTTCTTTCACATGACAGCAGATAAGAACAGGTAAAAATTGTCTTGTGCACTTTACTTTAGAAAAAAATAATGATATTGCAGTAGTGTGTGCTTTCGTAGTGTGATGTAGGTACGTAGCGTGGAATAGAGATAAAAACACAAATAATAATAATAATAATGATAACGTCATAGAAAAAAGATTCATTTTGGCTCATGGAACGGATTTCAGCAGAGAGATGAAGAAGGCAACCTTTATTTTCGTAGCAGCAGTTGAAAACAGAAATGCAATTTCTTTTTCTGCAACAACAATTGTAGTCTGGCGTTATTTTTTTCTTTTAGAAAATTATTTTTCCATTATGTTGCCTAATATTAATCTCTACAAAGGAATTTAATTTCAGTTATTGCTGATTGCAATCTTTTATTTGTCTTCGTGTGAGGAAGAGAGAGAAAAAATTGTGCAAAGCTCGCATTTTTTCGGTGATGAATACGACGAAAAAGTATATTAGAAAATTGAAAACAAGTAAAATATTATGTACATGTTTTGCGTACACACCCGCTAAATGATATTCATTACTTTCAGTAAATATATGTATATTATTGTGCCATTCTTACCAACGTGATTCCGATATGCTATACCGCACACTTCTTCATCGCATCACCTTATCTACCTGCAATCAGTCAGTTTTCTCAAACAGATACTTGAGCGAGATAGAACAAATGAGAAAAATGGAAACGTGCGCTCCTATTGTTCATTTTCTTCTCTTGGTGGTTGCTTTGGTGTGATGGCTGGCTGGCAGTGCAGTGGCAAAGAGAAAAATTGACTTTGTATGAATTGAGCTTTGTCAGATGGTTGACTGAACTGAATGTGAAATAAAAATGAGATGATGGAAATACAATAGTACATAAAGATGGTGCACCATGGAATGTAGAAGGCAAACTTTGTAAGGATTTTTGGGGGAGTATTTATGTAGTTCAATATTAAACGAAGGAGCAGGGAAAATCTTAAAAAATATGTTATCTACGAGTGGTAGCTTACTAATACCAACACCATCTCAACTCTCAACCTTGTGTTCATCCCATCCCTATATAGTTTTCATCTTGAGACATCAAAAACTGTAAGGAGCAGACTCAGTCAAGTCAGAAGAGATGAATCTTTGAAATGTGTTTTACAAAAGGGTTTTGTTATAGTAGCAGCAGTATTGCTATATATACTTATGTAGGCATGTATATTATACGAACTGCCTTGTCTAGAAAGCTTTAATGCGAAAAAAAGAGAGGGAAGCTTTCACGGTTACACCACCGATGAAAAATGGGTTTATGCAGCAGAAGACCGTGGGATGATGCATGTACAAAGTATCTAGGAAAGAAATCAATTCCATTCTTTCTCCAGATACTATATGATCCAGACACATGCGAGCAGGCAGACAAGCAGCCACGAACCAACCCAAAGAGAATAAATAAATGAACTCCAGGACCTGAAATCCCATCAGAATCATCATCATCATCAAGATCAACTTCTGTACATTGGCTGAGAGAGGTATAGAATGGGATGTGTCTATAATAAACTTTACATGCATAATAGACTCACTGCACGTATACCTATATGCGTGTGTGGTAGTCCAGTAACAAAAAAACAGAATAAAAATGGTTTAAGAGAAATTCGGGATTTTGAGAATGACAAACTATCAGTAAAACTCTTACATTCCATTTTAGCCATTATTCTACTATGCTTGTGAGGAAACATAAGTGACAGGACGTTCTTGTAGCTGCTTGTAATATCTAGTAATATATTTACTGCTGTTACACCACCACCATAGCAAAACGAAAACCACTTCCAGATGAATAGCGAGGAAGGACACTACATTCTATAATACAGTAGGTTTTATACATGCAATGATGTGAGGAGTGGAAATCCATCGTCATGACGGTAATCACTATCATCGTCCTCGTCGCTGTGATGATCATGATGGCAAGGAAGACGATGATTCTCATCTCATATAAAATCAACCAGTCATGAGAAATGATAATGCGAGAAGCATTTTATTCACAGGGAGAGACAGCGTATTTGTTGTTATAACTTCTGCCTATAAATACGAATGCTTAAAAGTATGCAACATTGGAGTATAACGATCACATCACAAGAGGAAAGTCGAGTCAAACCATGCAAAAACATAAAAATGCAAGTCGTACTGGATCACAGCATGGATCACGCCCTAAAAATCAATTCAAGATAAATGTCAAGTGCCTTGATTCTCTGATAGAACACATAAATACATACAGTAGTCTCTCTCTCCTGTGTTATTATAACTACCATTACTGCATTAGAAGCGATATCATTCACAATCACAATCAGTGAGAGCGATGCAGTATAAATGTTTTGATATTACCTAAAAAATATAATTTATCATCGTGGTAAATAACACTACAATTTAAAAAAAAGACGCGATGAAGATTATGCAATTTGACTAAATGTTTTTTGTACTAAATTAGTATCGAAAACCGTAAGCCTGGATTGCTTTAGTAAGTTGTGCGAAAATTGTCATACAAAACAAATAGTATTAACCTCACATATGTCCATACGCAAAGCCACCAAATGATATCGAAATCACAACTTCAATAGCCAGCAATAAATATATTATACTCCTTAAAGCTTGTCTTTATGTCTGCTAGAATATTTTTTACATTCCCCTACTCCATATTCCATTTATGTTCGTGTAGTTCCAGGAAAGATAATTTTGTAAATGGTTTTGTTGGATCAATCATCTGCAGGTATCTGCGTATTTTTACATTTTAGGTATGGTACGATGGTACATGCAATTTTGTTTGTCTTGTGCTTCATCGAAAAGACAGTCAAGACTTCCCTTGTCTCATTTTTTGTGCTACATAACTGTACGATACGAGAGCAATCTTAATGACAAAAATAGTCAATATGTATATTATACGTTACACTTATAAGTTGTTTACACTGCTGCTTTACTTTCCATCTCATCCTTCTGTTTTATCTGCATAATTTTCAGACATGACTTAGTTTTTCTGTGTTAGCGGAAAATCACTGACAACCTATAAACCTCAACTCATCTGCTGTGGTGATTAGCCTTATCGTTTTCACTATAATGACATTTTTTGTATTCTAAAAATCAACCACCACCACAACAGTAAGATGAACAGTAACAAGCATTGCAACACACATGCGTGCATTGTATCCATTATTGCCTGGCTAAATACGCTTTTTCAAGACATGTTTATAATCAACCAATCTACATAATATTATGTTTTATATCTTATTAGAACCAAAACCATAGATGTGAATAGACACCTTTAAATTGAACGAACCTGCCTGCCGCTGACACTACAAGCAAACATCCACCTATGTAGGTAGGCGAGTTTGGAAGAGCCAACCTTATTGAATGGACAAAATTGTCTCATTTGCATAATATTATTATGCATTTAACTCCGTTTACTTAATAGCATACGCACGTACACGTGCATTGAAAATTCTCTTTTCTTCGAGAGAGAAGAGATATCACATTGCATGACATAATAGTGGTAGTGATGATGATGGCTCCTTCATTAAATCAGAATGAGATTCTGGCAGTCAGGCACACTTCAAATTTATAGCCGAGGAAAAGTATCTTTCTCTCTCTCTCTCCTATTTCTCTCTGTGATGATGATAACTACTGAGGTATCTGCAAAGACGACGAGAACGAGAGGAGACGATTTGAACTGTAAAATAGTTAAAAGACTGTCATGCCATGCCCGATGCAAAATGCTATACAAGTTAGCATGGTAATATGATGTGATGACGAGGACGACCGCGACGATGATGACTTCTTCAAATCGCCATTTTGCAGCTTGATATCGTTTTCTTGTACACTTTGACTGCACTGATGTAGTACTGATGATATTAGGTACATATACACATCCTTCTTCCTAATAATATTATCAATATCATCATCGCCTGCAATACTGCCATCATGACAAGGCATGTAATAAAGTATACTCATCACACTACACTGATCACACACTACTCAATTCAACGTCGTCCTGTCTGATGCTGAATCCTTGTGCTGTGCTGCTCAAGTTTATTGTAAAAATTGTAAATGCAGTAGAACAACTCTAGCTCTGCATAACAGCAGCAGGCAGCAGCAGTAACAGGGAAAAACGAGGCTAGTTAAGTTAGTGTCTTTGAACTTTTTAATGGATGAGTAGATGCAATGGCTTTGGCTTGGTTTCGGTTTGCTGATACGTTCACTTGGTTGGTTGAATTGAGTATGCATGCAAGTGTCGTGCTCCATTCAAGAATGATTGGAGAAGAAGAATTTTATTCCCTCGCATCTGTTGTTATTCTCCTGCACTACAATATATTTTTATACAAGTTATTATACTATATACGCTCCAACTTGTTTTTACTATCGCATTTCATACATTAAAAATCAGTGCTTCTGCTCTATTCGTTTACTACCGTTTCACATTTATGTTTTGTGTTATAAAATTCTGCATGCTACATTATTTCAGTACCGCCATCAAGCACTACACATCATTATTTTGTGAGATGGAAAATTATTGTTCTTTGCTCTATTGATAACAAAGACTTGGTGAGACAGTGTCATTGTTATACTGTACAACACATCCCATTTCATTTTGTCGTCGACAGATAATCGACATTTTCTTCGTGTTCCTTCGTACTTTTCATGTCTGGCTATGTGATGCGTGTGATGATATGTTACATGATAAGTAGAACATTGGTTGGGAAAATAGCAATAATCCAGATTGTCTGACCATGCATACAAAATACAAATACGATGCAGTAGGTGGACAAATTCCGGGCTTCTTAAAACAAGAACTATGGAAGAAAACAAAAATGGGAAAAAGAATAAATGATATATTAGATCAGCCTATCATACCGATTATGTCACTTTTTCTCTCCGCTGATCAATCATTTCCCGTGCAATATTCATATTATTTATTCCGCGCTAGAGCTGCAGGCTTTTTTGTGCACACAACGTCATGTACATATCACATTATAAAGTATATTATTGACAGGACTATTGAAAGCAAGGAAACATGATATGTTGCACACTGTACTTTATGTGCAGTAGTATATATTGTAACGTAGAAGAAATCGTGATTCAGCTTTCATTCTTTAATTTCATGTTACATCATACGAGCATTGTACTTTCAGCAATATGTCAGCCGTCAGGTATAGGCACTCTTTACAGTATTTGGTCGATCTTTTCTGGTGAGCTGCAACAAACCGTCGCATTATCACAGTCGTTTCAAACCATATAATGTGCGATATTTCCTATCCTGGTCTACTTATAATAATGCATGTAGCTGGTTTCAATCTGATTTCTGCTCATGACGAAAACTACGACGGCAGAGTCATCGAAGAGAAGAAAATTGACATTAGTATTATTAGAATCGCGCTGTTATTGTATATTTAAGGATGATGATAATAATATGCTGATTGATGCTCTCGCTTTTTTGTGGACAAAATTACACATTTCTCGTAACAATGGCCGTGAATGCGTGTACAAAATTACGTACATATTGCCCCTCGTTGAGAGAGGGCGAGGAGAGAAGCAGAGAGATAGTTGAGTGAAGATATGTTTTGTGTACCTATTCATCCATCCAGTTATAGACAAGCTAGATTGGTAGGTACAATCAATCAATCAAAATCATTTTCAGAGTCGAGTTTTTCTTTCATCTCTGTACCTGCGTATGCATACCACTGTATGTGCAAAGATTGGATTTTATTTAAGAAATGAACAATGTAAATTCTTGTACATGGTGTGCACTGAGCGAACAGTACACAAAAAAATCAAGTAGTAGTAAAGTTAGGATTCGTACAACTATACATGTGTCTGTAAAGCGCAGTTCATGTATTCAAAGCTAGTGATTGAGAAGAATGAAAATTATTATTAAAAGATGTAGGTATTATATTATAATCCGCATTGGGCTTCGAGCTGCGTTCAAATGTAAGCACTAACGCATGGATTTTCACTACGTCCAGCGTCCGAAGGCTAATGTGCTTCCATGTACTGATGTATAAATGTATGTATGTTTCACATATAGCTTCTTTGGAAAGAACAACAATAGCACATTAATTAGAATCATGATACTGACGCTAAAAATCATGGGTATTAGCAGCTTTAATGAATGTTTGAATGATTTTTGTTGTACTAGTTATTCAGTCGGAATCATACGAAGCAGCTTTAAATGTAAGTATAGTGTGCTAAGCATCCTATTTTATATGTATCAGCTAAAAACGAAATTGTTATACACTAATGTCAGATTAACGTTAGTATGTTAGCCCATTATTTGTCTGCAAGCAACCCAGAATTCCCAAGCCGTTTTCAAGGTCCGTTTCATACTTCAGACCAACATTGTACACTCACTGCATGTAATAAAGCTATGACGAGTACCGATCCCGCACGAGACGAGTAAATATTTATTTAACGTATGGAATGTGACCCTGGCCATGCATTTAAAAAGTGGCCTAACTTTAACCATAATACATATATTTTCAATGTAGAAGAGAAAGCACAAAAGAAATTCGAGTGTCATATCCCGGTATTCATGGAAAAATTGAAAATTGTTTCGCGGACCAAACTCAAGTGATTCCCGTGTGCATGTATGAATATAGGTATCCCTAAACCGTCGTGCCTATTATTAAGCTTGTGTGTCAGTTCCATTCCTTCTTTCACTCATCCTAAATATACACGCAAAACTGACTCTGAGTGCATATACGAAAAAGGTACCATTTCCACAACAAACAAACAGTAATGTATGATTTGGTAAAAGTACACCGGTTCTGTTTGAGCGTACATTGTTTGCACAGCCTTCAGAAGCAAGCATTGACAGCGTGGAAAAACATCCGTGCAGCCTGGAACGGAAGATACAGTCATTCGCGTTTATTGCCCACTACCGTCACTGCACGGTACTGTGATGCCAGTTTTCTCTTTGCGCTAAAAATGAAAAGCTCAAAGTGTGCAACCGTGAACGTTAAGGGCTTTCGTCACAATTTGACAAAATCAGTGGAACAGAGAACAGAGCGAACACAAGCGCAAACTTTTTTATTCATGCTCATCATTATACTATCACGTGTATACATTATACTTCCAAAGTCACCGTACCATTCCTCGCGTCCCACCCTAAGAATTGCACTATGCGTTCCAAACTCACGCTACTTATTACCACTAGTTCAGCTTCCTTCCCACGTCTATGTATCTGCGGGAGGTCTACCAATATTGGATTTATCACAAAAGTATGACACTCATTTTGGCTATGAAAAAGCTGTTTTCAACGAGCCTTTGTATGAATTTCGTGTAGCGTGAATGCACACGTCCTTAATAATTACATTCCATAACCACCCATATTCCATTTAATTTCGTACATGAATATACATTAAGTGTTATATAAAGTTGATATACCCAATACTTAAAAATATCAAGCTATTTGTCCATTTATTCTCTTCCTCGAGTAGGAGTTATTGTATTTAGATTAGAATTTTACTCCAGAAAATGTCACTCCAAGTAAAATATAATCGCAACGGATTTAGCATCAAATACGAGGAAGCAGGGAGAAGATTGATGAGGTGTGGTAAGGTGTATTTGCCTTACGGACTTAAATACTTTCTTTATACATTCCAACACATAGCCCACACATGACATCAATACTTTTGCAACATAACTTGCCGTGTTTTTTCATATCTTACATCATTTTATAACCACACACTACAAACAATAATAACAATTTATGACTTTTATCATTATACGAATGCAAATAAAGAAGCAGATAAGCAGAGAAACCGTAAAAAGGCATTTTCTTATTCTTCTACGAACACGTCATCCAGATCTACGTACATATATTCATCAGTAATTTTTACGAGATATCAAGTTTGATAGTATAGCAGCGGTAGCACAGGGGAAGGAAGCGGATAAATATTTTGTATTTCATACAAGTTGTATAGATGTTGAGCGTAGATTGTGCATTTCTTAGTGCTGCTGCAATGCTAGTGTCTTTGCAGACGACTGGAAATTTGGACGGGAAACGTTTCTTTCCACTACACCGTCTAGCCAACAACGCACATAGCGTTTCATGTTGGTTGGAGAAGCTATATAGGTAGGTATGTATATTTATATAGGTACGTACAGTAAACATTCAACATCAATAATAATATTTGGTTCTGACATCCTATCCATTACATGAGAGACGGCAAGCAGGCAGGAGCAGCAGAAGAGTGAAGAAGAGAGAGGGTTGAAATGACGAGAGAAAGGCTCCACGCAGACAAACAGACACAGAAGCTTATTTCTCACCTAATGATGTACATTGCCATAAAGATTATATAGCTTGAAAGAACGTCATGTGCATGAGTTCATGCTGCTGGAAGGTATTTTCATCATTTTATTTTATCTTTTGACTTGCTCTCTCTCTCCCTTCAACTTTTATCTTATAACTTTTGGTATATTTGAATGAAGTGTGGCTGTGATATAGGATGTATTGCGCCAAAGAGAGATGAGAATAAAGTCAAATGAAGTAATGTTTTCTAGATAGGAAAACTCATAGATGTAGCGTTCAAACAGCTTTAAGCTCGATCGATCGAAGTCATTGCCGCCGCCTTTACGACGAGCAGAAAACGAGAATCCTATGCAAACATAAATTTTATAACGCATCTCGTACCTATCGCCTCCACAACCAATGTACCATATTACGCCAACTGTAATGACTCAAAGGTCTTCGGGGTATGTGCATCTTATTAAAAAAAACTAGAAAGCAGAATAATTATAAGTACGCATAAAAACTATATCGGCATATATTGAGTCCAGCTTATTAGCTTATTTGTTTCTGTTGCGTTACATTTATATCTCTTAAGACGAAAACCAGAGAAAACTATTGCACGATTATAGCTGATAGTACCTGCACATTAAAATTCGGTTTCTGTTGCTTATTGTAAAATACCTTCATATATATTTGCACTATAAAATCTTATACGGACACACGGAAGTACTGTACTTATAATATCGCTTTTCTGTATATATTGTATACGAAGAAGGTTGTCAGTAAATCATTATAGTTCATGCTTAAGATGCTATATGTATGTATATATGTAAATCTGAAATTAATCTTTCCATTTTTGTACATACCGACCAAAAACAAACTATAACCAACTATGGAGGGATTTAAAATTCGTCTGCAAAATGTGTAGAATAATGAAATGAACAGTTCATAGCACAAGCACATTAAAAAGTAGAAACTAGGTTTCATGATTTTAATCAGAGGTAAAATCTGTTTATGGACATGCTGTTTGTTGAACATTCATGCGTGAAAATGTCAAGTGAACAAAGTAGACTAGTTAAAAGTTCAAGACGAAAAGTTTGTGAATACCTAAACTATGATATGAATCAAAATGGATGACAGCTACTAATCTTTCATTATTCAAAATTCAGAGTGGAGTAAAATATAAAAAATGAATACCAACGACACTCTTCACAATGCGATGTGTATATTTTTATGTTGATGGCAGCAAAAACATCAATATATCAAAATGGTTCATCTTCATGAGTATTTTTTAGAAGCAAATTTACTTACAATTATTTGCAGGCAACTAGCTGTGCAATGTATACTAGAAGAAATGCTGGAAACTCTGATAATGATTATCTTGCTTATTCTATGCAACAAATTCTCCTGATGTCGAAAATCTAAAAGATGACGACTATAGATTATGATTGTTATCTTTATCTGTAAACCAATCATTGTATCGACAGAAGGGTTATTTGGTTTATTCTGCGGTTACATTCTTTTCCTTGAAAAAATTTGATCATACAGTTACGATATTGTTCTTACATATAAAATTTTAAAACGTAGACAGATTTGAGAGGAAGTGATTCTCTTATTCACTCTTTTGGGTATTGTGTTCTGGTGTGGGCACAACCGTGTACTTTTGTGTTCTTTTAAAAAATGTATGAAATAATTACACAACTCTGTGATCCAGAATCACTGGTGACGACGACATGACTGTCAGCGAGCTGTCAACTGCAACTTATAATCCATATATGCAAGCTAAATAGTCAACTAAAGCCAGACAGACAGGAACGTTGAATAACATTAGTAGGTAGTTTTTTTTCGTCGGAGGAAGAATATCGAAACTCGATATTATATATCTACACGAATTACTTCTTATGACGATAATAAAAAGCATTGAAGAGGAGAGGCCGAACGAGGAGACAGACGTGTTGTTTTTCACATCTACGTCGTTGTGGGACGATGGAAAGGCCGGATTTAAATTACCAGGCCACAATGCGAAAAGGAATCCTTAAAAGTTTCAGACAAACCTACCTGAATATCGCTCTTATGTTTGTGATCAAGTAGGTAAATTGAAGACAACAGTAGCAACATCAGAAAAAAATATATATGATTTTTTGGAAGAAAACACACGAAAGGTGAAATGTACATATTTTTCGAAATAATATGTTGGTGGTGTGTAAGCTGAGTAGTATTTTTTCTCTAGAAGAAGGTGG
This sequence comes from Sinella curviseta, assembly GCA_004115045.4. NCBI lineage: Eukaryota > Metazoa > Arthropoda > Collembola > Entomobryomorpha > Entomobryidae > Sinella > Sinella curviseta. The sequence continues at coordinate 19,932,722 of CM023202.3, read as the reverse complement.
TGTGCTCCTTCATTGCAACTTGGACAGAAGAATAGGAGCGACAAAAGTATTAAATGACCCAACAAGTCCAACAAACTCTTCTTGTTATACGGCTCTAGGTGGTGTCTGTTACCAGTACACTATGTTGTAGTGCAGTAGAAATTGTAGTTGTGACGATGATGGTGCCAACAAAACCTATTTTTCTCCTCTCTCTCTCCTGTTCGTTTTATGTATTGATCAGAAAATAATGTTATTTGAGCCGTTGTTGTTGCTGCTGCTGGGTTGGTTTTGGTTATTTTTTCGTGCTCCTGCCATACCACTTCCCAGTATTACAGTTTTCCATCCAGCAACAAAAACCTCTCTCCGTCAATTTCTCTCTATACTGCTTTGGAGCACAGTATATCATGTCACTCTCGTAGACATCGTCTTCTCATCGTTATTCTTTCCACTGGTTTATAGTTTATATCAAGGTTATTTTATTATTATTATTATTACGATGATGATCATGATGACTACCACTGCACTGCTACTACTACTTCTATGTCTCGCTGGTCATAACATTTTTTTTTCTTTTCGTCTCTTTGAATATCATATTTGATGAATGATTATGAGAAACGAGCTCAAGCCAGTGGTGGCTGGTGGGAGAGTAACCTTTAAATGACATTCAGCTGCTGCTGCTTTTAAGATTTAGACTACATGCACCAGCTACCCTCATCGTTATGACAGAGCGCAGTGGAGGCTTTGTTAGTCAGAGAACAGCACACTACTACAGACACCACCATCATAGCAGAAAAACAGCTCAAAGCTATAATGTAGTATAACGCGTTCAGAAGATTGAGCGAGAAACATGATGTCCTTAATCCAGGAAGTATAGTAGATAAAACCCGCAAGGAATTCTTGCGTGTAAATTCATCACTGTGACGATATGATGTCGATGCAAGAACAATAAACCGCAAGCAAAACTGAATGAGTTAGAAATATGCGCCAGGAATCTGCTTACAATCACACATAACGACTAGAAAGCTATTGCTTACCCCATGAATGGGGAGTGAGCTGTACCCCCACCTTACCCTCTGGGGATAGTCTGTTTGCTCCCAACGTACCGCTTTTCTAGCACGCATAAAGGTACGTATATGCCAAGTTTGAGCAATGTCAATTCGAGAGTTTTGAGAGATGAAGGGTAAGGGTCCTTTGTCCCCTCGGGGTGGACCAATGTAGCATGAAAATTATGTTAAATGTAATAATATGAAAATATCTGCCAAATTGTTTCTCAAGAAAACTTATCATAGACGGACAGACACTCGAGTCTAGTATTTGCAACAATATGTTCGTGAATACAAGGAAAGGAATACTATTATCCGGTTTTGATGACGAGGACAGAAGGAAACTGTGTTATGAACATTGTAGTATTAGTAGCCCAAAAAGTGAATTACGTACATATTATATGAACTGGTATAGTACCAATATCACTTGATTTTGAGCCCCATTGTTCATGTCTGATATGACATCAGTCAGGAGGACATGCCCTTTTGGAAAATACGTGCGCTATCTCTTTTATTTAACTGTTACGAATGAACCATTATACCGGATTCGGAATTTTCAGAGAAAATCTTCAAGGGTCATTATATCGTTATCATCAAAAGCAAAAGGATTTCGTAGAATGTGAAATGGCTTTGCTCGCATCAATATTCAAAATTAGCAATGCGCTAATAAATGGACGTACAAGTAGCACCAGAGAAAATTCTACCTCCCCGAAAACAGAACAGGACTCCAAAAGAGTTATGAAAGAGATTTCATATGAAAAGTTGTAGAAAAAAACGTGGAAAATAAGAAATAAAACGTATATAAAATGTAAGCATATATCTATTCCACAGTAAACGTATTCATGAAAGCTTACGTTCGTGTGCGTGCGCGAGTATGGAAATACATATATTCATCATCCTGTCAACCAGCAAGCATGAATAGCCGCATTCACTTCTTTTTCCTTCTCTGCAAGACTTCCCCATCGATGATGATAAGCCCCACTTTAAAAATAATATGTAATGTTCTTATTGTTTGCCCACTCACTTGCTGTGAGCTTTCATTACTCGTATTGAGAATCAGATGGATCGTTCAAGTAGGAATGCATTGTTCTCGACAAGGGTTACTGATAATATTACTGGTTCTTCTTGTAGAGAATGTTTTTGATGTTGCTGATGACGATCAGCAGCAGCAACGGAGTGAAACTTTTTAGAGAAGTACCTTTCTATGTAGTATTGCCTTGCATAATAATATGCTTTTTGATTCGGATATGAGTGAGTAAGCAATCCATGAGCCCTTTTTACTCTTTTTTTTTGTCCTGTAAAGGATACTATAGATTATGGGCTCCTCTACCTGATAAGTTATTATTTTACTTTCTGACTGGAATAAACTTACAATCAGTTAGGGTATGTGGTAAAATACAAAATGCGTGCCCACATGAATGGATATTTGTACTCTTTTCGTTTGAAGTTGTTTTTATAATATCTGCCCACTTTTACTCGTCAACCTGATTTTCATGCCGATGTCGATGATAATCCTCTTCTGGCAAAGCCATACAATTACAACCACCGGTTTTTAATATTTTGCTCTCCTGATGATTCAAATTGTCCGTCATACGATTATTACAAGGGAGTATGGATTAACGACTGCTGACTGATATTTATATGCATCATCAGTATAAGTATAAATATATAACCGGTATATAGGCATTCTATATTTTTTGTGAAAGGACGAACCTGTACCTTTCTGTGAGAATAAAAGAAGGAAGAAACCTGAATCCATTTTGCCTCTCTTCACAATCGATTTATTAAGGGCTCTTCACTTGTCTAAGGTCGGAAACAGGTTGGGGCCACAAAAAACTGCTGCCTATTATGCTATATATTACGAAATTTTTTCTTATATTCTACTCAATATATATGTACACAAGTATGGAGTCTGGAATTCATAATGGAACGAGATTCATATCATCTGTTAGTGCTAGCATGATGATGTGATGGCCATGATCATCATCATAAAGGTAGTCATTCTAGCTGGAGAAATAACTGGAAAATAAAAAAAAGTATGATACCTAATTTCTTCAGGTCTAAAAATCTCTTCAGCTCATCTCTCAGTTCATTTGTACTTGAGAAGCATGTACCTGATACGATCTTACCCAAGCTAAGTGCGTAGTATGTAGATACTGTTGTGAATACATTTTACTCACAGCTTGATTTTCTTCTGAACGTGTAAACTACTACACAGAACCGGTATATCAGTGAGTGGAAGACGATTTATACGAATTATAACTATTTTTATACAAGTATTCATATGATTTTAGGCTGCCCCCATGAAAATTTATGTGTGTATAAGGACTTTGTGACTTTTTCCACTTGCATAACAAACCATAATGAACTTTGAAGCGAAGAGGAAGATGAAAACTGGGAAAAGTACCTTATTCCAATTTTACCCTAGAATTTTGGCTTCCTCTTCAACTCTGAATTCTTTTTTTGGAAGAATCTTTCGTTATTTCCGACAGTACTATACAAAACATTGTTGTATTATGTATTTGACTTGAAGCATAGTAGTTTTATGCTCATAGACACTTTTTCTTCTCTCCTATGATGCTGCTAGGGAGAAGCTGAAGGAGAAGAAACTGGAAACAAATTATAAAGTTTTCCTCTACAAGACTCGTGTTTTTCTTTTTATCTGAAAAATAGCAGATGCTCTCTCTCTCTCTCTTTCTCTCCCAGTTTTGTAGTAAGAAAAGTGATAGTATGTCTGTTTTACTGTTGTGTCTGTTGTATGCTACAATGTGGAGCTCTCATGTGATTTTGTGATTTTCCATGTACATGCACATGGGATATCGATGAAACTGACTTGAGTGAATCTACCGCAGATTAGATTGGGCTCTTTTCTCTCTCTCTCTTATGTGCTGCTTTGCAGCTTTGATATAATATTGTTCTTCTTATCACACAAGCAAAAAAAGTAGAAAAAACAAGTGTGATTGTAGAGTGAACAGACAAGTCTGTACGGATGGATAGAAGAGAAGAGTTCTATCTATATACACTCTATTCTTATAAATAGTCTATTATAATAACACCAAGAACACAATTGCTACATATCTAAAAGTAAGGAAGTACACACATAGTTGTAAGCAGGACTTTTTGCGGATATTGTTTTTCCATCCCACACAAGTTTGCCATATTATCCAATATCGATATAGGAGGTATAGATGTATTGGGAATTGAAGTACACATGACATCTGAGCGTTGTGTATGTCTCGAAAGAGAAGAGAGTTTTCCAAACACTACATTGTTTCTGCCCTTGTCCTTTTCTTTAGTTTTTCTTTCTTTCTTTCTTGCTTTGGATCTTAAATTCTTTGGTCTCTTAGGGCTCCCAAAAAATATGTACCTGCTCGGTGTATGACACTGACTCGAATGTGGTAAACTGTCACTGTATTCCACTTAATATTTGTACATTGTGTAAGTAGCACTACTTTTGCATGTTGATCACATAATTTTGATAGAACAAACAGTTAAGCTTAATATCGCTTAAGGAGGGAGAGAGAGTCAGAGAAGAATATGGTAGGCACAATCGTGAATCATTATCTGAACTCAAGCAGCAAGCATATTATTGGAGTGTGAGAGTCGAGTTCTCTAAAATTCTTACTAGTATTATTTACAACTCTACTTTTCCTTCCTTTCGTCGTAATTTTAAATACCAATCTGTTTCGTGGTCATGTTGGCTCATCAAAAATCTCCATTCCTGTTTGATGTAGCCAGCACCCGTACAAATAGGGCGAATGATAATGTTATGGTAAGTAAAAAGCTAGTAGCAATGAAATGCAATGCAATCTACTATCTATCTCGGCTGCCGCTTTAATACAAAATTTTCCATTTCTCTCTTGCCCTCTCTCTCTTCTTCCTTCAATTTTTCAACACACCCAAAATGTTTCAAAGTCAGTCGTCGTTTTTCTTCGTTGTCGGAGCCAAATCAAGGAATAATCAAACTCATGTTAGCTTTTCTTGTTGAAGCAGCTTCTTCTTTTGTTCCTTTTTTATTGCATGTAAGGCAGGTAGTCAAAATGACTTACTTTTATCGTTCTTCCATGCTCATTTTACGTAATTGGGAGATGCCTGCGAGATACATTGGTTTGATAGCATATTCCCTCATAAAAAAGCAGAGTACACTATTCATGAGCAATAGCACGGCGTAATATGAAACAATGCTAAATACCTATATGCACCAATACAGCAGCAACGGCAGAAACTTATTTTGCTTATGAATGACTTTTAAATACATTTGTCTTTTATTTTTTTCTCCTTTCGTCTTCTGAGAAAATGAAACGCAGCCACCATATATTATGTTTATATGTTTTGCACGCTGCTACTACTACTTCCACCACCTACGTTCATTATATTACTACCACAACTTATCTGTAGCATGCCTTTCTCAACGTGCACGAAGCGCTATCATATACACCTCGTTTTTGATCGTATATTACACAATTTTATATGGACACTGAGCCAGATTTGCATCAGAATTACATTTTTATTGACGTCTGTGAAGTAGGTACAGTCTTCACTCAAAGAAATAAAAGTTTCTTGTTTTTCATGTGAGGAAGTATAAACTACGTGGTGAACACATGAGCAACAACACACACCAACCATCATCGTAGTAATCTTTTTCCCTTGTCTCTTCTCACAAAGAGAATAAGGAGCAAGCGCGCGAGTAATCATTATCTAGGCAGTTTTACTTCTTCTGTATTTCTTGGAACGTTCACAGTTGTGAGTTTTGTAGTAACTAAAGTAGAAAGAAGAAGAAGAAGCAGAATGAGTAATAATTGAGTATAGTAAACTGGAAAGTTTTTAAAAAGTTAAAATATGTGGCTAACTTGTTCATTCTCTGTGATGATGGCTGACTTACTTGACTGCTCTACTTTTTCAAACACACAGTAGCACGCAGCACGTACATATTACTTTAGTCTACATCTTTTGACAGCCCTATCATCATGGACTTTTCCTCCCTTTTCCTTTCCTTAAACAAATCTATGCCATGCTGATGATGACGATGTGCTGATGATTGTATTGAGATGGAAAGTTGGAGTGTATAACTTCAACTAACTTCTCTTCTCTACTCCACTGCTTACTTTACTACTACTACTACTTGTATTACCTACTGTACTAACTAATGGTGATCATTGATCATGATCTTGATAATGAGAGAACGAGTATTATTTCACATCATCAAATAAAGTAGAAAAAAATCTCACACGGTTCACATCTCCAATGGAATAAAATGAATGGCTTATGTAAAATTGATAAATGCAAACAGGTACATTGTCCGTGTAACGCTCATTTTAAAAAACAACGACACAAAAAAGTTTTTTAGGTTCACAATTCCGTGATTAGACTAGACGAACATCAGTGGAGTTGAAGCAATGTTATTCAATCTATCGTTCTATCTATGCGTTTTTTTGTGTTATTTTTTTCCAATGTCCTCATTTTGACTTTTTAAACCTTTTCTCCTCATTTTTCTACCAGATAGCATGTACCAAATTGGTGTAATAGTATAGACATTGTGTAGGTACTTATAATACTTTAACTACCAGTAGTAGACTGCAGCGTACAGCAGCATTGTTGATAATAATGATGACGTTCTTTTTGGTGCCAGGAGGAACACAAGAGAGCTAGAGAGAGAGAGGCTCTACAATTATCTTTTAAATTGCTCGCTAATGACCAGTCTTTTCATTCGCACAGATAAAATTTCCCTTCATTTAATCCACTACACAGAACGGAGCAGAAAAGTTCTGCAGTAGTACCCTGCTCCTTTTCAGTTTAGTTTACGTGGTTCATCATCGTCAGCATTATCGCAATCATCCAACAGAGAGAGAGAAGTATAGTATTAAATTAAAGGACGTTATATCATCATACATGATGCTGATGATACATAAATACAATGAACAATAGCTATCCTATATGTACCTGCTTTGACCATATATCAATATAATAGACATGCCGACTGTGATTTAATTTCATAGCACATTACGAGACAAACAGTCTAATGCTGCCAGAGAAATGTACATGCGGTAGAAACGGAAAATCATGCCAAAGTAGAATACATGAAATGTATGCGCACCTATATCTGTACATTCAGTTCTAAATTGTCAGTTTGATGTCCTGCTTCAATAGATGAATATTTTTAGAATATTTTGCTTAGAGTACGCTAGAGATGAATTACCATTCATGCAGCCTATGTCTGAGCAAAATTTTATTTGACGACGATGATGATGATTGTGAAATGGAATGAAATCTGCAACTTTTTTTGCACTCCGGTAGTAACGAATCATTCATTTGAAAATTGGTTACACACTTTAAGTTGGTTTATCATATATTGTTACACAGTGTGTTGTATACCAGTTTCTATTGCCCGTCCATTGAAAATGAATCTCAAGTAACATCGTTACTTCAGCTTTAGATTGGCCGCCAATATTACCGCGCTGTATAACAGTTTCTATTATTGTCTGCCAAAAAATTACCCCTTTTGAATTTTGATGCATAAAAGTTTGAGAAAAGAGACCAGAACAGTATATAAATGTATGATATTGAATTGGTACATGCTATAAGTTGTTAATGCTGTATCACAACAATGCTGGATCTGCTTCATCATCATCTCATTATCGTTACGTTATAAAAGACGACCAAACCAAATTAATGTAACCACTGTCGAATGAGTATATTAACCATTGTATTTCCTCCGTAACCAAAAGGCATTTTCAATCCCAACTTGAGAAAATCAAGTTTTTTTTTCTTTCAAATTGTCTGTGAGAAGACACTCACTCACAAAAGTATTCAGATGGATGGAGGAATAGAGACTAGCGGAGCCGATAAAGAAGCGAAAAATAATGGAATTCTTATGAATGCCATAGCTAAAGATGAAGTGCACGCTGTTTTTTGCTGTAAATATTCTAGGTACGTATTTATATGGAATGAATCAACTATGTACCGAGCTGCTTGTAAAATTTTATGTGCATCGGAGTAAGCTCGTAAATAGTCTTCTGCCGGCCAACACTGACTGAGTAGCACCAGCATAGAAGTGGGCACGAACCAAGTTATTGGATCCACGTACGAGGAGATGGAGTTGCAGAGGATTCACCAATTCAGTGGTGTTCGTATATTATAAGCAGAAAGTAGAGTCGCTTGCTCAGATGTCCACACTAGAATAATCTGTGTAATTTATGATAATAAGAAACTAATTTTTTGTCCTGTCAGAATCACGTGACAAGCATAATACCACACGAGCAACTACAAATTTCCTGCTACTACAACTAGTGGTAGGACTACTATTACTTGACACTTTATATCTACTTGAATGTGATGAAGAAAAAAGTGGAGATCATATAACAAAATAACCTAGAATCATTATTAAACACAATATAAATTCTAAAAGATTCGAGTAATGGGATAACCATAAAAAATGTTGGATTATTTTGCACTTTTAAATCGTGAGGATAAAGTACAAGCAATTATGTTACATAATAATGTGTTTCATCGATTCTTATCAGCTAATAATTATCACAATATTTTCGGAATTAAATTTTTTTTAAACCGTGCATGTCGATATCTCAAAACAATTCAATAACCGATTTTTGTTCCTTTGAACATAGCCGTACATGATAAAAATCCACATTAACAGCACTAATTTGGACTATAGTATTGGTTGGCACTTGGTGCACAGTGCAAACGCGAACCGGCTGGATTTCGTACAAAACAATTTTTTCCACAAACATTGCAAAGGAAAAACTAAATTTTTGCCCGCAATACATATGCATATATCTATAATATATCCCATGCTTGATAGTTGAACTTATCATGTTAGTTGAACCGTACCTAAAGTTTTATTTTTTTGCTGCTCCTTTTGGTAAAACAATGATTGAATAAAAATTACAATACTACTTCTACTACAAGTTGAGCACCCCACTCAACTCTGCTACCAGGAATCCTCCTAGTAGTTGTACTCGCAACTCACACACACATTGATTCAGAACGTACAGCAGAATAAATGGATAATTCGTGACCTTCATCTTCGGTGCTGCTGCTGCTGCAAGGAGAAAACGAACAAAATAAGCTGGCTTTGCTCAAATGGGATGTGATATGCAATGCAATGCATTCATGATCTGTGTTTCGGCTTATGTATTTTGTATTCGGTTTGCCTGCTGCAAGTTTTCTTATTTCACTCCCTCCATGAACTCAATTTCTATACAGACAAAAAAATGAGTGTGTGATTCCTCTCTTAATCTACTCATCTTCAACTTTTTTTATCCACACATGCATACAGTAGTAGTACATACATTTGTAAGAGTGTGTGTGTAGTGTGATTGTAATTTTAAAAAAATATTCCGGGAGGGAAACAGTTCAAATTTCTTCTCTGTATTACTTCTTTAGGAGAGAATTTTTTTTATCACAATGCCATTTTATAATGTCGCTGATGATGATAGTATCGAAGCCAGGCAGACTAACCACGAAACGAATCACTAGAAAATTCCTTTGAAGTATCAAGTGCAACGAGCTCACGTAATATATATTTTTTTTTCTAAAAAATATATCTTCCACGTACGTCCATTTCCACACATACAACCATCCATTCATCCACATACTTTCCTAATAATACCATACAAAAAACAGAAGAAAATAACCACGTAAAATAACGACTGGCCCTTTCATTCTTCTTGTATTCATGTACTGTGTGGTGCGGTCTACTCTTCTAGTATTTTTATGGCATTTTTTTTCTGAGGAGCCAGAGAGAATGAATGAAAATTATTGTTTGTTGCGTTTGAATAACTGACCATAAAAATGTGCATGGTGGTTGGTGGTGATGATGTTGTGGCGAAAAAAAAGATCAAATCAAGAGAAGTAGAGAGAGAGAGAGAGAGGCTCACAAGAATAAACATTATTTCAATTTGAAAGAAAAATAAATGGCTTTTTCTCATTGTGTTCAGTTCAGATGATTGAGAGTGCTACTACTACTCCAGCCGTCAGTTCCACTGTAGGAGTAACAAAAATTGAGCATTCATTCAACTATCATTATTATTCAATTCGGCCATGTTGTAGAGCTAATGAAAAATACCTATGTTTACACAAGTTTCGTTAGCTTCTGTAATTGCGCATGTATACAAAAAAGCCATTCTACGCGGCCTTCAACTTCTCAAGTCATTTACTACTCTACACTAACAAATGCTAACTTCCACTATTACCACCACCATTACTCATAAAATGCTAATAGGAACATTCTCTTTTCCCTTCTTCTCGCTGCTTCAATGCTGCTGCCACTACTACTACTGGTGCACTGCACTATTATATTCACATTGTGTCTTTTTATTTTTGGCATGCAGTATAATATGCTATTTACATGCTACATAATGATCTACCCTCTAAATTGAGAAAGAAGAGAAGGAAGATGATTACATAAAAGTTGTGCTGACTCAGCTATAATAACATTTTGGAACAGGTACTACAGTAGGTAGCTCGCCTTCTCTCCACTTCTATTATTTTGGAACAGGTACAGATTATGTTGGCTGATCTATATATTGCATGGCCGACCGGCACGCAATCCTCATGCTGTAAGTATTATTACATACATATGGTCGGATCTAGCCATGCTATGTTTTTAATGTGAATAATAATAAAAATAACGATTGCGAGACGAACGTACGGGGAACCGGTATTGCAATTTCTGGTTTAGAAAATGGTAGATTTTGTAGTAATCTAAAATGGGATTGGGTTAAGAATGTTCACAATAGTATACATTTTATGCAGATGGAAGATCTCGGCAGAGATTGGTAGCTGACCTTTTCAGCTACAAGCTACAGCTACTAGCTACTTTATTTTCGGGAACTAGCTACAGCTACAGCTACCAGCTACTTTCTTCTAATTAAAAAGCTTCAGCTACAGCTACAAGCTACTTTAAATTTTTGGGTCAGCTACAGCTACAGCTACTAGCTACTCGACCGTCTGGGGTAAGCTAATAGCTACAGCTAAGCTACTTTTAAAGTTAAAAGCTACCGCTATAATCCACGGTTAACGCACAATTATGCGTGTCATTTTTTAATAATCCGATCAAAAAACGTTTAATTTTCGTTCAAATACTACTAAACCAGGTAGTTACAGGCAAAATTTATGATTTTGCGAATGCTAACCTTTACCAAATGCAGGTTTTAAGTGCCAATTCTTCATTGCTGTACTGACTCATGTATAATTGTGGCGGCAAACTAGTCTCAGCTAGATTTTATTTTCCCTCAGCTACAGCTAAGCTACAAGCTACTTTTATTTTTTGGGTCAGCTAAAGCTACAGCTACAAGCTACTTTCTTCCGATAAACCAGCTACAAGCTACAGCTACAAGCTACTTGAACTTCCGGCTCAGCTACAAGCTTCAGCTACAGCTACGTAGCTTAGCTGTAGCTTAGCTGTAGCTGGTAGCTTATCAAAATAGCTACCAATCTCTGGATCTCGGAAAACGTCTTTAATCAATTTGCCAATTTCCATTAAGTCATAAATTTCTAATATTTAAGAACCGTCCAAAATTGTATGTACAACAAGGCTGCCAATGGGGCTATACATAACATATACTGCTAGTAGGTAGTTGCTGATTAGTTTACTGCATATGATTATCAATCCCATATCTTTAGCTAGAGCAGTAATATATATTTTTATGACTCTGATGTCATTTTAATCTTGACACCGAGACATATGCCATGTGAGGCATCTTGTAAGTGAGATGTGTAAAAAATTAAAACGTATGAATGCTGAAACCAAGGACCAAGATAAGTAATGGTCTGTTTGATAATATACACTTATTAAGTTGTGTGCTACTGTACTCGTTCCGATAATTGCATATGGCTAAAAAAATGATCGACTGTTTCTATTTTTCATTCTTGCAATCTACGACAAAAAAAAAGAATTTTCATGTCACGGTAATGCTATATAGGTAAACCTTTAGTTGTTGTAGTACACAATATATTGCAGCAAATTTTTTTTCAGCAGCTGATGCTTTTATTTGCACTGCTGCTCGTTGGCAAACGAATATATATTTGGCAGCTTAAAAACATTTAGGAGATAAATATCTACATACATAATATTTATTATATAATATGATGACGACAACGAGGATGATGATGACTCTAGAGTGTGAAAGAGTTAAGCGCAAAACTTGCCAAGAAAGCAGAGTAAAACTAAAGTTTACTATCTTCGGACTAGAAATACGTATATATTGTGCTGGTAAGTTTATACATTTTTGCTTTGTTGTGGATATTGAATGAATGCAAGAGCATTTTACATATAAACATATAATATAATGGTTGTCAGCGTTTTCCTCGCACGCAGTGCTATAGAGGCTCGAATAGTTGGTTGTTTTGATGGTACTACTCCTTCTACAGCAAAAAGTTATATATTTCTGCTTCGAGCTATATCATTATTCTAAAACAACAACAACCAACCACCACTGCTTACATGCTACTACTATTACCACACAAGCCATCATCATCATCGTCATCATAATCAACAGCACCAGACCAGTATACTACGCTCCTATACAAATACGACGTGTCAGTCGAGCGAGTATAGTTGCATTACTGAACAAGTGAAAAAAAAGTTGCAAAACTTTAAAAACCTTGTTTATGCGAAGAAGTCAGTAAATAGTACTGCTTGCATGATAGAGAGCTAACTGGTCTGTTTCTGGTCTCCCTTCTTGTGTTCATTCTGCATTTGGAATTCATTACATGGCAGTTGTCAGAGAGTAAAAATTGGTTTATACCGTGGAAGAAGAAGAAGGAGGAGGATGAACCGACATAACGAATGATTAGAGCTGTGAGGAAATGGAAAAGCATACTTCTTTTTCAATGTACAACATAGCAGCGTTGTAAGTAGCATTTGATGATATATTATGCAGTTTACCATAATATGGACTTTTGAATTTTTTTATAAACAACAGCTGCAACCATCCATAGTGGTTAGTAAAAGTAGTGAGTAGTAAGCAGAGTAGCAGGCGCAGTGGTAGTACGTAAATTCATTTGACATGATGACGAGGATGATGGCGTTGAGAATGCAAAAGAAAAATGTATGAATCGTGTGGTGTGCAGTCGGTAGTAGTTCTGTTTCTGATGCTGCTGCTGGTGCAAATCCGTCCAAGAAGATTTTGGTTACGACTACTGGGAAAACGTACATGTTGTTAGATAGAAAATGTTCACTTCATGTACATCTGCTCTCCACACACATTTTTTATAATAAAAAATGCATAACAGAAAACTCACATATTTTTTATTATTGTACTCTTATTTACACAGAGTCAGGGCTTGCTTATAGCTTATATAATCAACAAGGCACGACATATTATTTACACGCAATATACACAATACAACAGAGAGTAAAGATACATAGTAAAAAAGACGTAGCAGGAGCAGTAGCTCAGGAATGTGAATTTTCTCTCTGCTGAGATTTTAATTTATGACCTAATTGATTAGAGATTTATTGTGAAGTAAGTTAATAATATACGGTCCAACTTCACAAGTTGGTTTCAGATATATTTCAGATGTTGTGAAAAGTAAAATTAAGCTAAACTTGTGGGCAAAGGCAGGTATTCGACGAATAGTAGCTGGTTTATGCCCAAACTACTCCTGTGTTGTACACCTTTTGATGAGCTGTCTTCTTTATAAATGTGGAGAATTTTGCCATATGAAATAACATTAGACAAACTTATTTGTCTTGCGATAAGAGAGATAGGAAGGGAAAGAACAATGCTCAGAGATGTGGTGGTGAAGTTTCATCACTCACTAAACTCAAAATTTGCAAACTTACTTTTATTTTATTAGTATTCGAGTATAGATACTTTTGAACACTGTATGTCTGTCCGTTTCTCAAGTTGCGAACCACAATTCGAGAAAGTGCGATCTCAAAATTTTCGCAGCCATCATTTCCTACCAAGTAGCATCATTTGAACATGTATTCATGATTGTTGGAAAATTCAGTTCAGTCATTACAATCGCTGGCTTTTATAATTTTTCCGTCCTGTCGGATATATAAAATTCTTTATTCTTTGCTTGTTTTGAAGTGCTTATGGTTTGTTACCTTTTTATACGATATTCTTACTGAACAAGACAATCAGCCTGAACAAGAATTAAACGAAAAGTTTATGACAAGCTCAGTGGAGAGAGATAGAAATACACAACTTTTCAGCAACAACAACAACTAACTACACGACAACAATAAATTGTTGTAAAATTTTCTTAGAAACTAGTTAGATACTTTGTACGTTTTGGTTCATGTACCTCACCATCTCCGGCACCGAGTAAGACAGTATATCCACAGAGCATTGAAGCTTTTGTTGTTATTATGACTATATGGACCGACTCCTGGTCAGAGTGACCGACCAAATAAATACCAACACAATAAATGATACGTCTGGGAATTTTTCTTACTTTATACAACATTATCTTTCATAGTCAAGAAAAGCTGCATTTTACCCGTCCTGTTGCAATTTGTTGTTAGAATTCTTATGTCGATTTTATTCATAATGATGCGAAATGTGTCCATCCAAACACAAAAATACCTGGAGCAGATAAAACATGCTAATTGTACTTCGGTTTAGTGATTTTTTTACAATCTTTAGCATTGCCTGAAATATGTCTAATTATAAAGACAGAGCTAAGAATAAGAAGAGTCAATATTCATTTGCATAAGATAATTGACCACTTACCAAACATGTTTTTCAGACCTAAGAATTCTTAAAGAATAGTAAATTGTATTTAACTTGGTAATTTAGGTGGGACTGTTGCTCGCTGCATAAAATATTCGAGCGTACCCAATGAACTTTTATTTTCCTGCGACTGCATGATTTAAGATTTTAAATTCATACTCCTTCGTGTTAAAAAATGTTGGTTGATGTTCAAAAATGCACAAGAGTTAAGCTTGTGGCTATGTCATGATGACAGTACTAAAAATTCCTGAATTACTCTTCCCTTTCCCTCTCCTTATCTGACACATCTATTTTTAAATGTACCGAAACTCAATATATCACTATGTGAGTGGCCAGGGACAAGATAAGCAATGGCAATGAGCAATTTACGTCATGGTGGAAGTGTTTGGAGAAGGGCCTAAACAAGTGCATCCATGTTGACGAAGTGAATTGATTATTTTCATCTAAATATTACGTTTTAAATAAAGGTTATGTTGTTCGAAATTTCCATCAAGTATTCTACTCATAGGTTCTCTTCAAAACCCTGGGCGGCGCATGAGGATTCTTTGGTAGTGCCCTAACCATGTACAACATTTTACCAGGTTGAGTTGTTTAAAAAAATTAATTGAGCGTAATTTTATTTTATATTTAAGCTGACTGTTGTTGTTCTGTTAGTTTAGCCAAGCATTACATAACGTTTATTTGTAAATGCATTTATTTGCGTGCAAATTTATTTTACTACTTAATATATTCAATTCTAAAAAAACAGCACAACCTAAAGTCAAGGTAAGTGGGTACACTGCCATAATATACACATCGTCTCGTCTTGAGTCTTGATCACGGATGCGAATAAAGAACAATAATGGAAATCTGTTGTTTTCTCTGTCTCTCCCACTTTTGAATAGGTACGTATATTTTTATTGGTGCGCACAAAAATGATTTTACTATTTGTACTCAGTGGCTCTCATGGTGGCCGAGTTGAATATTCACACAAACCCGGATTACATGAAACAATCTCTGCCAAAATCATGAGCTTGAAGGTTATTACCTTCATGTTGCTTTCATATATGTCTTCGTACTCAATTACCCAGTTTTTTTCTCAAGATTAACTCAACTCATTAAATGTAATAAGCTGAAATCGTGAATGAGCCAAAATTAGTAAAGGTCCAGAACAAACCGCTTGCATAACATCATTAAGAATATACGTAGGTATATGGGTTTGGGTTATGGTTGCACGTTTAAATTTTAACGTTAATAATAACAAATTGAATGAAATTACCTAGTTCAATAATTTAAAGTGCGAATTCCTGTAAAATCAATAAAAATCTGTGTGCAGAGAGCCCGGATGATGTAGAAAGCTTTTTTTTACTTATATCCAAAGTAGTTATACATACACATATTATGTACCTCTACCAAACTTTTTTTTTGTTTCATCCACCTCATTTTTTAAAGCTTGACACAAATCATGTAATACAAGCTACACCAACAATTTCCCTAGAACTTTTATTTTTACCGTGTGCAGTAAAATGTAAGAATCTTCGAATGAAACGACGCGAACTCCTGTTGCGGTAAAAGCCTGTGCATTTTTTGCCTCCTGTGTACGTACCTATGTACCATTTCTATATACCACCTTGGTAGCCGTGTGGCTCTTGGCTTTTCCGTCAACTCTTTTGAAAAGGACTGATACAATATTGCACAGCTTATTCACTTGGCATAAACGTCATCAATATCATGATCATAGTCGTACGAGTCCTTGCTGAAACATCTAAAGTTATGGATTCCTATAAGAATCCTATGTATATCATAGATTTTTTCTTTCTTTCTCGCTCACTGGTTGTTTGTGTGGGTTTGTGTGTATCAATATTAGTGGTAGTAGTAGCATTCGTGGAGGTGTTGGCAGCGCCGTAATAGTAATAGCAGAAGAACGGCAAAGAATATAGTAATGTTGAATAAAACCGGCATTTCAAGACTCAGGGACATGTCTTTTTTAATTAAAAAAGTTGATGGCTTACACCCAGAGTTTCACCATTCATGCATCATTTGCCTTGAAAATGGGCTCTCTTTTTCTCGCTCCTGACTTCTGACTGCTGCTACTACTACAACCACCACCACCACTACTACTACTGCTGTTTTTTTTCTTGCTTGCTCCTGCTGCCTGCCATCATCATCACCGCCATCACATCACTAAAAGCAATGTAATCCCACATAGTTTCATCTAGTATTTACTATATATTACATTTTATATATGGAGAAAACTTAATATACATACATTTCATAATATTATATCGTATGATAATATCATATAGTTCCTCCGCCCGTATGCATATATGTACCTATGTAGATATATTCACGTTTCTGCTCGTCTTCGTACTTTATGTGTGATATCTTCCCGTAAAGTTAATACCAGCAAACGGAGTGAAAGAGCGCCTTTTATGTTCCTTTTTGCTAGAAGCTACATAACGGTTCCCCATTGCTTTTTCTTCGTCGTTTTCTTCCACTACTACTACTACCCCTTCTACTACTACTTCTTCTTCTTCGTATGCATAATCTTTTTCATATTCCAATTCCAAATACCACTTGCAAACTTCCATAGACAACACTGTATTACTTGGTTTGACACACCATACAGACTCACACATACACTCACTTACACAAACTGTGCGAACACTCCAATCCTTAAAAGCTTTTTCTTACTTCTCTCCATCTTCTCCTTCCTCCTTTCTTCTACTACTTCTCTCTCTCTCTCTCTCCCCGCTGGATCGATATGATAGCAAATGTGACGACGACGGGAAGAGTAGAAAGAAAAAGAAAACGGCTTACTTACAGACTGCACACTGCTGGTAAAAGGTACTATATAATATATAGTGTTACTACTACACCAATATCGTAGAACAGGCTGAAAGGAAAAGGGAAGAATGGTTCATAGTGTGTTGGTTGAAACTTTTTTTTGAAATCGTTGCTAAAAGAATCGTAGAAGATGTATAATAACAATAAATGGAATTAATTCTTCATTATATTTCTTCTAGAATGGGTACAGTTATGTCATTGTTTATTTCTCAAACTTTTATTCAATGCCTGCGTGTGCTATTGTTTGTATTATTGTTATAAATTAACAATTCACTTCTTTATTGTTGAAGTTGTTGCGGTTTACTACACTGCATAACCCTGTCAACCTGTATTGTGGAGCCTTTGGTGGGTTCATGCAATACAATGGGCATTTGACGGTAGTATCAAACACGACACTGCACACGTAACCTTCGTCATGTACTGATATTTTCTAAATGCTTGGCATTTGTGTTCAGTGTGCTGATTTTTTGGTAAAATAAATATTCTGTGAAGTGGACAATCCCAAAAAAAACTTTTACCATATACCCGTTAGTACACAGGAAATATTTCAACTCTCGACCCTTTCATAAGTCGATATTTGGTGGAACATTGTTATTTGCCGTTGTACCAATATTGTTTTAAATGGTAATTTGTGATTTAAGCATCTCATAAGTAATATATAGTAATTAAAATTTGTAAGGTTGAGTGAAAACACTTTATTCACGAATTTTTACTATACATAACAATGCGCTCGTTCGACTATTTCTAACTAATGTGAACCACATTATTTATACCTTGTGATACAATTTTCACTAAAAGCTTATACATTTTTATCCTCACTCCCCCAGACTTGTATAAAAAGTTTACACAACTGATATACCTATATGTCTTAGATATGCAACGTTAGAGCAGCCAAGCCTACATTTATCTCCAAACTTGCTGGTGTTGTTGCTGTTCGACTAGCTAGGGAAGAAGTTCAAAGTAAAGAAATAAAATCACACAATGGAATCCTCCCGGTATGATAGCGTAATGTAGCAAGCAGAAAAGAATAGAGACGAGAAAAAGGTACTTCTTTTTCTCCATCTACTTTATCATCATCATCATCGCCAAACTGTTATTATGGGTCTACATTGTATGCACATTAGAATCATTGTCGTCGTTAGCTGTCGTGATGATGAAACCCCTTTTGGCACTTTGAACATCTAATCACCTGCATCAGGTAAAAAGAAGGTACATAAATACGTACCTATATGACATGTATAGCGTAATAATATGTTATATAAGAATCAGAGTCAGTATACTATTTTGAAGATGAGATTCAGAGGAGAGGCTTACTACACTGCTATTGCTGCCTGCTCGTCATTATCATCATCTTTAGAATTCAATATTGTAAAGCAAGAGCAGCTCCTTTCTTGATGCTGCAATATGCGATACGAAGACGATGCTGACGATGACGATGATGAGTGCCAGAATGAATGAAGGAAAATGTAGTCGAAGGAGAAGTGAAAGACTTGTTATTATTATTATTACTTTTGCTTTTCGTTCTTCTTCTGCTTATTCATAATATTCATGATAAGAGATTTGCTGCTTTTGTTGTTGGACACTCTTCGTTCGTCTCCTTTTCTCCACAACATCCCATCTACTAGATTATAATAGTTCAACGTAGTGTTGTAATATGGTTGGATAATCTTTGCATTATTGTTAGTTACTACTACTACTATACGGTGTACAAGCAGGAGACGAGCACTATCGTTAGAGTCACCATCAACATTCTCGAATAACAAATCATAATGTGAGATGTGTGTTGGCTAGACCAGATAGCAGCAGTACATTATGATATTATTATTATTACTAAAAGACGAAAGCATTAAGCTCATTACTGTTTTTTCCCCTGCTTGCCTGTTAGTCTTTCTGTTTTTATCCAATACTTTACAAGAAGAAGAGGGTCCAGCATTTGGAATGGAGGTACATTGCATATGAGCTCCCTAATGATATTAATATTTTTAATGACCATATTTCATAACACCTTCAATAAGTCTCATTTCTTCATACTCTAAAAACTTTGCTTCCGCACCTTTCGCACATTTGTTTTAAGCATGCGTTATTATTGTGGAACACGACATTGTACATGGTGCAGAAATATGAATGGCAATGGAGATTTTTGTTTTTAAAAAGATGTATAAAGTTATTCATCTACTCCATCCTCCATCTCTCCACACACGCATGCCTGCATTTCATTGTTTGCTGCCATGCCATACAAAAATTCTGCCCATTATACTTGTACAACAGTATGATAGAGACGAGTGGTTGCTCTTGTGTTGCATTGTGTGATTACCTTAGGGAAAATTCCATTCCCAATGGACATGGATTTTTTTATTATTATACCTATAAATATAAATAGAATGCACCTTGTGCTGTGCTTTGTTGTGCTACCCATTTGACGGTGGATGTTGATGATAATGTCTATGAAGATATGCTCATCATAATGGTGGGTAAGTAGGATGGTAATGATAATTCTAGGATAAAACAGGATTGTAGACGAAAAGTAAGCACAATGCCAGTAAGAGTAAGTAGCAGTATAAAATAATTTTTGCATTTTTTTCACTACCGGAGATGATGAGGATACCGTGTGTGTGGATATGGTGGGGTAGTGGTTATGAAGCCGGCTTTTTGAAACACCAAACCCCAAAATTATCATGAAATAATAAAATTTGGCCTTCACCATTCACCATTTTTAAAGGATGCATCTTTTTATAGCAAAACCAGAATGAAGACAAAAAAAATCTTATGGTAGTAGTGAATTACGTGAATGCCATAGCGTTGTAATGTATCTTTAACGAAGCAATGTAAAATGACGTCTGGTCCGAGATTGATCATAATCATACGCTTCGACAAAGCGAATGCTGTGTAACGTATCATAAAAATGACAAGACTAATTATTGACAATTTGAGCATTGACGTATTAACTCAAAGTACCTATGTTTTCAGCTGCACAGATCTTTTTGAGAATGAAACACAATAAACATCGACTCTTGTACAATTTTTGATAGTCATAAAATTTTACAATTTTAAAATGCATCGCTTCTGTGATTGTCATCATCATGTAAATAAATTCTGTTTGTATTACACACTAACAACACCATGTATAATTTTGAAACAAAAAGACCATCAAAAATGTACGGACAAATTTAATGCATGAGAGAAAGAAAAAATCTTAAAGGATGAGAGAGCATTTTCAATCTCATGCATATACCAATATTATCGACCAATACAGTAATGTAAAGGGAGTCAACAACAGCAGCAACATCAACAACGACCAAGTCAATCTATTTTATCACAAGAAGAAGTATATAGAAGACGAAGAAATGAAATAAAAAAAATCGAAGACAAGTTTCCTCTTTTTCCTTTCCTGTGTAGTAAGCTTGCTGGTTTCAAACATTGTGTTTTCTTCTTTGCCCTTCTCCCTTTTAAAGATTCACATAGAAAATAAAGTTTACATTAAAGATCTTCTGTTTTATAGCGGTGGTAGGAATAAATGGTGGTAGTGTAGAGCAGCCATTGAAAGAATGGAAAAAGAACCGATGGGAATATCTTATTTTGAGCGTACACTATTATGTATGTGGTATGCGCGATGGATGAGAGAGAGAGAGAGAGGATGTGAATGATAATTTAAAATTCCACTAGCCTGCTTTTTGTTTGCTGAGACTGTGCCTTCTTCTCCTGTGCTCTCACTGCTTTTGTTGCTGTTCGTCTCTCTATCTCTTCCTGACTGACTGAATTGACATATACATACCATCATTACTAAACTCGCATACAAAATAAGAAATAATGTATTTTTTATATTATTATATTAGGTACACTTTGCAAGGAAAAAGTGTTTGTGCCTAAGTATTTATGAAAAAGTTTTTTTAAGAAGAACACGAAGACGAAAAAAGGGATTGCTGTTGTGTGATGCTCATGTGAAATTGTCTGCCTGTCTGTCTATCTGTATGACTGCAATATAGCTCCTGCTGGTACTGCTGTTTACTAGAAAAGAATTCCTATCATCGTCATCATTGCTTATGTTATTATTATTGAGTCTCACTCTTTTTTCTTTTTTTTTATTCTCTATCATTGGAAGGAACAAAGCGATTCCCCAAAAAATATTCTGGGCTTCACTGGAGCCTGCACTAAGCCCATGGCTTTTGCTGGTGGATTGGATTCGACGATCTCTGTTTGACTTTGACTTGGGTTATGTTGTTGTTGTGTGTGCACTGGTCCCCGGCCGCTTTTTGCTTTGATGCTCATAAAGAAACAAAAAAGAAAGAACAATAGAAAAAGTAGTGGTGGTGGTGGCGGTTATGTTGTTGTGCTGGTAGTGAAATTGAATTGATAAACGGATGCATCTTTCAAACTGGGTTAGCTATCACAGCATATCACGAAGGACGAGCCACTAGGAATAAAAATGAGAGAAAGGGAGAAGAAGAGAGGGAATTTTCTGAGAGAAGGAGTGAGTCTCTCTCTCTCTCTTTGAGCTGAGCTTGCTTTGTTGAGCGTAGAATCTCACTAGGCTTATATTATTATTATTTTTATAAAATGTAATCGTGGTCTGGAGTTTTCCAAGGGATTTGTGAATGTGCTTGCTTGCCTGGTTGCTTCTGCTTATACATTTCGGCTTTCATACCAAACAACACCAAAAACACACCAGCAGTCACGCCGACACTCTTATTATTATGCAAGGAAAGAAGGACAACATATAGCTCACGGCAGTACACTAGCTGCTGAACGTATGAATGTACTGAGAATCGTAAGCGTTAGTGGTTGTAAAACTCTCTGTGCTGCTGTAGTGATCCTAGTGTGGTTTCATTTCGTTTTTAGTAGTAATGCTAGTAGTAAGAATATTCACGTATTATTTTTTTCTTCGTCTTCTATTACTCCTATCACTGCTACTGAGAATAATATGCAGATCTGGCTAACGATTATCTATATTAGGCAGAGGCATCAATGCCGGCACCACCGCCGCCACCACTACCACACTGCTAGATATTCTCCGTTTATATTAAAGGTTATATAGCAATTCTGGAGTAGCATCAGGCATACAAGCTTACTACACCAGGGCTTGCTTGCTTTAATGCCAAAGCTATTTTGCTGAGCCATAGTAAAACCGTCAAGTCAAGTCTGGAAGAAGAGAAGAGAATGAATGTGTGTAATGTAATGCACGGCACGAACTCAACGAAAGAAGCAGGATACCAAGTTTGTGTTACATTACTTTCGTACGTTGTGTAAGATGCATACATTCTCTCTCTCTCTCTACGGTTATGTAGCATCCTTTTCTTCTGTTAAGAATGACGATCCATCCAGTGCGGCAGGTACGTGTGTTGTTACTCCTGCCACTGGCACAATGACGAAAAATATATTCATTTGTGCCGAGAATCAAGTGCTGGATAGATGACAGAGCCAAGGAGAGAATTCATTCATATTACAGACATAGTTTGAACTCCCCGCTATCTAGAATTTTAGCATTTTGATTCTTTTAATGATAGGTTAAGAATATTAAGTGCACGTATTTTTATATGTGGATAAGGAGAGGCGGTGTGGACTATATTATAACAAGTTGTTTAAAGAAAGGGTATAAATGATACAAGTGTGCATCGGTGTAG
Source organism: Sinella curviseta (assembly GCA_004115045.4). Classification (NCBI taxonomy): domain Eukaryota; kingdom Metazoa; phylum Arthropoda; class Collembola; order Entomobryomorpha; family Entomobryidae; genus Sinella; species Sinella curviseta. Next base: position 19,909,553 of record CM023202.3, on the reverse strand, counting down.
GCCTCATAATCCCGTCCTCTTCCATAAGTTCCATAATATTTATTTAACGTCAGTATACGAAGATATGACACAATGAGAGGAGAAAAGTATGTAGGCATTAAACGGTTTATGAAGGACTTGATCCTCAACAACGCAACCACCACCGTCACCATCATGCATCGTCTATGTAGAAATTACGTGAGTTTCCACTGACATTAAAAAAAAGAAGAAAACGAAGCCGCCGCCGTTTGATGATGGTGACTGCCTCCTTAAATAAGATGGAAATAATGGAAAAGGCAAGCAAGCATGCACGACGGAGAGGAAGGTGGGAGCAAAGAAGTCATCCTTAATTTTCCTTTTAATTCTTCAAGGTGGAAAGAATTTTTGACGATGAATGCGCAGTGTAATGATAATGGTACTAGTTCTAAACATTGCATGCACACCAAACGGAGTAAGAGACCATCTCTCCTGAGCTTACAATGCCACACAACATGTTGTTTTAACGAAAGAACCAAGTAGACTCTGCTGTAATATACCTAAGTGGCAGCGTATATCGTAGTAACCGATATACCGTCTTGCTTGGTTGCTTCCACCATCACATCACACGGATCTTACCGGTTTCCAAGCAATATAACACCGTCACCATTTACACTCGAGATACGCCAAAGCAGTGAGGACTAGTCCTACTCCTACTATTATGCATTTATTGTTATTCTGCTGGAGGAGACGTACATAACGCACAGAAAAGCTAACAACTATTGATCACTTGAACTTTTTTGAAAATAAACTCCACATATGCAGCTGCAGCAGTGTACGAAGAAGCAAGGCAAGATAGCAGTAGTGTTTTGTTGTTTTGGTATAGAAAGTAGTTGGACTGTTGCTTAGAGTTTTGGTTGTCTTGTTTGTTTCTTCTTCTAGAACAATTCCCATCAGAGCTTAACTCAAAGTGAGAAAGGATGTTCCATTTTTAAATTATACTGCGGTCGATAAAAATTACATGTAAGACGAGTTGGGAGAGGTTCTCAGGATATGTACATTTTTATTTTTTAAAGAATAGCGTACTTCCAAACAACTATTAACCATATAGGTAAGAAAAGTATGTTTATATTAGACCTGGAAGTTTATACATGCAAACATGCATGAATAATTACATATGGACAATTTCTGAACATGAGCAAACGGTTTAGAGAGTAGCTATTTTGTCATTGCTACAACGCATTATTTTTCGTCCCTGGCTATGTATATTGCGAACGTGTGTGTTAACTGTGGCTGTTATCGTCTCGGTCACACCAAACCGATTTTCATTTTCCATAAAAGTTTTTTTTTCTGGTAAAGTCATGTCATCATCACCATTCATGGTTGCATTTTTGTGTATCACATCAGTGTGATGATGATGGTTGCGATAATCACCAGCATGCATGGTAGTATGATTGCTTAAAAGTCGTCAGCAACATCGTCTTCCTTTACGTTTACTTTGCCATAAAAATCCGAGTACATAATGGCTTCTATCGCCTCATGCCGTTTTTACGCGATTATATACACACAATAAAATATGAACACATTCTTTGGACTGTCGTGTTCATTGCATTTATAAGGCAGACAGTCCGTTTTTTCTAATATAGTCAGTGATCGTCAGCAAGACAGCATGATTTTTCAAAATAATAATAATAATAACTTCCATTACAATAAGAGAATGTGTTGGTGCAGCCATTATAATATCGGATCGAGCTACCAAGTTGTCTAAGCAAACACCAAAACTGGAAGAATACTGACAGTGTTATGAATATGTGATATGTAATCGTTTAGATCCCCTGCTTGGCCAATGGCCATTTCCATTTTTGTACAGTCATATTATCCATTCTCTCCCTGTTTCTGCCATGTACGTTGTAGTAGTAATATTGTGCGCCAGTGAAAATCGTGCAACAACCAAGAAGACGATAAATAGTCATGCAGGCGAATATCATAAATATAAAAATATGTACAGAAATATGATGTGCCATATAGAAAAACTGCAGAAATGTATCAGAAAATGCACCACAGCTGTGAACAGTATAACAACATAATATGAACCATAATAATATTGTCATATCTCTGGTTAATATTACGCAAGTAAAAGTATCTTTAATACAGTTTGCACACGTTGTGTAGTCATTTTGTCGGCGTACCCTTTTAAATGCAATGCGTATTTTGTACTCTTGCGATGCATATATGTAGTATAGTTAGTTTATTTAGGGCATATCAAGATAGTGTCATGGAATGTAACAATGTACGTAAATGTATGTACCATGTCACGATAGGACCAAACACTGATGCTTAATGACGACGATGGTGATGACCAAAGAAAAAGTAGACAAGCACTTTTTCGTATTTACATATTTTTATAGAGTGGTAATTCGCGCAGTACATAGTGTAATATAATAACATGGTAGTGATATAAAAACGCGAAAGAAAAGAAAAAGAACCCTCATTTAATTAATAGTATGGAGAGCTTGGGTTATTTACCAAATTGAATAATATGACAGTCACCTTGAAGCTCTCGGCAGGATGTTTGTTTGCATGTGTGGAATACACAGAATAAAGTTTCCATTATTTTGTCCATGATTTTAAATAAAAGTAAGATGCAATTTATACCTCAATGTCTAGTAATACGTCAAGCATAGAGTAAGTTTGAAATGTCTACTATGGTTTATAATTCTGGTGTGGATTACATTTATTTCTAGAATAGCAAACTAGACGAAACTAGAAAAAAATTGGCTGAGGTGAAGTGGGCGGCTGGGTTGGGAGTAGCAGACGCAACAATATTCAGTGAAATGAGTGACTGTTTTTATCCATTTTTGCAAATTGCGAAATAAGCCTTTCTGAACATTCAAAACAACAAATTCTAATAGCGAATTCCTTTAGAATATTTAATGTGCTTTATACAATCCATTGCCGGCCGGCCTTTCCTATCCGCTCTCTTTTATTTGTCTGTGCATAAAATATTTTCATTGATTAATTCGATGTTCAATACGTGGTTCAGGATTGGTGATATAATGTTTAAATTTTGGTTACGGAGGAGTAAAAAATCAATCAACCTTCAATTGTCCAGCATGAAGCACACAGGTGTACATACCCTTTTCTCGTTTTGTTTCTATTCATATTTCGTACGTGTTAACCTGAGTATTATGGACAACATGCATACGTCAATGCTATCAGAACCAAGACAAAAGAATTCGCATAGCATAACTACGATATATGATGGCATTTTAAGAACGAAGCTATACAATGATATATCATCAACCAATTCAAACTTGAAACTGAAGCGAAAATTTCAATAAAGGGTTATTGATCTAGCTCATATAAAATTAACCATTTTTGTGAAGGATAAAGGTGTCTCAACTTATCTACGTATATAAATGCGATACTATTTCATGCTAAATCCCCTACCAAACTCTCGTAACATTTTGATAAGCATTTTTGTGTTAATTCACAGAATATTATAAAGCGCGAACGACATTCCTTACGCATATTATGATAGCATATTAACTAAATTTTAATATTGTCATTTTGTGCTGTAATTTTAGCTTCTATTCATACAATTACTGACTATAGCAGCAGAAGAAATGCAAATGAAAAATGCAGAAAAAGATTCCAATACATTTTCGCCTTCTTAATATGCAATCGCGACTCACGACTACTGTCGTTCCCAATGTGCACAACTCGTACAACTATAAAGAATATTTTTTATTCCAATGTTGGTCTGGAGAGAAAGCATTCATACATCACTACTAATTCAAATCGCGCTACACAATAATAGACATATAGGTATGTATTCCTCGCCCACTGTTCGTGTATTTTGCTTACGATGTTGTGTATAGAACTTGATTGAAAGGAAGAAAAGAACGGAATGCATTTTTTAAGGATTTGAACATTCTTTCCAGGTAGTACGACGTCCGTACTGCTGGAGTTTGAATTCCAAGCAGTCGTCTCGTCTCATCATCTTATATTTTTTCTTCTCTGTTTTCTCCCATTATACTCCTACAATACATGTATGTATGTTAGAGTTCCGTGCCATCACTATCACGGCTGATTCTACTTTTTACGACACAATATAATAACGGTGCTGCTCTGCTGCCTTTTCTGTTCAGTAGTATACGTACTCCTACTACAGAACTCTTCTCTTTCTCCTTTGAAAGGGCTGTCAGATTTTCTCGTTTCTCTACTCTTTCTTTATTTCTGAAGGAGAAAGAGAAGAAGCATGCCTTTCGTATAAATATCTTTCATCTCATATGTATATCCAAGATATAAACGACCAACACACACCAAAAAGATAAGCAGCACAACGACAACCAATACCATTTACTAGTATGACAGTGTCATATAATCATCATTGCTTCTCTTTTTTTTTGTTAAAAAGCACACATCCTACTACTTTTTGTACGAAGATGAAGATAAGAAGATACGTAAAAAAAGACGGAGAAAAATAAGAACTTATCCTTTGGACTAGAACGAATAAGTATGCATGTATTTGTAGAAACAGTAAAAGAAAAAGAAGAGATGACAAAAGTTTTTGTATGCAACTGTTGTAGGTTGTTCAGGTTCTCCGTTTTCTTCTTGTCTTCGTCCCTTTTTGTCCATTTTCCCTTTCTATCAACTCTCCCTTCTTCTTCGCCATTCAAAAAGGACTTTGTGAAGTTTATGAATGTATCTACTACTAGAGAACGAAGACCTTTCCTTTGATATATTATAGTACGTACATGGCAACTTGGATGTATACTTTTCAGCAGCAGCGTAGTAAAGTAAGTATTAGTGGTTGGCAGGGTGGATGAATGAACGTAAAAATAGTATTGAGCTAACGTTCCTCCGCTGACATAACCATTTCACCATTTCTTCACGTTCTGCTACAACTCCACAATGATTACGACGATGCCCATAATACTGTATGGACTAACAAACTTCATGGTATGCATGTATTGTGCTTGTATTTTACTCAGCTACCAACTTGTCCTACTACATACAAAGACACTACATAATATTATATTATTAGACTTCTACGTTCCATCGTGTTAGTGTCCTTTCACAGAAATGGCATTGCATGAGTGAGTGAAAGGAAGAAAAAGACCTTTTGCTCGTTTTTTCATTCCTTCTACGCTCTCTCTCTCTCTCTCTCTCTTTTCTCTTTTTTCATTTCTTTCTGATTTGAGGAAAAAGTTGTACTTGTGCTACTACTGCCGCTACATTTTACTGTATTTTCTGTGACTGCAGAAAAAGAAGAAAACTGCTACTGACACACTATATATGTCTACTTTTACGAAGCATGCAATGCTACACGGTAAATTTTTGGGTATGTTTATACGTGTATGTGTGTGGCTGTTATTCTCACTCTAGCCTGTTTCTTTCGTTGTTGGAAAGCAGTAGTAGTGGCATGCTATGTGTGTGAAAAAATATGAATTCTTTCCACAAAAAACTCGAGAACAAAAAACTGACTCAAAAGGAGATGGAGAGAAACAAGCTAAGAAAGTTAGTTGACTGCATGTTTGTAATGGCAGTCGAAGTAGGATCGTATATAGCAGTACCAGGACATGAATACCATTTACTTGCCTTTGTACGTTGTACTCTTACTTTTTATGATCGCTCTATGTACACTATTCTACAACTGTTCAGGATTTTTTTCTCCGTCTATTTCTCTAAAAACTCGCAAAAGACTGATGTTCGTTTATCATCAGTTTCTTTAAAGAAAGAGCCATCAAGAAAAGTAGTTGCCCGGTTTTTAGTGTACCTCGCTCCGGCGGCGCTCTAGATGAGGATATAATATTAGCAGCGGGAGGACAACTAAGAGGAGAGATTGCACTTTGTGAGAAATTCGAGGTTAGATTGGATGAATGGAAGGCACCGGATAATATTATGTGAGACAACTCTTTGTCGTCTGTATGAGTAATAATATAATGTCATCCATCCAGCTCAGTCAGTGTACATACATCGGCATAGGTGTGTCGGATAAAGAACCGAGTTTGTTGATGTGCATCAAGACATGTAACTTGCGTAGATGCTTACGATATATCCTTACAAAAGATTCACGCCCGAATATAGGAATGCTCATGGTATATTTAAGTATGGCGGGGTAACGTTACATCATCTTGTAGAAACAAGTTATACAACACAATGATATTTTAGATGATGGTTCTGTGCTGTTTGATGTTGCAAGTTTACTGATGATGATCATGATGATTACGCTGGTAAGAAAGTACCCAAAAGTGTTTGGGATAAAGCGCTAGCTTAGAACTAGATACTATACTACCACTGCTACACTTTCTCTATATACTTTGATCTTGAAAACGGTGTCTATGAGGTATAGGCGTAATATACATTATCTCGACTCGATTGTATTATACATTTACGCTACGTAATGTAAGTTAACGCATTAACTTGCAACGAAAGGAGTCATGTACATAACAGAAAGCGGCAACGTCATCAGAGACAGCGAGAGAAGTGGAATAACAAAAAAGAAACCAGTGCAAAGCATAATGTGTAAGCGCTGCTGCCTGCCGCACAGCACGGCTGTACTAGTTCGTAATTTTCCTTTGGTACGGCGAAATTTTTTTTGTGAGTGTAGATATATATTATGCCTTTGGATGGAATACTGTTGAAGAGAGCGAGAGAGAGAAACCTAACAAACTAACAACTGACTGCATGAATGTTGAAAGAGATAAAGATGGAAAAAGCTGTTAGATAGTCAGTCACTATTTCTTCTTCTTTCCCTGCTTTTCTTCGATATTATTATCTTCAAACCTTGTTCTCAAAATATTCTCCAGTTCCCTGAGCTTTTTAAGGTTTTGTTACTCTCCAAACGGTCGCTCGATGTTTTATAGTGAAAGGAAGATGCACATGCTTGTACAGACACGCGCTTCCATACAGAGATGCATAAATTGAGAGGGAGAGACCATTTCGTTTATTGTAGCATACCGAATATGAGTATGTACGATTTTAGGTATAAACAGACGACAGCAATGCTTTAAAATGGACAAAAAATAGAAAGAGAATCACGTAGAAAATTGAAATAAGCTTACCGTTGTGTTCTCCGGAAAAGTTGTTTGGATCTCCGCTCTCGTCGTCAGACTCTGTCCCGGAGTCGTGGTCGTCGTGAGCCTATAACAAAAAATATACCGCGATAAGAAATGAGTGTCATCGTCAAATAAAAAAGAAAAGGACATCGTGTGGATGATGACAACGAAGACGGTGCACAGTTTTTATATATATATATGTATATATATGTGTGTGTGTATCATTCACATAACATTATGTATAAGAAAGGAGCAAGTGGCACAAGAAAAAAAATAAGAAAGGAAAGAAAAGAAAAAGGGTTCGACTTTCAAAATCAATTGCTTTTTAGATAAAAAAAATCGAATCGTATAGAGTGAACTCCTTTCTTCTTTTTTCTATTGCTTCTTTTCCCATTCTACAACGACTATACTCCAATCATCACTATACACTCCTTTCATTTCTTTTCATTCCTTACTTCAATCTAATAATATGTCTGTGCACTGCAATGTAATAAAACAGTACAAGGAGCAGCAGCAGCAGTGGAAGCAGTATGAGTTTCATCACTCCATTTTTTACAAGAAATACTGAGAACATAAGCTGAAATTGTATGCATGTACAATTACAAAAGAGAAAGTAGAGGCCCTGCCTTCTTTTGTAAGAGAAAATGCACAGCAAAAAAGTGTATTCCCGTTTCTTCATAATAATATCACCAACAGAGGGAAAGAAAGAGTCAGAAAATATGCATACCTAATATCATGTGTCAATGCACTCGCTCACCGATCGTGTTCTTTTCTTTAATACTCCCATTTCCTTCCTTGTATAAGTAAAGTGGAACTCAATCTTCTATTATTATTCTACATATAGCACAAATATAAGTAGTATGTATCCATGCATGATCATACAAGTGTACGCTGTCAGGTAGGTACATTAAATATGGTAAGCTTTGCATTTCCGATAAATCTGGGCCGTGTTAGGTCGATCCTTTGTGCTATCCTCTTTTCTTTCTTCAACAAATTGAGCAGTGTCAAAAGAGATATAGTCTTAAAAAAAGTTTAAGCAGTCATATCTTATCAATGCATTAGCCCTGCAGTAAATGCAAGAATTTTTTAATTTAAATAGTAGGTGGATATATATAACCACTGATTGAAATCATTACATTTTGATTAAAACAAATTTGAACATTTGAAGTTTTCTTTGTTTAAACTATATAAAATTGGATTATAATATCTAGAGAGACAGTAGGTACCGGTATGACTTTTGATATCCGCATACGCGTAGCTCAGTCCATATGCCACACACTTTGACTTATGTATCCGTTCATTTCTCCATCTCTTCTACTTGTAAGTTTTCAAGTGAATTGTAAGGTATTTGTAATGATGATTAGGTCAGTTTGAAGTCTTAGCTTACTTGCCTTTTTTACTCCCTTCTTTTTTATTCTTCTTCATTCCTTACAGGAAAAGTCGACACACTACACAAACTTCTTATATAATGCGGGTTACAAGGTGCAATTTTCTTCCCTAACTCACAAGGCATTGTACTTTAAGTAGACTTTTATATGTCGACCTCGTCTCGTGGAATTGCTAAGCCACCCATTTCTCTTTTCTCCGCTTTCATCTTGTAGGTACCCAACAACACACTCTGAACTGCGTACATCTCAAACTCTCTCATGCTCTATCATAATAATGTACATATATGTGCATACTTCCCAGACAAGTCTTCTATCGAAAAAAGTTGCAGTTGACGTTCCATATAGATCAGTCAACTCTTTCCTTTTTTGGCGGAAAATATGCTTCAATGAAAAACGTAAAGTCAAGGTTTTATTGTACTTTCTTTATACACCGTACTATAAGAATACTACCACGTCATATAAAAATACAGCTATTACACTATTACATCTTGTGAGGGAACTCGTGGATAAAAGTACTACAACGAACATCAACTAATGCCAAAATAGTAAAAAAACTTCAATGGAACAAGGATGGATCTCTCTCCACACCACCTACTCACTTTACACTTATGCATTTTGTCCTCACTTTACTTTACACAGCTCCTCGTATTACCACTAACTCTTGCGCTCTGTGAGTATCATTGCGGATAGGTTGGAGTGAGTAAACGCTGAGTAATGTGCACTACTACTTTTTTGTAGCTTGCATTAAAATGACTTTTCCTTCGCTTTTCCTACTTTCTTTTTACCTAGCACCAGTGATGGTACAAACAGTGTTTTGTTCAACAACAAGTTACATTTCCCTTTTATACCAGGAAAATAATCGGAATTTTACGAGAGCGAATACTAGAAGGAATAACGGCAACATGCACAAAACAATTTTTAGACTTGGAAAGAAGTAGTGTGGGTGCGGAAGGTATGCTAGATGCTACACCCACTCATCTACGGATAGTCAAGTACCCAGTCACAGATTTTTTGCCTCTCGCATGTTTACAAAAGTTATAAAATAAATAGAAAAGTGCTTATATGTGTTTGACCATAATTATCTCTGAGTCGCGAAAGTTAAAGTAAAGAACATTTGGCCAGTCAGTCAGTCATCTGTATGTTGATGTAATTCGATTCCCCATCATATTGATACACTCCTACATACATGTGGATATGTTCATGTGAATATATATATGATCACCCAATAAAGTAGCTGAAGACAAAAATAAATCTACCAAATAATTCTTTACCTACAAGCTTACACAATCGTCGTGCAACAACAAACGAAAGTAAGGCGAAGAGAAAATAGAAATACATATTTAATTGTAGTACACCAAACTTTTCCTTCCAAACAAATATCGACAACTTAAAACGTCAACCGTAATGATGTAAGCAATTTGGAACCGCCACACCTTCAGCGTCATCGCCGGAATTGTCTTCCAACCGCATACTGTATGAAGGGGAAATGTGTGTGCATGTTATATTCATGTATGCCCTCGTATACCGTTTCGTTTCCTTACATATTATTACACGTTAATGTTATTCAGCAAAAGTGCTTCTATTTCAGTTTATTTAGTACGTAACGTATATGTCAATATTCTTTATTCTTTGCACCCACGAATAAAAAATTAAATACCATGAAGGCTACCAAGAAGTAAGTATAGTCAAACTGCCTGCCTATTTTGCCACATCAAGCAAAACTGCCACCGACCAGTCGTGCATTGCTGCTCTGAATAGTAAATTCAGCTTAAAATGAAAAAAAAGCAGAGAAAGTGAAGTGTGGTGTGTGTGTGTGTCTGTTATACAAGAAGCTGACGGCATAGTGGCAACTACTCTCTTCTTTCTTGTCTCCTTTACAATTTTTTGGCTGAAGTTCCCTTTTTCTTCCTCGGCACTATCACATCTTTTCCCTAACATTTTCCCTGTATTCTTCTATAAAAACCGGTATATGATGATGATATTTATCATGATTCACAACGATGCATATACATGTGGTGTAAAGCATGTCAGTTGGTGTTGGTGGTATAATGCTGCGCGTAGTTATACCACGACAGCATTACCACCACACTACTTACTTTACTACGACCATCATCGTAATAATATATATGCCTTTTTCTTATTTCAGCTTCCTTTTTCCTTATTTTATTTTTATATTACACTTTTTGCATTGCGTTTGACTTTGCCGGCTCAAGCTATAGAACGTTCACGTCTACTAGAAGGAGCATAGTAGCAGATGAGAAAGGCAAAAAGTTAGTGCTCGTATTATTCTGTTTTCTCTATCTACCTATCTATATCTTTTTTCCCTCCTTTCCTTTTAATGCTGGCTGCGTTTCAAGATACTGATTCTATAACCTGATAACTTCCATTTCGTTTTGCCTTGTGAATTTTTTATCATGTGTTGTAGAAGATAAGACGTGTGTGGATGTATTAGTATTTGTGCCCTTGATACTTTTACTTGCCTCTCCGTCGCTCATCTTGTAATAATAATGTGTTTTCTTATTCGGATTCTTACCACAGCTGCGTTCCTTTTTCCTCATGTGCATACTAGAGAGAAGTGTTTGTATATGTATGCAGCACCTACTTATGCTTCCTGCCGTTTTGTACCATGAACCATGCTTTTCCTTGTCCTCTTCCTGTATCCTCTTTTGTTCTTCTCCCTTTTAAATAAATAGCCTTGTTCCCCGTTTTTCCTTAGACAAATTCTCTTCTCCTACTCATTCTTCTTTCTATTGCTATTTCCGCTCTGCACGTCACTTTTGTTACCTTTTACCAATGCGAATGAAAGGGATGATGATGATAAATTCTACAAAATATTTTATCTCACTTCGAAGAAACGCCATATTTCATATGGAATCAAGACTGCAGGATCATAATACAAAGTACTAGGAGGAGTTAAAACTAGAATATTGTACTTGAGTATACGACTATTGCTACTGGATCCGATATGACAATCATCTATTTTACGCTGAGCATATTTATTACGACTACTTTTTATCTTGTGTCAGTAGTTGAAGACTGACTGCTGACTACACATACACGCAGTATGATCACGAAGGCACAAAATACGAAAGTTTTGGTTTTCTATCATGTTCTGGTAATAATGATTACCAGGGACGAATGAATGCAACTGCTGCTGTTTCTCCTGCAAATATTGACTACTGGGTTTTTGGGAAGCTTTATTTTCTCTGTGTGATGTGTGGTGTTTTATATAACCGTAGTTGAGAGAGAGAGAGACTAGTACAACTTTACTACTTGCATGGCATTGGCAAGCATGGCACTCTTTCTTGTTCTCTTCTCGTGCAGTCGTGCAATAACGTCATGTTTATTAAGTTAAAAGGCATGTCCGCATGTCACATGAGTTTATATGTAAAGCTTAATGAATTTCAGATTTACTTTGAAACAGCAGCAGCCGAGTCGCAGCATCAGCAGCAGCAGCAACAACAACAAAAACACACTGACGAGATGAAAGAGAAGAGCAAACAGGCACACGCACTCAGGCTCACACACACACTCACACAGAGAAATTTCACGTATAAAAGGGAAATGGGAATAAAGCGAGTAATCAACGATGTGTGTGGGTGTGCATTGATTCGAGTGAACAGCATTGAATATGACGAAAATGAATTGAATAACCCAAAAGAAGAGCCGACCAAGCAAAACCAACCGTGTGCATACACAAAATACTTTATTCTATACTACTTACTTACTTTGGCTCAACCCAAACCTCTTCTTCCCTTTTGGTTTGGCATGGCAAGTACAAAATCGATGCTGAAGAAATGCGGCTAGTCTAGCACTAGTCTACTGCTCACAAAATACAGACTACAAGCCTTTCGTGTAGTTATACAGGCTTCTACTATAATATATTCCAGTCGTACAGAGCACTTCAAAGAACCACCAATACCACCACCGCCGCTACTACCGAAAATAGAACTTTAACACAATACTGCCACCATATACACTACTCAACGACGATTACTAGTGCTTTACTTTTTACACAAGCGGTTATAGCAATCAACAACAAATCCCGCATTTTGTAAATTATTGACGAAAACAACTAGCGAATCCTCCGGTTTGTTACTCCCTTCCCTATCAATTATCAGTTGGGTCATTTTTTGTTTTCTACATAAGTGCTATTATTAGAAGGGAAGAACAACAGCAGTAGACGAGGTAAATACTTATTACGAATTTGGAAGTTACATTGCAACGAGAACATTTATTGCAAGAGACAATCGAACCGAGTTAGCGTTTATGTAAGAAAATTACACGGTGGAAGCTTCCTTCTATACTATGCATGTCACTGTTCGATTTAAAACACTTAAAAACTTATTACTATCTATTTCATATAGTAAATGTGTACATACATATAATATGTAGTATATATTTTATTATGCCAATAATATACCGACAAATAAGTTGTTGCGAAATTATATAAGTGAGCAATGACGACTGCTAAAACCAGAATGGATTCTTTCAGATGAGGAAACCATAATAAGTATATATATTTTATTATGCATATGGTCCATTCAGACAGGAAATAACACATCCAAAATATATATTTGCTTTAGTCTTGAAGTACACGTGTGTGTACATATATTTATATGTGAAAATACTTGGAAGCACTTCCAGCTGGTTTCATTTTGAAACCTTCCGTCCTTTCTCTTCCAGTTGAAATAACACTGATTACTAGATACAACGCAAACCATTGGAGTATCTGATAGTAAAGTGTAAAGAAGGACGTCGGGATACATACAGCAATATTGCATTAGGTAGAGCAAAAGGGACAAGTAAAGGGAGATAAAGAGAAAAGAGAGAAAGGCAGACAAGCAAGTAAAAAGTATTAGCTTTCAACTTTCAAACTATTTTCTCTACAAGCAAACGTACTATTACGACTAACGCTCTCGAAAACTTGCATTGATTCCTTTGATGTTGTTGATTTGAACGTGAAACATTATGCGGAATGTATGAAAAGAAGGAAGGAAGACTACCATCAAGTCAAGTCACACAGACCAGACCAACGAATACTAATAACGATAGACGTAGTCTTTATACGCAGCACCGCATCATCAAACCATAAGCTCGGCAACTACAGCATCAGCACAGCAGCAGCAGCAGTGTTTTTCGTATGTCATCATCATTAAGCAATACTAACAAATAGGAATTTATGTAATAAGGGAAAGGGTACCTTGCTCGTTGGGAAAGAGGAATTCAATCGCGTTTTAATTATGAATTCCAGAAAATCAGTATGGTGTACTGAACACATATTGGAATCAAAATGTATGTATGCATGCATATTATTCAATTTGTTCCCCTATTGTACTGGTTATTGGTACGATTCAATTTATTTGTCAAATCTTTATATAGCTCTAGCTTTTCTGTTCTACTTTTTGAGCATGTGAATAAATTGTACATATTGCATACATATTTCTTCATTCATTCACATGGTAGTATAGAAACACGCATATGTAAAATATTATGCATGTATTATTTCGGTCCAGACCCAAACTGCAGGTAATTGCACGGCGTGTCTTATTCGTCGTCGAATAAAGCATCAGCATTATATCATCTTTTCGAAAGGAATATACCTGCTTGCTTCCACTCGCTCTTTTTGTTCTCAAGGCCATCAACATCAACTAATGGCATGGTGGCTGCTTTTCCTATTATCGTAGATTCCCGTGTCTCTCCCGTACATACATCAGATGCATATACGCTAAATGTAAAGTTAAATATATGCTTTGTTTGTACTTTTATAGTTATACTTGTATATTTATATAGCGTCGGCTGTGCACATACATATGTGTACGTATGTTTATTATATCCATATACCTAGTGTATATATCTGTGATATTTCCACCACTGTTTGAAATTCATTCAAAAACTGGGTAGAGTGGTGGTGGATGGATAGCTTGATAAAAGAGAAAAGCCCGTTTCGTTCCTAGAAAGGAAATGTGGTACATTATACGAGCCCATAACATACGTAGTAAAAGGGTAAAACCCGAGAGACCGAAAGCATCCGGATCGAACGACAGGCCGGTTAGCTGCTGGAGTAGGCCGTAGTTGTGCCACAACTGCTGCTACTTCTACTACGACTACTTACTACTATCAACTATATCAAAGCCATCACAACTTTACTACTTCTACTACCACTACTACTACACCTACTACCACCGCGTCTTCTACAACTATACTATTTACTATACGTACGTCTGCTGACGCTTCCTTGTTTCTAGTAGTATACTTTTCCAAGCTGAAATCCTAGAGTAAAATAAGATTTTCTTTCAGAGGCATTTATATAATAATATGAATCTACATACATTGTGCATTGCATTATCATGGTGCTGTTGTTTGTTATACGACCTCCTCTTTGTACGGCTCTCACATTTTCTTCTTCATTCCCATCAGCCTACCTACGGCTCTTATCACATCGCAACACTACACCAAGCTAGTAGCAGCAAGCACTCAGCACTACGGTTTCGTTGAATATGTATTCGTTTGTACTCATTGTACGTTGTTTCAGGTCCATTTTTACTTCTATTCCAAAACAGCAGCAATTGCCTTGGCTCGACTCGTTGATTTTTTTTTCTCTCTCTCTACCGCCGGTTTGTATGTGCCATCACCAAAAATGTGAAAGGAAACACTACTACTATTGAACATGTGTGTCGAGAGATTCAAATAAAGTAAACCACGCATAATAGAATAAATATATAAAAGAAGACAAGTATTATGCAAAAATGTACGCAAGCATATCATCGTGATCATTATGTGTTGCTTTTCTACAGGCTTAAGGTAAAGTTTGAAACATTGCATTATCAGGCAAAAAGGAAGGAAGACATGGCATCAGCCAGCATCGCAGCCTTTTGGTTGCGTGCTTGCTAATGTGATGTTCTGTACTACTAGAACTAGTGTAATGGTGAGCATGGCAGGAAAATGCATTTTTTGAAACCATTTTACTCACATTTGCGAAAGCAAAGAAAAACGAGTGAGAGTGAAACCGTCATATTTACTACTTACTTCTACAGATTTGTATGGATGTACGTGAAGCTTCTTTCAGTGGGAAAAATGGGATGTTACACACATTACGTACGTCTTTACTTTACGTTTTCTCTCTATCTGTGTACTTTACTTTGTACCACGATTACTACTACTACAGAAGACTACGTTTTACTACCACACTCAAATGTACATAAACTTTTAGTTGTTCCCTTATGTACGATACTTTTAGAGACTGCCAGGATAAATGCTACTACTTACGGCCTTGTTTTCCTGTCGCTTTACATACCTATCTCCAGTTAGCAGTTCCAGTCAGCATTATTCCTCTCTCTATCCACTGGTATATTTAAGTTTTGGTACCACTGCTTTCTATGCATATTCTATATACTCGTGCGTACAATCATAGTGCTACAATCTGAGCCTGGGCATTATATACGTACGTAAAATATATGAATGAATACTCTTGTCTCGGTCTAGCTGAACTAAGCGGGTATTGAATACTGAGTACGCAGGCACTCACTCGCTGAATCAGCTTTAATAGCTGACAAGAGTGCTTTTGGACAACTATATATATATTTGTACTCTGTACCTTACTGCTGTGATATACCTTTTACTTTTAGAGAAAGATACAAGACTAGAATGCATGCATATTCATCCTCTGGTGATTCTTTTCGTTTTTCTCTTTTATAGAGTTAGTGTACAACGTTCTATGACAATTTATCTATGATTTCTATACACTTAAGATAGACACCGAACCGGTTATAAACATACATTATGTATGTATTGAGGAACACCATGGGTGTATATTTACCCACGTCTCAACCTTTTCACTTTTCCTTCGATTCATTTTCGTGTCAGATAGAAATGGAGTTTGTGTTCTCCTGCACTAGAAATATATGTATATATATAGCAAGTTGCACTACTGTAAATCGCAGTATGGGTGAAAGAAGGATAGATAGAAAAGAGAAAGGTACATAAACCCGTACACGTTGTGTATTTATGGAAAATGTATAATAACCCTCCTTTCTACATACAAAATATAGATGGTATATTTTTAATGGTATACATGCGACTTTTCCCAAAGGATTAATTCATGCAAAACTTTCATTGAAAATCCATTCATACATGAACTAGATATAGTGCTTTGTGGACGTTGTCGTCGTACCACATGATATACCAGGGGCTTATGCAAGCCAACATCACAAAAGGAGACGACAGCTCAAGGAACAAGACATGTCTACGGCATGCAATAGCATTAAAACATGTTTCCAGAAAGGAGGGTAAGTAGCATACTCACAATTTTATTTGGCCAAGGTATTCCTTATGAAAGTATAGAGCGAACGGGATTCATCATCGTGCCGTTGAAATACTATTTTTATTATTAGTATTATTATTATTATCATGAATATTGCTCCCGTAATATTATGGATCGTCATTAGTCTTCTTCTTCTTCTCTGCTTTTTCTACTACTACACTGTAGGTTGCCCGCTGGTTGTTATATGGAAGGTCGTCGTGGAACGGAACAGGACGGATTTCCTTTAGCTTGCGTTAGCAAAAGGGGGAGTACGTAGTGCTCGGAAAACTAATGCTCTGCATTGTTGAAAATGATTTTCATGTGTATAAACAGAGTGTAAAATAAGAGCAGAATTTTCATCTGATTCCCACTGTCTAATAACGACCATCTTTTATATATACACATAAACCACACATACATGTATAAGGAGGAATCTTACACGTTTATGGATTGAAAATTAAAACGGCACATAACAGGATATGAAATTATACGAAAACGCCATAAAACGGAGCTTTTGTATCCGATCCGATACTTTTAGGGGCAGGGACACAAAATCTTTCATTATTAAGTATTATGAGAATGCAACGGATGGATGATCAACACTGATGATGATGGCGAGCTGCTGCGAGCGTCTGCGTTCTTAGTTACTACCAAGTACCAATATTACTTTTTCATTTGAATGAATGCTCGTAAAAACCCAATAAATGTGGTAGTTAAAATCACTGGGGAAAATTCTTAAGTAATTCCCTGTCTTTCAAAGAAGTAATTTTATTATTATTACTGCACAGTCTACCAGAAATCGTCCATTGTTGCCAAAATTGATTGCATGTCCTTATATATTTTTAGCATGCATATTATCGTACACTGCATCTGATTCTGATGATGATTGAATGAGAATGAAACAAAAGACTGATGCTCATTCTTTAAAACACATATAAGCTACCTATACAGATACGCCAGCAGGTTTTTCGATTTTATGCTGAAATCTAAATTCGTGACCAGGACATAAGTTATGCAGCATCGTAGGAAGATCCTTTTCGCTTTTTCTCGTCGTTAGAATCACTTAGGCATGTTCTTACTTAAGCACGGCTTTCAAATATGCTCATAAGTTTAATTAATATCCTTTCATAATGAGCATCCCATGTAGGTTCATGCATGCGTTCTGTGTTACATCCATATTTGTACTCACTTTTCTCATGTTGTGTTTCCATCTCCCCTCCTTTTTCTTTTCTCCCAAGTTATATAGACTTGAGTAGAGCGAGAGAGAGGGAGGCTAGAGACAGAAGTTGAAGAATCCTTATGTGAAAATTAAATTCACGAAAAGCTACCAACAACCAGCAGCACTGAACGTCATCTCAGACAAGCGGGAGCGAGTAAGGTACCCAACAGCAGCAGCAGCATCACCGGTAAAATGGTAGTGGCGCAGTAATAGTATGATGTGTGCTACTAATGAGAAATAGGAGATACTTTATGCCATCCATCTACAACTACTACCCTTTTGAGGAGAACCGAGATGTGCTTTCCTTATTCCAACCAAAGGATAAACTATTAATAATAAAAAGTAAAAGATGGCAACTTTTATGCCCAAGTTCCCTTTTCGTGCCTAATCATCAGCATCTGAATACGATGAGGCAAAGAAAGGAGAGATGCTGCTTGCTACTACCAACCACTTCTCCTTGCATCATTATGTATTCCAATATAAATGAAAACTCTCCTTAACGAAGCGGTTATGCGCAGTATTACCATGATGAGCATCAGCGTCATCGTCGTCTTCTACAATAATAATAGGCCTGGCATAATATGTGTATTGAAGAAGGGCATCTATAAGGTATGTACTGTCTAAACACATGTAAAAACTTTATTTAGCAGCGGAACGTACCATGCTTCAGTTCTATTCAGTCAGCAGTCATACATTATAAACGTACATGTAAGATGATTTTCCCTTAATGATCAATGCTAGTAATGACTCCAAGACTGTTTTTGATGGGTTTTCTTTGTTGAAGGACTGAGAAAATTTTTCTGACGACGGGAAAAAGATGTGATGCCGCTGATGATGAGGATGCGATGCAGCGCTGTTGAGATTGTGTGAGTTTCTTGTCCTACCTGCCATATAGCTTCTGTGAAACTACTACCTTGAAGCCTTCTACCGTACCATACGAGTTACTCCTCTTTCTTGTAAAATAACATAATCAGTTCATTGTAAGCAAAGTGGAAATGCTCGCTGCAGATCTCCAGCTATAAATGTGTATGTGGAAATAAAAGTCAGAATGGAACATGCATTCAAATCATTGTTTAAAAAGCTGCAAACAGGCGGACATGATGATTTCTTAATAGCCTCGCTTTTATAAGACACAGAGAAACAATAATAATAACGATTTGATGATTCCTTCTCATTTCCTTTCTAGGAGTCCAAAACGTGATTGTTAGGTCACCGTGTGTCTGCTTGCCTGTGTGTGCTCTCTTCTGCACTACCTCACTTCTCATATAATACTCACTTCCCAAGAAGAGGGGGAATGACAAGAAGATGGAAGATGAGTTTAGGCGATAAGATGACTGGTTGGAAGGAATAAGAGAAAGCAACGGAACGTAATATGATGAAGATGATGATGATGGTGATGTTGTTCAAGATAATGACTCCAGAGGAATCATCGACAGGCTTCTCTCATTCCGGCTGATGAAGCTTAAAACTCTGTCTGCTTCTCTTTCAACTAACAAGCTAGGTACTGTAGCAGCGCCAGTGTCCATCAAGTAATCATCTTGCGCATCATACTTACCTACCTAGGGATCTGCTGCTGCTACTACAGGCAGAAAGTATGATATGTATGCAATCTTATTATTACAACGTAGTAGCAACATCAGTAAACTTGTATGGCTTTAACTTGATTATAATTACAGAGGTGGAAGAGGTAAGACAGTAGGTAGGACATGGACATTTGAGCACAGTCATAAATTGAGAACGCTCTTTCGGCAAAGTTAAAAGGAAAAGAAAACATCTGTAAACTATAATCACAATCATGCTTGCATAATAGGCTATAAATACCTATGTGCATGCCTGTGCATAATCCATTATTTACCTCCACTGTAGTGTAGTGCAGAGTAGCAATAATAATGAGTGAGTGGTTAGTACATTAGTAATTATTGGATCATTAACATATCAAGCGCTGAACACAGTCGTCATCACGTCACACAGTATTCCTCAAGAATAAGTTTAGTCATTGACATATTGCACTATACACATACAAACACACACACAAAGCAACTACCACCGCACTTGATGGGAATTTATATTAAATTTTTTGTTTGACTCGTTCCCGAACCTCATGCTGCTAATTGCTACTTCCATGACGGCTTATACACAATAACAATTACCGAAAGGAGCAAGTTGAATGAACAGAGAATATAGAGTTAAGGTAAAAAGAAATAATGTTTCACGATAAAAACAATAATTATGGGAAATTGAGCACTGACGAAGATAGATTTTGCCTATAGCAAAAAAATGCATCGAAAAGGCAATAAACAACTACCAACATTCGTTGCATATTTAAGTTTTTTCGGACTTGTATAGTTGCCTATTTATCATGCAATTGAAGACAATACGGCGTCGTATGAATTAATGATGATTTCATTTTACCTTTTTTCTTCTTCCGTGAATATTCTATCGAAAAAAGCAATGTTTCAATTTCACTACATTTAATTTTTATGCGGTTTTCGAGTTTTTGAACTAGCAAAAATGTACAAGCGGTGGTAGTTTCTACTCACTTGGAATTTGGAACGTTTTTCTCTAACTCGATCATGATTGTACCAAATCCATACTATTGCATTTATTTTCAGAAGTTTCGACATGATTGAACTATTGGCTTTTGCTGAATGGATTAGTGAATTTGCGAATTCCACAACAAGAAAAAGTATGTTGCGATGAACGTTATTACCGGTTTGCAAAAAAAAGTTTTTTCGGTTATATAGGGATTATTTATATTTGAAATGATGACAATTTGCGACAAGCACGTAAGTTTTATTTTGCTCATGTGGACAACTAGTGAATAAAAAACTACGGAAAAATAATAGCACGAAGCATTTTCCTTCTCCAACTCAATACAACAGGCCAGTAATAGTAATATAGTTATTAAAGTAGCCTCAATTTTCGAGTGAAAGTAGGAGACAAGACAAAGGTAGCAACATAACTACTCTAGAAAACAATCCAGATGGAACAATTTTTTCTTTGTCGTTCCTGCAACTCGCGTCGTGAGTAGTCGAAACGCTCTAAATACTTAACTATTTTATTTATTACAAATTCATATACATTCATACATTCTCCCTCGCAGACTATTTTTGCAACAACAACCAACAGAGTATTAGCGGAAAAACATTTTCATTTTTTTTTCAATTCACGGAGAAAAATTGTCGTCCACCACCCTAATTGCTACCTCTTCACAATATTGCATTCCCGGTTCCATATAAATATTGTAAAGTGATGCCAAATTCATATTATTAAAGAATGCAAAATTACTTCTTCTTACGTACGTGGTAGAACGTATCAGAAGCCAGGGAAGTAAATGCAATCGCCTTGAGAAGAAAACAAACTAGAAATTATAGCATGTAATAATCAACTCTTGCGTACCCTTTCGCTGCTTTTCTCTCAACTATTAGTTTTCATATTCATTATTAGTGATGGCCTTTATATGAGCACAGTTTAGCAGGGAATTACGTCCTCCATTACGCCACTCTCATGTTTGTTCTCAACTGAAAGCAAAAATTTGTGTGTCTAACCAAAATATATTTATATAAAAGTATGTATTTTCCACACGGTGTAATCTAAATCCCTGGAGAACGTCTGGAATAAAACTTGCCTATAGCGTGAGCGCTCTGTGTTGCCACACCACTAGATTACCTATTTTACTTTTTTGACTACCACCACTCACTGCCACATTGCCGTTTCTAAATGCATCGTAATAGTAAATTTCTAGCGCGATATAGACACTACAACAGTATTAAGCGTATTTGTTTTTTGTGAGCCCTGTCTTTCGTTTATTGAATGAATACACCTCTTTTTTTGGTTCGCTGTTTCTCCTCTTATAATATTATGTACTTGTGCTCTCGGTGGAGTAAGTAGTGCAAAAAGTGGGCTCATAAATTTTGCAAGAATAAATCGTTAGACAGGGAGTACACGACAACGACGACGAGTAAATCGAATACGCTATGATAGCTTTATTGCGGCTCCGCCAGCCAACCACGCTTTTTCTACCTCTCTTCGGTCATATAATGTAAGCTGCACAAACGCTACATTAGTTTGTCTATAGACATATACCTACATAATACTCTTATACTACTGCAGCCAAGTAAAATAAAGTCGAAATAGCTATCTGCTTCAACAACGCTTGTTGTTTGGAAGTGGCAAATATTCACAGTAAGTTATACTAATGAACGCATCAACTTAGCTAACCAGAAAAAAAACCTTCGCGGTATGACATCATACATACAAATCATCCACTCTTCTTTCTTTTTCGGTTTATCATTCAGCACTTTGTTAATAAAATTTGCTTTCATATAATGTCATGGAATGTCGCCGTCACATGTTATGAACATTCATATGTTTTGCACTGCATGGCACGAGCATGACGATAGATTGTACTAAAATACTCTACTTTCTTCGTTACGTTATGCGTTTAGACTGGCATGCTAAATGCGTAGGTGGAATGTATGATACTAAGCTATACAATGTAGAATGTAGAGACATTTAATGGTCAATTAATAACAATGGTTTATTAAGAAAATATTCCCTGGGACGCACATTCTAAATGCACAAGTAAAAAGGTACTGAATAATGATAATAATAATACTTTAAGGTGTGGCAAATTCATTTATTTTGGTGTATAGCTGTATCCATTACTATAATCCATAATATATTATGTACTTTTATGCATACACGATGACAATGATGAGCTACGTGCACTGATGACACGTTGTCGTCAAAGTTGTCTGTCAGTCTGACGCTGCATACTAATATGAAGAATTACTACTGGATGTATTTTACAGAAATATAAAATGTACGTTTATCAGACATATAATATATCCTGTGCATATTTCAATTTGGATCGATCGACCCGTTTCCTTCCTTTTTGTCGAAATTGCAGATCCGCACCGGCTTTCTTCGAGACAGGGAGAGAAAAAAGAAAGAAGCAAAGAAAGACTACATGAGGTAGGGACATGCACACACACTGACATATCAGAATGAGATTGCACTCTTCGTCTCTCCTCCTTCACTCAAGGCAGAGGAAGAAGAGTTGCGAATAGCTACTAGACTATATAGTACGTACGGTATAAAGTTTGAGTAGATACACATAGGTACATAAACAGATAGGTAGTCTCTGATGTTTTGGAGAAAAAGGCTTTTTCTCATTTTTTCCTGTTTATTCTTCTTTCTCCACTTTACTCGGCTCAACGCTTTTTCCATCGTACACTACATCGTACCGTGTTGTTACACTCCCGTGATTGGTTTCCTTGCTGTGGCAGAAAAATGCAAGGAATGAAGATGCAGAAGAGAAACTATATATTTTCTATCATCATGTGCACACTTCATCATCTTTGAAAGTTTGGAAAACAGATTTCTGAAGTTTGATGATGCATATCTTACTCGATATATATCTGCCTGCCACGAGATAATCATTTCATGTAAAATGGTATGTGCTCACAAGTTCAAAATACTATCGACAATACCTCGTACTTATCCGTTCTGTAAAAAATAACTAAACAACTGCTGATAAATTGTTAGATTACCTGCTCATTTGTTGAAATGGTCGCTTTTTTAATTGTACGCGAAACTGAATCCGTTTTAGGGATTTTTACGTAACAGATGTTTCATTAACTCGTAGCACGGATGTGCAGAAAAAGTTATGATCGTCATTAGCAGAATGTTAAACTTGTAGTAATTTTTATGCGCCCTCGCCAAGATAAGTGGAGAGTTGAGTTGAGTGCACGCAGTACACATGACATTATAATATGATAGCATTTTTGAGTGCCGTTCATGCCCTAACATGCTTAAACTTTCTACCACTAATCTACAAAACTACTCTCATACAAGGATGATAGCGTTTAAAAGTTGATTTTTACGGATATAAAACATGATAAACCAGTTTTATTTTTCAACATTTATTTGAATATCTATTTATATTACTTTACAGTCATAGTGTAAGAACAAGGATCAAAAGCCATGGAGTAAAGTTGTTTTCAAATGTTGAATGGAAATGGTTATGTTAATGTTATGTATTATATATAAAGAATATGCATGTGAATGTTCAGTTTATCGAGCAAAAATAGAAAAGATCGAAATAATAATAACGTTCCGCTAAAAAAAATGTGGAGATGTGTATAGAGTCAAGTCTGGCACTTGGAAAAATGCTACATTTTCCAATCTAATGCAACTAACTGCTACAGATATGCGTCTGTTGTTAGAGAAATGATGATGATTACAGTTACTTCTGCTTTTTTGGCTGCAGAGTACGACTTTGTATAGTCATCGTGGTATGAAACGTTGAAAAAATTTTCACCACTGGAATATCAAGTAGGTTTGAATTGACGCATGAAAAATCGCAAAATGTTTCCCTTCCACCCACAACAAGATCGAAACAAATCGACTTGTCTTGACAGCAATAATGCATTTACTTTACTGCTGTACTTCCAAACTGCTACAGTTGTACAGTGGAGAGAAGAGTGAGAGCATATAGAACAGAACAGAGAAAAATAACTGCTCATGTGTGGTCTGATGCAGCATTTCTATAAAAAGTCAGCTCCCAGCAGCAATTTCAAGCAATCATGCATCTTTCCATGTCTCTCGAAAAAAGTACCTAGATCTCTTTGTACATAATGTATATTTTTTCAAATGATATTTACCATGTGAACAAGTGAGTACGTATCTATAGCCTTTTAAGCGCAGAGTCTCTCAGTGAAAAAGGGTTTATTCGTGACTACCGCTACTTTTGGGGATAAGATGACCAAATACAGTCGGTAATACAAATACATACAAGATGCGGAACCTTAAGAAGATGATAAAAGTTGGTTTATCAAGGATTTAACTGTTCACTGTCCTCATCCTCATATCATCGTTAAAATAAATATGGCATGTTGATAGTGCGGCATCAGAGCAGATATTATTTTTAAATAAAAAATATATACTGGAATGTAATGCCGGTGGTTGCTGTTGTTACATAAAACTATTTATAAATAATGTTTCCAGTGAAAAGATGCCGTCTCACGACTGTCAAAGTTGACGGAGTAATATTCTTGGTTAGGTTTATGTACACATTAAAATCATAATCAGCATGAAACTGATAAACAGTAGGCACAGGCAGGTGCAGAAAGAAACAATTCATTTATTATTATATTTTTTTGTTATTTATACCAATATACCGAACATTGTAATGTTCATATACATGTTTTCTAATCAACATTTTGAAAAAAAGTAAAAAATTCCACTCGTTTTATGATTCTAGTTGTTTGCCTGTGCTATCCCAGGTTTTCTGTTTTTAATGTGCGCACACAAAAAATCATGCTTCCCATTTGATGCATTAACGCTGTATTATCACATTTTAACCGCAGACTATTGTGTATCTTCTTACTCTGTAAGAAAGATAAGATTGTCTGGTCTAGTCAAGTCAAGACGAAACTTGGAGGAATTCGTGCCGATGGTAATTAAAAAGGAATAACAGTGTTGTAAATAAAAGATGGATTGTTTGTTACTGTTTGTTAGTACCGTGCAGTTGAATACTGGTTTACTCCAGAAAAAAGAGAATTGTAATGACATACCTAAACAACACTCTTCATCCTCGTGAAAAATGTACAGATAGTGACAAAACTTACATGTATTTACTTTATTACTTTTTGCTTTCCCTGTGTGTATGTGTGTGTAGAGTGCAGAATATCACATGCAATAAAAAATAAATATATTCACGTGTGCATACATTGAAAAAAATGCAATACATTTTTATTACAAGTACAAAAAATATGGCTTAGCAAGTTTATGCCACTCTGCTGCTGCTGCTGCTGTTTATTGCATGAATCCATCAACAAGATGACCACTTACAAAAAAGCCATTATATAAAAAATATTATATTAGTATGTATATCATCTGGAGTAGAGCATTAATTGTACACATGAAGTTGATGTATGTTTCACGACATGTTTTTCACCAACTGAGCTGATGCGTTTTAGCCAATTTTGGAGAGAATGAAGAAAAATAATCTTTGTGGGATCATATTATATTTACTATCGTTTCCCTCTCCCTTTTTACTCCATCGTAAAAACCGTGTTCGTGCATAGCATAAGAGCAGCGCACAACTATTTTCCATACAAACTGGCTGACAATGGGATGATATGATGAGAGGAACAATAAAACTATGTTTAAGTTCTATCGGTAATGAATGGCCATGGTTAGTGAATATCTGCATGTTAGCTCTCTGGTAGTAGTAGTAACTCTGACTCTGTCTCTCCTCAGCAGCATTAAAAACAGTAGGCAACTTATAGTTTATCCCACATATTGAGACATGAAATGCGCCATTGATATTTTTATATTGCATTAGATCAGGTTAGCTTACTACTGCTGTGTGTAGTGCATATAAGGCACATCTTATCTCAAAAGTTATAGAGCTCTACAGAAGTATCTGCCTCTGCAATAACGCAGCAGCAACAAAACAGTCACTGGTTTTCTTTACAATCTACTTGTCAGAGAGAGAGAGAAGCATTTTCTACTACAACACCACTATTACGGTACAGCAATAATAAGAGCTTCATCTCTCTTCATCGTCGTCGTGGAAGGTAATACAAGAGCACATAAAATTTTTTAATGGGCAAGATGATGACGTGCTAGTCTCCATGATAGGAAATGTATATCAGCTTTGATTGCACCATATATCACGATGACAGACTTGCAGACTGCTCATTTGACAATAATACTCGTATATTCTTGGTAGAGCTGCTGCTGCTGCTGGTGGGAGAGTCAGCAGTCCCGCATTATCAACACACACGAAATAATATGCCTTTTGTAATATTAGATGTTCTCTCCATACATGTATTTATTATAATGCGCTCTCTTGTATAAGTAAGTATATTTGTCCCAGTTGTCTTCTTTCTTTCTTTTTCCTACTGCTTCTGTTGCTATATTGCAAGTTTTCTCTCTCTCTCTCTCCTTCAATTTCTCTCTTGTCCCCGTGTTCTATTTTATGTGCATGAATGCTATTACGTGATTTCCCTTGCTGATAATAATAAAAATGCACGTAAGAAAGGAAACACATAAGCTGTGAGTAAGCAGACAGGAGAAGTTGTAACACATGGAACCAAACTCCATTCAATGCAGTAAACAGCTAAATGCGATAGTGTGCGCATTTACAGGCTAAACGAAGAAGGAGATATTGAGAGTGAATGTACGAGTTGCGATGTTCCTCTGCTGCTGCTGTTGCTGTTAATAACCTCACATGAATGAGATAATATGGATCTATCCGGCAATAATACTCCAGCAGCAGTAATCGTAGTCAGCAAAAGAAAGCTTCTAGTTTATTTGCATGATCGTTTCTCTGCTTCTTGTAATATGTACATAATGTTATTGTTACGGCTTTGTTGAATGCTGGCTGGCGTTGGGTTCAAGGGTATTATAATGTGGACCATGTGTGCAAGGCAATGTTCATAGGTACGTAACCTTTATAATGCCCCTCTAACAACTACGAAAATTTTTGAATTAGCAAATTGCCTTGTATTTTCCGTTTCCACACGCTTCTCGAGTTCAATCTCACTCATAACGTAGAATGTCTGGATACCAATATGTATTGCATTGTTGAAAGTTGTTCGGCTCAAGTACCATCATCATGTAATTCAGCTGGGTATATTTAAATACTAGTCATGCTATCATCGTCGCTGCTTCCAACCATTTCCAACTGTCCATAATGTATACAATACAATGTTCAATAAAATATTTAAATTGCCAGGAGAATGCTGCTGAAAATTATTCCATAATCCTTTCACAATTCAGATGTTGAGTAGCATACCAGCAAGTGTAAAACACTGTATATTTTCCATAACACGTGAGTCAACATGCCAATTTAAATGCAAACTTCTGCTTCTATAGAAGTATTGACATTGACATAGGCTGTTGCCCGCGTATGCTTCATATGTAAAGGATTGTTTCTTTTATATTCAATCACAATAATGTCATTGAGAATAATGGTAGCATTGCTTACCGCAAAATACTATTTCTGAGACATTTATAATGGTTACATGCTACAGTGCACAAAGATCAGAGACGTATTTGTAGTAAAATAAGAATATTTACTTGCACAATACGAAACATTGTTTTAAATAGTTTTATCGGAAACCAATAAATATTTGATGAATACACATACCTATGTACATGCCATACTGCTGTTGATGGGATATAACACTTTACACAAGTCATACAAGTCAGTCCACCCACGGTGAGTATTTTAATCTGAGCAGTGAACAAAATGCCTCTACTCTGTAATGCATCTCAAGTGGAGAGGACAAGCAAAGATTTCTCTATTTTTAAAGTCTGACTTTGTTTAAGATAACTCTCGTTGCGCGTTGGTGCGGTTCATAAATCTAAACTATGCAGAATAAATATATGGAACTTTGTATATAATACATATATCCCCTGATTCATTGTCAGTCGGTAAGAGTTCAAACTGTTGACGGTAAGTTCACATTTAAAATCTTGGTCTCTTTATCTTTTGCATGCACACAAGCCTTGAAAAGATACTCGCTATATGGCTGACAAAAGACTGACAATAAAAAAGATGGCCATTCTTCCTTCTTAATACATCATGAATGCCTGTGAGTACTCATCTATATGTCTATTATGCATTTTTATGTGTGTTGTTACATTACGTGCTGATGTGATAAGAAAAATGACAGCGAAAATACTTTATTCTCTCTCAACTTCTCTACAGGCAATAAGACATTCAATAAACCAAAACCAGCAACCACTTCATTCACTCTGATGATGGTTTGTTCCACATCACAACGCTGCGATGCTTTGCCTCTTCACTCTGCTGCTTGCTACTCTCCACCATCAATCACTAATCCTTAAGCCAACACAACAGTTTAATCCTTCATTACACATACATACCAAAATGTCTTATATATTTGTTTGACGTTTTTTACCTCTCTCCTCTGCCTGCATTACGCTTCCCTCTCTGTTGTTCATCTTGTCGTCGTCGTCTCTTTGTCTAATCTGCCCGTAACATTTGACATTAAAGTTCACCTTCATTATCATCGTCATCATCCTTTCCTGCTGCTCTACAAAAAGTTTGTGCACATGCCTTTGTGAAATGTGTTTGGTTTTTCGTCGGTTCGTGCGTTTTCCGCAATACTGCCTTTTTATATTTAAGGGAATTTTACAAGTTCGTCATGTGGCTCATATAGTTTGTTTTGCTCATCCATCCTGTTCGCTTCAAATCATTATTCTCAGCCAATGAATTTTTTTTTTCAGTTTGCTCACTCAGTGGACAAAGATGAAACGATTGGAAAATGTGTGCTTGCTTATTTATTATTCCTAACCCAAATAATATTTATAAGCTATTATATGTTGCTTTTCATTCAGCTCGAAAATATAAGCATTTTTTGCATACAGTACTACATGTGTGATGTCACACATTGTTCACAACACTAATTTTATTCCAGTTTCTTCTCGGTTATAATCCTTAAACAAAAGCAACCGATGAAATATTCACGAAAAGAAGGAGACATTCATTCATCTTCATCATACATTATTCAGCGTGCACTATGCTCTATGTCTCTCGGAATATTCAATAAGCAACGATTAAAAAATTCAACAAAAATGACTTTGTTTCTGACCGTTCAATGCCCGTTGAACCCAACAAAATGGTGTATAGACTATAATATATACCTACATATTATTATGTATAGCCAGTAGTGTAAACATTGTGATCAAAATGCAAAATCCCAAAATTTTTGTTTAGACATCAAAATGCGTTCGATCGGATACATAGGTACATACGTCACCAAGCTAGAAATATCACGGAGTATTATATCCTTTACAAAGTAAAGCATGGAAATTCTTTACGGTGGTGGTGACGGCACGCTGAATTAAGACAAGCAGCGTATCATTTAGCTCTGCTGTACTGTACGCATGCATATCAACAATAATAAATATGCACTATTATTCTTTCGTACTCAGATAGACAGAAAGATAACTGGGAAGAGATACGAACAGAATGGTGAAATAAAACATAAAGACAGACTGAAAGAATAGGATTTTTAGGGCAGTGGCCATTTTTATCATGCAATCGCTACTATATGCTGCTACCACCGTGGCTAATATATGATTACTTTTTCGGTTGTCATTGCCATTCCTGTCATCATCATCCTGATTTGAAACTATGCACTTATACATCCCATATGCATTTAATATGTCCGCTTCTATTTTTTTCTGTTTCGTGTACGTATACCTACCTACCTACAACCTATACTCATTCCACTCAGTCAGTCACTCACTCACAAAGTCAGTCAAATCCTTTTACGACGATTCTCCCGTCATATTATTTACTCTCCATACATTATTCTTCTTTTCTTCCTTCAAGTACTATTTTTATATACACGTTATATATCTCCATCCATCCTTACATTCTATCCGCCTAAATTCCCTTTTGGCACGCTAAAATATATTTTCTCGATACATGCTTCCACGATGTGCATACCTATATTACCATATTGCTACTTTTGTGAATATCACAGGAGGAAAAAAAAGAAAAATGCCCTGGTGTGGTGGTGTGATGTACAATTTTTCGTAGCACAACGATTTTGTGCTTGGCACCGGCTACACGAATTATTTTTTTCATTCTTTACCAGAAAAAAGTCAAGTTTGAATAAAAGAAGCTTTTATATTTACTCCATCATCATCTATCTATTCATCCATTCTACTCCTTTTTCTCGTAGGTATGTGTAAGTTTTTCGTGGATGGATGGCTCCTCGTCGTGATATGAAGATAGTAATAATGTTGTTGATGATGATGATGATGATGATGATGATGATGATGATGATGACGAAGTCGTGTACAGAGCTGAGAAAAAATAATGTACCATAAGAGAATGTATGTGTGTGTGTAATGTGATGAACAGAATAACGATCACCGTCGTCGTCATCGTCATCAGAATGATGATGTGGTATAAAGTAGGTAGGCATGCAACCGATGATAGTACAATATGAAGAGAATATGTTAGGGAATAAAAGGAGAAGAAAGCCACACGGTGAACTTGACGGTGATGTGGTAGTAGTATGTGTAGCTCGAAGCACAACATTTGCACACTCTTCGTCTTTGCTTCTTCTCTCTGCTTTTATGTGAGCTTCACTACTCCAATCATAATAATAATATCACCATCACCCGATAAAGTTGGAGTTGGACCTTCTCACTCACATAGCATGTACATTATATGTGTATAATATAGTGATGTTGCTAGAGAGAGAGCATATTACGGTTGTGTGGAGTGTGTTACTACTTTACTACGACCTCTACTACTACACAACTTCTGCTTTACTTTATTCCATTCGTTTGTTCTAGCTTTTTGGATCTTTTGGAAGAGTTAAATCGTAGGAGAAGGATGGGTACGTAAGGTAACAAAAAAGTAAGGTATGGCAGTAGTACCAAAATATATGGCATTATAGCATCAGGAGCAGTAGTAGATGTGTATTCAGTGATGGGGTAGCATTAGCAGAAAAAAAGTGATGTGAATATTATAATCATATGCATGTAGGTATGGAGAGTAAAAAGAGAAAAACGCAGAGATAATATATATGTACATAGGTAATGTGTTTGCCAAAGACTGCCAAGCTGCCAAGCATGTTGGACGACGACTTTGTTGGAGCAACAGCAGAACAGCAGTTGTTGTTGTTTTTGTATATTATAGTGTTGGATGCGAGAGATGTTCGCTAAAAGCTGAGCCAAAATTATACTCTCTATACACTGTTTTATTTTTGTTGTATGGACGGACAGAGACGATGAAGAGACTTTGTAAAAAAACACTTTAGTTTCGTTTGGGAGTATTAGAATTTTTATTTATCTTTCGTGATGTGCTACGCAGCTTGTTTTCTTTTCGCTTTGTTGCTGTATTGCAGTTGGTGCTATTATTGTTTCTTGCTCCTCTTTCATGATTCACTACCAAGGTCCGGAATTGATGCATATAATGTAGTTAATCGAGAATGCTACCGATTTTGCTGCAATAGTAAATGAAGGAAAAGAGTCTAGTCGAGATAGGATTATATATGAATTGCTGAGAGACCGCATTTAATCGTGTACGGCATAGCTCATCATTATCTTATTTTTCCTAGAACGATAATATTAACGCTGCAATATGACCGATATCGTGCAGGGCATCAAGATGAAATTATTTTGCACAGCCAAACCGTTTCGCACAAAAAAGCTGCAAAGTTGAATAGGTTTTACAGAAATGTAATGTGATGTGATATTCATGCTTGTGTCTACTTGAAAATGAAGTGGATAAAGTTTAAAAATTAAGTGTATTATTTTTCCAAAAGTTATATTTTTTGCAGAAGCAACATGCACTTTTGTGCACGATAAGGACAGGTGATGCATAATATAATATACACTGTCAAGTAATCGCCCCACTCCATAGTACTACTCTGGACAGTAAACAAGTTTATACTTGACGTGATGATGATGATGAGATAGGATTTGATGTGCAATTTTTATCACAGCAAGTTCAAGGATATACAGATTATACCATTTTCCATGCTGCTATGCTATTATCATGAAGACTGACCGTTTCAGTGTCATTCCCTAAATGTGGATTAAATTGTAATATGTATTATTGGGCATAGTCCAATGCAGCTGAGTACGATTTAAAAGGAATGGATCGAAGACCAACGTCAAAAGAGATTTGAAAAAATGATAACCTAAATTGTACACGAGTACACGTAATGCTACTAAAGCAAGCCGAATTATATCCCCTCTTGCGACTATAATTTTGCATTTTATGCTATTAATTGTTTTTAGGCTGGGCTGAGTATGTAATGTTGAATGTCAAGCATATTCGTTCAAGTGATGGTACTTCACAAAACAAAAGTATTTAGGTACACATGTATGCATATGTATATAGTTATATAACTTTTGTTATATGAATGCCTTTATTAAACTCCACCAAAATTGTGTTAAAACAATGATAATTGGAAATGACTTTAAAATTTATAATTAACTTCATGTACAAGATAGCATAGATAAACTGCATACGAAAGTATAGATGATTGTGGTGCATGAGTTAAAGTGAAAAGGTCAATTAAAATGTAGAAGAGAGTATTCCACCTGCGAAACCAACAGGAATATTGGATTTTGTATTGGTATTCAGTTTTAGGTCTAGACAAAATGTTATGATGATTCACAATTGCACACATTGTCCTCGTGTCACTATTTAACTATTGTTTTATTATTCACCAACAACACAGCCTTAGCGCAGCTAGATAAATAAACAATTGAGTAAATACCGAAATTTTGCAAGCAAAACTCGATTCGTTTCTATTCGTTCTAATAATAATACATACTGGGTTTGTCAGTAGTGTGAAAATCGATTTTTCATCCTTTTTGCTCCGCGAAAATAAAGTATTCAGAGGCAAAGTTTTGACAACATACATATTTTTAAATGATAAATGCACCTTTCTGAAGTTTTGCTCCAGCTCCGGCTAGATGACAATCTGAATTCATACATACGTAAATAACATTCAGTGAAAGCATGTTTTCAGGAACTAGATTATTTTATGCATTAATTACTAATGCAAAAGTATATACAGTGAAAATGAATGCTTTATTGTAGTCAGTCGCATGTATTAAATATTACGCTTCCCTGCTACTGCTCTGCGTTATCTTTTATTTCCCCTAGAAGGTGAAGCTGAACAAACTACATATTAAAGCATACCTATATACGTAGTAATTTCCTGTGTCGTGGGCATAGAAAACGTTACACAATATTATAAAAACTATTCCGCTTTTCGCTACTCTCATTTCCTTTAGGAAAAGGACTTTGCTGGTTGGAAAATGAGCAGGGTCATTAGAGATTCGGATTTAATCTTCCCTCAACTGCAATTCTGTTTTTGTCGACCGCGTATATA
The DNA here is from genome assembly GCA_004115045.4 of Sinella curviseta. Taxonomy (NCBI): domain Eukaryota; kingdom Metazoa; phylum Arthropoda; class Collembola; order Entomobryomorpha; family Entomobryidae; genus Sinella; species Sinella curviseta. The sequence continues at coordinate 19,875,708 of CM023202.3, read as the reverse complement.
TTTTATCCAAATTTAGCTATTGGTATTCGCCCCTATGGATAAATCAAAAACTGTAAATAAATGAAAAGCATAAACAAAATACTCCTTTAGGAGAATATGTTTGATGTGCGAGTATCTCCACCCATTTACAAAATACCAAATCTACAAATACACCATTTGGGTGCATGAGAAGAGAGTAGCGAGTAGCAGCCGGTCGGTTGGTTTTTATTAAAAGTTCTAATGCAGTCAGAAAGAACAATACATGTTCCATCCAGTCCAAAGCCTATCGTAGATTGAGCATTTTTCTTTTTTAAAGGCATTGACTTTAACTGCGGACTCTCTAAAACAACAGACTTCTAGCACCAATTGTAGTTGGTTAGCATTGAACAATCCTGTGTTGTGTAAAAAAGAGAAAAGAAAGAATTTTTTTTTCTCTCAAGAGCTGGACTAATCGATTGCCATAAACATACATAATCTACACCATATTGCTACACACATTTACTCTCCCATTCCAAAAGTAGTTAGCAGAGCCCACGTGACATCCTTTCCCATAAACTATTAACTACCAAAAACGCGCAATTCAATAGCAAATAGAAAAGCTCAAGACCTGTGTAGTTATACAGAAAGAAAGAGGGGAAAGGAGAGCAAGTCAAAGAGAAAAGAGACCAATCCCAATCGGTGATTAATAATCTACGACACTACGTTATTTCTTGAGTGAGTGTATATAAGCTTTTTCTCTTACTTTTGTCTACTTGTTCGTTTCTGTTACCTTCTTCAGTTATTGTATCAGTTTAAGCTACCTTTTTATGCAATTTAGCTATGGAAGGAGCGCAGCAACACCACAAGACCAGTGAAGATGGAAAAGAGGTAGTTTTTGGTCCGGTTTGTCCTCTTGTATAACTTATTCCATATTATATGTTGCTCTTCTTTCTCACAACTCCACTCAACTCAAAATACTTTCCAACTTCGATTGCCATATAACAGCATCACAAGTATAGTATAGCAGTAGCATATTGACTTATTGTGTGTTGCTTCATATTGGAATATAAGTACAATAACAGCATCGTGCATTTCTGTTGTGCCTCATAAAGAAAAAAAGCGTTTCGAATTCACAGCACGATCCCAGCCTGGTCCGGTTTCCACATTTTCCGACTCACGAGGGTGAAACGATGAGTACAGGCTTGAGAATAAAAAGGAGGAAGCAAGACAAACGATTTTCCGATATATACATAGATACTCATGCATTATAATATATAGTTTTTAGCGCGTAAAACTTTACATTTTGTTCAAACAAACAAGCGTTATATGCACTAACGACGAGTTCACAAACTCACTTAAAGACAGAAAGTAAAATGAAAGAAATTGGTGGTCAGCTTATATGCTCTAATGCCTTCTGCAACGCAATACGTTTACCATGATGCACAGCATAATGCACAGTGCGGGGCAGGCGCTTCTTGCTATTCCGAATGACTTTAGCTGACAAATACGGTGTATTGCTAAACTGCAATAGGCATATGGATGCGGTTTTACTGTTGCTACTTCTATCTGAAGTAATCTAAACCTATTTGGCTATTTTGATAACCAAGATACAAAGATGAAAGAATTGGTAGGTAACCCATCCAAATCCAAAGTTGAGCTAATCCCAACAAGGTATGTACATTATGCCATGAATATGTAAAACAATTTCGGCTAAACATAAATTAGAAAAAAATGAGAAACATAAATATTTTGACAGAAGACGCACACACACATAGTTATATGTTTATATTGCCGTTTATAGTACATGTTACATGTTGAGACAGTGCTCTTACCTTGTTCTGGAATTGTTGCTCCTCGTTTAATGATTGAGACCTCAGCTTGTGAGTAAGGAATCTGAGCATTATTATGTACCCGGCCGAATTTTAAAATCTGGTGTTTGAGAGTGTGTTTATGTGAAAGCGAAAACTATTGAATTTTCTTCTTCTTCCTCTTCTGATTTTTTTGGTTGATGGAGTTATATATATGTAGATATAGATTCGTCCCTTGATACAAGCAAGGATTTTTTTATTTCACCTTTTCCGTCTTGTACGTTTTTCCTCCAAAAGAGAGTAACTTAAGAGGTAAAAGAGCTGCTTTGAGATTCTGCTTTGTGTGGCCTTTTTCCTTTCCTTTCCAGTGGCCGTGCGGTAGACGGTAGACAGAGTGTAGATTGTATGTCTAGAAGAATGTTTGGTGCTGCTGGTAATTTTGCCTTGGCTCGTTAGGATTTTTATGGCTTTAGTAATAAAACTTCAGCAATGCGATGTTATATGTTGCAGTTGTTAGTGCTTCTTTTTTTCTCTCGCAGTACGACGAATGGTGGTGCTGTGCAGTTTTCTGTTGCTTCTCTTCCACATTCAAGCACAATATTCAACAAACAGGAATAAAGAGCTGGCTTATTAGATTCTTTATAAGGATCTTTTTGAGGGTAACACACAAGAAGTTATATTATATTTGCAGTATGCATATATTGTGGTGGTGGTGTGCAGTAGTGTCAAACCAAAAGGTTCTTGTTTCTTCGATTTTTTCTCACTCTGACAGTCAATTTAAACACACACGTTGTAAAAAATGAATGTTTCCTTGAAGAAACATGAATAAATTCATACAAGATCAGCTTGTTCAATAATAGTAATAATAAAAAATGTTGCTTGCCATCTCACAACTGGAAAGGTAGCAGTAACAATACCCGGTTTATCTTGTGAAATAACTATTTGTGAGAGTTCCCTTCTGTTTTGAGTTTTTTTTTTCTCAGGAAAAGTCAACATAAAATCAAGTATGCCTACAAATATATATGTATAGCTTCGTTCAAAGCAATTTTTCTAGTCAACTTGGGTATTTTTTTCAATGGAACGAGTTCACTATTTTCTTTTTCTGAGGATGCTGCTGATGTTGCTGCTGTAATCTCTGGAACAAATGCTGATGAAGACGGCAGTGTGTAGTATTTGAATGAAATACGCAAACTACGTAGGTTGATGATGTAGATATAAGTTTTCTTTCTGTGAAAATGTAAAAAAAATAATTTTTCAATTTTTATATTACTTTTAATTTCAGTGATTCAGCACGAATCTCGCTAGCTTTCACTACATAAATACTTTTGTCGCTCCAGATCCCTTTTACCAAGGGAAAGCAAGTAAAATGTATAAATTTTCCTACACGGATCACTAATAAAGAAAATTAGTTCTTTTGATGATTTAGTTAAGGAAAAAGGGAAAAAGAAAGTTTTTCTAGAGATTTCTTTTCTATCATGTACTTCCAGATGCATTATGTGGAATCTATATGTAAAAAGCTTTCAAGAAAACTTTACACTCCTGTTTGATTTTCCAAAAAAAATAAAATCTTCTGCAGTAGACCTTTTTTGTCCAAAGGATTTGCCCACAGTTAAACAAGTTTGATCCTGGTTATTTTTTCGGAAAGATTTTAGTCTGCTAGCGACTGACTAACAACTACCAAGAAGAGGAAGGAAGGTATGCCTGCGTCACGATTTCGAAAAGGGAACATGGTTGTAGGTAGACATGTACGTGTGTGTAATGCAATGCAAGTATTGTAGCAAACTCTCATCTTCTCATCCCTTTTTTTGGTAACTCCACTTCTCTCTACAAAGCAGAGCCCAAAGAGCTAAGGCCTTTTCACTCTGGAAAAAGAAAGCTACAAGAGGGAAAGTAGCAGGAGCAGCAGAGGAGGCGAGGGAATGTTAGAGAAGTTTAATTTGTAGATAGTGGATAATAATAGAAGCAGCAGTGTAGTTGAGATTTGCTTGGTTCTACACGTCGTGTGTAAGTGTAAGGAAGGCGGCAGTGGTGGCAATAGCAAAACTCTTCTTCGTTTCTTGTATGGAGCTCTAGTTAAGTCACACTGAAGCCGGCACAAACCGCGCCCACATTACTACAACTACTATTGAACTATTCTACTTACTATTACTACTAGCAGCGTACCATACCAGTAAAAACTTTTTCCACTTATTTTCTTCATAACAGAAATTAATTTCAATATAAAGTGCTTTCAGATGAATTTTCTCGGATGACAAGGCAAGTACAACAATAAGAAAAAGGCCAATTAAGAAGAAAAGGGAAATGGAGTAAACGGAGAGCGAGAGAGAGAGGGAGAGCAACGAACGAAAAACCAAACCACAAGTTTGGAAATAATAAAACATACATAATGTAGGATAACAAGGACTGACGGCGAGTAGTACTAGTACTACTGCTGCTGTTCAGGTTTGATTTTTAGGAGACTAGTACTTTTGTTTGCATATATGCGTTTTAGTGTGATATAGTGAAACAACAGTAGAGGTGGTAAATGGCAAGCAGCGTAAAGTAGGCAACCCAAATATACTAAACTAAAGTTGCCGTTTATACTTGATGTACATACATAATACTCACACAACATCACTAAAAAGTTTTTGTACCAGTGCGACTGCCACGACTGCTGCTCTACCACACCACACTACTACTCAAACAACTTTTTACATTTTCTAATGGGAAATCCAATTCAATTTGAACAAGTCTCAGGAAAAAACAAATCGAACAAAACGAATGAATCAAATAAAAAATGGAATATAGTAAAATAAAGAAAAAAAGCGGAGACGGGGAAGGAGAGAGAAGCTCCAGCGAGAGAGTAGTCAAGTCTTTGATAAAAGAAAGAATGAAAAATATACATTTATTTGAAAGAATAGCAAATCGCATATTATGAGCTGGAGTTTGTGGGGTTTTACAAGCAGGCATGCATGCAAACGAATGCCGAGTTGAGATGCATATATGTTTGGGATTTTATGACGAGCAACATAATTTATGCCTGCTGACTGAATACGTACGAAGGAGGCAGCAGGAGTCCAAAAGAAAATGAAAAGATCTCCCCTTACAATACATTTCGTTTGAATGCATATATAAAAGTGAAGTGAGGTTGCTGCTTTTAGCTGTTGTGGTGGTGGTGGTGCCAGTAGATGATGATTATGGCTCATAGTATAAATGCAGACAAGCAAAGAGAAATGAATAAGTCGAGGAACGCAAAACAAAATGAAAAATGAATAGGACGTGCCTGAATGAAAAACTACACTCATATTTAGATTCTTTTGCAAAAGTAAAAAACAACAACAACTGACTTTGTCTTATTGTTGTAAGAACGTGGAATATCAAATCACATTTTTCTGGAATGAGAGATGATGACAGACTATCTATGTGCGATAAAAGTTGAAAAAATAAAACAATAAATATAAGGAAAGTTTTTCATTTGGTGGTGGTGGTACTACTGCTACTGCAGTTCTTGCATTTATGGAAGACTGACTACAGGAACGTCGATTTTCATTTGGATTGCGACTTGTTCTGTTTAGCATACATATAGATTTGTTATAATTTGATATGCATGTGGGTAGTAGTAGGAGAGGAAGAAACTTTTTGCCTTTTGTTTTTCAATTCATATTAAAAATATAATATATTGCTTAGCTCACTAGCTTTGACTTGACGGATGTGTAATGGTAAGCATTCCTGCCCGCTGCTGCTGTTACCACATACTTTTTGGTCTGAAAATATGCAAGCATATGTACATACACTACATTTACGTACAAGTTTGATGAATATTCCGAAAGGAATTTTGTTAAAGAAAAATAAAACAATGCCTTAGGAAAGGATCATGGCAATGACACTCGATAAGTCCAACTTCATTTCTATTCACGACTGGATTTTTATATTTACTTTATTTTGATGCAGGAATATAACCGTAATCTGTGTTTGATTATATTTTAGCTTTTACTGCCACCAGCAGCTTTCTTAAGAACTCAAACAAAATGAATTTTGTGTTTCGCCTCTGCTTCTATATGCTTCTATAAAATTTATGAGGTTTGGTTTATTAGTTCAACTAATTATTATTTATTTACTTTTTGCAATCAACAGACAGATTGTGAAGGTAGATAGAGAAGAAGACTCATTCTACCACAACAGTAGTAGTGGAGACCGCGACCACTATGGCTACATAGGTGAGTGAGTGAGTCATAGGAGCGGCGGCCTCGAGGGTACGCAATGCTCATGTGTGGGTAACGTGAGACTCTTATTATTTTGGATAGACCAAAGGGAAGTAAAAAAATTGTCACAACGGAACCGGTAATAAACTCTTACTTTCTACTGAACCTTTCGATAAAAGTTAACTGTTGAAAAACTTATCAAAGTTTTCTCCCGAAAATATCAAAATAAGGAACAGTTTTTGACACACACGCCGTAGTTGAATCAAAGAAAAAATGACAGCAAGAAAGTGGAGAAAATGTATTACTACAACTTATCTGTACAGCCTTTGTGTTAAAATTGAGTGTGAATGTACATAATGCGTTGTTAGATATGTACACATGTGTACACATAAGAGGAAGAATTTTTTTAAAGTCCTACTAACTGGAATGAATGGTAGGCTATAGAGGAAAGTATGGAAAAGGGGAAAATGTTGCAAGTCCGACGAAAGGTTTTTCTTAGCAGTAAGAGCTTAACGAAATGATGACGACTGTCTGTCTACTTGTCTAACTCACCCGAACAACAAAATTGTCTTCTTTTTCTTCGACTTTTTTTATTGCAACTTCACAGTTCACTTGAAAAAAAATCTTCTTTTTTGTTTTTCTTGAGTATTTCTTTCATTCAGCAAAAAATTATTACTTTTTTACTAGTTCGCACGTTCTTTTTCAACTTTCCCAAGTTGGCAGTTTTACAGCTTTTATAAATACAACAGATGCACATAAAACAGTCACAAAGTTTTTTTTTGCACACTGATGACCAATCTGTCCAGAATAAGAAAAAAATGTTTTTTAAAAGTAAAGTAGTGCAAATAATTAATTGGTGTAATTTGATACAGTTAATAATAATAACAGTCTTAATTCAAAAACTAGTTTAGGTAAGCAATAATTAAAGCGTCCAATGAAATCAGAACGCCCTTTAAACTTTTATAATATGTAGAGTTCAGATAGGTTATATAAGGAGCAGAACATAAAAAGAGAAAAAAAATTCTAAGTTTTCCCCTCTTTCCTTGTGTGTGTGTGGTTTGGTATATATTTAGGCACACGTTGCAAATGGCAATGAATGCTAGGCTTCGCTTGCTTTCCTGCCAAGGGAAACTCTCACTTGGCTAGAACTGATGGAAAAGCAGAGCTGTTGGAACTGAAGTGTCGACACACACCAAGTTCAGCAGATAGAACATACAGGGAAAAAAGAGAGAAGTGTTTTGCTCCTCTTTTCACCTCTCTTCGTTTGACTTGTTTCTCTATGATACGTACAAAGATAAATACATACGAGAATGGTGAAATGAATGAAAAATGGTGAAAACGAGAATTGCTCCAGAGATGTTGACACGTGTGCTGCAAGGAGTGAACTGAGATGTGGAGTGAAATAGTCAGCGAATAAAATGAGAATAAGAGCCAGGAGCAGCGAAGCAGCAGCGCTGGTAAGAAACGGGCAAGTGGAAAGAGCGAACGAGCAAGGCAAGCAGCAAAGTTAACTTTGAGTAGCACAGAGACGGAGAGAGAACTACAAGTCGTAAGCTTTTGCACAGGGTGAAGCTCTCGTATACTTTCCGTTTCTTCTCTTCTCGAGCGTCGTCAACTCTATATGTTTTTATATGCTGACTAAAAGCTTGAAAAAATGCTTTTTTGCCGAGCTGCAAACTAGCTTCAGTGAGACTTTGCCTGTTTTTCTCTTCTCTCCGGATTGCTTGTGCTTCGAGTGTGAGGAGTGAAGGAAACGCTTCCTTCGCATTGCCTAGCAATGCAAAAGCTCAAGAAAAAACTGTATCTGCGTACTAGAAAGCACAGCCACTGTATCTAAAAGGGAATTCGTATGCATATGCCACTTTGGAGTAAGGAGAGAGAAAAGACGAGAGAGCTTGAGCTTAGCTTACTATATAGCAGTAACAGCAAAAGCAAAGAAGACTGTATGGTGTTTCAACCGATTGTGCTGTTCGCCTGTTGTTATCCAGGGAGCAGAGAGTTTTATAGCACTATCCATATAAATTGTACTACACTAGTGCTTTGAGACTAGTTCCATTCTCCAGAAATATATTTAGGTAGGTAAGATGAGTCGTGGTGTGATATCGAAACAAACAGATATACCATCGTACGTAAGCCTGTCGTTAGGTAAAATAAACGAAATAATACTGAACGGTTTTCCACATAATATTTGCAAAAGAATACTGCAAAAAAGAAGTTAGGTATCGAATGACTGACTATTTACTCCCTACCAGTGTCGATAAAGTGGTGATGTTGACAGTAATGGAAATCCATCAACTTACTTACCTAAATACTCATTATGTTTCCTGTCTTATGTAAATTATCAAGATGGCAAACATATTTTGACAAGTCATGGTGCCAAACTGGTGACCGCTGTCGGTGCTTTGACCGACACCATGAGTCACACGAAAGCAACATTTTGGTTACACTATATAGTATTAATACCAAATTCGTAGACTATTTAATTATTTCTCTGCGTATTTACATGCAACATAATTATTTGATAAACAATTGTTTGCAAAATTTTGTGTAAAAATATTTAAAAATGAGAAACGCACAGTCATATTGAGCATATTAATATAAATTCTATATAAAATGCATGCATACGGCTTTCTTTATATGCGTGTGCTTTAATATACCCATAAAATTACGCGTAAACATTTTTGCACAATATACAATAATAATGTACCTACATACAATAACAATATGCAGTTAAGGAAGATTAAGAATGAGCAAGCACGTATTATTATTAGTAGGTATAGGTAGATATCTAACTGATTTAAGAATGGTTTGTGTGAATGTGTGTAGTAAAATGCGCGCTGGCGCTGCTGCTGCGGACAAAGAGCAAAAAATAGATAAGTACAGCGAGAGAGAGAGAGAGAGAGAGAGGAATAATAATAATAGTATATACCTTTCTTTAAGCACACTAAATTGTAGGGAAGAGCTGCTTGTGTATATAAGAAAAAAAAATCCTTATAGCAAAGCAAGTAGCCTCCCGTCTCACAAAACAAGATTTCACTGCACGGCTCGGCAGCAAAGGAAGAACTGAGGCACAACCTTCGCATAGCCGGTCCATAAAAAGGAGGAAAAAGGCAAGAGGGAGAGAGAGAGAATATTACATCGCACCAGCACAAGCATCAGTGCTGGGTTTCCATACTTGCAACGTTCCATGATGGGTAATGTATTAAGGAAAGGAGTGAGAGAAGCATTGCCGAATACGGGAAGAAATACACACACGTACTTTTCGGTTGTGTGGATTGTGGGAGAGAACGTAGTAGTAAGTAAAGTAGTAGTACTACGTAGCGTACGTACGTACGTACGTGAGCAAAGTAGTAAAGAAGTGGTGGTGGTGGTGTGGGGAGAAGAAGAACGAGAAGGAGCTAGAGCTAAAGCAATGCAAACAATGCACACACACACTAACCCGTAGACTAACTATAGTATACACGGGATACAACTAGATCCAAAAGGGAAAAAACTACGGTTGCGTATAAGTATAGTAAACGAGTACGCCAGTCAGCTGCATGAGAGTGGAAGAGTCCATTCATTTCTGGGGTACGCTCCAAAATATGGTTTCCCCAGATCTGGGGATAACCCAGCCGGTTTTCAGGTGAGGGTCCTTATCGGACCTGGGCATGTCGTGGGGTGATGAGATACTCGTCGAAAACCCCGTATTGAGGGGGAAATTTCCCCGAGAAGTGATGACTCCTCAACATGACCTTGTCAAGACTTTCCCTGGCCCATTCACTTGAATAGGCTGAACCAGAGAAGCGTAAACGGAGTGGCAGGTGGGGATCTTGCGCCAACTTTAGGGGGTCGCCTCTCTTGTCCCACTTGTGAATGAAAATCATCGCAGCACAATAATGTTACCAAAGCGACTTTGCCTTCAGCTTCTCTGCTCAGCACAGAGTTGTGGAGGAGTCGTCGTCGTCGTATAGACAAGTTTGGCCAGGGAAAGAGGAGGATAGCCTCGCCGTGCTTTTTTCACTTGCTTGCTATTCTACATCGCTCGCCGTTGTACGTGTTCTCACTAACTGCGCTCACGGTTTCCACCACTCTACCTTTCCTGTACTGCTTCGTATGCGGTGGTATGGTAATAGAAAAGTGGTTGCTTTACTTTTATCCTTATCATCATCATCCTCTGATGGTGGTGGTGGTGGTGCTGCTGCTAAAATGAATGTGCTATTAGACTGCTTGCTACCACGTCTTTTCCTACATAATGTACATGCATTTGAATTTTACATTTTTAACGCAACACTAACACTCTCCTTTCTCCGTCCTTTGTTCGTTTGCGTGTGTGTGTGTTGTTGTTGTGTGGCTGTTTTAGGGATGTTGATATGCTTTACCAGTCAGAACCAGTACATGGGTCACTCTACTATAATGTATTTCATTATTGTTTCCTGTCCGTCTTCCCTGCTGCTGCTATTACGTTGAGTATCACATCATCATGATGTGTGCAGATATAAAAAAGGTTCCCGAAAGAGATATTTTGAAGGTGTTTGGGTACAGAGTTGTGTATAGAGTTCAGTTAGCTAGTCGGAGGAGTTTTCTACGAGACTTCTCCGGTTGACCATGAGATGATCGATTACCTTTTTCCCATAGGGCCAGTACCGTTACATAAATATCATTTTTGTGGGCATTACTTTACTTGATGAAGTGTTACCTATGTGCTTACATTGTAATGCTGCTCGGCTGCGTCTATGCTCTTGTCAGTCTGTCAACTAGACGAATGAGTAAACTAAACACGTACATAAAAACTTTCCGTACATATTTTATGACTTTTTAGCTGATGTGATGTGTGCGTACCCTGACATAATGTCAGTTTTGATGTAATGTGGTAATGATTTTTTTGTCTTTCTTTGGCTAATTAGATTCACTCCATACTTGGTGAAAAACATGAAAAAGGAAGCTGGAAATGTTCACTGGTGGTAGAAAGTTTCGCTTGCGTTGGTTGTTGGGCTATTTATGGTTAGTTACTTATCCGTGCTGCACTTATAAGGTGATTTTTGGAGTTGCGTTGATGTATTTTGACAAAAAACTAAGGAAAAGTCCTTATATTCACCAACATGAGAACATAGAGAACTATCAATGTAGCATGTCACACACATTTATAACTTTATACTAACGCAGATCCCAGAACAAACTGCGTAATTTAAAAGTTAGATGTACTACTTTTAGTTGGCAGCATGGTTTGGAAATAAAATTTAGGAAATTATCGATTGTCGTTCCTGATTCGGAAATGATACTGGCCACAAAATTTGTTGTTACTGCAGAATATATATAAGAGAAAGTTTCTCCACATTTGTGTTCGCTCTCCTGTCATACATGAATTTTGTTTATTTCGCATACCCGTGCAATGTATCGGAAGTTAATTGTCCCGACTCCTTTCTTTGGTATGCCAAATATCGAACTAGTACCTGGTAAGTAGTCGTACAAAAGTAGGATTAGGGACACCGTAAAAAGAAGTGGTAGAATGCAGCAAATCGTCGACATCAACATTCCCTTTTATCTTCATCTCTACTCTCACACAAGTATTAGGTATCCCACATTATGTATGTAGTAGACGCAAACGATCTTTTTTCCTTTGTGAAGGGGAAATGCAAGTACGTGCTACACCGTTTTCTTGCATGCGTAGATTTTTTTGTAGGCAATATAAATGAAACGAATGCAATAAACAACATTATTTATTTCCTTTTATTATTATCACATTGCATAACTTTGTCGATATGAGGAACATACTAAACATAATATTATGTCTCCGGAAAAGTACCTACTTTCGTATGGCTTATTTGCACAAGGAAAAAAGTTCTAGAATATTTTAGTAATTTAGGAATCTTTTACCCACAATAGTTGACATGCAATTGCACTATTTAAAGCTAATATTATATAATAACAATATAATATATTCATGTATTGAGAATAAACTAACTGGAAATTAGCGTCAAATACGCTGGTATACAGAAAATGTTCGAAATGTTGTTTTTATTGTTGAAACTAACGGGAACATAATAGAAATCGTACTGCATTTCCCGATTACCTATCTTCGTTATAGTTTTACTTAAAAAATTTGAGTTGTTTTTGCGAGATAACTAGCTGGAAGTACGGAAGGTTCTGGTATCAGCATTTTAGGTTATATAAAAGTGTCGTGATGTAAGGAGTGTCGAGGAGGATGAAGGACTAGAGTAGCATTTTTGCAGTCTTTCAGAAGGCATTATTTCATCTTTTCGACTTGGCATTATTTTATCTTTTCGGCTTGGCATTATTACATCTTTTCAGCTTGGCATTATTGTATCTTTTCAAGTGGCACTTTTGCATCGTTTCAGTAGTGTCTTTGTTTGATGTATTTCGTATAGGTTACGTTTGTACCGACTGCGTGTTACTTTTAGAATAAGTATGTATGTGTGTATGTAAACGTTTTTGTCGTCGTGCAGTTAGAGTGCGAAATGCTCGCCGTTCATTTGTGAGATCGAGTTTATTCTTGTTCTGTTGTAAGTCTAGCTGTAAGTATAGCAAGTAAGTATTTTATGTATTATGGTATTAGTTGAACTTGAAAGAAAAAGAAGAAAATAAGTTGAGTGTGAGTTTGACTTCCGAGACTGATCAACTCAGAGCTCCAGGAAAATAAGTTTTTTCTGTAAGATTTTTGTTAGCGTTAAGTTAAATACGCTGTAAATCAAATATACTAGTTAAGAATTCTAAAAAACTGTTAAAAACCACTGATTAGTAATTGTTTCAAGATTGATTGTAATAAAGGAGCAGTGTTCTTATCAGTAAAGCGTGTCTTATCAAGATAGGAGTTTATTGCTGCATAGGAAAAAGTGCACATTGCTTGAGATCTTGTTGAGCGTGAGGCTGTTAGGAACGCATCTCTGAAACACCGTTCGACGTAAGATTAGAACCGTGGGTCCTGCAGATTTGACTTTTTAAGGCGTCATAAATTCCTGGCGTTTAAGTCATTTAAATCAGTCACTCGCAACAACATTGGTGCCGAAACCCGGGAGACAACGGATTCGGAGAGCTCAAAGGTTACGTCATTTGGTTGAGCGATTACGAAATCATCAGTGTTGAAAGAACAGTTTAAGAAGAACAAGTTAAGTGATACCAACCAAGTTACAATGGCAGAAGGAGGAAAACGACCATCCATCCAACCATTGAGGTTAGTATACACTGGATTGGGACAGCAAGGTCAAAGTGCATCCCAAGGAACATCAAGTGGAGTCCTTCAACTGGGCCAGCAGGGCGAGTTAGCTACCCAGGGGACAACGACCACAAAGGAAGCAGCAGAATCAGGCGGCGGCGCAGTTGGAGGACTGGGGTGGCAGGGCGAGTTAGCTGCCCCAGCAGAAGATACAGCATCGGATCAAATGCATGGAGGATCAAGGCAACTGAGGGGGCAGGGCGAGGTAGCCCCTCGGGCTGGAAAGAGCCGTACCCTCCAGCAGGAAATTGAAGAAGTCACCGCAGAAATCTCCGTCATACAGTTCGAGTTGAATACTGCTCAGAATACACTGAAGACAGTCCAGCCGATTGCAGACAAGTACGAGGGGAGGAATCAGGACTTCATGACCGCTAAGGAGATTGAGCAATGGAATAGAATCAAACAAGAGCGCACCAACGCCAAGGTGCTAGAGCGAATAAGCCGAGAAAGGTTATCTAAGTTGGAAGCGCGACTTAGGACACTCCAGCAGAGGATGACGCAATCAAGGTCCAGAGATACGTTATCAGTTGTGTCCAGCAAGAAGTCAAGCGGCAAGAAAACCTCGGCATCAAGTCAAGCCTCCACCACAATTAGAAAAGTGGAAGTCCAAGCAGAAGAAGAACGATTCCAGCTGAAGGTGGATCACCGAAAGGTTCGAAAGGAACTGGAGGACAAGATAGAAGACCTCGTAAAGCTGGAAGTCAGGGCCACGGATGATGCAGAGAAGTCACAACTCACTAATGAAATCGACGCTCTGAAGACCAAGTTGAAAAGATCCATCCGTGACTTTGAAGAAAACCAGGAGCTGATGAAGGAAAAAGAAGAGCTCCAGAAAAAGAAGATTCTTGTGGAGATGGAAGAAGAACACGAGTTGGAATTGGACGGTTCTCTGGATGAAGAAGATGTCACGGGAAAAGTGCATAACTGGCTTGATGAGTCGTTTGCAGGAGCCCAAGGGCAGAACAGTGCCGTAGCAGAACCGTATTTCCAAAAGGATAAATTAGTGTCCAATCCACAGCAAGTTCCCGATTTCAACCCAGGTCCATCTTCAAACAACCCAAAGCCAATTGTTCCGGAGCGGAACTACAAGGACAATCAGTATCAAACTGAACTCCCAATCGATAGACAAGAAATTCAATGTATGCGCAAATGGTTAGGACGAAGCCGTCAACGTCAAGAGCGATTTGAAGATGAAGTACCTCAGCAAGCAACTGGAGACAGTGTTCGTGACCTGGCAAATGCGATGAAGATGGCATTTAGAGAAGTTCGAGGGGATAAGGAGTGGGAGCCAAAGGATCTACCAACCTTTAGTGGCAAGGCAGAAGACTGGCCCATCTTCATTAACGAGTTCCAGCGAACTACTCCAGAGGGAAAGACCAACTCATCGCAGAACGCCATCCGATTGAGGAAAGCATTGCAGGGAAGTGCGAGAGACGCTGTTTACGGACTGCTAAACGAGCCAGAGAACGTCTCAAGAATCCTGCAGATATTGGAGCAAAGCTTTGGAAGAAAGGAACTGGTGATCGACTCTCTGATCGAGAAGGCCGAACAGACAAAGAGCCCTGACTCTCAGAAGCCAGAAACGTTCATTACATTTGGAAGAACAGTGCAGCACCTCATCGAGACGGTGAAGTCCCTGAAGCAGGACCAGTATCTTCAGGATAGAACGCTTCTCAACAAGCTGGTCGGCAAGTTGCCAGTTCAATTTGCGATGGAGTGGAAGTCGTGGATGCGTTCACCGCCTACAGTTCCGGAGAATTTGGCAGCTTTCGGTGCTTGGATTGACGACAAAATGGAAATTATCGTCACGCTCGTTAAGCCGCAGATCAAAGAAGAAATGGATTGGAGGAAGGGCAGAGGCACACGGGGGTCGGCAAACGTGAACGCATCATCAGAGGAAGGCGGCGACAGCCAGCAACAGGAAAAATGCCCCTGTTGCAATGGAAGGAGCCACAAGATTGCTAAGTGCTTCAAGTTTAAGAAGCAATCACTTGAGGACAAAGTGCAGTTAGTGCAGAGAAAAGGATTGTGCTTGAGATGCCTTGAACCTGGCCATTTGAAGAAAGATTGTCCTTCAGACAAAGTTTGTGGACATGATGACTGCGGCAAAGCACACCACACACTCCTGCATTTCGAGGGAAAACCTTGGAAAGAAGATGGCAAGCGGAAGAAGAGTCGAAGGGGTTCCAGGAGCAAGTCAGATAGTAGCTCCTCATCCTCTGACAGTGACACTGGCAGCACTAGCAAGAGTGCCAACGTTGGAGCGATCCAGACCAGGTCATCGAAGCCGCTGTCCATTGTTAAGATTCGTCTCAGAGGACCTGCAGGTGTGAAGAAAGTTTACGCCATGCTTGACAGCGGAGCCGATACAACGATGATCGAGGCTGGATTAGCAGCGGAACTCGGAATCTCCGGAAAAGAGACAAGACGCAAATGCAGAGGCATCACTGGCCACACCATGACACTTACCTCACAGTGTGTCAAGTTCGAAGTGGCTGGTACGAACAAGGAAGCTGCGTACCACAGAATCCAGGATGCGATGACCATTGGATCACTTGGCCTTGCTCCGTACACTCAGAATGCGGATGCAGTTAAGGCAAGCTGGCCTTATCTCCATAAGGCCAAGTTAAGAAACCTGAATAAAGTAGTGCCACAGGTCCTTATCGGAGAGGACCACCCGCATCCCACAATCCATTTGGAGGTCCTGAGTGGCCGTGAGGATCAGCCGATCGCCAAGAGGACTTCCTTGGGATGGGTGTTGGGAGGAAAGATTGGGAGCGACAGTGAGGACATCACCTACCTGAATCTGGTGATAAGCGATGGTGATGGAGGCCCAGAAGCAGAGATGTCGCTCTTCAAGAAGATTCCAGTTCCTGAGAAGATGGTGGACCAAGACTCTGAGTGCGAGAAGGAAGT
The DNA here is from genome assembly GCA_004115045.4 of Sinella curviseta. Lineage (NCBI taxonomy): Eukaryota > Metazoa > Arthropoda > Collembola > Entomobryomorpha > Entomobryidae > Sinella > Sinella curviseta. The sequence continues at coordinate 19,859,632 of CM023202.3, read as the reverse complement.
ATCAGTTGCCGCCCAACGAGCTGAGAAGTCCGATGACAAGACAGGATCTTTGGGATCGGTTGGATGGTCATCTGAGGAACTCAGAAAGTGGAAAGCGGAAGCAGTTGCACGCGAGAAGAAGAAGGCCAAGATGCAGCACGCCCGTATCCTTGAGCTGAGAGCCATGAAAGCAGCCAAGGAGAAGAACGCAGAACAGCAAGAAGTTAAGAAGAAAATTTTGACTTTTAATCCACCGAAGCAGTCGGACTTGTTCAAGCTACAACCTCCAGGATCAAGACTGATTAGCAGTGCAGAACGTGAACAAGAAGCCGGTAGCAGTGTGGACCTAGTTCGAGATGGCAACTGGATAGCTACGACCCAGAAGAAGATGAAAGAAGACTCGGATCAGGAAGTGAAAATCAGGCAATTCCCTGATTTTGGGGGTCGGAATGTCGAGGAGGATGAAGGACTAGAGTAGCATTTTTGCAGTCTTTCAGAAGGCATTATTTCATCTTTTCGACTTGGCATTATTTTATCTTTTCGGCTTGGCATTATTACATCTTTTCAGCTTGGCATTATTGTATCTTTTCAAGTGGCACTTTTGCATCGTTTCAGTAGTGTCTTTGTTTGATGTATTTCGTATAGGTTACGTTTGTACCGACTGCGTGTTACTTTTAGAATAAGTATGTATGTGTGTATGTAAACGTTTTTGTCGTCGTGCAGTTAGAGTGCGAAATGCTCGCCGTTCATTTGTGAGATCGAGTTTATTCTTGTTCTGTTGTAAGTCTAGCTGTAAGTATAGCAAGTAAGTATTTTATGTATTATGGTATTAGTTGAACTTGAAAGAAAAAGAAGAAAATAAGTTGAGTGTGAGTTTGACTTCCGAGACTGATCAACTCAGAGCTCCAGGAAAATAAGTTTTTTCTGTAAGATTTTTGTTAGCGTTAAGTTAAATACGCTGTAAATCAAATATACTAGTTAAGAATTCTAAAAACTGTTAAAAACCACTGATTAGTAATTGTTTCAAGATTGATTGTAATAAAGGAGCAGTGTTCTTATCAGTAAAGCGTGTCTTATCAAGATAGGAGTTTATTGCTGCATAGGAAAAAGTGCACATTGCTTGAGATCTTGTTGAGCGTGAGGCTGTTAGGAACGCATCTCTGAAACACCGTTCGACGTAAGATTAGAACCGTGGGTCCTGCAGATTTGACTTTTTAAGGCGTCATAAATTCCTGGCGTTTAAGTCATTTAAATCAGTCACTCGCAACAACAAGGAGTATGGTATATTTTTACAGATATATATGTAAAAGTAATCAAACGATACGTACAAGCTAGAAATTCTTTGATCGATCAAAGTCTTTAAGTATTTATAAATCCAAGGTAAAAAAAGTTTAATAAAATAAAATATTTTACTCTTCATTTGTTGTGTATGCTTATGCGTTCTAATATACAATTGTACCAGCACAAGCCCTAATCTAACGAGTTTTTGAGCTAGTCTACATTTCAGTTACTACGTTTTACACATTTTCGCGCTACGTTATTATACTTTTGAGTGATAATGAGAGCATCATAAAAGTTACATTGGGCAGGATAAATAGGGTTAGTAAGGTTATCTTAAAGTCACCGAGGCACAACATACTATTTTATAGCAGCACCAAAACAGACTGAATCCAGTAAGTTTCTGTACATACTGGAGTGCGCTTTGGAATTTGCTGTCGACTCATATTTTATTACACTATGATAGGTGCGCATTGTCAATATCCAAATTGCATCGGTATATCTGTGTCATATATGGTGTGATGAACGACTGAAAGCTATAAGCGTCACGAAGAACAAGGTGCAAATGCATAATACATTACATAATAATATGCAGAGAACACAGCGGAATAATATGTATTATATATTGGTGGTTCATCAGATCGTATAAAATTAAATCATTCATTTCATTTGGAAGAGAAGACTATACCATAATGACCATACCTCAATATACTTTTACACTGCATGTTGAACGAAGTATTCTTCACTTTATACACATATTATGTATGCGTCATGTAATTAATTTCTTAAAAATATTTATTCTGTTGTTTGTTATAACATTATCTTTCCATCTTTGTAAGTAGACACAGGTCATCTGAATTCCTCCATTTTCTTCTCGTAACTTGTAATCAAATCAGCATTGAGGCGGAAGAGTAATTCAGTCATTCTATTTGGTACGCTGGTAGTGGAACATTTTGATTTTGCCTGTATGAAAAAATATTATTATAACATCACATAACAGTAAGATGATTTCACCTCTTCCTCTAAAATGAAAAGGCATCATCGTGATTCTCACACAACTAACATCAGCAAAGTCCAGAAGAAGAGTCATCAGTTTTCATAATATGCCATAGGATATATAGATTGGTGGTTTTACATTAAGTTTGTTTAGAGGAGAAGTTGAGCTTTTTGGTTGACGTTGTATTATATACTCTGTACAAAGTAAAGAGTCAAGAGCAAGCAAATTCGCTCCCTCGGTCTCCGTTTTTCTCTCTCTATAATATCTTGACGGTCCACACGTCATTATGATATATGGTACCCCCTGCCTCCATTATATGATAGCAAAAATGACGATTTTTTAAGAAAAGCGGCGACACCCAATATGCGGATGTGTCGTCTGAAACATGTCATTAATCATCATGGCTCCCAGTTGAGCCTCCCCTTTCCTCTACTATCTAGTACCCACTGCTTATTTAACTTAGACTCTAGTAGTCCATACATTTTACTTTTGTTGTTAATGTTGTTGTGTATATCGCTAAGTTGTAGATATATAGCAACCTCATCATTATCATCAACAGAAAATTATAACATGTACCATCATGGATTGCCTCTATCGCGTTTTTAGCAAATAACAAGCGAAGCACAATAGTTTGCTATATATTCATTTCTTTGTTATAGTTATGAGCTTTCATACGTCTGACGTGACACAAGAGCTGTTGTGTATATATTTAAATAAACGTACATATATGGACAGAAAAAAACAGCATGGCAAAACCTGTCAGAAATGAAGGACACATTGCATTGCTAGATTTTGCAAATATCATTCGTTATTATCACCGCGACCATGATGAGAGGTTATTTTTCTAACCAATTTTCCATTAGACCATTTGCCGAGTTTTATTTTTTTAGTTTAACCCACTCGTGGGTCTGTCGGTTGACCGAAGAAAAAGGAATTCCCTGTTGGATGCTTCGAAAACCCTAAGTTGTTCAGGTTAAAAAACAAAAAACTCTCATAACAAAAGAATAAAACTAAACCTGGTTTGGTTTGTGACGAGAGATGATTATTGGTGTGGTAATGTCCTACAATACAATATGAAGAGTTGGAGAGTTTGGAATGGTTTATTACACAGTCTTTTTATTTCACTACGCGCGAAGCAAATGCAATGTTTAATGTTTTATTGGTGTCCAAAATCCAAGGATGGACTTCTTGACTGAAACGCTCAGCAGGACAAGGCGTTGATAAAAAAGTTTTTAAAAAACGGCACAGAGCACATCAGCATCAACAATACATAAAAATGAGTGACTAGCTATAAATTAGACACGGAACACAATTATCATCACACATCATTACCTTTAAAACAATGAACATTTAACCGTAAATAGTCAATAGAGACATTAAATTTAAATAGGTTGTTTTTACTATCTTGCATTATAAAGCGTGATTACGTGTGCGGGGGTGTGCTCTGTTGTGCTCCCTCTTGTCTGAATAAAAACAGGGAAAAAACGACGCATCTCGCTCTGTTTTCAGTGTCATTAAAACATTTATTATTTTAACGACTCGACTGTGTGTGAGGTGAGCTGATAGTAAGGTTATGTTACAATGCCAATACGACAAGAAGATATAGAAGACCAAGGTTAAATAGGACAAAATAATGGAGCGTCAGCAAAAACTGCTGCTGATGTGTTTGATGTGACTCTCTGAGAGTAAGATTGTAAATAAGACGATACGCTTGTGTTGTGTATGTAAATACGTAGACAAAGTAGACATGGAGCCATTTGTTTGTAACTGGTGTTTACTTTCGTAATAAAATGTACAAAATTGTCCCTTCCTTTTTTACAACCAGTTACTATTATTATGTCCATCCACGCACACATTGTCACTGTACAATCTACATCCAGCATTTGTATTCAATTTAAATACTCAACATATTATTGCAATAAAAAAAGGAAAAAACATTTGTATACCTGTCAAATCAAAGCTATCCTGCTTTACGTTATTGCAGCTTGTGTAAGATAGTACATAGGAACATAGAAAGGAAAAGAACAGCTTTTAGTTAGCTGGACGACGGCATCGCCCATCCGGAGGAATATGGTGATGGTGAATGAAATCGGTGGCAATTTCACGCAATGCTGAACTTTAAAACATTTCCATTATCATACATGTATTGCCATGCTTAAATGTTTTTCTCTGTGTTTCAAAACTTCATAGTGCAAAAATAGGTGCATACTTGAAAAATTAAGTTTCTCTGTTACTTTTACTATTCATCGTCTTTGAAAGTAGTCTCATGACAATTCTTTAATGGTGAGCTGAAAACGTTTTTACGGAAAAGGCACAAAAACATCATTAGGATGTATCATTTATTTTTTATTGTTTTTGGCAGGACATCACGTAATTTCATAAATGCTGCATGATCCTGTGTCCCACGTACACAAGCGCATATACTAATAGCATCTACACTTCATTTTAGACCATTCGAAAAACAGAAAACATCCATTTACCCACCCTGGCCAAGTGTTCATTTTGTAAGAGTAGCAGTATCAGTTTTATGAGCTTTACTGTACAAAAAATTAATTTGCTTAAGATGCAGACGGTACCAAACGGCAAAAGAACACAAAAGTGTGCTTTCGTTCTACCAAAAATTCTCGGTAACTCCATACTATTTTTGATAACAAATTCGTTATCACCAATTATGTAGTATTATTGGCATTTAAAATAATTATCTCTGTTAGGAATTCACCGCTGTTTGCTTTTACGTGGCGTAAATTAAGAAGTGCCTCTACATTGGACCAGCTCACTGGAAATGTGGAGACATTGCTAATAAATAAATAATACGGTTTTATGCAACGATATGTTCTCACCAGGAGATACCAAATTCAGACATGCCATTTTATGTTCTCCTGTTGCGAAATAAAAATATCACCAGGCAATTTTGCATGGAAGGAATCAAATACTGTGTGTGTTATACATGTACTACATGTAATAAGTAATAATCTTGGAAATCTACTAAACAGTAAACCAACCAATTAATTATGCTATCAAGTTTTCCGTTGGTAATTTTAGAAAATCAATATAAATTCTGGAATATTGCTGAAAGATGACACTTGTTTATTGTAGCTTTCAAAGGAAAGCTTAATATTGTTTCGTTCTTGATTCCCTAAACATCCTATTATAATCCTGAGAGTTTATGTGATCAGGAGTAAAATTGACGGGTTATAAGCATATAATATAGTCAGCCCATGGCTTTGAGTGACAGCTCACTTGTCAGCTTTTTAATTAAATTATCAATTATGGTTTAGAAACTTACATATATTAGTTACAACACGTGCGTTCTACCTATATAGTAGTCTGGTTTTGATCTAATAGTACATTAAATTCCATAATAATGTGTCACATTAAATATTTTCGTAGAAAGGAGACAAGAGAAGCCCTGAAAACTCAAAACTTAATGTAGACAAAACGAAATGGATCGAAAGGTATACAAAGTCAAATTAAAGTTCACTGTCGTACACAAGTCAATGAGAATATTGCATTTTTGCTTATTGATGTATGGTAATTGTGTGGAATTCTCAAAAATGTGAAATGAATTGCCAATGTCAAAGACGCCAAAAGGTTAAACATTGCAGCTACAAAGGTAGTTAAAAAAGTAAATGATGAAAGCGATTTTTAGCGTTAGTTTGCGTTGCGTGTATACGCCTACACGCCTTTTTTTACTTTTAATCAGTAGCTCTCTGGAAAGGTCGCAAATTAATGTTGTTGTGTGGGTATTTATATGAAAAGTATTTTTTTGAAATGAATGTAACATTCGGTCAGATTCATTGTGTACAATAACAAATGGTACACATCGCATGATTCAATTTTCAAACTGAGGCAGCAAAGTTGGGTTACCACCGAGCATAAGTATTAAGGAAAAAGCTATTTCTCCATGCATGCATTGTTTTTCGCTCTTTCCGCTGAAATGCCGTCATAATAATAATACACGATTCATGCAATGACAATGGGCATTAATTCATTCCTCAGCTAAAATCGTAACTTATCCCTTGTCGCTGTTGTAAGGTATGCATGCAGTGCCTTGAATATTATATGGTATCGACACGAAAAAAAGCAAAAAAAAAAATTAAACAACGGCAGCAATAGCAACTCTCACTCAATCAGCCAAGTTGGAAAGTAGTTATATTACAGTATAGTGTAGAAACCTTTAGTTTTGGTGGTACTGGGCTGCGTGCGTACATTTTATTTCTCTTTCCTTCGTAAGTATTCAAGCGGGCGTTGTTACAATTCGACTTATTTAAAGGCTTCTCGGGGAATAATTTTCTGACAACCCAGCCCCATTCCAGCAAGTAAAAAGGAAACAAGAAAATGAACTTAGTACACAAAATGTATATAGCTTCAACTTATATAACTTAATATTATTCTGCCACCTATATACGAATGACTATACATTTTATCTGTAAACTCATAATAATATCCTAATATATTTTGTATGTGTGTGTGTGTGTAAGCTCTGCAAAGGTCCTTCAATAAATTCTTTGCACAAACTCTTAGCAAATCATATTCCTTGCATGTCCCAGGAAAACCATATCTGGTCATATCTATCCGGGATCATAAAGATGCCTGCTAGATATTATTCTTGTGTGAAAGAACACGTACAAACGCTACCACCGCCATCAACATCGTTCCTGCTGCTGCTGCTTATACGGAAACCTAACTTTTTCTACGGTTTTGGCTTGTTCCATCCTCCTCGACCATGTATTGTACGGCAGCAGCTAGGCAAGCTTTTATTAGCATTCCCATCGTATGAGCAAAACTTATAATTACTCTTCTCTCTCCCTCCACTCGCCTTTCCATGGCTGAATGTGCTGTAAATTCATACATTGCGCACTCAGTACTCAAACAATTATTATTACCGGCAGTAATATGGGAGTTTCTTACTTGCTTGTATTTTGTATCGGTCTTGGCTATTTTATATATATACGATTCGGTGGGTTATTTACATTACAACGAAAAAGCCAACTTGTGTTAGATGAAAATTATATGTACATGGCCCACTAACTTATGAGTTGGTGATGATGAAGGAGGAAGAACTTGGCTTAACTAGCTGTTGGGTTTTCTCCCTTCTTCTTGGACTGCTGATTGTGGGCCAGTTTAAAAGCAGTTCCCTGTCAAAGTTATACTGTGAAATTTTTTGAATCCACTCTGGTTTATAAAACGGAAAAGAGCAGAATAGAAAACGGCATGGAAAATCTCGATCTGTTTAAATCTGCTATTCTGACTAAATTTTAAATACATAATTATTTCCATGTAATAATATAAAAATATTATGCTTCCAGTTACACTTTTAGTAACTTTTTTAGAACAGTTGATTGTCACATATGTGGGATAAAATAATATGCCTAACTGCTATTTCCGTTAATTCTTGTGCAAAAATATAACTATATTCCGTTATATTTGAAACAGCTAATCCATTCACGATATATTTAGTAGTTGAATTGATTAATTTTGAAGGAAAGTACCATTGGGAATCACCATTGAATAAGTAAACCAAATATATTATGAATTTACCTCAAAAATGAAAAAAACGATGACTATTGTAACAAAATCGCAGACTACTACAAGTGCATCAAAATGTTGACCATTTACTTCCTTATATTTTTCTATAAGTAAGTGATATCCACAATATATTTCTCGCCATTAATATGAAAGAGCCAGTCATGAGATGTAGGTTTCCGAAAATGTATGTTTATTTACATACATTTTTAACAAACGGAAAGAGAGAAAGCAGTTCAAAGAATGTTCCAATTCAAGCAGCTAAAGAGACGGAAGATTCCGTAGACGTGTAGTACACGTCGTGTACAGTTTGCTCAAACTGAGTTTGAAATTTACCATAAAATTTAAACACTAACTTTCATAAAATTAAATGACAAGGAGGCGGCGTGACAGAATTAAAGTATTTTATTGTTATATGCATGCCTATGCATTCATTAAAAGTTTTTATGTTTCTTCATGTTTATTTAATTTTACCCTTCCCCTGGCATAATGCACCCATAATATCTTCTATAGTAGGTATATATTACATTTTATAAATAATTTATAGAATACCGTGTACATATATCTACTAATATAATATTATGCAGAAATTTCTAGTGTTCGGTTCACTCTTTCCTAAATTGCAAATTTATTTCACTTCTCACCTCCCCATTATTCCCTCACATTCATTTTATTATTATTTTTATTACCAGTGTTTACGTAGTCAACTTCAATTCCTCAATTTACTTGATGACAACCAGTGCCCTTTTCCTTCTTAATCAATTATATTAGCCAACCATCACCCCAATCAAGAATACTCGTAAACCAAGAATTATTCGGAAATCCCAGTAGAGGGTTAGGCCACAGGACTGAAAATCCTCTGATGATGTAAATTTTAAATTGATACTCATTTCTACACTTTATGCATTAGTCCTGCCCTGCCGGTTGTATGAAGTTTTTTGTAAAATACGCTATTTCACGTTAGTTAAGAAATGCCGGTACGTCTGTTCTTTATCGTTATTGCTGGATTGTGTGACGTGACCGCATCCTTTCAATTAGCAATTATTTTATGCAAGTATTTTGATGTTAGAAAAACACAAATTCTTAAAGTGTGAACCTTAAAACCATTATTAAGTGCATATTTTACTGCATTTCTCTTGATTGGATATTATGTGGTATGTACTTATACCTAAGTGCATAGAAGCAGACTAGTCTTATTTCTCCTTTAGTTTAGTATTTCGGATGAGTTACTGAGGTTTGGGAAAATTAACTTGATTTTGAACCACATTATATTTCTCCGTCTGTGACTTTGTTTTCTCGAATCAGATCTAATTTTGAACTCGGACATTACATGGAAGTCACAATAAGGAACGGAAGGCACGAGTTAAAAATTTGATCCTGAAATATGGAATGAAAACTTATTTTGCAGTCTTGGTCATGCCAATCATTGAATTCAATTAGGATGCGGTCACTGGCCATATATCGTACAGACATATGGACATACATAGTCTGTTACTTGTAATTATACATATTACGATACTGAAGCTAGCGTTAAGTATTCTTTTGTTATTCTTATTGAAGATTGAAGAATGGACAACAGTTTTTTCAAAGCCCAAAGTGCACACATTTGTACCTATACATTTAAATGATGTGCTAGTAAAGTTGTGTTGAGTAATGTTTAACTTTCATAGTGATTGGCTCTTACACTTTGCGCGATGAATGTGTGTCCATAATATATTAACAATGCTAATATAATTATGATAACTAGGTATGTATAAGAATGGATTTAAAACGTTCATAACTGGTATATTTAATCCGCAGAGATTAAATAAAAAGCTTAAAACTTATATAGCAATTCTGATTACCCATTTCAATTGAATTGAACAATCTAGCAAAGATATTTCATACACCATAAGCTATTGTTCATTTTCTTGGTCCATGCTCTTCTTGATCCTACTATGCATTCTTCCTGCCAGCTAAATAAGCACTCACTCATGCAAAAAGAGTGACGACCGGAATATCTGGCTTCCAAATAAGGATCTTTCCATTATCTCCATTAATACGTATTTATTATTAGTTTCTATCCATCTAAAAGCATTTTACATCACAGTTGCCATATATACCGTCACAATAAGAAAGAGTAATCTTACTGGATTGTCGTATATTATATTATATGCATAAAATCGTTGGTTGAACAGCAATAATAAAAAAATAGCAGATACAATATTTTACACCAATATAATTACTGTTGTTTGATGTTTATATATTGTTGCTAAGACGATGTAAGAATATTCACGTCACAATATGAATAATGTGAATTGATTTTAAAATTATTATGCGATAGATGCGCAAAAGGTCCTCGTGGGCCAAAGCACCAAAATGAAATGTGAAGATGAATTTCATTAAAGAAAATGTGCAGAAAACTTATGGAACATTCGAAGGTCGGATTAGTATTATTACGTTCAGTGTTGTGGCACAGAGATGAGATTATTGTGTTTTTGTACTTTTTTGGGCAATTACACCATCAAGTAAACGAAGTAATAAGTCAACTCATCCTTGCTGTCTCCCCCTTCAAGAGAGAAAAAACAGCTTACTAAACGACTGACTGCAAATGTTGTTGCTTGTGTTAATTTTTGTGTCTACTGAAGTCGAATTGAAACATCAATTCAAGCTAGCCTTAATAACAGTCCTTCATCTCTCCTTTCGGGTTAATTAAAACTTGGATGAATTTCAATTTTCTAACGATATATAACAATAGTTGGTAGTGCAGTGGACAGGTCCACAATAAGACTTCATAAGGAACCAAAATGGAAGATTCATCACTCCATGAACCTACGAGCTCCTGTCTACTCATAACATATACATATACATACATGCTTGGTTTTGCTGACTTCACTAATAATATTATGTGCCTAAAAACTTCATCCACAAACAAAAAAGAAAACGCACAAAAAAGGAAATGGGTTTGTACAGTTTGTCAAGAGAAAAAATATCAGGCTGTACCATGCCAAAATCAACAACAAAATGGACGCTCACCGGTAGTGTCAAATTAGCATATTGCATACGTCTTGAGCTCAGCATCATCCTTGGTTTTCTATTAGGTTGTTATACGAAAAGTTAAGAAACCTAAGCATGGCAAAAGGTTGAGTATTTTTTCAGGAACCCAGACGACATCACCCGAGATTTTACTAGGTTACTGTGGTTGATAGTTCTCTTCCGTCATGCTTACATTTACAAAATATAAATTCTGGCATAAATTGTGCAAATCAACTACTTTATGGAAACGTGGATGTGGGGAACGCACGATGTATCGTTCATTGTAAAGTTCCAACAATTAGGTGTTCATCCTGCAGTCAGTAGTTGAATTTTTAAATTTTGGTCCTCAAATTTTAAAGAATAATGATGTATTTGTGAGGACAAAATCAATATCTGTCATTGGATACAATCCAGAGGACAAGATATACTACTAGTTTTGAAAAACTAAAAACGCCGGTTTTAAATAGAATTCAGATATATTTTTTATCGCAGATCCCAAATTCACATTTTGGACATCTCTTACTTCTATGTTCTATCCTTACAGTTAACCATCTCACGGTGTTGCATTTTCCAAGGACTCCTCCTCCGTTTGACCACCACCAATACAGGTGAACCAAAAGGTTTTAATTCAACACTACTGAGCTGAACGTTTAATATTTTTACGAGTCCAGGTTTCACCAGGTCAAACATTTCATTTCTTCTATCATTGCATTTTGCGTCTTGGAGTCGTAATCATCATCATTCATCGTTGCGTTGTTCAGTCCGTGCTTGCCTCCTCAACGTCCAACAAACAGTAAAGTTGAAAGTGTAATGAATTTACAATCTGCCATTACTATACATCGTATCTTGTATTTTATGCACTCAATGAATGCGTACAAAGCTGAAAGCAAACATAATAATCATAACAATATCGTACATCATGCTACCCATGAAAACGTATATTCACATTCCAAATACAAAAATGTACAATAGTATGAAATGAAAAAAATCTACTTTTCTACTCCACAGCTACATAATAATAATAATCGTGACATCCCCAAGGCGTCAAAATGACTATAAAATTGGGTTCGACAAGAAATTTTTTATTGTCATTTCATAGCTTACATGCTGAACAATCATAAAAGTAGAATGAATATCGGACAATTATGGCCTCTTCACGTACAATAATACGTAATACGAAAGAAAAGCGACCAGAAAGCGTAAATGCAACAACGACACTCACTCCGTCAACATTTTACCTGATTCACGTCTGAGATTACATGACCTTTCAAAAAATATGAATCTGACATCGATATATACACGTATTAAAACTTGTCGAAGTAGTAGTATTCCAAGTTTTACGCGTGTTGTTGAAGTCATATCACACCACGACAGCGACCAAAGTAGTGGTGGTTGTGGTGGCGGCGATGATGGCGTGCATATTATTGTGCTACACCTCACAATATACAATAGCGAGTAACACTATAAAAGTGTCTGCAAGAGATCTTTGGCCATTACCTAAAAATTTTTCACGCCTTTCACACGTTTCATTATAACAAAGTTTTTTTGGTTACACATTATACCGCTCTCTCTGCCGGTGTGTTTTATGGTGCTGTACTGATGTCTGTTGTTGCTTAGGCATATGATAACTATAGGTGCACCACGGTATCGCACACCACGAATCAGCCAATATGGAAATTTATCTCGTAATATCGCTGTGCTTTCCTGTTTACAGAATATGATTATTTATGCATCGACATGTGGTAAAAAGATTCAATGAAAGTTGTTCGCTCAATAATAATGTGCTTTTTTAACAAAGCGGAAAAGCAATTTCAGTAGTGATGTAAAGCAACAGAGGAAAAAATATTCGCTTATTGCTTGGGTAAAGTCACTTTTACTAATATTCCTACATGTATGTCCATTCCAATTACTCTCCTATTTGGAAACATACTTTTCATTCTGACTAGCTAGAAAAATAATTTCGTGGCTGGATTTTTATGATCCAAAGTTAAAGAATTGCGTTAAAAATTGACGCAGTTATTTTATCGTCCTTGTACCCATTTGGGCATCAGATGCGAAAAGCTGGATACTTTTCTTGTTATTGTCATGAACACGATTTTTAAGCAACAATTAAAATCGACCTCTTGGAACGAGTAATAAAATTCTGCAAAAATGGCTAGTTTTACCTGCGAAATCGAAGTGTGAATAGTATTCTTATCAGAACTGCCAAACCATATAACTTATCTATGGAATTATTGCCATGCCAATGAATGAAATAGGATCCACAAACCTTCTACTTCTAGTAATCCAAATTATGCACCATCGCTAGTTGGCTTCTAAATGAAATGGTCAGAAACTATAGCAAGTGAAACCATTTGAATGTCGGTTACATGTCATTTGGGTGACGAATGCTATTTACAGCATTTAACATGGTTGATGTCATGCCATTTTTACCAAAGGTTTTACATGTATTGACGAGCACAATCTGAAAACAAAAAAAGGCATGCCCAACTTACCTTCATATACTCCTAGCTGAATAAGCGAATATATCAAAGAATTGAAATAGCATCAACATACATAAAACTTTAAGCGAAATGGTCAATCATAGAATTATGCTAAAGATGAGTTACATAGGTACACACAGTATTTTGAGATTAGTCGATGCGTAATTTGAACCATGCGCAGCAATGATATCAATGTCCATCTTCTCAAAACATTTTTCCAATAGAAACACGTTAAATATATTTTAAGAACAGAGAGAGAAGAGAGACAATGTTTGAATGTCTGATCGTTTTGAACAAAATGTTGTGTACCTCTACAGTGCAGTTTGCTGTTCAGCAAATGAAAAAAACCATTAAAAAGCATGACTTGCCCATAGCAATATCTATAGTTTCTCTCACACCTGATTTTGATCAAAAGGAAAAATATTAAACACGGCATGCCCTCTGCCCTGAATGGGCGTTTAACAAATAGGACTCCCTTCAACTCAATCCATACTAGATTTGAAAAATTACAGCCATTAATATTTACGATTTTTTCGGACTTCTCCCAACACTCTGCTGCACACATGAGATGAGAGAGAAGCACCCCAGTCACAAATATGTGTTTACAAAGATAGTGGTGGTAGTTAGATCAGAACAAGGAAAATCATCATAAACTTGGTCAACCTTGTACATAATGTTGTACCTTATAATGTACCATATTGGTAAATACTCGCTCGCTCGCAACTGCAAATCATGCTGCTGATGTGGCGGCAGTCTCTCTCTCTCTCTCTTTCATACAGTAGAAAAAAGTTTGGATCTCTTAGGTACATATAACTCATTTTTTATACCTATATAAAATTTTTACCAGTCAAGCGCAGTTTTACACGGGAGAAAATGTAGATAATATGAAACAGATAAGTACGCAAAGTATGATTAGATGGGCTGTGTAATAAAAATGATGATGATCACAAAAAGAATAAGTCTTTCTTAAGATTCTTGTTAGAAGGAAAAAATGATGAAGGAGAAAATCCTACTGTACTGCCCAATGGCTTTGTTGTGCTTTTCTAAAGCAGAAGCAGAAAAAATCGAGTGTGGAGGTAATATCCATAATACACGGGAAGAAAATGATGATGACTATAACAACACAATAAAATTTCCCTTGCACACAAGAAAAGGAGCAATACAACACTTTCATGTTTTTAATATTGTACATCATAAGCAATAAGACACAAGTGAACAGAGTAAAATTCCTGCTTCCAAAGATTACAAGTGTGATTATTGTGTGATGTGATACAATACAAACTCACATACCTACGTATCTTACATAATTTAGTGCATTACTGCTTTACGGTCCGTGGACCTTTACTGCTGCCGCCATGCAAAGCAGGGAAACAGTCAATTTTCAGCATTCTGCTGCGTTCTCTGACACAACACTGATGGACATGGACGGATAGACAAGAAACAAAACGAGCTACATGGTCATTAGCAGATTTTAACTTTTTTTGTGAAAAAGGTGAGAAAACTCCTTTGCCCCCTTGGACCTTTCACACCATTTAACCACTGGCCATCTTACAAACAAGCACACAAGCATGTACAATGGTTCTGTACAACTTTAAAATGTTACTTTTGTTGATGATCATGACGATCCTCGTCATCGTGATCATCATGGTGGTACTTTATTGTACTTAGAATGCCGAGCCGCCCCTTATGAATCTCTGCAGACACGGATTTCGAGAAAAAGTCAGAGGGACACACTACATCTCATCATAAGTTATGTAGGTATCTACCTACCAACAGAAATACAGCTCTAGGTATAATATTATGCTTGTGTGTGCAAATGTGCACACACACCATCACTCCACTGTGCTGGGCTCATTATGGAAGGTGTAAATGTCATGAAATTCTAACAATTAGCATGTTTCATGATACTCTTTGAACTTCTTGGAATTCAATACTCTGTTGGCATCACGGGTCAAAATGTAAACTAAATTGCGTTTTAACAACTGCTAAAAACGCTTGCTTAATAACTTACATCAAAAAAAGAGATAGAAAAAGTCAGGAATAATGCTAATAACCATAAGTACTACAATTTTTACAACATTTCGAGATGCATTTAAATTCTCGTTTAGAGTCACGAAGTTAAGTGAATATAGAGCACGACCAAGAAGATCAACTGCAGCGAATTACTGATGGATTTAGACAGAGCGAGTGAGTAGAAGAGAGAATGGTGTAGTTGACGGAGCCGTATAGAGCCCGTAAACAAATACGAGTTTGTTGTTGCGGGGTAATTATTATTCCTCATCATTTTTTCAGCCTTTTGGTGGTCGACTTAAAACATGCAACAAATTCACTTATAAAATGCAAATAAGGTGAATGGAGTGAGTAGTGATCATGATTTTCATCATCATCATAGAGCACAAAAGGATATACAGTAAATCAGCAGAGCAAAGAGAGAGCGAGAGAAAGGGAGAGCTTTAATTTTTTTTCAGAATGTTGTTTTTAAAGTTGTGTTTATCACACACACGCCACCACCACCAACCACACAACGATTTTCTAGAATTTATTCTACCGCGAGAGATTGTAATTATTATTATGAAATAAAAAGAAAGCGACACATTAATTTAATCCGTGAAATACACAAAACAACAATGCAACTCGGGATTTTCTCTATAACTCCTCTTCTTCCTCAGTTGGATGTAAAAATTTTGAAGGTGTGGCGTAAGTTAAGCCATATACGATATTGTTGTGTAGATTTCTGTTTGTGTTTACGGCAGATGCGGAGAACAAAACTCTGGTAAGTCCGTAACAGAAATTCGAATGTCTTATTATCCTTACTGATTTGCTCATAATTCAACGATAATTTAGAGCTTCGACTTTGCTCCAAGGGGTTTTGTATCGGTCTGTGCTGGTGGTGGTGTTATTCCATGCCATGAATTTGACTTTACTTTGGCAAATGTACGCAGATCCGGACGTGAAGGTTAAGATTACCACACCAACAACAACAACCATAATGAGAAGTTGAACACTCTTGTGCATATGCTTCAAGCCTACATTCTACTTACCAAACGCCAATGTTGGATTGGATCTTTGCTGTTTTCTGTTGTGTGGCAGACTTGCAAAATCTTTTATCTGATGTTTGGCGCTGCTCCGTGGGCCATAATGCTACATAATGAGCAACAACAATGTACGCTCATTTATGACGCTTTAAGCTTTGCATTATTAACAAACATTGTTTAAAATTCACGAAAAAACTTGTTACACGCTGTTGTTTATAAATAGAGGCATAGATGCATATAAAGTGCAACATCAACCCATATAATATATATATAGAACTTGATATTTACATTACATGGTCTTTGCAGCAATCATTCGAATTCACTGCATACACAAATGAAGTTCTTAATGGGGATCATTTCAACTCTCCCACGTCATTTCCCCGAATAAATAGTTTTTTTTTGCGTTGCAGTGATAATAGCCTTGAGAATACATGCAGGTTGGTAATGGCTTCTGCTTTTGAATTTAAAAAATAAGTGATGAACAGCGACAATGGACATGCTTTTTCACAGTAAATTGTAAAACTGGAAGCTCATCAATGTGGGAATCCCTGTCGATTAAAATTATAAATTAAGTTTCTTAGTCAAAAGGGCAAGGTTTTAAAAATACCGTGAAATCAGTGAAGCTTAACTTCAATTAATTGCATATTAAGAATGCTGTACACATATGTAGCAGGCTATAATATTAAGCATAAACAATCATTATACATTTTGCCTTCGTTCATTATAAAGTATTCGTAGTTGCTACATTGTTATATTATGGCTGCATGAATATTAAACCCATTTGATGATTTCACGAGTAGTTGGTGGATGCAAAAATCTTCAATAGTCAAGAATAAAGTAGAGATATTTGAGCAGGCTTCTTTCACAAACTATCATCACACCATCATCACTCCAACAATCCTTGCCATTTTTATTGCCTGCTGCTCTGCCACGTTAACCAGATCGAATAATATAATCCGGTCAGTCAATCAGTGCCTCTGAGAATGAACATACATACCTAAGTAGAGGTGCGTTTAAGTGTTTCATGCATTACATTGTCTCTGCACAGAAACAATAATATGCCTTTCCTAATGATTGTTTCGAGTATCTAGGCGTTTATTTTATCCGGTTAGAGTCCGGAGAATTTGCTTTACAAAAAGACTAGTCCCAATTAGGAAACAAACAGCATCAGCACCCTGCACAAACTACATGTAACTGACACATTGAGACCAATAAAACTAAGTTTAAAACTCCCAAAGCACAATGAATCATTGTTATTAACCAACAAATAAAATAAAAATTATTACATTTCCTCACTAATGAACTTGTACTTTTGTTGGTCTTTTCATAATAATAACGACAAGGGGAAATGTATGTTTGTATAGATAAGCAATACGAGACAAAGCGATTCCTGTTTCGTTTACCCAGTCATGTGCCCTACGCATCCTTCCCTTATCAACATTCTATTTATTATACAATGTACTTTTACAAGTTGTACTTGAACTTTGTACTTCAAGCTTTAAAAATGAGGAAGAAATGAGAGAAAATCTACATCCTTGTGCATGATCATATACAGCAAACTGATGTACCTGTGCTAGTTGCATAATTACAACCTCTTCTAAAATGGTATTATAGTCCCTAAACATAATATTTTCATTTTCTTCCTTTCTTTCAGATTCTCTCATCCAAACATGTGAAGGTGCTGTTTTCTTTGGTTTTACCTATTCCGTTGTGTTTACTAATAGTTTCAACCAGAATTTATAGATCAACTTTATAAGGTAACAGCAATTGCCGTCATCATTCCAATCCAAAGCTAACCAGAGCTATTATTGTTATTGAATAATTCTTTTCATTGTCTTCATACCGATGATGACGAACAAGAAAATGAGAGAGACACACATACTTGTAGTATTCTTTCTTAGTAAAAATGCCAATAAAAAAGAAATCAACAAACCCAAAAACCTTGATCACTTTCCTCAGGGATACTGCCATGTATTCTTCTCTGCTGCCCGTATTCATATCTCTTGCTGGCCTTTTTGCTCCGTACCATAAACCATTGCTGGACTCACACAAGTCCATTTTTACTGCTACACAAAGCAACCTTTTTCACTCCTTCACGCAAGACTGGTCCTGGTAGAAAAGACGCAAAAGAAGTTGGAAATAAAAACGTAAAATGTAGACCTAAAAAACTGCAGAAGCGAAAGCAGACGACAACAAAGCCACTTTAGCAGACTTTATGTTTTATTCCCTTGCTTTAATGGGACATTCTCAAGTGTCGAGTGTTGGAAAAAATCTCATTTTATTGACCATTCTCTCATTATAGCGTCAGTAAATGTATCCTTATAAGCTTTCCAGTTTTTCTCTCTTTTCTATTTGGAAACTCCTCCCGTGACGCAATGTAGTCGAGAACGAGCGAAAAGCCATTAGGATACAATAGTCATATAGAATGCAGCCTACTGCTAATCCAAACGTGTCTACCAGATATTACTCGTGTATCAATAAGTAAAATTTCAATATGTACATTACACACTATTCATATTACTTTTTGTTGCTTTAAAACAAAAACAAGAGGGAGAAAAGGGGAGAGAGAGAAAAAAAAACTCAAAGAATAAAAAACCTGTCAAACTCGTCCTAATTGACTTGCCTAGTCATTATTGTTTCAATGTGTTTGAATTCATCTATACAGAGAGAGAAGTACGAGGAGACGAAAACATTTTTATAGGAGTAATATAGCAAGTAAATAGAAAGGAGTAACATGAGAAATTCATATAGTTAAAGTTGAGAAGGAATGATTCAGTAATTCATACATACTTACATTTTTTGCCATAGGAAAATAGCAGTAGTGGGTTTTAGTATTTTTGTGGTATGCTTGCTGCTGAGCAAGTGCTAGGTAGGGAATGACTTTTGAGTTTACTGACAACCAAATTTTTTATTATATCCATTCTCTCTCTCTCTCTCTATTCCATGTAGTTTTTCTTTCTTTCCTCTTCATCAAAGAAATGAGCAGCCAGAAAGGCTTTTACCCAACTTATATTATTACTACATGGCATGTCTATCACTAAAAATTTGAATACATTGCAAAAAAGGAAGGTGGTGATAATTTTTCGCCTCTCTCGTCACTCACCCGCCTCGCGTACTACTCCTCTTACATGTTTTGTGTTGTAGTTGTAGCTAGGGAATTATGAAACTATTTCGGACAACTGATCATTGCTTCACACTCCACAGCACGTGTCCTACCGACAGCCCTTGTGCGTCTGCTGCCAATTAAGCCACAGTTTTTCCTTTAAACATTTCATGCAGTCAATCAGTCACATAGTCATATAATAGCCGTCTCGCACACATGGGCAGTCAGACTACACAGACAACTGAAAAATCCTCTTTTCATTGTGACTTGTTTTATTTCAAGAGACGGCAGTAATATTAATATTACTCCTGACTGGTTGACGACGGTGTGCAATAGTGGTGGCATTGCTATTGTGCTGCACACAGTTGTAAAAATGCGGTTATGGGTAGATTGCTGGTGAAAGGAATACTTTTAACTCCGTCAATTCCCTGTCCGTCTCGTTCGATTTTAATATATGGTTCGTTAATAAACTCGTCGCGTGTATCTATAAGGAAATTATTTGCAATTTAAGCACAGTTTTTTATGGATTGATATAATTACAATTATTTTATATTTACAACCATGTAAAATAAGTTAACGAATCTAAATACTTCAATTTTCATCTGAACTTGGGTTTATTGAACAATTCCTGGTCTCCTTTCTGCAAATAAAAATACAACATGACAATTGCTTTAATGTGCATTCTTTGGTTGGCTTGTAGGGCATGACATGACGGAATTATACTATTGGCAAGTTGACAATTGACATGTTAATGAATATATCATGTTGCAGATACAAAAAAATATGATGCACTTAAAGTCGTTTTATGCATGTTATTTAATACAGAAGAATATATATTAGAGGAATGTCTGCCAAGCTGCACACAACATTTTGTGTTCTTCCCAGTCAACAGAGCTGGCAAATCTTCCGTCCAAAATTAATCCCTTATCAACGTAATTTTTGAAAATATATGCTCAAGGTTTTCTTAATACACAGAAGTATTTTACAGTGCCCAATTGTAAAAATGGTCCCAATTCCGCTTGCACAAATGTCCAAAACTTGAAGTTTTTGTCTCCCTGCGGACCAGTAACATCGATTGTGTCAGTGTCTGTCAGCCGATTGCTGAACATGAATGTTTAATAAGCAACGTAACAACTATGTTGACGACTAACTATGAACGAAAAAAAATCGTGGCTGTAACTGTAATGAAATAAAAGAAATCGTCAGATATGCTTAATAAACAAACAAAATGAAGCCAACTCCTTTAGAATTCATCATTACTATTTCTCTCCAGTTAAGCTGCTGTTTGCCTACTCATTGTTGTTCTACATCTACACTATTGTTCATCAAACTGTTGTGTCCTACGGACAACTCACATGCGTATAAGTGGACTACAATAAGATTATTATGCGCAATAGTGTGGTACAAATGGAACCGTCGAACTGTGTAACAGTTTGATAATGGTTGACCATTATAAAAAGCTGTTCAAATGATTTGTTTGAGAGGGAGAGAAAGAACAGCTCTTTCTCGAAAAATGAATGAGTGACAGATGTTATACTTTTTCTTTATTCTTTAGCATTTCCAATCTAAAATTCATGTCCAGCAGGGAAGTCATGAACTCTTGCACACATCCCAACGCAGTCTATTTTCCGAGTGAACTACTCAATGTGTAGTAAAAATGCTGCAGAGTAGTGAACTGACTAATAAGTGAGCAATGACTTTAGCGGGTCAATTTTCGAGTGCAGCAGATTAACAAAGAAGTGAATATTTATATATTATTACTATTTATTAGTAACATTATGCAATAGTGATGGAATGAACATATGAAACTTTATACTGTATTAAGTGCTGACTTATATGAGGCTAAATAATAATACTTTATACGCTTATTACATCCAGTTTATATTATGAGCATTACATATATATTTTGCATACCTAATCACATTAAAAAAGTGTTAAATGAACCTACTTCCTTTACGTCGACACTGTAAAAAGACGAGTAATAAAGCACTCATCTAATTAAAGCGTGTAGCTGACCTGATGAAAAAATACATAATGCACTTAATGAAAGCCATGAAACGAAAAATGTACAATGGATGTAGGCATTAAGTGTGTAGTTTGTAGCTTGATCATGTATTATGTGCATGCATGCACAAGCATAACTTACATAAATACGTGCAGAAAGGACAACCGGGAGTGTTTTTATGCAAGCCACCAGTACAATAAATTAATCAAGAACAAACGGAAGTTTTTAAAGAGTCATAAATAAATTACGCCGCACTGTGCCAAAGTCATTAGCTTTTGGCAGCTGACAGGTCATAAAATAAAGACTGCCACTGCTAGTGCGTTATTTTTTTGTTTGAGTATTTTATATTATGGAGCTTTGTAAAGTTACAGGAGCAGTAGTGATGGTGGGAGTGATGACGATGACGGTGGGTCAGTCCACCAACTGATTATCAAAGGATCAAAGGAAGAAAGCAAAAAATTGTATATTAAGTGTAGGTAGTCGAATAATGGCCAGCGTTGTTCAATAAAACATAATAATCATATTTTCATTGGCCGAATTGTACCAATGTCAAGAGTTCAATGGAAATTGCCTATAAAACTTTGGCATTTTGCAATTACTTATTCTATAGTTTTCCGGTTTATGAGTCAGTAAGATTTCAAAATACGCAGAATACATTTTCATTAGAGTAGATGACTACCTTTTGAATATGTACATGTCAGTAGGAAGGCGTCGTCCTTTGGGGTTGAGGTAATGAAGGCTTCTAAGTAATTAAGAATTTTCCTTGGATTCCATTTATCATGGCAGCACCCGGAATTTTATTTGATATTTAGCCGTCACCAGATTAAAGAAGCTCATTAATTTTTGTGTACGCATTCCTTCGGTCTTCGCAGCAGTAGCCTCTGAAAGTCATGCCTCAAGTTGTGTAAGTTGCCTTTCTGGTGTGCTTGTTCAATCGTCTAGTTCTGCTTGCTCAATTTATTTCCTCAAAACACCTTATTCATCTTCGACTACTAAAAGTTCCATTTGCATTTTTTACGCTTGCATAAAAAACCAGCGTATTTTCTTTTTATGCAGCGGCTTAGCGTTTAGACCAAGGTACCAAAGCACTTGGAAAGTGGTGTAATGGATAGATCTTTGATCCATTTACAAGACGTAATAAAAAGCATGTATTTAAAATATCATTATACAAATAGAAGGCTGGCTAGCTTCTTATAACTTATGAGTTGGTTGATATAATAGATAGCATAAAAAGTAATCAATATGGCAAGGTACTTGCGTACACCTTTAACCACCGTACTGATACCGAACATCCAACGTCCACAACTAACTTGCTTAACTCAAATTCAATACAAAATATCATGAAACTTCATGCAGCAAGGGAAAGATATTGCACCGCGGGGGACTACTAAAATGTATTACATCCAAAATATTTAAACATGATGACTATATAGGAAAGCGTATTCATATATAAATATTTCACTTGGATGTTTTTAATTTCACTCACGACGAGGAATACCAGAGATGATTTGATTTTCTACTAAATATCACCATCTAACTGATTGGAATGTTTTCATGCTATGTGGTGGTGAACGTACTTCATACTGTCCCTTTGCACTCTTCCGAACTGTCAAAACTTTCAGACATATTTTTTGATAACTTGAATAATGCATTGTTTCAAATTCACCTTGTGTCGTGACACATACATTAAATAAGATGCAATTGATAGCTTATCCTTATACGAGCAGAAACCCCGAACTTTAATATTTCATTTTGGTTGCAAACACCGCACCAAAACTGATAAAAATAAAAAGTTGTTCCAACTTTTGACAGTTACGTAACGCACGATAATTCAAACACCAAGAAAAACAAGTACTAAATTGTTTGAGGTAGAGTAAAAGTTGGATTCATAAACCTATCATGCCACCGCCTTTTCTTTGTAGGTACAATCATAAAGGAAAACATAGGTAACCATTCAGATTGTAAATATACAATGACAAGGTAAGGAAGGTAGTGTGTGAAATAATACAAGCCACAGTAGAAATCTATATTGTTTTATTCACAAATATTTGGAAGTGTTTTGCTAAAATTATCAACTGCTTGAAATATTAGTGTTAAATATTGAATGAGAAGGTATTTCGCTAACCAATTCTACAATTCTGCAACATGAAAATGTTTTTTTTGTTAATGGCCAGTCTAAATTGGTTTCATGTATTTACAACTTAGCAAATGTGGACAAAAAACTTGCAAATTTGTGCATTTGTTGTACTACTGTTTTATACTGTTGTCTGATCATCGACAAAACACTACTTAAAATGCTTTCAGTTAAATAAATGAAGAGAAGCCAGTGAGTGCTGATTAGTTAAGTACATCGTTAGAGCGTTTGTGAAGGACTGAAGAAATTCATACGTAGCAAATTCAATTGCGGGAATGGTTATTCACCAGGGGACATTTATTAAATTGCACAATTAGATGGATTGAATCTTCTTGGGGCAATGCACATCGCGCCTTCACCTATCTCAGTTTATTGGCATTTAGCATTTCTCTGTTCAATGTTATAGCTTCTGCACAGGTATCAGAGGTAAAAGTAGAGAATATTGCACACAAGTGGATGTGTTTTCTATCGAGCATAAACGATAAGAATTGTGTATATTGATGTAATAGTCTGGTTCTTTGAGCATGGCAATTTTCTATATTCTTTCCACCTCAGTCATTCGAACAGAAAGTGACACACGTAGTCATTTAAACGACCAATTTAGATGGCTACATAGTAATCAGCAGAAGAGGTGGAATGCGGGAATTATAGCTTTTAAAGTATACATTCGAATTCCAGCAGATAGACATATGGGTTATGAATTGTAAAGGCCAATATCAATCTTCCTTCTTTTGATAATTTAATACTTTCCCGCCTAGCTTATGTTGGCTTCATTGGAGGTGCTTAGTATTTTCTTGGTTACATGAACATTTAGGTATTATGTTGGTATTTAAAAAATACTTCTGTTACATTATGTCCGTCATCAAGAAAAACAATCTGGAGATAAATGACAAAGGTAAGGACTGAACAATCAGCCAATCGTGTGATGTGAAGTATTGTACTTTAAATGCAAATATTGATTACAAATACATAATACTTTTAAGCGTGCTTTCTCAATATGGCAATGCAATATTAAAGTTGTTACACCGTTTCGACTGTTTTGGCAATGCACGTAAGGTAATATGCTAGGTAGTGCATACTATAAGGTTTGCAATCAGTTTAATTGAACTGAAACAACATTTTTACCTTTCGTGAAAATTGAAAACAGAGATGCTACTTATGCCAGTGAATTTTAAAATATACAATCGCAAATGCGAAATGGTTCATTCATAACATAAATTCAGCAAGCAAGAACAATGCACAAACCGCTAATGTTAAGTAATTCTAGTCATTAATTTCTCGATAACACACGAGCTCTTCTTTTCTGCAATTCTGTTCGTTTCCATATTTTTTTTTTAAATCTGAAGAGGTTCCTACCTTAAAAATGGAGAGAATGGGAATTATTTGTCAATACTTTAATAATTTAAACCGTGGATGAAATTCAATTCAACCAATAATCAAATAATGTTTCGGCACTCTGCGAGATTCATGAAGAAGCAAGTACACATGTGGATTCAATATAATCGCGAAACCATGGTCAACGCTAATTATTTTCACGGACTTGTCGCAACACTATCATTTTTCCCATTTGGGTAGTTACACAAACGATTTCCGCTTTTATTTTTTAACTTACGAAGAAAAATTTCAATAATTAAAATAAAATGTCATTTTCAATGTCAAACGTGACAAGCATTTGTGATGTGATGGTTAATACTTGTTTACTTCCTTTCGATAATTAAAATTTTTTGGTACTGCATTGCGTTAAGTGAGACCAGGTTTACGAGAACTACGGAAAATGTTTTAGAAGAAAACAATTTTAAATGTCAAAAACAAGTCAAAATATTTTCTTTGTGATTTTCACGTATTTATTTTCGCGCTGGAATACAAGTATAAATTACATTGGTATTGTACTGCAATTTCTTTTCCCAATATAAAACGATGCTTGATATGTATGACCTATAGGTATGTCGTACAATAAGCGGAGTTTGTTCTTTCTGCGCTTTTACCTAATATACACCGTGAATAATATTATGCACATTATGTTACAACATTTACATGTACACATATCGTCCAACCTAACTCTTTAGGCTCCTTCTACTAAGGCTTTTATGATACAACTCTTATTCACAGCGAGGTGCAAATCAGCTATAAAAATAATACGACACGAGCACCAGGTCGAAAAAAAATCAAAACTTATCGCCTTGTGAAATCTCCAACAATTACATGAAAATCACTGAATCAAGCCAGCAAACAACTACTCAAAGCCATTTATGTACTTGCTCTTTTCTTTATTGGATGTTTACCGTCAGGCAGTAGATGTTGTATTATGTACCATTGCATACAGGTTCTTGTTAAACACAATCAACATTTGCTAGTTTTTTATCCAAAAATATCAAAATATTTTAATACCCAGTCATTTTCTGTTATACCTACAGTATATCTGTATATGGTTTGTTGGTGTAGTTATATGATATGAATGCAAATATTTCAACATCGGAAAGCTTAATTTCAACACATTTCACGACTTATTCTCTCATTTCTCTCTTCTCTCTAAGCATATCCACATATCTGGATTTTATTGTAATGCAGGGGAGGTAAATGCGCAGCAGTGCATCATGACTCCGTATTTTAGGAAAGGAACAATTTTCATTGTACATTACACCTGCATTTTACCTTCACCGTAATTTTTGTTTAGTAGATCTTTGCTGTGATTTTAACACTTTTCACGCCACGAAGAAACTGACTAATCCTTGATAAGAATCAGACAAGTTTATGTAAAAACATTTTAAAGCTGCTTCTGTGTAGCAATTAAAACTCTTAAGGCTTAAGACGCAGTTGCATTTTCAACCTGAACGAGTCCATCATGTACACATAAACCTTGCACTAGATTTTGAAGCGAAAATTCAACGTACATGTTGTATAATAAGGTAGGTTTTGGAATACGTGTTTATTTATTTAAATGCTTAAAATATGCCACAATATTCCAAGTTGAATTAATTATGAAATGCAATTATGCCAGGAAAAAGTACCTAACGAAACGAATTACATGTGACCTAAACAAAAAGAATTATATACATCAATCCAAGCTGTTTATCATTCAGTTCAGCTCCACTCCAGTGTACTTATAAATATAAATGTCCACTTGTACATAAAAATAGCAGTATAGTGAGCTGTGTTTGATTTCAAACTAGAAACGTGAACACTTTTACTTGCTTTTGAAATAGCAATTTCGCGTTTTACATAAGTGCATTGCTGGTTGTTGTGCAAGGTTTGTTAAAAAAATAAAGCAATACTTCCCATCAAAATATAACCTTAACAACAAAACGATATTAGCGGATTTTGTTTTACATTATACGAATACATACAAATCAAAAAGCAAAAAATATAGTCTATTAGATAAGCAATTTCCACAATGAACTACTATATATTTTTACTACGCATTTAATATGGGTCATGATTCCTGAGTTGCATGACTGAGCACTGAACCGACCGAAAGTTGCTCAGTCGGAGATTATTGCTACGGTGTATTTGCTCATTGACTATTCTTTGCATAAAACAGAAATGTCCATTTCCTCCGCCGCTTCATTTCCCGTGTACTCCACCACACCAAGCAACATTGCATGTATGTTTAACCTAGTACGTAGCCCTTCTACCAGCGAAAGTTTTAATAAGAGTATTATGGCAGTTTGTGTTAATCATCGTTGCCTTGGTTTATAATATAAGCTATTAACGACGTAGCAGAAGGATATAAGCAAATTACTAATTATAGCTGTCTTACTAAGATCTTGCCATGCCTAGGTTTGACTTTAGTTTATGGTAGTTCGGTAATTACGCATTTACCGTTAAAAAAGGCAACTTGTCAGTTTCAAAACAATATCAGATGGATTGTCAAGGGTGAAAAAATTGAATTATAACGGTCACTAACCGGCTAACATATGTAACCGACTTGGAGTTGGGGTGATCTGTAGGCTCCATGACATTGGCACCATACCATCATTATTTCAATTTTGTTGTAAACCAGCATCTGAACGTTATTCCCAGCTTACTGTGTATACATGGTCAGGAAAATATGATTATCACAAAGTAAGGACCCATTCACATACCCAATTTTTTTTCCCATACTCCAGGTTCCAAGCAAAATCAAGAGACTAATACATATATAGTTTGAACAATGTTTTATTTTTGTATGTAGTTGTACCCTAACGTATATTTAGAGGAATAAAGCCAGCGAACGCGAGTTGTATCAAGTTTTGCACTTTTTCATTTCATATTGGGCATTTCATTTCATTTCACTGTGCCCTCACATATTGCACTGCTGATTATAATGGCTTATTGTTAGAAAGCAATCAGTATATATTTAAGGGTTTTGCATTTCGTTGTTTTAGCGTGGTGCCTGTAGTGAAATAAGAGTAAAAATGGAACTGAAGCTGAACTTCTAATGTAAAAGAGAAGAAAAGACACGATCGTGCTATTTAAGCTACTTACTGGACTCCACACACGATAAGAAATAATAGTAATATGTACATGTACATACATTAATGTGCATATAAGAATGAAATGGGTTAAGTATATTTTGTATTGTTGGATTTGGATGGATGGAAAAATGTTGCTTGAGTAATATTAGCACAAAGGAACTAAACTCTCACTCTGAGTTACTCACATTATGTGAGTAAGCAAGTCAAAGAGAAGCACACCAAGCGAGCCAGTTTCAGCGATAAAAAGTTGAACGAGAACAATGCATGTGCATATGTGAAAAATGAGGACGTAATGTTTGTACGCGCTATGAATTCATAATCAGATGAAGTGAAGAACATGAAGCTATTGCCTGGTGAGGTCGATGACGAATGACGATGATGCCATTTTGTTCAAAGAGGTACGACGACGAACGTGGAACTGGCGGACTGGACGAAGCATGTTCTTTTAATCTCATTTGAAATGAGGCAAGCGAAAGAATACATATACTTATTAGAAGAAAGAACATTGCAGTGTGGCCAAAGGCGCATTTGAAATGCACACACAGGGATCCATTATTGCAGCTAAATGGAACAGCGGTCAGGCAAAATGCTATCCATCACCGACGGTTTCGAAATAAGACTCGGATTTTTTATGCAGACTAGTAAGTGGTTGCAGATGAATAATGTTATGTAAGTAGGAGGTACATGTGCATTAAGTCGTTTATATTTTTGCACGGAATTTTAAAGGAATAATAATTTTCATGCCGGACACAGGGGCGTTGACAAGTGAAAAATACAAATTATGTTAGCTATTACTACGTAGGTAAAAACGAGAAATGACTTGAAAGACTTTGAAACACAGAAACCTCTTTAGAGAGCACAAGACAGACGGAAATGCGCAGAACGACGACAACATTTCTGGTTTGGTTCGAGTTTTGCTGGACACGGTGACTAAATAGTTTAATGAATGTACAGTACCTAGATACATATGCCATCCGGTTGCAGTGTAGAATATACGTGAAAAAAACAGTGATAGTTTTTATGCATTTTATTTTTAGAACTTGTTTTTAGGCGTACGCTACACGGAACATTTTATTTGATTAGTAGTTTGGTCAACCAAACAGTAAGGGCACGTGCTCATTCTCTCATTTCGGAAGTTGTCAGACATTCCGTCTCTTTTTTTCTATCATCGGATAATTTATTAACTAGAAAGGAGAAAGAATGTATAAGCTATGCACAGCAGCGATCAGATCGGGAGCAAACAAGCGAGCAGATGGAAGAATAACGATATTTGCATTCTGCATAATTAGTTTAAAGGCGACAGACATCCAGTCCGGCAGGCAGACCAGTTTGGTAGTCATTTTTTAAATCTTCATTTTTAATACACTTGAATAATAAGTTCATTATGGACAATGGCAACCTCCTCTGAATAAAAGTTATGCCAGATGGGCGAGGGCTACCACCGTCAGCATTATCATATTATCATCAACATCACCACTGCCATCAAAAGGCCGAATGATAAAAAAGGAATCCTATGCATACCAAGTCGTTGATATCGTAAAAATGCCTGAATTCAAATGCAGGAAGAAATACTACACTGTGGAACAAACAATTAAACACTCATGCACTCCTCTGAAGGGTTAGTTTATTCATTAAAGCCACACATTCAAGATAAACATGTCACCTTACATTTAATTGCATTAGTCACATCGTGGTTTGCTTCATTCATTTTGTATAATGTGCTCCTGTTGTTTCAATTTCATACTACAAAACTCAAACAAGCCCATTTATTCTCAGTGTGATTAAAAGACAATGAAAGACGTGCATGTACTGTATCAAACGTAGACACGATAGGAGCACAAGTTAGGAACCAATATATTATGTAGGTCGTAGGTATTTGTGTAGATAAAATATGAGAGGGAACAGTCTCGTTACCTTTTCATTACCGAAACAGAGAGGAAAAGATAATCGCTATTCACCTTCGAATTCACTTCAAAAGCTTCTTCATTTTGGCTTGTGAATGATGATGATTAATGATTTGATAGGATCTCGATGTAAAATGTGTGTATTTAGCAATGGACAGTGCTAGCTGATAAATGATGTTGTTTTCAGTTTAAGAGTATCGTGTATCGAGTAGCGTGTGTTGATGATGGTGGTAACTCAGCGTTGGCGTTTTATGCCACCAAACATAACATTCATTTACAAACTTCACGGAGCCTTTCGTTTTGGTATGGCCAGAATGGAACATTGAGGAAACATGTAGATAGTTTAGTTCATAAATATAATTTTAGTCCGTAGCGTCATAATGTGCGACCAGTGTGTGGATACCTGCATTATTGTGGTTTTTTGGAATCATAATGTTATAGACGATAATAACTATATACGCCGCTACTGCGACTGTTCTTATTGCCACATTTTTTTCGTGACTACAAAGATAATGTTGATGAAAATTATGATTATTATTGTTGTTGGAGTGAGCGATTACATTTCATTGAAAGATGTAACTGGTTTACAGTGTGAATTTTCAAGTCTTCATGCTATTGAATATCACGAATGCAGACGGATATCGTTAAAAGAAAAATATGTGGGTTGTCGCAGTTCAATAAGAGAAATGCTCTGTAAGTTTATTCGACTTATTATTATCTCATTCATTGCTCCAGCAGATCCTTTATTGCGATACAAAACAAAAAGTATAATCTTTAATTTTTATAAGAATGTATTTTTGACGAAGGCCGGTGTTGGGCAGTGAATTCACGGCTCACTCATCATTATGATGATGATCATCATCATCAGCATCATTAAGAAAGAGTGTGTGGTTGGTTTGGTATTACAGAGAAAACTCGTTGGTCACCTTGTCGGCTATCATTTTGGCAATTGCTAGACTACTCGTTGCTCCAGGTGAAGGCGCATTACGAACGTGAAGAATGCGCCCCTTGAGTTCACCCGAGCCAGAATCGAAAATGAAATCATCAACAAGATTTCCGTCTTGGTCCATTGCTTGCGCTCGAACTCCAGCTGGTCCCCTAGATCAGAAAATGTAAGAAAAAAAGTAATATAAAAAGAGCATTATTATAGAGGAACAAGGAACAACATCACAGCAAGCAACACGTAAAAAATGATATACAATGGAAACGAAGATGGAGAAAAAGGGAAATGAGAAAATGGTCAGTAGGATGAGGAAGAAGGGTAAAAATGTATATACCTACCAAGTAGAAATGCCATATACGTTATACTGCTCTCTGCCGCAACAGCCGCGGTATAATAACACTTCATTATCGGCTGAACACATGCCCCTAGTTAATAATGTGGTTAGCTTGTGAAATGTGATATGAATTTCATTACGGTAAGCCAGAAAGGTTCGTACAGGCACGTAAAATCGTAAGGATAATAATAAGCTATATGCAATAATATTTACTACGTACGTACAAATCTCTGTGTTTGTACGTGAACGTAGTGAGTAATTTTTGTTCTTCACTTTCATCAGTCTCCCTCTCTCTCTCTCTCATCGCCATGAACTATCATCAAAAACTTTTGTGGTTTTGACTGGCTCCGGAGAGTAGCACTGCCCTAGACAATAAAATATCTAATTCCAATTATTAATTTCCTTCTGCATAACTTGTTTGTAGCGAAATCTCATTACCACATCGCTGTTCAAGGTTCTATCTACCTATTTATGGTTGCGTACTATAATTATTCTTCATCATAATGTAACCACTAATGATTGCGTTTTGGAATAAAAAAAATGTTTCATAATCATTTAATAATTCATTATGCAAAAATATGTTTCGTTTCCAACCGTGTCATTTTCACTTCAAACAATCTGCTACTACTCCCATGAATTAACGGGGCGATCTCCCATTTTGTATCATATCTGTCCATCTGCCAGGAAAACTATAGTACATTCACCCGGCAAACATTTCAAGACGTGAGCTTTATTTATGCTACAATTGACAGGTAGGTATACAATTGTATGTTAAGATGGACCGATTTTCGATATGTAAACCTTTCACTTTAATTAAAAACAACAAGTTCTCATGTGAGTGTCATTCTATACATACCTATATCGATTTAATTAATTTGAGAAGTAGCAAAATGGTGACATGAGTGTATTTAACTGCAGTGTGTGTGTGTATAGCTATGCGTCAATATATACATGAACCAATGTTAAAACTTCACATCAAGCATACACGTACTACACATAATACAATATGCTGTTGTTTGTAGATGTCATGTCATCTTGATGTCTTGCCACTAGTAGCTCCTACAGTCATTTTCTAAACTGTTTATATTTATATTTATGTTCAAAATGTCACCGTTATCATTCCCTCACCGCGTGACACTCACTGAAGTGGTCGGGAGGCACCATAAGAACAAATAATATTATACCGCCCTTTCCACTTCATCATCCGAAATAAATAATAATTGATCAACTATTATCGAAATTGTTATTGCTGCAATATTGCCTTTTATACATTATACATTAGGGTTGCGACATTGCAAGCAAACGGTTCTACACAGCCATACATTTCATCTGGGTGGGTAGCGTTACATCCTTAAACTCAACTAATGTTTGTACGAGAACTAACATTCTATGTGATCTATCTGTTAGTTTGTTACGAATTTGTCATCCAATACCATTGATATTTCGCTTTTTATCCGCATTCAACCCATCCTTTCCTTTAAGTTTACCTACACAACCTTTTGTTCTTTGGGTATTGTTGCAGTTGCGACGAAGACAAGACGACGTTCCGTATCCCATTACATGCATAAAAAATATGTTCAACTCTACCGAATCTTTAGAAACCTGATTTGTAAAAGATGCTGACTCTAAGGAAATACATCAAGGATACTTGTGTAGTAGCTGATGCAGACTTTTGGTACTATGATGACGGTGCATGGCATGTGTAAGTCGTTGGATAATTTGGATACATTCCTTTTTTATATATACAGAACCCACTTATGTAGGTAGGTAGGGATTTTGTAGCGGCTTCTTCCGCTTGATCAGATGCTGATGATTGCAGAGCGCAATAATATAAAAATGTACTGTTTTCTACGTTTTTTATTTATTTATTTATCAGTAGTTGTATTGAGTTACCTTTGAATGTCAGCGGCAGTGATGTGTGGAATAAATTTCCTCAACTCCTTCAGCTGCAACCGTATGAATGCTGATCGTATCATTTCACCGGCACCAAATCCAGCAAATTTTATAGCAAGTTTTTGAAAGCCCTTGTATCTGATTGAGTCAATAAAATCCTTCATATCAAAATCCGTCCAAGTGTAACCCTCGCGCTTAAAGGAAAGTACCGCATTGGGCCCCAGCCATACGCTACCATCCATTCGAGGTGTGAAATGTA
The DNA here is from genome assembly GCA_004115045.4 of Sinella curviseta. NCBI lineage: Eukaryota > Metazoa > Arthropoda > Collembola > Entomobryomorpha > Entomobryidae > Sinella > Sinella curviseta. The sequence goes on along the minus strand of CM023202.3, from coordinate 19,826,290 downwards.
CTCCTAAGAAAGGGAACCTAGGATCAGGTACCTACAAACAACATATCATCAACATCATCACTCAAATAATGCATCGCATCGTACACATTTTTTATTCGCCTATTGCATTGGGAAAGTAAGCACACACACCAACAAGGACACACGACAAAACAACAAAAACAGTATTTTCTTTCTTCTGCTATGAAGAATTTTACGGTTTTGCTTATGCTAGTTTATTTGTATGTGTAAGTAGCTGCACTTGGTGTGAACGTACATCATGCCATCCTTATTTCTTTTTATGGATAAACGAGATGGATGGCTCACGACTATAGGAAATGACAACGTATCACACTCGATACTCTTTTCTAGCATGAGTAATTTTTTTCGAGAGAAGGGGTTGAAGAAAAAGAGAAAAACAAGAGAATAAAATTAACATAAAATACATGGGAATTTTAGTCATGGCATTTGTTTTAACATGTTGAGTGTTCTAGGGAGCTATATGCATTATCAATTCCCAAGTAGTACGTGTAGTAGTAACTCTTCGCGTCGCGTAATGCATAATTATTTTAGTCATCACGATATTGGTTTTAGGGAGTTGGGCTCAAGTCGATGTTGTTTTCGTAAGTATCGTCTTTCCATACATACATATAGTGAATATTTACTAAAAGAGAAAGATTAAAACCGTGTTTTCATTCTTCACAGAAAAGGAGAGGACACAAATTAACACTAGTATAAAATAGGAGAGAAAATAAGCACACATGGATGGATAAGTTGATATATTGCTAAATACGCAGCAATAACACGTCAAGAATGGATCATTGGATGAATACAAATAAAAAAACTAAACAAGGAGCAAAAGTACCATTTACTTCCTAGTAGTCAAGTCAGTAATTTACGTCTGACCTACCTAGTCAACACTAGGAAATCAGCGGACAACAACTTTTTATCGCCCTTCTTGATGCAGAGTGGTAGATGCATTTTTATTATAGCTTGATGACAGTACATACAGGCAGTGCAAGATCATCAAGGGAGAAGGCGACGTGAAAGACATTTAGCTAAGTGGCTTTCACACATTTTCTTCTCCATTAGAGATTTGTATTACTTTAATTATTTTACACACATGTTTGTGTACAGTTGCTCCTCAATCTCTTCCAAATATTTTTTTAAGCTTATACCTATAAAAGGGAGTAAAATCTATGGCAGAGGGGAAAAGCTATCTCTCCCAAATAATGCTACTGTACTTAACATGTCTGCTAATGTCATGAATATTTAATTGCTAATTACTGAGAAAGGATTTAAGTATCAGTGTCTCGCACTCCCACAAAACGAAAAAGACAATAAAAACAGGGTGTTGAGATGAATGTGGATTTGTGATTTACTAATTTGAATATTGAATCTAGCATAGATCCTCTTCTCCTTCTACGAAGAGTTGCTGTTGTTGTACAAGTAATAATGTATTTGTCCTTCCATCATTCTTCATGGGTATTATACACGGAATGGGAAGAGATTCGTTGCTTCCTTTACCATCCAGCTTGTTGTACAATAGACACAATTATTCCTTCTGAATAAAAGGTACAAATTTCCCTTGAAAATCCAATGACTGTACTGAAGATGGATACTGCCACTGCCAGATATCAAGTTTTCTACCTGCATATTGTGCGTATATACTACTACAGTTAACATATATAGATAAGTAATATGAATATTTTCCTTTCACAATCAGTTCAAGATGGTGAACACATTATTCTGTTTTAAGCATTTACAAATGTAATCCTTTGAAAAATACTACAAAGTTGGTTGAGGTGAAATGAACTGCCGTGGGATGATGAGATTGAGAACGAGATGAGGACAAAGATCCATTTAGAAAATGCCATGCATGCAAAGAATCCTTAATGCTTTACAATGTGTCCATTTTATTAATGTTATGCATACAACTACTAAGACGTGTCTCACCGGTGGTGGTAAACCCCAGCGTTTTTCTCCTTGAGGCTTTTACTAGCTGAGCGGATGCGATGAGCATTGTCGCGACTCTTATACGATTCAACTTGTTATATATTTTCTCCTATACAGTTCAGTCGACGGGTTTCACTAAATAGGCATGATTTAAGAGCTTCAGAAGGATAATACCATGTTTTACGTAATACACCGGAGTGTGATGGTACAATACTTATAATACCCAATATATAAATAGATTCCTTTCCTTAGTAATATTCTGCTGGTTATTAGGAGGGCAGGCATAAAAATTTATGCAAAGGGGTTTGTACTTTGGCTGTGTAGTTATGACGAGCTAAAGTGGTACGTAACACGAGGCTTAAAATGTACACATTGTTGTGCGACCGCCTACACAGAGAATCTCGACAATCCTTCTTCCTCTCATTTCTTTTTGACCCTTAATATGCAGAAATTTGGCAGAGGATTATCATATTTTGAGATAAATTTTCTACTGCTCAGGAGCACAAAACGAATAAAGTAAAAAAAAACTTGAGAACTAATAGGAATAGTGTGTTGAATGGAGAAACTTTGGGCATGCATATTACTTTCCGTGTGTCTGCGTTTTGAGCGAGGAAAAGAAAGAAAAGATTTACAGGGTATATATTTCCACGGATTAGATGGCACTTCTCTGGGCGAAGCAGAAGATACTCTCCTCGGAAAGGAATAATTCTTGGATCACGGTTTCCACCAGACATCTCCGCAAGTCGATCGGAATGTAATCCCCCACATGTGAGAACCCACTTGGATCGAATACACTGTCAGAAAAAGAAAGAAAGAGCAAAATACTAAATAAATCAACAGCAAACAAGAGGAAACACCAAGTTATTAAGTGCCGCGCTAAACGTGCTACAATATAACTTTCCTTTGCCAGTCTGTACGGTTTCCCTTACATGTTCTCGTAACCATATACTTTTTTCAAAAGTTTCAAGATTACCATCCATTCATCTGAATTTCATTAAATCATAAATATCTGTAACGAGAATAATATTATATACTATATTCATTGATATGCATTCATTAACGATGTGTTGCTTTTCACATTTTACCGTCCGTTGTCTAAAGAAAAAAGTACTTTCATCCGATTTCACAGGATATTAGTAGTTAAATAATAAATGAATATCCCATTTCACATCTACTAAAGACCAAAACTACCCTGTGACTAACCTTTCCAGTGGCACTTTAATCCACTTATTTACATGAAATACATTTCATCCGAGATATATATGCAGCGTGGTAAGCTCAGATCCTGTTAACGTCTGTAGTACGCATAGTCAGCAAAGAAAACTACTAAACACGTTAAGAAATATTTGAAAATTTGAGAAAATTTTAAATTAAAATAGTTACATAAAGTCCTTTATTCGCGTAGGGAGGAGTTGATTTGAACAGAAAGATTTTCGACCGAGTTTCCAAATTTTAGTCGATGTTGTGTTATATTATTTTTATGGTAGTGGTTGCATATTTTATTAAGGCATAACCCCGAAGTAATTCTTACTAATATCTATCGTGAAATTTATGCAGATCTTTGCTTGTGCTGGAATAATATGCGAAATGGAGCAGCCGTGTAGTATGAGAATACCTTCACAGCATGAAATGGTGTACATCTGCACTGAGGAAAGAGATTCATCCTTGTAGTCTTTTATGAGCCAGGAGGAAAAAGATGGGAATGAGATGAAGGCAAACGCGTATCGGCAGTTGGTAATATATCACGCTGAGGATCATAATATAAGTCAACAACTTGTACAAGTTGGCGAACAAATTAACATATTTTATTTTATTTCATTGCTTCTCTCTCTCTCTCTCTTTGCCTCTCTCTTCCTCTGCCTTGATTAAAAAACATCAATTGCACATTGTTTCCTACAAGGACGAGTCGAAAACGCATACAAAGTAAAGCCAACATACACATAGTTGATACACATTTGTATGCTACCATCAGAAGACTAGTAGGGTACCATTACACAGCCAAACGGAAGACGTGTATCCAACTAATCTGACGTACCTATACTCTAACTTTACCAACAAGAAAAACTTTTTGGCTGGTGAATCAGTTGTTTTTGTTGCTGTTGCTTGCTAGTGTTCACAAGTTAACTCTTTCGAAAGAGAAATGTGAAGTATGTGAAATTATACGAGACAGAAATTGCTATTAGGTTTGGCATCGAACAAATACGCACATCACACAAAAGTTTCTTCAGCGGCTATACCCACTGTTTTTGCGTCTCGATATAGATCGTGATGAAATCCTCCTCTCTTCACTTTCTAGTATTATTATTTCCTGTTGTATAATAATTCAGCGTGGAAATGGAAACAAAGTAAGAGTAAGTCATGTCGGAGTAATGCTGGAGTAACTATAATAAAATATATTAGAAGCCGCAGGCGCATATTTTTAATGAAAATACACATCAATGTGTAGTCGGCATATGTACAACATGCAATATGGGTCTTCTTACTTACACTTTTAGCAATACATATAGAAGCAGAGCCTCGACAATGTACAACTCCATTTTACTATTACGTCATGAAAGGCTCCAGTAAAAATGAAGGAAAACAAACAAACGAGAAACACTATATTTGGTGGCTTGACATTCTTTCTTCTTTGATAAAGCATACAAATGAAGTTCATGTGTACACAGAAGCTGACTCAACTTGAAACAAAAATCCTTGCCACAATATTGCAAAGAGAGGAGAAAAGAGCGACAGGAAACTCCATTATTTTAACATTTTGCATGGAACGAACATGTACATAATCCGAGCCATCCAAACTAGTCATGTCAGTTCATAAGGCCAGCGTAGTTGTGAAAATTGTAGAGATGCAGACACAGAAAGAAAATCAACACATTGTCAGGTGTTGATATCTACAGACAGAATGGGACGGATACGAACTCCATTGCATATCATATCGTCTCATAAATAACTAGGTTAACAAATATCAGCGAAGCCAGTAGTATCCAGGCACCTACCTCCACCTTGGCTTTTGTATTGTAAACATGTTGTTACTGATGATGATACAATGAGGTACTTCCGTCGTTGTCGCGTCTTTTTATAGAGTTACACTGGTAGGTAACCTACACAGCTTCATTAGATGCAGAGAAAAAGTTTCAAGAGTTCTTTAATATGAAACGGAACAAACTCTAGAAGAGCAGCTTGTTGGAGGTATAGCGCACTGCAACATTTTGAACTTGCTCTGCAACTGCTCTCTTTGTGAGATATTCACAATGCAGTCAATGTGTATTTATGATCGACACTGTACTTGTGTTTATATGTACACATTATTTTATTTTCTTCCAAAATAAAATGCAAACACACTTTCACGGTCGTTCCTTGAAATTTGTCAGCCTGGATGAAAGCAAAGTTTGCAATGAACGTATATTATTACTAGCACACCACACACACCATTGTCACCGCCAGAAATAATATATGCGTTCATTCTTATTCGTCCTTTTTGCCATCTCTATCTCAGTCAGACTTCTATATAGCCATGTATGTAAATGTATGCAAAGGCCAAAGTATGCATGTAAGTGTCAGTAGATTTCTGTGAAAGCTATGACTATTTATTGAGCTACAATAACCGTAGAAATGGCAGCCGCAGCCATTCAAGAAAGTAGAAAGTTGAATTTGCTTTGCCACTAATGTATATACATTCATTCGAACATAATATGTAATATTATATTATTTGCTGAAACACCTAGGTACTGTACTATATGCATAGACAGCAGTAGTGACAGCATAAAGATTTCAATGCGCCCAATATCTTCCATGTCGGGATTTGATACTGCAACACTACTTGAACTTATGATCACAAATGATGCTGCTGCTGATGATAATGATTGTGAAGATGCTTGATACTTTTACTTTTTACTCCTCTTCTCACGAAATAGCACACAAGTGATATAGTTTGTTCTTCTAGCCGCGACCATCATCATTGCATTGCTCTATTTCTCTTCTTCTCTCTTTTCCGCCTCTTACCAACAAGAAAAGTACAATCCAACTTTTTCCCGAGTGTTTGGATGCGAATAGTTTCCTATTCTCCTTACCATTAACTACCTACTCTTCTAGCAGAACTACTTTTTACTGATTTACATACAACAAAGTATAGGGGAAAATGGTAAAAGAACATCTTCTGCCAGAAGAACGATATCTTTTTGGTGGAGAGAGTGAGAGAGAGAACTCTGCCATCTGCAATGTTTGAAGTATACTTACATTTTTCCTTGAAGTACGACGAGGCAAGTTTTATACATCCTCACTTTAACAATATGCAAAGTTTTGTTTGTAGTGTATAGTATTAAGTTGAAAATTGTACAATATTTTCCATGGCTGAATAGTAAACGAGTAAGAAGGAAGCGAGAAAAAAAAGTATAGAGACGTTGATAAACACATAGATATAGATAGATCTATGATCATAATAGCATATAGTTGTGTAACGGAAAACCGACGAAGGAAGCGACTAGAATGTAGTGCGGTACTGTTGGTTGAAATCGACCAGCACTTTCTTTATTAGCCTGTCTGTCAGATCGGATCACATTACCATAGAGTACACATTAGGGAAAATAGCTTGACTTGCTATATATGAAATAAATAGCATTGCTTGCACAGCAGTATTCTTTTGTCGTTTATTCCTTGCTACTGCTTTCCTCTTTTCTCTCTCTCTTTCTCTGTACTGCTGTAGTATTTTTTTACTTTCTGTCTCTCTCCAAAAACATACAGATCCTTTATTACGAGCCGATGAGGAGAGAAAGTAAGAAAAAAATGGAGAAGCAGCAGACTACCACCACCGCCACCACCACTAATGCTATCAGTAGCAACAGCAGTGTAGTAAAATAAGAAAAATAGGAAAGCTCTTTAGGGGAAAATAGTACATATAACAGAGTCGTTCAGTATTAAATTCAGAAAAAGCAAATAAACCTCGTACTATGTACAGCATATTTTGAAAGATATTATTGGTGTATATTATGTATGTGTGTGCATTCGTATAAAATGGCTGCATGTACATACACACATATATTTATATGTGACATAATATACATATCAGCTAAAAGATTGCACACCGGAAAAAATACGGTCAGAATAAGAGGACAGCAGCGGTAGAAGCAGCGATAAGTTTACATAACTTTATTCCATATTGGTTATTTTTTTTCTTTGTGTCTTTTCTTCTCCTTTTCCTTTTGATTGCCTCTGTACTTGTACTTTTTTTCATGTTATGATGCCTAGAAAAATGTACCTACTCTCTATTGCTCTGCTATCTCGATACTTTTGTCCCCTTTTGACGATGACGATTTTTCCCTTCTTTGAAAAATAGAGCTTTTTGTGGTCATGCTTAAAATATATGCGCCCATATTTATACCATCCAATTTCAGAAGATGTGTGCAAGCATCTTCAAGGAAAGTACGTCTATATTGTTATACAAATATATGTGCTCAAACAAAAATCTCAATTCAAAAACTATATTCATGTACATTTCTTAAAGCAAAGAGACAAGATGAATGCATGAACTCACGGATGTCGTCTCTTCTGAACAGGTCGGAATTTTTTTTGTCTGGTGATGTGATTAAACTATATGGCTTTCCATTTCACTCAGTCAAGTCTATAATGTGTATTGTGAGAATATATATACCTATATACCCTTGTTATGTTGAGTGTGTTAGTGTGGTTGTTGCTGTTTCTGTCTGTGGATGCATGACAAGAAGACAAATTATATAGCGGTTTGTAAGTATATACCACAAAACAATGGAAAACAATACTTTCGATTTCCGTCATTCTCCTCCGTTCTCCTTTCGTATTTTTATGAACCATCTCCCAAAGCATCTGCATACAGCGTTTTTATACAACCCTCTAGAATCTATGAGTATTTTCAAACGGATGTGCTGTGCATCTACATCTTTTTAGTCTCAGTGGATGATAGAATCAAGAAAAATCCCCAAAAGAAAAAAGAAATTTACAATATTTTACTGTAATATAAAAATATTCTGGCCTTTCTTCCCTTTCGATTCACCACACAGAACAGGGAAAAACTACCTCAAAAATATCATATGTAATCCTTTTGGAAAGTCAAAGACCTTGGAAATATAAAGCAGATATTTTACTACGAGAAGTAACGGCGGTAGGAGAGGTTGGAGTTTTAGCTGTTGGGAAACGATTGCGTATACACACCGAGCAATACCATCACCAAACACATATAATATATCTATAAGTATACATGTTACGACCGTTACTACGAATGTACTTGTGTGTAGCCTTTCCAGCATTTTCGGTTTTGTAGCTGTTTGTCCTTTAAACAACCTGCCATGTTTCTACTGCTGCTGCCGGCTCTACTTTCGTTTTTTCCAAATCAGCTTGTTATGTTTATGCATCTATAAATATTTTGTTGGATGTTGATAAAACGTTAAATTGGGTTTGACTGAACAAGGAAAAGTTTTTTTCTTTCTGGCAAAGAGACTAAGGCTGAAGTATGTCAATTTGTATGGTTTTGTACGCTTTCTTTTTTATTTTTGGAAAATAAGTGGTAGTCGTGGTGGTGGTGGTGGAAGAGAGGATGGAAAAAGTAGGAGGATTAGGTTACTTTTTTACTGCGGCTCTGCGGCAAATACTACAGCGTTGATGTAAGTTTTTTCCAACCACGTTTGCATAAGGATCACATTTGTCAGTATGCAAAGAAAAAACTTTTGAGGGAACCAGCCTGTGAATTGGTGGCAGGCCGTGTGTGTGAATCGTTAAAATTAAGAAAGTTATTATGTAGCCCAACCCGACCAACAAAACTATTTTAATGAGTTTTTCTCCAAAGTCTTCAATCAACAAAAGTGCTGATCTAAAAAATCAATTATGCATAAATTTTTATGTGAGCTGCGATGATTGCATAATACTGTACTTGGAGAAACACATTTAAATATTATGTCATGAAGATGATAATGGTTATGGACGACGATCATGTCCGCCGCAGCAAGGAAATGCACAGCGAAGGAGACCCCTTTCCCGTGAAGCATGCTCCTTCTCAAGAGAATCATTTAAGAGTTTTTGCTTGCTCACACCGGACCGGTGTGTGTGGTTGGAAAAGTATCGCCATCATCATCAGCAGCTGCAGCACCAGCATCATCAAAGGAAATATGCAAACGTTTCAAAATAAATGAGCATCTCTAACCAAACCACCACCCCATCTCACACGGACATACAAATAGGCATACAAGCACACACACACCACAACCACAACACTTACAATAATATTATTATCAACCTCGACTATACTGCAGTAGTTGCAGCTTTTAAGTAACAAGAAAATACATTTAGCCAGCATATATATCTATATACGCAGACCTTCCCATAATTCCGTTTTACTATAACCAAGTAAAAGTCTAAAAACACACATAGACACTCACAATACGACTATTGCCACTGCCATTAAGTAGCTTTCTCCTGCTTGATAATGAAAGTTGGCTCACTGTCCAAATTCCAAATATGTAAGTTTTTTCCTTCTTTTCTCTCTTTCCCATTCTGTCTTTTTTTCTCCTTAAAAAGAAGGTTAGTTTTTCTTTGCTATTTCTCTTTTAGTAGTCATTTCATATAATGGCCAATTTGATACTAGAGATTATGCTCGATATTTTGTCATTAGAGTCATATGAAATGATCCCCTAAGGAAAGATTCAGCCAACTATGGGAATGAGAGGGTAATCTTTTTGTAAGTTTTTCCTGCTTTTCGTATGCATAATATATATTTTGGCAAAATGGCATACATAGGCAGTTTTTTAATAGAATGTATCATTAAAAATCTTACCTCTTGGAGGAATAGAGAGCTGAAGCTATTGGAGCTTGCTTTATGCACAACAAGTCGCGGTGTGTACGTTTATTATTATTATTGTACACAAAAATGGTGCGCCAATATTCTTTGAAACTTGTGTGTGTGCGTCTATGTGACGATAATTTTAGAAGAAGACTCGACAAAAAAATTCACCAGCTCTTTGCATATTACTCTGCAGGCTTTTAAGTACACATTATAATGTTATCAACAAGAAGGAAGAATGAGTGGCAAGGAGCATAAGTAATGATAGTGGTGGTGTAGCAGTGATGCTGCTGTTGTTGCAGCAGCAGTTGCTTCTAGTACATGGTTTATATAAAGCACTTTACGTTGAAGCCTAAAGTAAGTAAAAGTGAATGTGAATAGTGACTGAAACATTGTGCATGGTAAAAGAGAAAAAAAACATCAGCATAATATATGGTATTGAGCAACGATATCACAAAAACAAACTGTTTTTTCTTGCCATTATATTTAACCAGAGCTCGGTAGATATCAAAATACGAACATAAAGGAAAAAAAGTAGGGCATATATAGAATAAAAGGAAGGAGAGGAGAGAGAAAGGCAATCACCAGCGTTTGCGTTCACACACAACCCATTCATTTAAGCAAGTAGAATATTAAACATTTTATGTAAGGAGAAGGAAACAGAGTGAAAGTAATAAGTGAATATAGGAGCAGCAAACTATAAACAAGACATGTATAAAATGATATTCTTGTTTTGCTATACATGTAAATGTAGTATAAATAGTATATGATAGCAGTTGTGGTAATAGTCGACAGTTTGGTTTCATCCAAATGCCATAATCATATCGTCCTGTGTGTCGAGAATTTCTTTTTCTCCCTTTTTAGCGTCTACTCTTGTTAATGTAAACATCACAGTGAAAGTAAAGTAATATATATGCATAACCTCGAGATAAACCAAATATTTTGGTGTGCTCCTTGACTTGTTTTGGTTTTGGGGTGGTTAGAAATAAAATAACGGACGAGTTGTTGAGGAAAATACTTTGAAGAAAGTTACAGTATAGTGGTGTTTAGGTTTACTGGCACTACAAAACAAAGGCAACAGAGTTTCATACTAGGCAATATATGTACATAAATAGGAAAATGCAACAATCTACGAATGAGCTCTCCTCAACGTTTGTAGTTTTTGCATAAGGTTTTATGCTGTTGTATTATTTCACTTACTTTCATCAGCCGAATCATTATGGGTTCGTGTATGATGGTGCTTAACTGCTTCACCGCATTTGCTGTAATTGTTATATTCGAGACCTTTTTCCATTTTACACGACTCAACTGAATTAAAACATTATGCAGACATTTTGCTTGATATACTTGTCTTTCAAGCCCACACATGCCTACGAACCACTACAAAAAATGCTCGTAAGAATATTTGTACGAATGTGTGCATATGAGGATGAGATGCTTCTCAGAAACGAAGTGTCCGTCGGCTAGAAATGGAATCAAGTTTAGAAGGATGATGACGATGGGAATAGTGGAAAGTGTTAAGAACAACACGAGAAAAAGGCTGACATGAAAAAAGGAAGAAATAGAAAAGCAGTCAGTTTAAAAGAATTGGCTGTTTCTATAACTTACCACTACACTTACTATGATGCATGTAGCCTTTCTAAAAATCTAAAGTTGTTTTCCTACCACCACCAATGATAAAAGTGCTTCACTGGTTGTTCAACGAACATTTTATGGTAGCAGAGAATAGGTGAAAGTATGCTATTTTATAATATTGAATGCGTGCATATTACTTTCTCTATTTGCGCTCACTTTTTGTGTAGTGCTGTTGCTTCGAGACAGCAGTATGTACACTTTGTTTCTATACCTACACACGACGAGTGCTTTGCTAAGCTTTTATAACATGCATACATGAAGTATAAACACACAATAGCGGCGGCGGCTGCTGCTGCTGCTCCTGGCTTTGCTGCCTACGCTTTTTTCGTCTTTTGTTTGTACATATTCTCACTCTCTTCACTTACTCTCTCCCAGACATAGCCAGGCGCGTATGGCGTGTATGTGTATATGTGTGCATGAAAGAGCGAGAGAAAGTTTTACAAGTTTTCAGGCGAGAATATCGATTTCGACTTTTCCTTTCATGCACCATGTAGCCAGCCTTTCCCTTTCTTCCAATAATATTGTTCTAGAGAAAACACTCACATAGCTTATGATGATGAAAAGAGTGAATGAGGAGTGAGGATTGCAAAATGGGAGAGAAGAGGCTTGTAAAATCGTAACGATGTGATATGATGGAAGACTGACAAATGCAACGCCGATGCTGATACAATTATCCATTATTCTTCTCCAAGAAATAAACTGTAATGTAGATTCGTTCGTATGCATATTCTATATGTACTTTCTGCTATTTTCGTAACTCTTGCGTAATGTTTACCTATAATATAGCACTGTTGAATGTATTTCCTAATAACGCCAAATCTCATGATCACTTATACGACTACATGTTGGTCATGTTACTAAATGAATATATAGCTGTAGATACTAACTTGGCGTTTCAAGATGGATATTAATTGCTATTCAATATATAAACGACGACAACACAATGATGATTGAAGAAATCTTGCTAGCTTAATTTAAATTAGCTTATGCGTTTTACTGTAACGAATGTTTCTACCTTGGTTAGTTATATATTATTTGCGGCAAAAAATTGTACATAAAGTTTGTAACTTGACGTAACGGCCGAATAGTTCTCAGGTGATACTGGCAGAGAGTGTAGCCGTAGAAAATGTAATATTTCATTTTTACCATAGTTCTGTTTTATTATTTGTGATTTATGTGGTAAAGAGCGTACCTTTCCTTGTTTGTTGAAAATCATGACAGGATAATCATTTCTTTCGGTGGAGTTTTGGAATTTTGCGACGGAAAAATTTAGATGAATTTTCCCCCCGAGCTTCTGGAAGTTTTCTCCGTATGAGCCAGTGACCAGTCCCCAGTCAACGATTCCAGTTTCCGGTGACCAGATGGCCATAAGTCCCTGCAAATATGAAACAAGAGAAAAACAAACATTTTTACCGATTTATATTAGGAGCCCAAAGCGAAGCTTTCTCCTCGTGAGATCATTCGAGGCTCGAAACACATATTTCATTTGCATATATCTTTTATCATTGATTGCAAGGGAATCGCTGTTTATTGTATTGTTGGGTACTCATATTGAATTGTAGGCGATAGAATGGGCTATGCAAAATAAAACGTACCACAAACAGGACAGTACGAAGAAAACCCTTGAAATATCCTTCAATGTTATCTGCCATATCATTATTTGATGACTTTCTATTTGTCCATTCATGCTTATAAATTTTTATAGATTGGGTTAACCACTAACAATAAAGGAAAAGTTTTAAAATATTTATGAACATTTGTTTAGATTCATTTCTCGCTTCCAACTCGAACTCTGTTGTGAAAATTAATTTTATTATTCTTGTTTAGCTTCTTGCTTTTAAGAACTCAATTCAATAAAAAATAAGCTGCGACTGCGCTCAGCAAGAGCCGTGCTCCCAACACTATAAATAAGCCAGAAAGTCAAATTTCGACAAAAGTCAAGTATGGTGGATCCATAAGAGAAATAAAAAAAATCTACTCGATGAAAAGAAGCGAGTAGGCAGTGACAAAGATGACAATGATAGAAAGATCACATCACAAGGGCAATACAACAGAGCAGCAATTCCAGAGAAAAATTATACAGGAAAGCTCGGAGACAAAATTGCAGCCTTTCTTCCTTCGTTATAATAACAATAATAATATCATATCTGCGCAATAGGAATAGGTCTGGCTGTGGTTGCTTGTTGGTTCTGGATGATTGTTCAATGTTGCTTTTGAGTATGTTTCTTTGCAGCCTGCCCAAACATAGGTACGACTTTCCTCTCATGAGAATGATGATGACGATGGTCATCATGAAACTAAAAACTTGCTTTACTTCTTCATGTTCACTACATCTTGCATTGCTGCTGCTACTTTTTTTTCTAGACCAGCCAGCCAGATATTATTTGATAGGATCCCATTCTTTGCTTCTCATCATTTCTCTCCAAAAGTATAGCCGGTTAATATGTTTCATATATATATGTGACTGTGTGTTTGTACATGCTACATAAGTAGATTTTCTGAATCTGAGAGTACATAATATATTTTTTCTCAAGTCATCCATGCGTCCCTTTTGTTATAATGAATGTTATGGTGTACATAACGCTACAGTTTTACAACACCGCCGCTATCTGTACTACTTACTATTTTAGAGTACATATTTTCCTTTTTTGTTACCACCACGCACACCAAATCAGAACAACAGCAGCAGCATATTTATCAAATGGGCAACCGAAAAGAGGAAGCATGCTTTCTTAGATAAATTCCATGTCCTCTTTAACAACGACCATTCTTTACAACAGCCAGCAACAACAACTACAACCAAGATTGCCGTTGTGCATGCTACATAGCCGTCTCCCTCTCTCTCTCTCTCTTACACAGTGCCAATCTAAAAAAGTAGGAAGGAGAAGCAGTAACAGTATATTTTTGTTCTGTAGTAAATGAAAAGGAAATAAGGACACACATAGGTCCTTTTTTTCTTGGCTCGATATGAAATTTCAGATTGAAGCTTTTAATCTAAATCGATATCAGTTTTATTGAGTAGCGCAGTACCACCATCGCCATCTGCAGAAAAAAAGGATGTGAAAGGATTTTCTATTTTGGAGAGAATAAAAAGAAAAATCTTGCCTCTACACACATATCGCTTCACAATTCACAATACGACATCATACAAGATAATATGTTATGTTATGTACGTACTTCCCTATTTCACATTTCCCAACGTGTTTCCGTGCTACAGTGTAACGTTTATGTCATGAAGGAGAAATATACACAACACAACTGCCATACTACTTAAATTTATGCCAGGAGAATGGACAACATAAAAATGAATAGGAAACGGCCAAGTCCATGAAGGGAAAAGAAAATAGGAAAGGATTTTTTTCTTCCCAAAAATAATATTTACACTGCTGCTGGGTTAGTAGGGGTAAAAATTGATGATGCTTCCTTCATGCGACATGCTGGAAATCAGTAGTAACGAAACAATGGGAAAGGATGTGTGTAGGATGAACTGCGCACATATTTTTAGTAACAGCAGTAGATTAAATGGATATATATTTATTATCTAGATATGTACATTGAGGAAAAAAGTATGTAACTCGATATAAGCATGCCCCTTTACCTCACAGTGTGGTTCATAATCCTTGATTTTCTCTTTGCTGATGAGTTCAAGATTTGGCACATTATTTTGCAGGCCTCTCTCGTAGAGATCCTTTAGCCGTGGGATCTGTTCCTGGCTGACAGCAACTATTAATTTTCCACACTTCTTGTATGGAATACGATTCTCGTCCAAGTACTTGTAGCTCAGATGTAGTCCATCAACACATAATTTTGCTTTCAAAGAGCCCGGCTTATAGCTAAATAATAAATTATCACAAAAGGGAGAAAAAATGTGTGAGAGTTGATGTAAGCATGACATTTACACAAGCTTGTGTAGAGATTGTAGAGCAAGCGAGTGAGCATAGCCATCATTTCAGATTCCGACAAATAGCAGAGTTCATGGTCACATCTCAACGAACGAAAGTACATTTTTTAAATAATATTTTTCATTCGTTTTTAGAAGAAAAAAAACCTGTGAGCAAGCAAGCATTGCATTATTGCCAAGAGCATTAATGATAATAGTATAATGTACTAGCTATAATAGGCATGTATGTTGTAATTTTCACATACTAAATTCCTGCGTGGATGACTCCGCTATTATGACCACTTTGATGGGCTCCTAAAAGAATAAGAAAAAAAGAAGAATTTGTTAAGACGTAGGTGAAAAACAAACTTGGTAAAAATTTACATTTGCGCTGGTTGGCTTGCTACATATAATACAAAAACTTTTTATTGCGAGTTCCTCACTTGATGAAGCACCATTTTACATGTGTTTTAAGTTAAAACAAAATATTTTTTCTTCTGTCAGTCTTTATTATTATCCTCCTCATTGTACTATCCTTCCTCATCAACCCAAATAAAATTCTTTCAAAGTTAAGATGAGAGAGTGGAAGAAAGACAGATGTATCAGCAACACGCATGTGGGTGGTTCCACTCAAATGCACTTTAAATGCAGCAGAAAGCGGAACGATGACAATGTTTTTTCTGCATCTAAAGTTTTGCCCTACAACATGTCAATTTAAGAGTAGAGCTCAATTCACCTGAGTGTTTAGATATTTTTCTAGAAGAAAACTAGTCACATTAATGCTATTATTTCAAGAGGTGTAAATGCCAAATGACTTCTGGGGGACGAATCGTCATTACAAAATGGGTGAACCAAAGCAAACAAAACTTGATCTCTAGCAAATAAAAACAAAGTGTCAGAGGTTTAATCTCATGGCGAGATCTATTGGAACTCGAGGAATTTAAATAGCTAAAGATTTCTAAAGAAATATTCGTTTCGATAAAAAAATGCTCTGATATTTTTTTTTGTTTTGCTCTTCATTAAATGGATTATATTTTTGATGACTAGATGGATATACACAGCAGGCGATTTATTAGCCATTTGATTTTAGTTCATAAATCCTTTCGGTAATGTACTAGACGGAGAAGTAGTTTTGATAATAAAAATTCATGTCACCCAATCTGAATCCGGATTCCTTTAATCTGTGAAAATGATCTTATGTCTGCCTACCGTTTACTTTCCAACATACCTATCAGAAACGCATGTACATACTCGTAAAACAGGAACTAATGCGTTTAGCATGCATTGTTTCGTATGTGACAAGGTGGCAACGTCAGTAAAGTGTGTATGAAACAGTCAAATAGGTAATTGTGCGAGTGAACTGTAATAAAAATACCTTTCGCCTTTTCTCTTCAAAAAAATCGTTTAAAAACTGGCTACCACTTTTGCTCAAAAGAATATTTTTCACCGTTTTAATGCTAGTTGATTAACATTCACTGATAAGCAACAACATATATTACAGGAGCAGCAGTAGATTCTTAGATTTTACCTGTTTTTGTGACTCCAGAACTTTAATCAAACTGCATGCAGCAGCCGAAACAGCAAACATAAAAATTCTAAAAGCCAACCCACCAGTCTTTTAGACTGAACGTCTAATGAAGATGAATTAAATTAAATTATGCAAAAGCAATAAACTTCCTTATCTGATACCGATTTCGTGAAATCTAATGATGGCTATATAGTTATAGTAGAGCTTATGCATGTTACAGAGTCATACAGCTAAACACGAAAGTAAAAAAAAGGAAGAAGAAAAGTTTATCTAAGGTTGCAGTCGTTATCGTGAACATATCGTACATGTGTAAGTACATCTTTTATTTTTCCATATGCCTGGCATACCTTTTTGGGTTTATTACAATTGATACAAAACGATCGTGGAGATTATGATACAGTTTTTGTAGTGCAGTTTCAGGTAAATGTGTACTCAAGAAGAAAAAGAACTAATGCAGACTGTGCTAAGGGGAATTTTATTCTATATATTCTTTTCTTGATATTACTCTATTGCTGGTTACAGCGCTTTTGTGCAATCACGTATGGGGCGTGTTCGAAATATGTGCATGCATCATGCAACCTTGCGATTCAAAACCAGTGAGTAAGCTTGAGGACAATTAGGGTGATAATCAATAACCGTCCAGCCTACCAAAAATTATCGGTCGACGAGAGCCCTGTTGTTGTTGTTGGACCAACAAATATAAGTACATTGAAACTTTTAATTTTTGACGCATTATTCGGAACGCGTGTGGCTTTGGCGAAACAATTTCCTGCCTAACTGGTGTGCTGAATACTGAAGTTATTGGGGTAAAATATTTTGCAGTTAATGACTGACTAGCCAAAGATTCTTCCTCTCTCGGCAGTTTTTCATGGTCAATATAAATGTAGAATAGTAAATTGCTCTAGAAATTTAATTGCATTAGCAGGGAAGGAAACTAATAAGATGAGCTGGGCTCCATGGCTTGGTTTGTACTGCAAGGCAAAGAAAACTCTTGTTCTTGGCATATACCAGTCCTGTTTGGTGTGTATTCGCCAATTCCAATAGAATCTTATTAATGCTTAACCAACCAAACCTTTGCACAAGATGGATTTTACAAAACGCCAGCAACAAAACATCCCATTTCAAAAGATTACTCAACTCGGACAATATACAGCATAGCGTGCATAGGTAACTTCTGGTATTAAATTAAATTAATCTCCCCTTTGCATCGGTTTCGGTTGGGTTCCTTCCAAATATGGAAATTCAATCAGTCAGCCAACCACCAAATATTTTTCATGTCTCACTCAAGATTACAATTTTGCAGTTGAATAATATGCAAATGTTGAGTCAGTGTGCTGGACTTTGCCTTTATGCATTTTGACAAACACGAGGATTTACCTCTGCCCAGCCAAGAAACTTTTTTTTAGAAACTTCCAAATAGCAATTTTACAACATATCGTTCCCTTTTTACAATTGGAAATGGAATAAAGAATGGACATGCATATTTATTACAGTGACCAAAATTCAATACACTTTTCTCTGTACAATTGAATAGATAGAAATCTTATATACCATTGTTCTCATTCTGTTGCTGCTGGTACATGTTGGGTAATTTTCTACTTGTACTCCCTTTTTGCAACCTTTTACATTATCCAATAACATTTTTTTGCTAGCGAGAGAGAAATGGAGGAGAGTCGATAACCAATTTTTAAAACAAAATTGCAATCCTTTCTCTTGCTAATACAACCCATGTAAAATCCAATGCAACACGTCGTATCGTATCATATAACTGTCGTTTTTATGATGACATGAACGTAGAGTCAGGTTCAGAATTTTCGGCGAAATGTGCTATCGATAGCATCGATACTACGCAGTTCTAATGTAAGTTCTCATTACTGTGAGAACACAACAACAATGCATATATACAAGCAACATTGTAGCTAAATTGGAGAATGTGTACATGTACAACACACGTGTTGGCGAATCTTATACGCCTTTAATCAGGCTCAAAAATCGGGAAAGAAGTAAATTACATTTTTTTTCTTTTAATAGTTTTAATACAATGGTCCATCTAATCGAATGAGTATGTCGAACATAATACGTGACGAATGCGGCTCGGGGATATTATTAAGTTTGAACGATTCATTCTCTCTCATTTTCCTTTCCTGTCTGTGCCTGCCTTGCCTCCTTGTTCAAGGAAAAAGTGTAGTAGTGATGGAAGTTTCCATAGGTAAATAGACGCAAGCATTATTCTATTCGGAGCTATCAAATTACTCGTTACTTTTGTAATGCGAACCAACCAGCTCCCTTTACCCTGTATAGCGCTGCTGTCATCGAACGAGCCCAAACATTCATGTATGTACATTGTACATGGACTATGCAGGAACGTTATTGTGGATCCCATCCCAGTATACACACAGCGTAAAGCTTTAATGAAAGCAGTGCTATAACAATCCAGTAATGATCTAGTTTTTTACCTATCAAAATCTATACATAGGCCTTGCAATCAGGAAGGAAACTGGAGAAAGCTAAACATGCTAGGCTACACACTATTGTGTGAGGCAGTTAGTTGTATACAGAACATCGTATCCGAGGTTGTATCTTTTCATTTCCTGCTGTAGACATGCGATACCCTACCCTGAGGTTCCTTGAGTTTCCAGAGAATATCTGTATGGGTATAAATAAAATAAGTTCCTTATCCATGCGCGTATGTATATTTCAGTACACTGAAATTATATTATATTGTTTTTTGCGTAAGATCATCCGAATCGAATAACTGACACACGAGAACCACAACCGAATAACAACTACGACTATCATCATCATCATCAGCAACAACAGCAGGCCACGCACGGTCATCTCAACAAAACAACATCCAAAAGAGAATATGTCTACATTTTGTACAAGTCTTTGTCGTGGTGGTATTGCTGCCTGTTGTTGTATATGTAGGTATGTAACTGATTGCTAATTTCGATTCCTGCCAGCAACTACCCTATTGGGACTTGTGAAGAGAAGACGAGCCTGTGAAATTAAATGGTAATGGCTTGCCATTGAATTCAACTGTCTAGTCAATTCTACAAGTCTACTTCACTGACTAGAGTGTATATTATATATACATACGATATGTATTTGTATATATGAATATATTTATACATCAACAAATATTAGAAAGTTGCTTGCACTGTTTGCTGCTTCTCTAATACTACAACTGATGATAATGGCGGTGGTGCGCTTCCATAACCGTTAACTTAATCATGAAAGAAATCCATTTTTGAGCACAGGGGAAGAAATGAAGATGAAGTGATTGCATTTCACAACAGAAATCATTCAAGTTCTACATTATAGCAGCAGCAGCGGCAGTAGCAGTCACCTTACTGTTGGTACATACATCGTATATGATTTCTGTCGTGGTAGCACCGACTGCCAACACTAACATAGAAACTGGTTTCATCGAAGCACACTATCCTCATCGACAGACAATGAACAATAAATGATTTTTACTCTAAATGGTAAGGTTATGGCGTTATTCCAATGAATGGGATATCATACAATTATTATAAATTTTTTAAACACAAAGACAGCTCCTCCTCTTGCCATTGAGGTGTAGAAATGACCTTAAAATTCGTCATATAATACATGTACCTTAAATGTAACCTCATATGATCATTTAGTTTCGATTTCTGCGCTTGATTTTGATTAGCTAATAACTTACGTGTGTTCGGACAAAGTTAATAAGGTAAATGTGCAGAACCTATTCATTTATGGATTCGTTAATTAAAATTATTGACGATGAAAACGTGCTCGGTATAGTGGAGGTGGCCATTAAATGATCCATCCAATCATATAAAATCAGACCTTTCATGGTAATAGGCTTCCATTATTCATTAAGACTGGTTAGTCGGAAACATGCCAATGAAGATTTTCACGTAGACGGTCAGACATGGGGTAAGGCAACCAAGCCAATATCGTATTAGAATATGGGTATGTGATTTTATTTTACCTCTCATTTAAGCCAAGGATAATTAAGTTCAAATAATATAAGACATGCAAACAAAGCATGTACATTGAAACTACGTATCCACCAATGCAACCATATAACATTATTCTAGTCAGCGACTTTTCTTTTTTCATCCGTGGTATAAACATGTTATTATTTTCCCTTTACCGCTGCTTACTTTTATTCTGTTCTACAACAATTACTTCTCCATTCACACAAGCTGTCCAGTGGTAAAATTTTCTCCCACCCTCTTCCTCTTGTTCCTTTTAATCCAATTTATTCTAATTAATCCCTGACATTTGCCATTTAAACATTCATTCATCCTGGTAAAGCCTTCTAATTAGACAAGTAGATGATATTCGCGGAAACTCTGCCAGTGCTGATGATACAAGGTATCTGTCTTGATATGTACGGTGGCATTGCTAACTGCCATGTAGCTTAAACCTTAGCACTGCTGCTTCCAAATAGCAACAGAAAAACATTACTTTCATATTCGCGACCCTCCTCCTTTCTTCCAGGAACGAGTTGAAGCTGCGCTCTTCAAAATGAAATTTGAAGTAATGCTCTTTCTCCCTAATGAGTTCTCAAGACTCTCTTTTCTCGTTTGTTTTAATCTCGTGTTCTCAAAAAATGATTACTAGTCATCAAGGAGAAAGTGTAGTCGAAGTACAAACATACATTCATATCTGAATGTAACCTTTGTGCACTGTCTCCCCACAGCAAAGAAAAGGAAACCAAGTTCAAAGCAATACAGAGAGCAGGTGCCTATATTTATATCCATTTCAAGTTTTGAGTTGGAAAGCTGTCTGTCTCGGAGATAACAAGGAAACTTAACTCCCGAATACTCATCTTCTCCTCTTTTCCTTCTCCATTTCCCATCAAAAACTTGCAAAACAGCTCATTAAATTAAAATAGACTAAAACGAGCACTGTGAAACTCATAATAATGTCTGATGATAATAATCTTATCATTTTAAAATTATATGCATACATACGTAAAATAAAAATATAAAAATTAGGTATAAGACATGGAACGTAGCTGTGTACTACAAAGTAATTTGCAAGTAGCCTCAATGATGCGATGTATTTTGTTATTATTTTTGTAATATGTTTGTCATTTTCCATTTCCTTTCATTTCTAGTACAATGTCTTTATGAAATTCAAAGTATTTGAAATGCGTATGTAATTGGTGAGCATCGTTGGTGAACGCATGTGAGCTCAATTTGTTTTGCATCCAATTACAAGAGATTTTCTATCAATAATCCTTTTCCGTAAGGACACACACGCATGAACAATATTGTTTACGTTGACTTATCATGCAAGCGTCCTTATACCAATGCTATGACTGTGTATGTAGTCCAGTACACACCTAAAAAACCTTCGGATTGCAACAAACCATTTTATCATATATCAAAACCAAAGGGTATACCCCGTCGTCTTCGTTTCGTGAGTTTCATTGATTAACCCGCAAAGTTTACAATGCGCATAAATAACTGTGACGGAACATTCATAATAATAATGCTAAGAAGTCTCAGTGCAGTTTGATTTGAAATTTTTGTCGTACGTATTTTCACTCACTCATGGCCAGATCGTCAGATAGATAGATGAGGAACAAAGGTCATTGGAAAAATATTCTTGGCTTATCTGTTTTCTCTCACTCTTCCTATTCAACTTTTACAATTATTAAAACAATACTGCATAAATAAATTGAAAAGTTGTCGACTTTGGTAATTGATATTCATGGAATATATTATTCATTCATGATATTTCAATTATTATCAACAACAACGTCATGCTGTATGTGCATTATCTGTTTGTACATATTCTATGAGAAGAACGTGTACATTTGGGTAACAGCAATACAACACGTCATGTACAACAATATGTAGTATTGGATGAAGAGGTGTGTAGACAATTGAATATTTTTTGTGCGGAGTGTGTGCATTCATATCATAGAATTTTAAAATGACAAACTTATTTGAAAGCAAAACAAAATTGGAAATTGTTTTCATGAAGTTATTGGTGTTAACAACAAAAGCCAGCATAGATTTGTAATTTCCTTTTCTCTTTTTGTTTGATTTCATTCAGTTCAGTTTCATGTACAGCATTGATGATGAAATAACATGCTTACTCAGTACAATTACCACTGGTTAGCTTAAATTATCAGGTTATATAGTTTCGTAGAGCTATTTTTATAGATATACTTGTGTGTAGAGTCAAACATCAGTTGCTCTTATGATAAGTTTTTATCCTGCAATAACAACAATCCGTACCACTACTACTAAACACACGTGTAGCAACTTACACACATGCCCATATTATATCTGCAAAACAGTCATTTCTATTTCTGAAGATATTATTGATAGACTGCTGCATGCGCAATGGACATCATCATGGTGTTCATAAAGATATCAACTCGCCATACCACCACGACAACTCAGATTGGAATACATATTGTATTTTTATTCTCCTCTTTTTGTACCGCGTGAGCCTGATCACCATCATTTTTTCTCCTCTTCTGTTTGGTATATCATCATGCAGAAGGCGAACCAGGTCTAAATAGGCTTACAAATCAGCATGCTCTCTCATCTTGTTGTGCAGGCACAGCAGGTTTCTTCTCTTTGTGGCTTTGATTCACAACATTTTATTATTATTATTGCTGCTGCTATAATGATGATGCCTTCTCTGTTCTCGGTCGGCACGAACTATCTATCCTCACATACATATATGTACCTATCATAATGAAATGCCTACACACAAGATATAGTCATGTGCTGCACTGCAAGGCACACACTTGTTCTTTTCTTCTTTTGTGACAAAAAGGGGAAAGGGATTATTACGGGAGAAGAAACGAGAGAGAGAGACAGAAACTAACTACAACGTTTCTCCTCTCCTTTTCTTTTGTGATGATGAAGATGAAAACCTGTACTAATTCATTCTGGAGCCAAGTTAATATACCTTTTCTTTTACTACTTCAACCAACTAGAGTAGTAAGAGCTTATATTATCCAACACATTCGACAAAGCTCGCTGCAGAGTGAATCGACCAACGAAACGAGAACGACGACGACAAAGAGGACGTATCTATTACTAATGGAAGTTTCACGGATATGGATAAAAGAGAGGAAGAAAAGTTTCATGTTCACGTGGTGTTTCATGATTACATTACATTGTTAATACTATTCCATGCTACGCTGCTGTTTGCTAGATAGATTACGCGCAAACTATAAAGGGAAACGACCACGACGATGATGATGGAGCGATGACACCACCCCGAAATACCCGAAATACTCACGTTGTGTCATACTGTGAGCAGATGAATGGAGATTCCTTAATGTAATAATTTTACTTTACTACTCCAAATAAGAAATCTTCTGGAGTCGAAAGCCGTGTTTCACAGCGTATCCGATTCTTTTCAAAGTTTCAGTTATTTTCTGTGCGGTTAACCGGTTAATTTTACATGAGGTGGAATACATACCATGCATAGATGCCTAAATACCAACATTGTCATAGCACATGCTAGGTATGTAGTTATTAGGTTGAAGGTATGGAGGCTCATTTTCAACAAAATAGTAGGAGGTACTCTCTCTCTCTCAGCATTTTTTATTCAACCGCATTGTTCCTGTGTCTTTTGTATTAAATATTCTGGATTTTCTCATAATTCCCTTTCCCTTGCGTCATCAGTCATCATTCACCTTCATCGTGCATTCTAGATATCACCACCATCATCGCCATAATAACATGCAAGTCTAGGAAATTTACTCCGGATTATGTGTGCACAGCCGTTCTTTGTGGCTGTTGAATGGTGAGGTGTAATATTCTTAAATGTAAATGAACCATCAAAAAATTTCCTCTTATGGGTTTGATATACAACCAAAATGAACATGGAAAACAATCGGCCCGCCTCGAAAAAGTCAACCGGTCCATCAAAAATTAACTGTGAGAATAGGCACTATATTATTCCTACTTACGGCGAAGAAACTCCTAGCTTGTTTCAAAGTGGTAAGTTGAAACGAAATGAATGCAAATGGTATTAAAGGAGAAAATTACCGTGTTATATGGTATTTAATAAGCCGAATCAGCAAAGTGTCGGAGAGGCATAATATGGTGTACAAATGTAGTTAGTCGAGAGCCGTCGTCCGCAGCGAATAAAACGATAAGTTGCATGATGCTGTTGATTTTGTGGTGGTGGTGGTGTGAGTCTCTTTTTCTGTCTGAATGAGTGATGATGATGGCTGATGGCTGGCAGTGGTGGTGGTGTGAGTTGAAACAATGTTATAAGGTTTTCGTATTAGCGAGGCAGGGTGTGGATAACGAAAACCTCATTGGGATTTTCGGACAGGTAGATAAAATGTAAATTAATAATGAAGGAGAGAGAGAGAGAAAGGGTAAATACGTAAGTGATATACAAAACACTTGGCATGAAACAACATATAAAACTATCTTATATAAAACGCTACAACGCTGTGATAGTATGTTCATAGAGCTAACCATGACTGGTTGTGAGTTTACTTACCCAGCAAGACAACTGCATTATAATGTATGTAACACACAAAGCTTTTTGCATGACGCATGATGACGGTTTGAAAGTTTCTCGCCATTTTGGAATCGTGTAATTTTAATAATAAAATGCACAACAGTATGTACAGTTTATACAGGTATATTATTTACACATACATTAAACGTATTAAATATAGTCCGGTCTTGTTGATTGGTAAATCCGAAACTCGTGAATGATGTGGTCAAGTTGTTATTTACGTAGATGAATATGATGTGCCTAGGTATTGATCCATGTATGTTTGTCTGTATGAAAGCATTTTCCCCTGTTGACGACTGCTATGATCATGTAGTCATTAACCATTTTTTCGCCATTCAACTTGTCATCTTCATCTGTCTCAACTGAAGAAGCATAGCTAACTTTCATTAACGGCTGGGCATATATATATAATCGATGTATACATCAGCATTATTTGTAAATTCCCGATTAGTGAGAGTAGACATAATGATTAAACCTCAAACAAAGGCCAAACCAATCTATTATTCACATATTGGATAGACATTAACTTTTGGGCCGATCCGTTCCGTGAGTGAAAATGTAAAACATTTTACAGCCTATTGATGTGAATCGTAGAATTATCTGAAATGTAGTTCCAGGCTCAAACTTTTAGTTTTACAATAATTGTATTATGTGAAACTTGGAACAGTATTCTAAAAGCTTGTTGAGCTGTGTATGGAAATTAATTTGGCCTACATCTTTTTAAATGGTCAACATTTAATTTGATCATGCACTGAAAAGTATAGAGTTTTAACTTAATGTATTGGTATTCCCACTTGTAGCCTTAATGATAATTTAGTAATTTAGTAATTTAGAATAAGATAAAACAATCATTTGGTGTCGTGTGATTCTACTAAAGTGCTTGAAAGTGCAAGTTACTACGTTAATCATAATTATTTTAGGAGGTATGTTTTGATTAAAACCTTCATTTTCGTTGTAAAAACTTTCCAACTGGTTTGCCTTCATAAAATTTGCCAAATTCGATGATTCGGACATAAAAACCTGTCACTTCAGGGAAACTGACTGAATGCATGAGCAATAAAATATTTGTAACTATATCCCCTCGTTTTCTACGACTTTCAACTTTCCAAATATAGACCATGCCTAACCAAAGTCAGCTATAAAATAAGCCGAGTTTTATATTTACAAAATTATATAAGTCAGCAGCCATTATAGTTATTTGTAATGATTCTAGATACCGGTAAAGACCATAGAAGCATTCTCGCAAGCAAACTCATGGAAGAAACCATGAAGCCAATAGAGAAAGTGAAAGAAGTAAAATGCAGAAAGAGAGAAAGAGAGGCAGTAAAAGTAGGAGGAAGTATGTGTGCGTGCTGGCGTTGTTTCTTCTTTATAGCACACTCTCAGGCATACGGCAAAATCGATATCTGACAGGAAAACCGGCCGGCATTGCCGGTATTGTTCACATTCGGGATTTCCTTGTTCTCTACTTGCTACTTGTTCTCTAGTACGTGAGCAGCAGTAGTTTTGATGGGGCTGCTGTATGTGTACACTGTATGGCGTGACCATTACTGCACACTACATAATATACACACGCGAGAATCAAGAAAGAGCACGGGAGTCCAACTAGTCTGCTGGATAGAGCGAGCGAGAGAAGCAGGCAGGAGAGAGAAAACTTGAGAGAATAATATCGGAGAAAAACAGTCACAGTTCAAAGCAGACAAAGAAGCAAAGTAAAAACTTTCTTGAGGAGAGAAAGTACGTAGGCTTAGGCTTACTCTTCTGGTGGATTTCCAGTTTAGCTCACTAATGTATGGTGCAAGCAAACTAGTACGGGTACGGATGAATGTGCTAAGCTAAGCACACACGTATAGCATACGTGCGCATTCGGTTCGAGAAAAGTTGTTTGGGCGAAACAAGGGAAAGTAGTGAAAAGAAAAAGGAAAAGCAAGAGAAGAGGGGAGAGGAAAAAAGGATAAAATTTTTACCTTATACACTTATCCCATAAAGAGCCGTCTGCATGCATTATACATTGGCTTATTATTATTATTACACATCAAATGTAACATGGAAAAGGAAACAGTGGGCAGAGAAAGCAGACACGGAACTGTTGCTTTCATGGAATAATACCTTGTTTCTCTTGCCTCAATAATGATCTGCTGTATAAGTTGAGCTACATATACAGCTACTAGTAGTTTGTAGTAATGCCAGTCCTTTACTCTGCTTTATATTATTATATGTATAATATGGATAAAAAGTAAATGGAACTTTTACATATTATTATTTATATCAGTATTTCTATTTACGTACATCGTTTTCCTTCTAAGAAGCTGAAATGGCTAGTTTGTATTGGTATATGGCATGTATTTTATATTTATTCATGGACTATAGTAGTAGCAATGAATTTTCTAAGAGGAAGAAAGAAAGTTCTGGTGATTGTGACCACCGTTGAAATGCTAATACCGTTTTGGTATATGTATAATCACATGAGCATAAGTAAAAGTCCTGCATTTTTGCCACTGTGAGTAAGATAAAACAGTCTTTACACGGCCACAATAATATGCCTCATTGTTTTCACGATCCATGATATTATTTTTTATGACTTTTACATAATAATGAGACGACGAAAATGGTGACTAGCAAATCACCCAGAGAAATGTACGTCATAAAAGAAATACTTTTTTATACTTTCCTCCTGTTGTGTAAATACATTCAATAATCTACACTTATACGTGTCCTTATTCTGCATATGAATGAGGTGAGGCATTTATTTTATTTATCAAAATACTTTTTGATCGGGTCCTGGTGCTAGTAATGCAAATATTGGCGGCAGAAAACCTGAGCATTTCAATACTATTTATATGGCAAATGACGTGTTGCTATTCCGCTCTGATACGTTACATTATCATTATCGTGGCCATGCTCGTGAACGTAATTTTTCGTGTCCCACTGAACCGTGTACAATGGATCTAAATAAAAATACATTCATAAAAATAAACGACGAAACAAAATGCTCACTTAACTACAACAACTTGGTGCATTAACCCCGTCTAACCGGCAGTCCACTGTACTGGCTGCAATAAAATGTTATGAAGGAAGGTAAAAGACAGTCATTCATGTTCTGCTTGGTTATCGTCAAGTTTTGTGTAAAAATAACGTTATGTCAGGAATAAAAATATTTTCTTTCCTCTTTCAGTTCAGTTCTAATCTTAACTAATCATACATTCTGCTATACCTAGTGGACTCGACCTTGTGTTTGATAAGAGAGTTTAGCTATGCATCACACTATTATTTGTTGTCAGAAACAAAAACATACACTCAACAACTATGAATAGCATATTATACATTCATCGGGAGCAATTTCAAATGTAAATGATGTGATTTCCTCAATATTTTATTTTTGGTGACGCTACCACTGGTAGCTCCACTATTATTATTAGAAACAATGATGGAATGCAATACGAACATATTTTGATATTCGAATGCATAAATTCTTTCCGTTGCTTTTTACCCACATGCCCTGAAGGAATCTGCAGTTGCAGCTAAACGTACAAGTTTAATAATATGATTAAGGTAGTTTGCACATATATATGCATTTATTAAGATTCAAAATTCTCGAATTTTGCTAATTATCACGTTACTAGAACAATATTGTATAGTAAGTTATTCTATGCACGCTCACTTTCCTGTACAAATGCACCTGTAAATTAAACTTTATGAAATTGTTTTCTACACAGGATTGCGGATATGACGTAAACGAAATTTTAATGATACAATGAAATATGCTTGCAGAATAGTAGCGTTTACTCTGGCTGGATACATCGGTACTTCACTGCTTTTTTTCTGCCGCGAGTGACTGCAAAAAGTTCAAAGTTTTTGTAAAGAATGGCACAACCAACCATATCATTTACATACAATTTCTTACCTTGTTGGCTTATAAATGCTTATGCACTTTTGTAAAAGTTTAGCTTGAATTCACTCCAATGATTCTTACTCTTGCGCTGTCATTCAAAATTCGAGTTCGTTGGTGGTAACTCACTTATTATCAACAAACATATCCGATGATCACTAGTATCAATCTAGTTTCATGTACAGTAAAACTGGAAGTTGTTAAAGAAAGATAAAGAAAAACATTTCAAAAGTTAATTATACACTGCACACACAGAAAATCCTGGTAGCAATCAGACAAGTAAAAGTTAATTTTTCTATCACATTTTTCTTATTTCTAGTCCGTCCAATTACGTTGTACGTGGTTATGTGTACATGTATCTGTGAATGAACTATACATTTACTAAAAACATCATTAAAATTATGTATTAAGTTCTCTTTTTTTCGGAGGATTTCTTAACAAATAATCTGTAATCGCAGACATGAGTCCTGATAACTGATCTATTTTAGACGATTTTATAGTCTATCAAGGATAAAATACAAGGTACATTTGGCAGACTGAGTGAACAAGTACCTACACATTTACCTGAATGTGCACATTTGAAAAAGATATGGTATTGCTTTTAAAAAACTTGTTCAATTCAAACCAGCAGCAGTTTTTATCAAAGCACATTAGTGCTTAGCTTTGCTTGAAACCGCAGCAAATGATTATAATTGCAAAGAATATCGCAATGTTTCGTTAGTTATCATTCTGAGGAAGAAAAAGTTTATGGTACAAAGTAAACTGGAAGGACTCGTTTGACTGGAAGTTTGAACTTGAGGAGATCTATTTACATTAAACTACATTTTTATATAAAAGTTAATATTACTTAAGTAGTCTTTAAAGTATCATCCTTTATGCCATTCGTTTGTGGTGTATTCCAGGAGTTAAATGAAACTTAAAGCACTTCAATACAGCAGTGTCTACAGCATGACAAAGTGCACAGAAACAATATCCAATATTATCAGAATATTTCATATTGAAACGTTACTTCGTCTGTTTAAAATGTATGCATTTCTTGCTTTGAGAACCAAATAGCCCGTGCTAACATGAACTTGGTCCAATATATCATGCAAACAGAATGCACTATCAATACAAATAGCCAAGCAGGATAATTCCCTGAATTTCAAAATATTTCCGTCCACATAAAATCCCATTTATAAATTCTATCGACTTGTGCTTACACGCGCACACTTGAATCCAGTTTTAATAGAAACGGAACAAGTTAAGCAAAATCGCACTTTAAAATGATTACACAATTCAGAATAAATCTATGTCATGCTGACAAAAGTAAGTACCGAATCAGAGGAAACTTTCCTCAGGAAAGTATCTGTTATATGTCAGAAACTGGTAAAAGGTGAAGGTATTACATAAGTTTATAGATTTCCATAGATTGATATACATTTTTCATAGTGACCATACCATGAATCGCCTCAGTATCAGCAACATTTGTACCAAATCAAAATCCATTGTGTATGTAGGTAGGTATATTATCCATTTTTTGATGAAACTGATTACAACAAGGGAGAGCACGTACCAGACATTTATGAGCCACAAGCAGGTTCCTTTTACACCTTGATTAAATATATATTTCTTTCTACGACAGACATGTAAATGCTTATTTAGAACAAAACCTGGAGTAGAGTATAGCGAAAACAACTAGAATTATGTCAAAATGGTCTTGTGCTTCATTATGTTATGCTTGCTACGATAACGGCGCTATACACATCATATCCAGGCGTTATAAGTTATACGGGTAAGTGTATCGCAAATAATATGCACATACCTCTAAAAACCTGATTGTAGCATATCTTATTGTTATCGTAAAAACTGTAAACTTAGTAGCAAAGAAAATAAAAAGAATATTATAATCCCCCTAGAAGTTATAAGCTACAACTTACTCCATGAAGGTAATGACTATGGCAAAGCAAGCAGCATATGCATTCCACACGATGTGAAAAAAAAGAAATAATGCCTCAGCTCGTGTTACTTCATACTTACTACTGTGTTGGTAAAACTATCAACCAAACTACTGCAGTAAGCAAGAGCACACAGCAAATATCATTGGCGGACTCCCTACCTGCTTTACTCCATTATTCTTGCCTTTTTATTCGCTTCTTTACTTCTCCCTATTTTCTTTCTCGCTCACTCTCTCGATGTTGTGTCATCATGATGCAGACAGATCTCTTCGAAATAATGAGCACGTATTATTTGGTACCTAAAACTAACACTGAATTAAGTTTGGCGTTCATTCAAGAGAGTAATTGAAAAAATTCGATCATACAGTTTTCCATTCTAGACTCCATCTTTTCATTCCATCTAGTAGGAAGACAGGAATAATCTCGGTATATCACAATCACAAGCTGAAGTAGCATATAAAACAGTATGAAGATGAAAGTGTGTATTTACCTAGTAGCAAAACCAATTAACCAACTGACCGTCCGCATATTTTACGCATGAATAAATACATATCAAATCAGTAATAGTAGTTCTTGTGTGAGTAGATATGTCGATTTAAAAAATACTGATTGCGACTCTTGAACGTACAAGTTTCTCTTTCTTATCACGTTGAATAAAACAATATCACTAAAGCGCATTATCAGAGAAATAAAAGACGCGGAGAATAAACTTTTCGCATTGTCTGGTTATATTATGTGTATACGTCTATATTTCAGTTTTTAAATGTGGCTGGGTCGTAAACAAGGATTTCATCTCCATAAACCAGCAAGTTGGGAGAGCAGACGAGAGAAATCGGGTTAAAAAGGAGAAAATGGGATGATAATATTGGCAAAACTGAAGGTTTGATGGTGTGGCTAGGTATGTCTTAAATTATGTCGAGGAAAGTCAACCATTCAGAATGAATATACAAGATCTTCAGGAGAGATTACTTTATGACATTGTAAAGTACAACCTCTCTGTTGACTCAGCTTATTTATTTATTTATTACATGGGGAATTAGATTGACCAAGTTAGTCAAAGTACTTTATGTGCAATTCGTATGTTGATAATGATGAGGAGGAGGATAAACCAGATGCGTTGCCAATTCTATATCACTCATCATCATTCAACATTATCAGATAATAAATGTACATAGTTATTTACGAATATGAAATACCAGAGAAGAAAATACGATTGTGAGAGCAAGCAGAACCAAAGAGGCCATATAGGTACCAACCACCTAAATATATACCTACATATCTCCACCTTGGCTCTCTTGCAATCGCAATCGTAAACCTGGTCTGGCTCTTGGCATACAAGCTTGATGTGGAAATGAGAAGTTAAAAAATTAAATTGAATTATGTACATCTCAAAAAGCTGGAGTCAAACCAATAATCATATTATAGAAGAGTGTGTAGCTGAATGTTTTGTATGTGTGAGGATCCATGACATAGGAACAACTCTTTCCATTGTAAAATTTATTATTCTCCTCTGTAAGGATATGGGCGGTTCACAAAAAACGTTTTAAGAGCTTTTTTAGATGATGTGCTCTTTAGCTCCTTATGTGTGCGATGCGATATAGTGACGCAATTCTTTTAAAACTTTATACGATCGTTTTCGATTTTCTGTAGCCTGAAAAGTAGCCTTCTTTCGCCTCGCGTTCATTTACTCCCTCTTCTTTGCATATAACCCACAGGTTCATCCTTTCTCATAAACGAGATGATCATTTATAGCTTGGCAGTTTGTACTTTATCGTATGGATAGTTATACAGAAGTGTATGCTGTTGATAAAAAGATGAAATGAAAAGAGCACACACAGGAAAGATGAAAGAGCGACGTGAAGGGAAAGGCATCAAATAAATTTGCCTGATGAGAACATCCACTCACTCGACTCCACTGCACAGTTCAAACTTTTTTTGCCATCCCATTATTTCAAACTATAGGAGTAGAAGGTAGGGAATACCTGCCTTCATAAATTTGCAAATGCATTATTACCAATTTATATTTATATTACTACCTCGCTTACACAATGTGCAACACTAGTGTTTTTCATCGTTTGAACACTGACGTTAGGCCTTTGCAGAATGATTCACGGTAATCACGATATAGACAAAGACAAGACGAGATTTATTTAAGTTGACGACATCAAAACGAAAAAAGACGGATCGTTGTGCACCATCTCCGAGCTTTAAGAAAAGAACAACAAAGGAAAAATCAATTGTGCAACATCAACTGCTACTGCTAGCTTGCATGCAAAACAAAGTGAATGGAAAATTTTATTATAGTAAAATTTCGTGAGAATTTCCATCGGTGGTCTTATGTCTTTTGAACAATCTCAAATTGTTCATTTGGATGATGCGAAATTGATTGTATGTTGATTTTATAAGAATATGAAATATTTTGTATAAACAAAAATTGATTTAGCCCCATTTCATAAGAGTTTGTGATCAGATGTTATGACTCAACCTACATTTAATTTTCATCAATGTATCTCAACATAAACTAATGTGATAATCATAACAAAATTGTTTTCTTACACATTGTACAAATGTATGTATCTGTCATCTCAATATGTTCTTTTACCTGTGTGACCTTTCACTGATCTGATTTTCAAGTGCTGATTAGCCTATTAATATATCTCATCATATAAAGCAAATAATATCTCAAATCTATCCGTCTTGATAAAATATACTTTTGATTCGTTAAAACTTCCATGGTGGTAAAGTCAGATAGAATATTTTCATTAGTGAAATGAAAATGAACAAAAAGATAAGAATAAGAGAGTGTAACATGTGCCACTGCAATTATTACCATTATCATTTCAAAAGATGCAAGATTACACGTTCTTTGGTGGTAAAGGTATGTAGGTATACGTGTTTCTTCTAACAATGACTTGAATTCCGTAAATACTTGTGAGGTGAGCTAATAAAGTTGATACTATTTTTTACCGAGCGAAGAATTAAGTATTTATATAGACACACACTTGGAAAATGTTGTGCAATCAGATTTTGATCTATGTATATCCATCCATCCATTCAACAACCAACCTACTCTCCAACTCAAGAAAATGAAATCATTTTAGTTGTTCTCACGATTTTAGATACGTCCTTAGTACTGCATAATCTACTCCTTATGAGCGTATCCTAATACTTTAAACGAAGGAAACGTATAAATCTAAAACTCTTTTTTTAAATTCAAGTCGGCTGGTCGGTCGGTGTGTTGTTCACGGTGAAGTTAATGTATGATATGAGAAATGCCTCCAGGGGGAATTATGAGGTAAGGTGAATGATGGGGATAATCTTAAATGGATTCTTGTAAAAGTTCATATTTACTCATCATGAGTGTAGTAGAATGCATGTACGTAATCATGATAGCAGATAAACTAAAAAAAGTATAATGAGCTTATATTCCTCTTGCATGAATATTCCAATGCAAGAGAACGTCTACACTTTATAATATAAACAATAAGCAAACAGTCAAATAGTGTATTTTAAAGGTATTTTAGGTATGAATATGCATCAGCAGGTGAAAATATTTGCCCACTACGAAATTACAATGGTTATATGATGATGAAGATGGTGAGATTGGCATTGAAAATCGTGTTTTCTGAATTTGTTATTATTGTTGTACTATGCTCTGATGTCCGAATTTTAAACAGCAATTTAATGCGTGTCTTAAATAGGACGTGTAGCATTTTTATGGCTTGGTCATTGTTAATAATGCTATTTGCTTTGCTGTTGTTAAACAGTTAGCTCAGTACATATTCTGGAGGAACAAGAGATTATTAGAAAAACATAATTCAAAATAAGTATTTAAATGTGCATACATTGTAAAGGTGCTCTAAAATCGTGACACACGACGATGGATATAAATAGATGCGAACATATAACGTCAATATGATGTTGATTATATTTACACGTATTGGTAACATGCAACATGTTACATACAGAGATAAATGGAGCATTCACGATTTTACCTACAGGAACGCTTTTATAAAAAAACTAAATAACACTCCAAATACATGACAAGACATTATTGTATACATGTGTCTAGAGTCTAGACAGAATAATATGCAAAATATATAATAAGCAGCTTCGTAGAGATGAAAGAAGGGATTTTGAAAAATGTGAGAGCAAAAAATGTTTCAATCGACGAAGCTAGTTAGCTAATGTCAATCACATTTTGAGAAAGAAAAGGGGAAGGAAATGAGAAGCTCACGGTATTATTATTATTACATTACATCTTTCCATCTTCCTTTAGAAGCAAATTTTCTTTTCCCATTCACTTCAACGCAGCAAAGCTTCAATAAAACTGATTGGTTTGAAATGTTGAAAACTACATGTAACAAACTAGAATCATTCTTTTCCTTTACAAATCATCTCCTTCCTTATCATAGTGTATTTTAGGACACGCTACTCATCTCAGCAACAAATTATATTCTCGATCAAGCATATTATCAGATAAAGTATATTCATATTTTTTTTGTATAGACTAGAGTATTCCTGGTTTCAATTAGTCTACGAGACAATATCAATAAATGCACCTTAAAATACAAAATGTCCATCAGCCAGATATACCAGAGCACCTACCTACATAATGACTTTGAGCTACGAATATGTTACTACTACTGGGTACATCTTTGATTAATAATCTCTCAAAGGATCATGCTAGGCTATTAATTTTCTACATAATATTGTAGACAAAAGCGTCTTCTATTGTGGGCTCTATTACATATTATGTGCTTTGGAATTTAATAGAAAACATGCACACGTGGCCGACAGGTAGCTGACTTCATCAACAGTGTAACAGTAAAAGCATTTAAATTCTTTCATCTCAAGTCGCACGGCCGACTCAACATTTCCCGGATTTTACCGGGATATGGTTTAAGCTGCTCATTTTAAGAACTGATTTATTTTTAACAACTACTGGAGCTTAAACTGTTTCATTTACAACTTTTAAAGAACCGAATTAGCAACTAACAATAAGCTATGGGACTGATTACATGGCATGAAATATTTTTACAAGGTATCTAATTTAGGACACTTTATGTGAATGATTATGTCGTCTGTCGTCTGTCCGAGTGTCTGTTGGTCCAACAGAATCATTTATTTTACTTACAATTATATAGTCTTCAAAATTTAATTCCATGTTCATAACCAGTTTATACTTTTACTGAAAGCGTATGGGCAAATTGACGATTTTTTTTACTTTTTAAGGGTCAGAGTTGACAACTATTTAAAAATTTGCACTTGCATGGTTCTCGGTGCATTTATTAGAATCTATCAAAAATGTTACATTTTCATTGTAATGGGAATTTCACTAATCATAGTAAATATTAAATTTTCAATTTCTTAGTAGTGTATTATCAGATTCTACCATAGTTTGCAAGTTTCATGCATAAATTTTTTACATGCCTTACTATTTCAGAGTAATAGTTTGATAGTGGGCCTTGCTAGCAAAAGTATTTAGACACATAATATGGTTCTAGTAAGTAATTTCTCCAAATTTACAAATTGTTTAGGATCTGAGGAACAAGGCATTTTAAGAACATCCCACTATGGAATATAAAATGTGAAGATGAAGAAGTTGAGTTTGTATTAATCAGATAAAAAAGTTCGTCTGCAGAAATAAAGATTACAAAATACTGCCGGGAAAAGTATAATACGCTTATTTTTAAACGAACATTTTGCATACTCAGTATTTTATAAGATTAAAGTGTAATCTCAGTACTCGTCAGAAACAAGATTGCTGATCTACCCCGGTATGTATGATTGGACAAGCTTAGAAAACCATAGTATATAGACTTATGTTAAAATTCACGTCTTTTAAATGTCTGATGCCATGATGAATATGTCAAGCTGTGCAGGTCAACTGGCAATGTTTTATAGTCGATAATGCATCTACTTTGAGTATATTATATTGGGTTTAATAAGTGTCAGACCCACTTTTTATATGATACCAATAAATCTCTTGTCGGTACGACCACGGCCGTAATAGCCAGCAACAGAAATGATCTGGCGTTATTTTATTAGTCATATAGCCTAGCATGCTTGTTGTTGGTGAAATTTTGCCTTCTGGTAATATTCTTGTTGAAAACAAGGAAAACAATGCGAAAGGCAGAAAAGATCGATGATTTGATATTACAACAAGTCATGCATGCACGAATTCATGCTTTTTTCATCTTCAAGACCATCAGATTGTACAATAAGTATACACACTAATAGTATTTTGGGAGTGAGCCGGTGTGTACTGTGTCTTCAAAAATCAGTTGTCGTTATTGTCAGTATTCTCATAGCGTAGTATTCGTCACAGTACTGTGGTGAAATGGTAGACTAGTGTAGAGTGACTGGAAAGACTCTACTTCAATGATGTATGTATGCTTGTGTTGTATTTATTACAATAATCTAGTTGGTTATGTATGAATTGTATAAGAAATTAGGAGAATACCAGTGCTGTGTACAAAAATATCCGAGTAGGTACGATCCATGAAGCGTGCAGGTACAATATTTTTATTCAATCTAAATCAGGAATCTTTTGTGTTTCTTTCTTTTCTCTCTCTCTCTCACACACTCTTGCCTAGAACGACGACGCCGTGAATCGTGAGTTAAATGGCAAGGTTGCTGATATTATACTTGCTTCGCTGATTTGGATTGAGGATTGGATGAATTAAATTCAAGGAAGAAGGAATAGACACAACTCGTTACTGGTACAATAGCAGTACATGATGATATAAACATCGTATTCGTTCGTGGTATTACCCGGAGAAGTGAAATATAATAGAAAATTTTCTGTAATTTCCCAAAGGCCACACGATTTCCCATGGCAAGATGAACAGGATGATGATTTTAATGACGATAATAAAAATGAGAGAAAGATACGTCTGAAAAGGGTGGACTTACAAAAGAAAATTTGTACTCTCGTCGACGACGACGACGACTACGAAAGAAATCAATGCTTATCTATAATACCCAACTTGTGCATGCCCAATTATGCTTACGCTCATTCATACTTGCATGATGCCACTCTCTCTCTCCTCTATTTGTAATGTGTACGTATACAATATTAAAAATCAATGCAAAACAGGATCTCGGGAATTGAATCCTCTGTCGCTTTATAATATTCCATGAAGAAATTTATACGGTTTTACGTTCCACTGTCACGAAATATATTATGCATACATATTTTGAAAATCTACATATTCCACAACCAATTTGGCGTGCTTCATCCCAGTTCAACTATCCAGCTTGACTTTGCCTCTGTGAAAGTCAAACTGATTCTCTCTTCCGAGAATACTTAACGTATTTCCGAAGTAATCCCTGTGCTACTACTTCTGCTGCTGTTGCTGTTGTATGTCTAAAAGTAATATTAAAAAAAGCTGAGTAGTAGTAGCTTACCCAATTTGTCTTCCTTTTCTACAATGGCCATTTTCAATTTCGGATATTTCTTGGCCAATTCCAAGCCAGTCGCACAGCCAACGATCCCACCGCCGACGATTGTAAAATCGTAGCACTCCCCATGTCTTCAGCAAGAAAAAAAGTAAACAATCAGTTACAATGATATTTTTATGGTATGATTATTATTATTTTTGTATTACTCGCATGGCATTTTTCGGTGCATTATATCGTTATAGGAAGCATATTACAATAACTTGTATGCTACACAAAAAATACTTGCCTGCTTACGCCCTTTTTTCACTACAGAAGCAGCAGCAGTCTATTTTTTATTTTATGTACGCATTCTTTTCATGCAGCCACGTCGTATCTTTCGTTTTCGTTGTTGTTATTGTTGTAACGGCGGAGAGGAGAAGAGGAGGGAAGCAAAAAGTCAAAGGGAAATGTGTTAAATTATCATCAGTGAGAATCAATACATTGAACATTAGCGATGACGAGCTGCCAGGCATTCATGTGTGTGATGTCTGCACTGATGTGATGGGATGATGTGTATGTGAACGCCGTGTTGTATATGGGCATAAAGCACGAAGAATTGATAATGCCATGGTTTGGCTTTAGCTTGACTTGACAGGGAAAAGGGAAGTTATTGGTTTTCTCTTTCTCTTCCGACATGAAATTAAATTACATTAGAGAAGAACAAGCAATGTTATTCTTATTATGCTGGAAAAAGTAAAGTATGGCATGGGCTGGGATGAAAAAACTGTCATTTAATATCCATCTCCCGTCAGCAAGTATGTAATGTATTCAGTCTCTAGTCTCTCTGCGTTGTTATTGTTGAATGTATAAAAAAAAGTATTCCATCTATCTATCTACCACCACCACCACCGTGGAAAAAATGAAAAATGAGTTGAATGATGATCATCCTCACAAATTACAGAATTTGACTAATGATCCTTGTACCACCAACCATGAAGAATTTCCTAAACTTTTTCTTCACTCTTTTTTCGTATTTGATTCCGTTCACGCAGAAAGAGAGACAGAGGCCATCATCGTGTAACACATTATCAACCAAGATAGCCGTATATGCCTTGGTAATCTCGTCGTTAAAGATTTATATTGTATTCCCTTCCCTGCGTGTAACCTCTTACAATGGGCACACGCTTACAGTCTAAGATATTCGTGACGAGCGAGGGTATTTGTAAATAACACAACAATTTCAGAATACACGTTTTTGTCTTTTTGTTAGAATATTACAATAATATTATCATTATCAGGCGCTATCAGAATGTTGTTTCCATTATGTAGAAGAATAGAAAAATAATGATATCGTTGACAGGCAGACCACTGGGAACATTCTTCATCTATTCACCTGCGGGATAGCAAAACCTTCAAGTATGTACGCGAGCATCTCTCTCTGTGTAACAGTAAACAGTTTTGGTTTTTGTTTGCCCAATATTTTACTGTTATTTTCTGGACATTCTCAAAACATTTTTTCCACAGATAATACTGTTAAAATATTGACAATTAAAACATTTTCCCACTTGCTAACTATGAGTATTGAAACATTGAACGGTAAAAATGGGTTTTCCTGAAAACGTCATTGCTCTAGATCAAGAATGCTTTCATGATGCTTTCATACTATTTTCATAAATCAGCATTATTGTATGCCCACATTATTCACATTGTCAGTGGAAATGGTATTTTTGTTGTATCCTTACCTTGCCTCCTCACCCAAGTGTGCCGGTGAGCTACTGTACGACCGGCATTCAAAGTGATACAATAGCGTGGCTTGGCCTTGCCTTCTAATATTAATTCCTTGCTTGACGAAGAAGTTTGAGTTGTGAAAGAAACTACTACTCCAAGTACCACAACAGAGCACACTTCTTGCCAGATTTGCTTGCATTGTTTGTGTTTACTTTTCTTTACTAGTATGTATAACGATTTCTTTCAACTTCAAGTTCAATCCACACACTATATAAAATACGGCGAACCGAGTATGTATAAGAAAACGCTTTTTTACTCACAGGAATATTGTTGCTGTTGTTTGTCTATTCTTTGCAAAACCCGAAAATTGTCTTCGTGCTTGTATCCAACAAATGTATTATGATGACTAGGTTCACTGAGATAATGTTGTTCACTTCGCACAAAGCAATTTGTTATTTAGTATACTTACCCAAGTATTTTGAAAATAAAGATCGTAAAATATCACAAAAAATTAAAAATCACAGAGATTTTCTTAATAGAGAACTGTTTACGTCTGATTTTTGTTACAGACTAGATTATAAAGAACACATGCTAGATTTTTAGCACATGTGATGAGCGGCGGTCTGTGTTGTGTATGACGTGACAAGGTTCTGTTTCCCGAGCATAACTGCTTACCGAGCATTTACCATAGTAAAGCATTGCATGAGAAACTAGTCCTGGAAAAAAATCGATGAGGAATGGTTACTCTGCGTTCCAGAAAGGGGCATTCAAGCTACATCTTTCAGAAAGTAGGAGAAGCATAGCATTCGGGTTTTCGAACAGACAGTATAACCACTCGGTTGGTGGCAATGCTGTCGAGAAAGAAAAGGTCCTGCCAGTTGAGCGCTTTCAGTATTACACTGAATTTCTTATACAATGTAAATGCATGCTTTACTTCATGTAGTGGAAACACACTGTACTGGTTTTTAAAATAAACGAACAAAGGTGAATCGTGAGTCCTTGGTTCAAAGTTTTTTTTTCTAATTCTTCCTTCAAAATATCCATTCTTTTTATGAAGGGCTAAAGATACAAAATACGCATTTAGGTACCCCATTGCAAATGGCAATACCCCAAATACGTTAAATGATGTTCTCTATGAGTGACGCTATTTTTCCGGTTTGATTTGGTCAGCATGTAGTTATTTTTATACCATACTCAAACTATATCTAAAATGCATACTGCAATAAAACCCTTTTATTTAAACATTCTATGGAAAGATTGTTGGATACATATATGTGCATACAAGTATGTATAGATGGTACCGTTACAGTGTCTGGTGGATAAGTGGTAAAAATTCCACTTGTTTCAATAATATCAGTCAAGCAGACACTGCAGCACACGGTGCATACATTGATACAAAACGTGACTATCTAATTTGATTCTATTTATTTTAAAAAAGTGACATTCCCGTGCAGAATTATGGGCGCGCTAATTAAAAATTTAATATTTGTATCATTTTTCATTTTTGGTTCACATTTTGATTATGGGGAGTCATTAAACTCGGACCTTAAAAGGGAATTTCAAAATCTTACCAGTAAAGCCATGAGTGTTGATGAATGGCTTTACAGTGATGATTTATTCCCTGGTCATGACATCCCTCAACATGTATCCCATAAGGACGCTATCAAAATGTTTACAAAGTTGGTAGACAACCATGATCTTTTGTCTGAGGCTTATCACAGATATCGGGTATGCAAAATTGCAGAATACAATTTTGGACCAAGTATATATTTTAGATATTTGTTTCACTGTAATATTATTTGCTAATAATATTTTTATTATTTCCTCAATAGGCCCAACATAATAAAGAAACCGAGGACGATGTGAAATTTGATGTGAGGAAGCACCATTTTAAGGACAATTTAAACTTCATCTTTCAACATAATCTTCAGCACGATGCTGGACAATATGGGTTTCAAGTTGGAGTAAACATGTTTGCAGATATGGTATGCATACATATATAATGTAAACAGATTGATGTCATGATTGTTGGTGGATATGATATATAAATTAAAATATATTTATCAATTGATTTTTCCAGTCTCGAGAAGAAATGAGCAATTTTCTTGGTGCCAATGACAAAATACCAATTCACCCAAAAAATTTCAATGCTACTGGTCCTCATGGTCCTATGCCGCATCCACAACCACAACAACCAATGGGTAACGGTTCTCAGCCACTTCTTGGCAGCACATCATTTCCACATTACTATGACTTAGGTGAAATGAATGTGGTGTCACCAATTAAGAACCAGAAGAAATGCGGATCCTGTGTGCACTTTGCCCATGGAGGTATGATAGAAACCCTGTACGCTCTGGCGAACGACGGTGAAATTATCAACGTTAGTGAGCAAATGATGCTGGATTGTGCCGTGCCAGAACATGGCTATGTAAACAATGCCGGGTGTGACGGGAACATCATGGAGGACAGTGGACAGTTTCTGGTTGATCACGGCGTTACGACAGAAGACGTGTACAAGTACACAGCAAAGCTAGAAACTTGTGCAAAGGAAGACAAGTATGTTATTGCAAAATTGAAAGACTACTATCAAGTGGATGCAAGCGTCGAGGGATGGAAACACACTCTTGTTAACGAGAAAAAGCCGATCGCTGCAGCGTTTTTGGTTCATCCACCATTCATGTTTTACCGAACTGGTGTGTACGATTGGTGCACTCCACCTCACGGATATTCTGGGGGACATGCAGTTTTGGTTACTGGCTACGGACACTTTTTCGAACAGGGGTACTGGATCGTTAAAAATTCTTGGGGTATCGGTTGGGGAGAAAAAGGATTTTTCAAGTATGTTGCAGGATCAAACTTTTGCAGGTTTGAAAGATGGGGATTTACAGGAACCTTGGAATAACTCGGTCGTGTATGATGAACATCAAATTTTATTAAATATTGTATTGGAAAATTTATCATTATGACCAAGATGAGTGTATATATGTAATGTCACAATATGCCAACGTAAAATTTCTTATTTGTTAAATGAACAATAAAAGGATAGTAAAGAATATTTCATTGATTTGCCGCTTCGTATCTGTTTTCACATGGAAAGGTATGAAGGATGCTGACTTAAGGATTATTACTTTTACTGTCATGCTGAAGTTAAAACAAGAGAACCTTCTGATGCTTTTATTAAAATTCCTATTTCGCATACAAAACCGAACCACAAGCTCTCATTCATGAAATATGGTTCGTTGTATTTACAGCAGAATGATGATGTACATTCAACCCAGACGTCTGGACCTGTGGATACTTTAACCTTTTATCTGTTAGGTACTTTGAAGCAAGCTAAAATATATTTTTGGAACCACACGAAAAATAACAAGCGGCTTATGTAAAGCTGAAAGTGGGATTTTTCGGTTGTAGAATATTCATTTACAACCCTCAATATAAGTAGGCCTTATGCATGTAGTCTTATTTAAACAGAAGTTCTGTGAACGTCGGGAAACAATGTATAAAACATAAAACTGGTCCGTCAGTTGTTTTTTCGCATCAGAGTTTATCAACACTAACACGGCAGTGGTGACAAATTATTATTTAGCAGTTGATATTTTACTACCAGTAAAATGCTTGAAAAACTTTTCTTTTATCTGTCCATTTTGATTTGCATGGTATCGTGCCAGCAACCACTGCAGCAGTTATTACAACTTCAGATAGACGACTATCTTAACAGTAAACTAACGCTATTTCCAAATCAAACCATACAACATTATCATAACCTTGAGGAGCAAACGCTAGAGAGCTTCAAGTTTCTTTTGGATGACGACAGCGTTCTTAGCTTGGCCTATGAGAACTTTAAGGTAACTGCATGAGTACAACATTGTACAAATATAGAGATTAAACATTCATGTTACAGCTGTACAATTAAATTTTTAACAGTTTAATTAGTGCTTAGATAATATGATTTTTAATTTTCAACTTTTATTAGACGAAATATGGAGAAAAGCATAATCCCCTTGATTTTCATAACCACGGTCAGCGAAAGGACATTTTCAAAGAAAATTTAGTTTTCATATTTCAACACAATTTGCTCGCGCGAATGAAGCTGTACTCCACTTTCGAAATGGCAGTAAACAGATTTACAGACATGGTAAGTGAATAGTTCTATATGACTATATTAACATGGCGTTCCTGTCAAAGAACTTTAGACTTTATACAGGTTCCTGCAATAAAGACAGTTTCATTTGTTGTAAAAGTTTGTAGATGAATTTAAAAGGGAAAGACTTGGTCTCATCATCCCCGACGACCATCACTCCACCGACCTTCCACACGTCAACATATCCGAGGCTGAGTTTCGAGCAGTTCCATCCAATTTTGACTGGCGAGATCATAAAGTGATTTCTCCTGTAAAGGATCAATTAAAATGCGGAGCCTGTGTGATGTTTGCAATGACGTCTTCCATTGAGGGGCACCATGCGATAAATAGAGACAAGGAAATTGTCGACCTTAGCGAGCAGTTCATGAT
The DNA here is from genome assembly GCA_004115045.4 of Sinella curviseta. Lineage (NCBI taxonomy): Eukaryota > Metazoa > Arthropoda > Collembola > Entomobryomorpha > Entomobryidae > Sinella > Sinella curviseta. The sequence goes on along the minus strand of CM023202.3, from coordinate 19,781,553 downwards.
TGACTGCGCCGTGAGAGCAAACGGGTACTCCAAGAACAGAGGATGCGATGGAAATACGTTTCCAGATACCTTGAAATTTGCCAAAGATCATGGAATCACCGCTGAACAACTTTATCCGTACGAAGGCAAGCAAGGACAATGCAAATTTGATGGAATGTATCCCACGACACATCTCAAGGATTTTAGGAGACTTCCAGACAAGACAAATGATGTGAAGCACGCGGTGGCGCATGAGGGGCCAGTGTCCATAGGCATATATGTTTGGAAACCTTTCATGTTTTACACTTCGGGAGTGTACGACTACTGTGCTTATTCATGTAAGTTTGCTATAACCAACAGCTAAGCAAGCATAATGCATCGACTGTTTATATAATGCTTGAATCATAATGCACACTTTTATTTTTACAAAACAGCTACTGCCGTTGGAGGTCATGCCATGTCGATTACTGGGTTCAAGGAGGATGGAAAATATTATATAATTAAAAATCAATGGGGTATGAACATGTTATTCAAATTCATATACAAATTATATTTATTTTGATTATTCTAGCTTAGGAATTTTTAATTAAAATGGCTTATTATGAATATTTCTCATAGGAAGCGACTGGGGAGAAAATGGATATGTCAGATATTCTTACACTGACTCAAGATGCGGACTGGAGAAGCTAGCATATAGTTTCACCGTATAACATCCTTATGACTAATGACTATGACCACAATGTTTCATTGGATGTCTCGTGTACTTTAATAAATAATTTGGATTCACCCATCTATTAACTTTTTTATATATTATTATTCAGTAAAAAGTTGCGAAATAAATAATTAAAATTGACATTTGAATCAATAGGAAGATTTATAGGCGTGACTAACTAACTACGTATATTAGCATCAGAATTAGCTGACCACGATTACCATCATTAGTCATCAAAACATTACGCACAAAAGTGACATTATTTATTTGAAGGAGACTGTGCATGCGATATGAAATAAACATTTTTATTTTTATCTTTCTAAGCATTCATGATATTACTACAAATCATTAACGATTACTGTACAGCGAATGACCTTAAAAAATCTTACTACTATCAGGTAACTGAATATGGAATGTGCGCAAATAAACAGTACTATGATTTTTCATGAGCACTCTGCCATCATTGATATGAATAGAGCTTCTAAAACTTATAAATATTATTTTTTGAAAATTAGGCAATCGGACTAGCTAGTTTAGTATCTTTCCTACACCTCCGCTCAGCCTACAAACCTACCTACGTTTACCAACTTGTTTATCCATAATTATGCTTGCTCATGTGGATTGTGATTGTGCTCTGCTTATCAATTTAACCTGAATACCATTTTTAGGACGGAGAATAACGTCAGGAAGAGGCACAACAGTTTCAACTGTATCGACAGCTTCAAGTCTAAATGTTCTTAGAAGCTTGGCCAATATGATTTTCTCTTCGTATACTGCAAATTTTTGGCCAATGCAATTACGGGCTCCGGCTGAAAAAGGGATGAAGGCGTATGGATGCCTTCCTACAGAGTTTTCTGCAGTAAAGCGTTCGGGATCAAACTGATCGGGATTTGGGAATACTTCATCAAGAGTCCGATGGATCAGGTAAGGAGATATTAGTACTGTTGTACCCTTTGGAATGACGCGTTGCTCATCTGTGAATTAATTAAAAACAAAGAACAATGCGATTCAACGTAAATATGCTATTATGAAGTCCTCAGCATTCCATTCGCCAAAAAAATATAACATTTTTAAGATACCTAAAGGAATGTCGCGATCGGCGGATCTCATAAAGAATGGGACACTGGGATATAAACGCAAACTTTCCTTTATACACGCTTCCAAATATTTTAGCTGCTTTAAATCGGCCGTTGTTATATCGCAATCCATGTCGTCGTTTCCAAATACTCTGTCCAATTCCTCATGAACAAGTTTCTGAATTGCATACCAAAAAGCGTAAAAATTAAACGTACTAATTACTCTGATAACTTTCAAATCCTAATAATGTGCTTGTCTCACTTGGCATTTTGGATTACAAGCTAGCATCAAAATGGTCCACTCCAAATTTGCTCCAGTGGTGTCATGACCCTTTCATTTAATAGAAGACATATGGCGATTATAACATTCATTCCACTAATAATTTATAATTTTGCCAACGCTTATCTGCTGAAATAAATGTATACCTACCTCAAACATGAATGTATCAACTTCTTCACGAATGTCAGCATCAGTCATATTTGCTTCGCTGTCTTGCAAATCCAATAACAAATCCAGAAACGCCTTTCTTGTCTTTGTACCTAATGCGAAACGCACATGTACATATTAATTATTATCGCTCAGTCCGATTAGATTTGACATTTAATGTTATTCTGATAAGAACAGCTATTCATTCATTAAAAATTAATTGCGTTTCTTTATTCATTGCTTTACCTTCTGGGTTAGAATCTTGGTTGTTTTTTGTTGTTGCTGTCATATTTTTTGCTGACTCTATCAGCATCTTTCTCCTTCTGTCTGCTTTTCTGTCTTTTATCATCTACACATAAAGAAACAATAAATATTTATGCAAGCTGCTGTTCCTACCATGGATCCTTTAAAATGCCTTTGTCCCATTTATATTAAGCTCTTGTCTTTTTAATACCTTATCCGTGAAATCATGCAATTTTTTCAAGTATTTTGATTCCAGTTTTCCTAAGCTTGTCATATCCCAAAGGTATGGAGTTCGATATATTGGATTCAATCCTTTGATAAGAATGATGTTGGACATTCTGCTCACAAAAAATCCATATTGCATATTAAACTCAAACGTAAAGATTGCCATTTTTATCAGTTTTTGAGTGTAAACACAGCACGTATTTTGTAAATAAAACAGTCGGTGATTGAGTTGGAAAACACGATTAAACCAAGCTTGGCTCGTAATTTTCTTGATATATTATGTAGCGCTCTTTAGTTATACTTTTAGTTTGAATGTATTATCAATATTGATACTATATTCGATAAAAATTAGCATTTTGCGAGTGTATATTACATGAGCTCCAAAAACGAAACTTTGATCAAGACGAGGAATTTCTTCTGCATTTACATTCACATGAATTTGTGTACTTGTATTCTCTATATAAAAAGATAATTAAAATTCTTTGTAATAAAAACGCACCCACAAACTGTTTCAACGTAATCTGTCTCTCCGCCAATCTGGGCATTTATCTTCTCCCCCATTGCAGTTTCTATAAAGAAATGAATGAACACGTTGTGAAAGTTCATGTACCTATTGCCCACAAGATAAATAACTTATTATGTAGTATATGACCACTTACCGCAGATAACATCCAGCGTGCATTTTGATATGAACGGACAAATGTCAAACGTATCTGATTCTTTTCTTTGTTTTTCCAGCATTACAGTCAGTATTTTGGCCTGCTCATTGAAAATGGGCACAAAATCTTCCAAGATTTTGAAATGGAAGGCTGGAGTCAGTAACTTGCGTCGGCCATGCCATTTTTCACCTAATCAAGATTTTTTTCTTTCAGAAACCCTATTAAGACAGGTATACGCATTCAAAAAAGTTGCTAATCATGTGCATATAAATTACGGGTAGCAGTGAGTAATCCGGTTCCTAGCCAAGTATTTAAAAATTGCCCGTAATCTTTCCCTTTATTGATATGAATTGTTGAAGATAGGATTTTCTGTAGAGAAGTTTTTGGAACATTGTAAATACTCAAGATTATCGCTTTCAAATATCAATTATTTAAGTCACTAGACATACCTCAACATCAAACGGATTGGTCATTATCACGTATGCTTTATTTCCAATCCAAACTGAAAAACATTTCCCATATTGTTTTGTCCATCCGAGTACCAGGTCCAGTAATTCTGTGACGAACAAGTGGAATGAAACAAAACAATGAATTTTGGTATGTATAATTAAATGTTCAAAACTCTAAAACTCTATGTTCTAATTAAAATGAAGTTTACTTACTTTCATGCGGTCCTAAAAGTGATAATGCATTTCCAAAAATTGGCAATGCTACTGGACCACTTATTGTCCTGAGGTACTTGCTAATCCTACTATCTTTACTGGTTATATAAATCACAAAGCACACGACGGTTATAGCTAGAAGTCCAACGTGCACCAAAATATTTGAAATAAATCCCGAATTTACTATTCTTTCAAACATTTTCAAACAAAGTATTTTTCGGCAAAATTTGACTTGTTTATGGTAACTCGTTGCGTATTGAACTGGTTCATTTTGACTGCCTCCGTTTAGCTATATAGCATAACTTTACAGATAATCCATTGCTTCTTAATGTTTACCAATACACATGATCAGTGTTATCAGCGGGACAGTCACCTTTTGACATGTATAATCTGATTCTTCTCCATACTAACTGGAATGGGCACGATTAATATTATCTATTTACATATATCCATTTTAACAGTATTTAGATACATGCACGCGAAGAGTAAATATTATGTACGAATATTTCAGCGCGTACATATATTTAGAAAGTAGTCATTGATGAATTTTATCAATATTCCAAAATTTGCACACAGGAAAAATTGTTCTGAGTCGGCAGTTTATAAATTGTTTGGTTACTATCTATGTATCAAGGAACCAAATTATGCATCAGGATTGCGAAATTTTAAGACCTTACTTGCTGATGTAGAATTTAATTTATTGCATTTATGGATGTATTTGTAAAATAACTTGCATTAAGTAAGACTATTTGAAATAGTACTTTAATTTACGTTTTTAATATTGGAAGAACTCATGTTAATATTTTTGAGATCAGAAATTTGGTACATCTACTGTTGCAACAAACAGTAAAATAATATTCTGCTGACTTTTTAGAAATAATGTATATGCGAATTGCAGCTTTAAATGATAAATATTCATTTATATATTTATATTCATCATTTTGAAATAAAAATGCGGCAAAGAACGAGGAAACGTTTTATTGTCCAAAAGTGTTTGGATTGTGTCATCAGTTTTTGAAGGCTCAGATACATTAATTTTACCGCTTTCAGTCCAACAGATAATTACAGGGTAGACTATATTTTAGAGAAAGCATAGATCATACAGACTAACTAGCATTGTCACAAAAAGTATATAATATATGTGTGTTTAGTATGAATGCCCGTTAACCCCTTTAAACTAATTCACCCAAAATCTAAGAGGAAAAACAATTTTCTTTTCAAAGGTCATAAAAGTCAACGATGGGATTGCTAATATATCATGTAACATATTATACCTTTTATACGTAATAATGTTTTCACACGCTAAACTGTAAATCATCAGCAGAGAGTAACTGGACCAGTTTTTATTTTTATTTATGTATTTTTTATTTATTAGCGACATATTTTCCAAACAAAGTAAAATACAGTAGGCAGTAATATTTTTATCAGCACAGGTTTATAACAAAGACCCATTACCACATACGCATTAAAATATACAAATGGTATCCCTGGAATGCATATACGAATGAGTCACTAAAAACGCAAAATCTCAAAATGATTTGTCCTTTTCTAGTCCCTTGAGGTAGCCATCTGCTGAATGCTGGTCAAGTTGTTTATCATATGAAAATCCTAGACGCTAACAACTTGTTCGTACATAAAACTTCCAGTTTCCCTCCGAGTAATGTATGTGCTTTTATTTATTCCACCTTTTATCCATACGCAAAAGCGGCAATATATATGAATTCTTCACTCTCCTCCGTACGCAACCCCAGACAAAAAGGTTAGCCCACTATTCCAGTTATTGTGGTACTCACTAAAATGCCTGGGTCTCCCCGATAATGTCTTTTCCATTCCATTCCAGTCCAGAACGGTCGCATACTTGCCTATATATTTTAGCATTAGCACCATTACAGATTCAAAGTTGGTAGTAATGCTTACTGGCAGTTGTGTTTGTGTTGTGTGTGCGTTTTCCTTTTTCCCCACTTCCCTATCTAAAACACAATGATTCACTTGCTAGTTAACAGCTCTACGCTTTAAGTTCTCCGAACTTTTGTGTGTATCACACAACACACTAGACTGCTCAAAAAATGTTCAACTCAAGTTCAGTGCTCAGCTCACGCTTGCTAACATCACATAACATACGCAATCTACACACGCGATGTAATGGTAAAAATGTTCATGGTTCCTCCATTATGTACACTACTATAACTCCAGAGCAGTCTGTGTATTTTCTCCCCTACTTCTTTCATTTCCTCACATCTTTTTACTACGACGAGAGTAGAGTAAGCAACGCATTTGCCTGCTTGTATGCATGCCGCCGTTTGTTAAAGAGCTGGTGAGTAGGATTTTGAGGAGAATGGAGTTTACGATGATGATGGTGGAATAAACGGGAATGCGGTACGAGTTCTGAAACCAGTTTTCTTTCAGCTTCAAGAGTGTGAGGGTCTAGAGTTTTGTCCGTTTTTCTGCTGATGGAAACCGTGAGTGTTTGAAATAAGCGACTCACAGCTACTATAAGGGAATGCAGATTACTAAAAACCGCGCTATTTCCATTAGTTTTCTTTAAAAAAAGGCATGTCATAAATATTGCCTGGTTATCTGCTACACAGTTTAGTCAGTGCGAATTACGATCTACAAAGCAACGGAGGATTATCGTTTAAAACAATAAAAGAAGAGGATTTTCTTTCTTCCTCTGCTTCTCCGCGAAAAAAAATACCGGATACATTTCTTTATTCCAGGGATTTAGATTTGCCATTCATTCTGAGACTGTTTTGTTCTTTAATATCTGATTCTGGAATACTCTTTTCCTAGACAGATTTTCAAAATGGAGGAGGAAGTTAAATGTCCCATGTGTAAACAACTTTTTACCAATCCGGTCCTCCTCCCGTGCTATCATTCTGTTTGTTTAAACTGTGCAGTTCAAATTCAACAGCCCGTGCCACCTCAGCAAATAGTGCAACAGTCTTCATCAACCTCCTCATCTCATGGACATAATCATGCCGGTTTTCACACGAATGGTCATGGTGGTGCTCATAATGGTGGTAGCTTGCAACATCATAGTCACGCTTCCTCGACAAACTTTCATGGGCACTCACATCACATTGTAGTAACAACCGCAACAGTACACCACCAACCGTCATCCTCAAGTAATCAAAGTGACAGCAGCATTAGCAGTGGAGTGAGTAACCACAGTTCAAATTCTTCGAGTGGAGCTGAAGATTCTGACAAGGCTAGTGTTTTGAGTGAAACGGATTCTGGAGTAGTGGTCTGCTCCAGTCGACCAAATAGCTATGTCGGCACACCAAATATGCACGGATTATTGTTTCCCCCAATCCAGTCCACAGCTTTCTGTCTCTCCTGTCCGGTATGTCATAAAACCGTCTATTTCGACGACAATGGGGCCCATAACCTGCCCAAATACCGGGTTATGCAAAATATCGTCGACAAATACGTCGAAACGAGAAACCTTGGCATGAAGTGTCAAATGTGTGAGAAAAATCCAAAGAATGCGTCAGTGATGTGTGAGCAGTGTGAGATTTTTTATTGTGAGAAATGTCGTGAAAGTTGCCATCCGCTGAGAGGCCCATTGGCCAAACACTCTTTGGTTTGTGCAACGCAAGGGAAGGCCAGTCTCAAGATGAAGGCTGGCCCACTTGAGTATAAATGTCCGGATCACCCGGTTGAGTCACTGGGGAAATATTGTATCCTTTGCAAGGTCCCCGTTTGCGATGGATGTCTGGGGGAAAGGAAACATTTGGGACATGAGGTTCAACCCATTCAAAGCATTAGCAAGGCCCAAAAGGTACTTCAATATCTCCTTCCAGCTGAGTCTCATGAACTTCCTTAGAAAGTCTTTTTTTTTATAAATTATTATGCCTTATTCCTGCTTGTCGTAGTCTTGCCTGCAGCCTGTTATATCCTGGCATTGTACTTTTGACACACTTTTACATTTTTAAGAGTTTCTGCTGATGCTCAGCTTTATACACACAGTATCGCCGACGGTGTTTTTGCTCCAGTGTTCCGATGATGGTATGTGGCCTTTTACCGGTCACTGCGATCATCATCATCATCATGATCTTTATCACACTACATATTATAAGACAGTACCGAGTACTTACTTCACCACATTTTTATTACCCGAACATCCTGAATCAATTCCCCGTTTTTTAGGCACATTCTCGCCTATTTCCTTTCTTCATGTCCACACGTAAATTTCTTGCCATCATCCACCGAAAATGCTCTCTCTAGTAAATCCTCCTCCTACTACAACTCTCATTCTACCAAAATTGCTACTAGGTTCGTGTGCGTACCTACTATATGCGCATATAATTCATACTGTGAAAAGTTCATGTGTGATTTCCTCACACATACTTATTGATAACACTGTCGTAAATCAGTGGCACGGCCCAACTTTTGCCATTTTCACATTTACTACTACATCCACCGTTAATCGTTGTTATCGCCATTTTATCTGACAATCTGGTGTCTACTACATACAATCCACTTCCATAACTGCTGTTCACTTTTTAGTCTTTCGTCGTTTTGGTTGCTGTTCTAAAACAATGCACAGTCCATAACTGTGTTTGTATTACCATTACACCATCCTCGTGGACATACGGGTATGCCTATCTTAACGCGAATCCGACATCTCTCTCCCAACCACTTCTACTGCCACTGTGCTGCCTAAACAAAACCGAGCAACTTGGAAGGAATCATAATGATGATATGTCTCCATACGAAAGTTTTTATTTTTATGGCAAATCTCCATCCATAGCTTAGGTCATGATGTTCCGATTGGTACCCTTTCTTGGGATACGATTCCACAGGGATATAGCCCAATAATTTGTCAGCTAGCTTGTCTCTCAGTCCCTTTGTATAAACACGTAACTTGAGAATTTGTGATTAAGGGCCTTCACATCTTCAGCCAACGACGACCATGTCATAATTTCAATAAAAATATAATAAAATTATATAAATGAAAATGTTTCTTTTGCACACTCACCTATTATTCATCTGATAAATGTGCCTCTTTCTCTCGTATTTCAAATCTATTCTTTCTGATGAAAAAAATATTTATGAAATGAAAAGAACTAGGAGACAAGCAAGAGAAAAGAATAGGATGGTGAGAGGAAAAAAAGAAGCATTGTAAATTGCTGAATCGCCTGCTGAAAGATTTATAAACTTCCCAAAACGTGGCAATAATAGATTTCCAAGTGGATTTACTCTCAAAGAAGGAACAGCTCCAGACGTACACCCACTGTTTGCCTTTACTCCATATAAAGTACACACTTTTGGGAGACTTTTTATGCGGTAAACAGCTCAGATGTGTCGTGTGCTGGGCACAGAACAGAGAGAGAAAGAATGTAATTTTTGTCAACAGGGTATATTCTGTTATAAAACAGACGAGTACAAAGAATGGAAGGGGAACTGTTTGAATTTAAGTCTTTCTTTGCTGCTCGTGCTCCTTGCTGACAGAGCTGTGAAATGCGTTTGAATGTAAAACTGAATCAAAGGCAGGTGGAGACAACAAGGAACCCGGCCAAATCACCCAAGTCAACGTCACACTCTGTTGTTTGCAGCCATTTTTTTTGTTTGAATGTGGATTACCATTTTCTATTTTTCCTTTTCTGACGAGAAACTCACTGACAGTTTTCTGTTGTTGTTGCTACTGCTGTTTGGATTTAAACTTGAATAGGTTATTATTACGAAGTGAGAGAATAATGGGGAAAAGGCAACAAAGATCTTTCACAACTTCCTATTTTGTGCGTGCGCTCACAAGATCTCTCTGCATAAGCTATTATATAACAATAATAAACTCTGGCAGGCAACACTGCAAAGCAGTGGATGAGATGATAGAAAAATGGTAATGAAATGTATATCCATTCGCACTCGCAAACCAACATGCTCATGGAACTAACTCTACTAAAACTTTTTGGAACCAACATCAAAAGACTTTTCGTAACCAAACCACCACCACCACTACCATCCAAATATTATATAAACTTTTACGATAAAAAGGCATAATGTACAAACAATCCTACTCACCGAGTTATACTATATCTACCACGGACAAACATACGGAGAAAAAGAAAGGTGTTTTGATTTTAAATAAAGCTTTGCAAAGGCATTATGGTCATCATCATCATCAACAACAATACCAGCACCTCACTAAAATGCGTTAGTATAGTAGATCCCTTTTCCTTTTCGTTTATGCCCTCTTTATGTTTGCCTTGCCCTTCAGGTCAGCTTAGCAGATTCACTGTGAGTGAACACACACGCACATACACACAAACACGGAGAGTCATTCAAACTATCATCTCCAGTTCTTTACACCACTTGAAAATCTCCAAAAGGTTGGATTACTTACTTTCAGTTGACTTTGGCTTTTCGCTGCTGCTGTCCCTCTACTATACATACAACACCACCACCACCAGATTTCCATTCTCTTCTTCCAAGCTCGTTATCCTACGAGAATGTGCGTATGTATAGGAATAATAAAATCAGATATTATGCTCATTTCTCTCCTGTTCTGCTGGTACTTTTCTGCTAAAGGAAAAGTGACTCTGCTTCTCAAGTCGACTTGAGTCCGTTTTTTTCTTCTTTTGATATGTTTTTCTTATACTTAAATTCTCGTTCAGCCATCTCATAAGTGACTATGTATAGGGATGACGGGACTCTAAAGGGACACCATACCACGCCCAATAAAATAAATCTTTTCAAAAGGATTTTCAAGCAGCAGTAAACTCTCCGAGGGTAGTTGTGGATTGTGTGGAGTGAGCGAATCTAAAGGGGAAGCACGCACACACAGACGACATACCTATATTTACACACAAACAAGCGCATCCTCATCGTTGTCATGATCTGCTTTTATGTATACTTGAATTGGAGAATCCATACAAACGAGCACGCATGAGGAAGAATAAAAGAATAAGACGCGAGGAGGTAGAGGTAAACTCGTCGACTAAGTAAGTATGGTTTAAAGAGAAGACATTACAATATTATTACCGTGTCTGGTGTATTATTATTACGGTCACCACCGGTACACGCACAATACACATATACTGGAACGCTGGTAGTTGTTGTGGCTGCTGGCTGGACAGTCCTTTTGTATGACAACAAAAAATCACAAACCACCACAATAAAGACCCAGCAGCGATCTTGCTTGAACCTCTGTTCAAAACCCAGCAGGGATCAATCTGGGCCGTTATTATTATTATTACTTTTACCTTCAAACTGCTCTTTCCTTTATTCAATTGAGAAAATGCGCTCCTACTATACATATTTGAGATAATGTTTATTTTTTTGGTCTGGCCAACAAGATGTATTTAGGGGCGAGAAAAACATGATGTCTTGTTGGAAATTGGAATGTGGGAAGATGATACATAATAATTTTTCTTGTCGTTACATAGGATAATCAAAACTTATCGTGTTTTCATCACATCTTTTTAGGAATGGGAATTCCAGCGATAAAAAATTGCAGTGAATGTGATAGGTTAAATGATGGTGGCGGTGATAATCCAAAATGGAAAGTCAAGTTTCAGAAATGCATATTGCAATAACAATAATAATAATAACAAACTTATCGACCAATCCAGCAATAAAAGCAAGTAGGTTTGGTTGATACTTTTTTTTCGATAAGGTCAGTCTTGTTGTAAATAATGTTTTGCTTGCGTGGCTATGAGACATAAAACGACTGTATTGGGAAAAGTGCTAGCAATAAAAAAAAGTTGCAATAGATGAGGATAAGATGATCATGGTATGCAACAAAAGGGCACTGTCATTGCCACAGTCTCACTGTTAGCTCTTGGAGCCAACTTGATTTCTTTAGCTTGGAAATCGTTAATAATGAGGACGACTGATTGAGTGAATGCAATCAAGAAGTAACGCTGATGTTTCTAGTGTTAAAACTGGCACTGTAATAGCATCAATCACCACACCACACTGGATTTCCAAGTTGCTGTTGCGTGGTGGAACAATAATAGAGCTTGTCAAAAGACTTTAGGAGAATTAATACTTTATTTTTCTCGTTACATTGGATTACATGAACGAGTTAAGGGTTCCTAAAAAGCAAAAGATAAAAAAGTTAAGCCCACGCTGTGATGCATTCATCAGAGGCGAGTCCGTACGTAAAAAACTAACTACATTCAGCAGGATTGCATACAATGGAACACAATAAGACAAGGAGGAGGAAAGCTTGGTATGCAGCCAGCCAGTTCCAGGCAGTGCGGCGCCAAGAACGACAGAAGGAATTCCTCCGAACATTTTTTGTATGCAGGAAAGCACAATGCAATAAAGCCGGGCTTAAAACGAAAACTTGAGAGCTGAAGCAAAGTTGTAAGCTGGACAAACAAAGTGCAGAGTAATGCTGCCTTGGGTTGTAGTATAGCTGCAAGAGAACAGAGAGGAAGAGCGTAGGCACTTGAGCAGGAAAAGAGTTGAATGCATAGGTAATATGTACACGTATACACAGCCAAGTTGGGATGCATCACTTGATATTTTTAAGTAGAAGATTAATTTCATTTTTGTAGTGTTGCTGTTGCTGAGGCTATATATGTTGTTGTGAGTTCCAACTCTGAACCACCACCACTCCATATCCAATTAGATATTCATGAGATGAAGTGATCTTCTCTGTTACATACGTCTTTGATCCAAGTCCACTAATCTGTTTGTACTGTTCTCGTTGTCGATGCTGATGATGAGCAGGATGAGATACCTACTTTATTCTTTACTATATACCTTTATAACTGGTGTTTTAAATACGAAGAAACGTCTCTTGTGACCGTGTATCTTTTGCCTTGCCTTTGCCATCTCCTCCTTTTCCCAATTATGCAGCCTAACTTATGTCCAGGCTCTCAGCCAGACAGGTAGTCATAAATGTGAATGCGTAACTACGGAATAACTAAAGCCTTTTCTTTATGTGCGTCTTCTGATGCGATGGATTTCAAAGTTGCTCTTTGCTTGCGTGCTCATAGCTTGCATGGAAAAGGAAGATCCCAGTTGGGGTTGAATTTTCAAACTTTTCTTCTCAAGACGACCAAAACCAGAAAAACCAAAGACCAAAAGGTTGCTTGATTGCTAATTAATGCTCAAAGGAGGCGTGAATCATTACACTTGCCTTTTATAAAGGCTTGTTATTATCATTTTAAACCAAGTAATAATATACTTATTCACCTTGCACTGCCTACCTGAACGAGGACAGAGTGTGCAGTGCGTTATATCTTTTTACGTGGAAGATTTCATTATTATTACATTTCTTATCTGATCTTCAAGAAAAAGAATAATTGGTTTGAATATATATCGTGATGCGTATCTTGTATCTTTAGCATGGAATTTTAATATAAGTCCAATTCTGCGTTACCCATGTACGTACCATGATGATGCCTCTACACTCGCTCAATGTGGAACAGGAAACAATTCTAACAATAATGAATTCTCTGGACACTCACCTCTAAACGCTGCGGTTATTGTGCATGTGGACCTGCACCCTGTAATTTTCCTCTTTGATTAAACGGTTTATAAATGAAAATGTTTGCTCGTCATCAGTGAAACTACTTTTTGAATAAAATGTGTTTTTATCACACAAGTAAAAAATGTGTACAGCTCTGTACACATTTATGTGTGTGTGTCTGTCTATTTGTGGTAATTGCCTACAGCCATTAAAAATTAGCTGGTTAATCCATCCGCAACTCGGTTCAACATTTTTTTTGCTGTTGCAAATTGAACATTTTAAGTTTTGAATGCAAAAAACTAGGTAATGCTGATGGATATGCATACCTATTCGTGAACACAGTAAAGCAACCAATTCGACGCATGTGAATAAATAGCATGCGTGTTGGTAAAACTCTTTTTTCTTACTTTCTCGTGACTCATTCTGTCAAAGCACGTTGGTTTATTTTCTAGATTTTCTACCGTAATATACACCACTGGAATGGAAAAAAGTTGGCTCGCACTGATTTATCTTATCAACATACTTGTGCGGAACATGCAAACGGCTATAATAAAAAGCAGTACTACAAACTAAGCGGTTTTATTCAATTCTTTGGAAAAAACTAACTTTTTTTTGTTTTTGCCAAAGTTAAGCAATCAAGAAGATAGGAAATAGGGTGTTGCGCATAATGGATACTTTCCTACAATCCTTTTCTTTGCGCTTTGTGAGTAAACAAACAAGACGGAAGGAAGGAAACAGGGATTCTATCTGCAAGAAAAAGAACCCATTCCAGAAAGCTTCTGTCGTTAGTATCATCATCTTGCCAATTGAAATGAGTTGCAGAATAATAATGAAGGAGCTATAAATACATTGTATATAAATCAGTGTAAAAACACTCTACTTATATAAGTACGCATTTTTAATTTTATATAGTTTCTTTTAGTTTAGATTAATTTCCTTTTATTGGAGTTCAAGTTGACAAATTCACGTTGAAATTGTCCAAACTTTCCATTATTATGCATATATTTATAAGATATATTGACACATTAGATGGCTAGATACTGAACTCTCAGTGATAATTATCACTCCACTCTGCGATAACTAACTGGCTGGGAAGCTCAATAACAATTTGGAGAGGAATGCAAAGAGGATGAAAGTGTAAGGCCAAGTGATAAATTTGATACGTATTTATTGTGTACTAGCAATCTGGATTCAAGATTCAGGAAAGGGGTATAGATAACAGCGTGCACACGCACTACCACTTCTGTATTGAAAAAGCAGATCACCAAATAGGAACGCCAGTATCTGGAATGATTCGATTATTGTAATCAATCTACATAATATAGACTTTGTTTGCAATTTGGCACTCGTGCTCAGAAAGATACTGATTGCTGCTGCTACTACTACTACTTTAAAACAGATACTGTGATACAACCAAAGTAATTTCAATTTGTTCTCCTCTCATCGGAAACCAGCCAACCAGACTTTTCTCATTCTTTTACTGAACTTGATTCTGTTTTCACTCTCTGAAAGAAGCTTGCAAGTTCCGTTCCTGCTAGACTGCGACTGTTTCTAATTTACACAATGAAAATTTTGTTACAGAATAGGCTCGTAATAAACGTTGCATTCCCTTATACAGTTTTCAAAGTAACGTCATTATCATCCACTTGTAATAACTCAGACAATGAAGTCTGGAAGTGTTCATGCTGAAATGTAATTCGTACTCGAAGAATTGCTCTTTTATACTCAGTTTCTGTGCGAGCTTCAGCGTTTCATTCAGCGAATGTTCACGCTGCTGATGCACCATCATTGTTTACTATTTATTATTACAAATTATTGTTGATGCTCCAACTTGAGCTTTGGTGTGTGGGTGCACCAGTTCTTTTTAGTGGAACTTTTCTTGGTGAACGATAACATCACATGGAACGAGAAATGGAATACATACGCCAAATAATTGGAGTACTAGGAGGCGAAGGCGAGCTTTTCATATAATGAACTTTGTTTAAACATATTATAAAAAATAAAACATGTTTTAAAGCTGATCAGTTCTCTACAGCATCGCAGCAGCAGCAAGTAGTTTCTTTAAATATACGGAAGCGAAAGGGTTGTTGTTGCTGTCACTTTTGTACATAGGTATACATACAAAGCATGACTGTGTTCTGTCGCCACTTTTGCCAATTTGGCATGAGGTCCGGGAAGTTTATTAGCAAATTGAAAGAAGACCGTACTGTGGTGTCGTTCCGTGGTACATGGTACACAATACACAACTTCGACATGTATACATATACACATGCTACATAATTAATATAGACAGTTTGTATATTTGATGGGTAACGTAGATTTCTTTTTTTTGTTTTCCGCACCTTTTCTTTCGACGAAAACAACAAGCGCACGCATGAATGTTTAGACGTGTGCTTTATATAAAATTTAAACGTTGTTATCTGTTGGGCCGTGTAGAACTTGTGTGTCATGCGGTGCCACATCACCGCTGTTTTGATGATGGTTTATGCGATTGCTGCTTTTTGCCGTTTCTGCTTAGCTCTCTATAATAGACTTACCAGCCATGGCAAAATGACAGCTGCGGAGAGGTTTACAAATTATCGTGCGAAGAAATCGACAGTGTTTGCCAGCCTTGTAGTCCATTACAGTGTGTGTACATAAAATATTCGACACAGGACACTGTCTTCTGTCTTGCTATCTACTTCCTGTACGTACGTACGAATTACGTCTGTACACATTTCTATGCCAGTGGTGTTGGATGATTGTATAAATAAAGTATACTATGGCGAAAAAAACTGCGTCAATTTAGTGGTTGGCAAACGCTATAATGCGCTATACAGGAAGATAATCTACCTCCCAAGTTGTGTTGTGCTCTGCCAGTACAGAAATAAAGTCCAGTAACCCACTTTGCGTTATTGGCTTACGCAATGGTGGAGTTGTACTCCGAAGGTATCCCATTTCCTCTTCATCCACTCAGCTGAATTAATTAGAATTGTGGCTCTTGACTTTTCACTTCGAGTAAGTCCATGGAAGAACAAATTAACCGGTTTTTGCTTCAAGTACGCGTATCGTTCACCTACTCTTTGGCAAAATGGAAATTACACTTGAACGCCTAGGGTAAAGATCATTGAACAAACGTGAATCCATCGATCTAAAAATAGATAATTGTATTTTGCTGTTGGAAAGATAAAAATGCTGGTTCACAGTCCAGTCCAGTAAATTTGATCTATATTATATTCTACATTATGGATGATGAACGACTGTATACCGCCTTTTAATTGTTTCAAATTGATAAAGGGTTTTCAGTGAATTTGGCAATAGCACTTAAACCGCCTGCAACTGGAATGAGGAAATATTGGGCTAGACAGGAGGTTGGTTCACTGTCATTTATCCTAATTTGTACAGGGCCGTAGGTTTTAAATCAAATCTGACATTTTACTTTACGATTAGCGGACACATATTATGCAATTCCATGTCCCATCTACAACGACTGCAATCAAAATATTATCCAAACTTGTAGTAATGGACCACATCATTACTGACAGTCTGTAGTATATTACCCATTATAGCACAGTTCATTCGGGACAACATTTCATAAACTTTTAAAAGCGTAGGATTATTTGTAGACAAGAGATGGAACTCATAAGTTACGCTTTTATTGCACTTTACCACATTTTCGACTTTGAAACACAAATTTGTCAGCTTTGCAAACCACCGCCCGCCCTCAAAATGCCAACTCTGCTATAAATACTCTTAGTTTATTACCCCAATACACATACCCCTTTAATGTGCCTCTGTTTAGGTATATCGACCAAGTTGGCAGAGAAAAATAATAGGAGGATTTATTCGCTGTGGTTTTTTCATTAATCTCTTAGTAGAATTAAATGTCAGATGGGTAAAGGGCCAAAGTAGTAAAGGCCAGTGTACTGGAGCAGAGGAAAGCAAAAGCCAATACAAGAAACAAGTTAAATTCCAACAATTCTGCATGTAGTGCTGCTGCTCTCTGTATTCTCGTTTCGTTCATCTAGTAAAAGTTGGTACTAAACAGTGCATACATTAAACATTGAATCGAATGCATATACATATTTTGTTGGTTAAATGGAAAAAGTATGATGATGTTCAGCTGAAAATGCTTCTCCAGTTTGTGGTAGCCTCCGCATCTACTACAACAGCAGGTCATGATAAAAGTTGTGGCTACACAACCACTACTTATTTCATTATGTACTGTACTGCTCGTGCTCATTCTATATATGACCATTCAAGATGTGAACAAAAGTTTTTTACATGAAAATAGTAGTTTTCTCTGGCTATTATATATTGCGATGCTTGGAAGTATATTATGTGTATGCTCGTTACTGTTCCTTGAAGGTTTCTACATGTGTGGGTGGCCTTATGAATCTTACATGTGTGGTAAGTGGAAAAGTAAAGTTTTTATGTTTAAATACTTCCGCCTTTTGTTGTACATTTATATTTTATTATTTAATGTAATAATATCCTTTTATGTTTTTCCATCTCATTTCAGCAGAATCAGTGAGCACATCGCACATCACTGTGATCTTTTTATGGAGAAAATTAATGGACACTGTGTGGTAGCACACATTATAAATGTATCTTAAAACTGTTAAATTGTTTTATTTTTCAAAATTAATTCATCTAAATACAAAAGCGAAAAAGCACACACACACATACATTTAGAATACTTTACATTTACATTCTATTTCTGCTCTCTCCCCGCACGTTTTGTACTTTTTTATCACGCTTTACACACATGTTTGCTCTTGAGAAAAGTTTTAAAAAGTAATTTTCCAGAGAGAGAGAGACAAAACGAAGCCGTAATGGATAAGAAAAACTAAAAGAAGCGAAGCAAGCAAAACAAGAAGAATAAAAAAGATATCTCTCCAAGTTTAAAGCACTTGTTCTTTCTAGAAAAAGCACCAAGTATATATATGGCTATAAGATGAGCGACTGGCTTCATTGCTTACAGAAGAGGACAAGGACAGTTAGTTGTGTATACACAAGGGCCTTATATCTTTATATCTCCATATACGTATCCTTCCCTCACCACCTTGGTTGACTTTGTCTTCCTTTGTGAAGGAAATAGGACAGGACAAAAGTAAGATGCATCTCTCTTTCTCTCTCACTCAACTATTATCGTCATATCATTACACATACATGTATGGCTCATGACTCTTCAGTCATCCTTATCACGTCGTAAAGTAAAACATAGATTTAATTTAACGCTTCAAGATATCGTGGTGTTTTATTTCATTAAATAAAACACTGCGGTAAAGTCGGCGGTAAAGGAATAGAAGTAAAAAAATAAACGTTTAAAATGAAAAATAGAAGAGTCAACCATCACTTGAGTGAAGAAGCGGTACAGTCAACCAACTGAAAATATTAATCTTGAAACAAACGTCACGTACAAATGCAAAGATATGTACATCTGTACAAGTATTTGTCTTAATATGTTTTTTATACAAAAGTACAGGCTGACCTGCCATATTTTCTTGAGAAGACTTAAAAGCACTTCTCTGTAAAATGGAGAAACTTTTCATCATCGTTCTATCTTTGTCTCTGTTGTTCATCTTATTCCTCTTTGTTTAGCTTTTCCGTGGATAAAATGAAATGGGACGATGATGAGCTTTCTTCTTTACTTCTCTTGACGTTTTTATCACGGTGACCAATATTTTATCTTTAATAATTCCCATGCTCGTGATGAAACCTTTAATAAAAAGTTCTTTGTCTTTTCTAGAAATTAATAAAACGGAGAGGAATGCGGCTACTAGAGTCAAGTTCATTTTGGCTTTCAAGGCACGTTATTGAAATTATATTTTCGTATATGTACTCTGAATATTACGATATTATATTTTAAAATGAACTGATGACAGATATTCTAAACTCAGATTGGTGAAAATAGTATATGTGAATTGATAATACTTAATACTAATAATAAGTATAACATTTTCCAATATCGACATGGCCAACCATCTACCTGAGTTGGATTGATGAAAGTATGCACTACCATTTTATTTAAAGACAATTGTTATACCAGGAGGAAAAACGAGTACCTGAGTTCTATAAACAGAGTGAATACCTACTTGTGTCTCAGAAGGTATAAGAAATGCTATATCACTATACAATAAATATAAAGTAATGCAATTTCGCGCAATAAAATGAAAAACACGCGAGAAGGCGGCGAATTACCTATTCAGTTCAAGGTACAAGGTCTATCCATTCTATACACTTTTATTTTTTACTGGCAGTGTTTCTTGTTATTGAGTACGTGAGTTCTTTTCCAACAACCTGACATGCTTGAAACTAGGAATAAAAATAATACTAATAAAAATGGCGGTATTTTCTTGACAAGAATGTAACAACACGTTGATATACTCCAGTTGAATGGAAAGAAGAAAGGAAAAAACTAAAACAAGCAACTTGTTCATGATGTTGTTGCGAATAAGCCTGTTCCGTAAAAAGTAATAGAATTCCTGCATCTTCTTTCTCCTTTCTTCCCTGTTCCAAGTGATGAAGCAAGAAGTGTTCATATAAACCAAATGTTGTTATCTGACAACAAAGCACGTACCGTAGGGAAGTTTCTTTTGCTGTTGCGTTGCCAGAGCTCAGTCCTCCAACCCAGCTCTCAATGCGTACATTACATTAGGTTAACTTTGCAAGACACACCACCACCGCACCAGCAACACCGTTTCATGACTTGTATTTTTCATAGATGAACAGGAAGAAAGCATCCATAAATATATCTATCATGCTGAAAGATATATATGGGTTATATTAATAAAATGGGGGAGAGATACTTTACCACACTTTTTCGTTTCTCCATCCAGCAGCAGTTGCTACCGAGTCAAAGGCATCATCATACCTTTCTTAGCTGTCTGCTATTACCGCTCGCTCGTGAGCAAAAAGGTGTGCAGGAAAGAGTCCCGGTGGACGACCAAAAAGATGCACGTGAGGAGAACGGAAATGATATTAAAAAGGTTCCTCTCTTCGCTTCTTCTCACTCTCCTTACTTGCTCCTTTTTCCATCCAAAAATTTAAAAGCCACTACACACTGCTGCGTGTCTTTAGATTTACCTTTCGGAAAATACGTAAATGGCGGTGTGTAAAGACCTGACATTTTCGTTAAAGTTATCGAACTAGAAGTATGAGGAAAAGGCGTTAGACATTTTTTTATACTTTCAAAAAAGGTGAGCAAGACTATTGTTGCCGAATGTTTTCTGATGTTGTCTGGCGGTTAGGTTCCCTTTATTGAATGGCTACGCAACTTACTACTCCATATTATCCCTACTATTCTCAGGAGTTCTGTTACGCAATGATGAACATTTCTCTTGAAAAATACTTAACACAAAAAGTGTGTATTCATGTTTAGAGCCTGCTGTGTGTGTGTGCTGTACCACTACTGCACTGCCTTTTATTCTCTGCTAACGAGAGACGTAAGAAAAAACCAAGCACTCCATTTTCCTCTTTTGCTCTTCACCTGACACATCTTTTAAGAAAGCTGAGTATAAAAAACACACGATGATGGCATTGATCTGCCAGTCAAAATCCCGGCGTTACACATGACAAGACCTGACTAAACCAAATACACTTCCATTCTCCTCCAAAAAGGAAAGTGTGGAGCAAAAACACACATGGAGCGAAAGATGAAGGAACCTTTACATCACCATGATCCATACTTGTTCGCCTTAACATTCCAAACGGTAATAATGTACATACGTATGTACGTTCAGGTTTTTCTTGTATGTGTGGTTTGGCGCTGTGAAAATCAAAAAGAAAGGGAATAAGAGAAGTCGAAGATGCAGACGAAACGTTTCTTCATCTGGTTCTCTTTATTCTCTTCTTCCATTTTCTCTTTCCTAAGAAAAAGCGCCCCGACTACGACTAGCTGACGAACTAAAGCATGGGCGCACCACCATTTAAGAGAAACAAGGTATGAGGTGAACTACTTTTTTTGGTAGAGGAAAGCTCGGTAGCCCATACTCTTACTTCTTTTATTCCTTTACATTCTGACAGATCTCGGAGGCTTTCCTGTCAGGAATACATGCGTATGCATGTATAGCAGCAGTAGATGGAAATGTAATAGAAAAAAAGGAGTCAGACCACTTCTTTATGTAACCTCTTTCCTTCTTTAGAGTAAAAAAAGAATGATTCCTTTTTAGTGTTGGTTTTCTATACCCTCTTCTCTTTAGTTCTTCCTCCATGACAGGGTAAAGAGTGAGAATATCCAATGGAGTACCTACTTCTTTTAACATTCAATTCAGTGTATAAATAGGAGTAATTCAACATTATCACTGCTTTCGTTTCCACTGAGTCCTCTACCTTACCCTATATAACTTACATGGATAACTTACAAAAGCATTATATTATTCCTTTTCTTTCTCATCCCATTCTGGGGGAAAAAATCTTGCTTCTTGAGCTATTTCAATTTTCAATAGAAAGACATCATGGGGATTCAGAAAAAAATCCTTTAGATCCTCTCTCTTGTCAAAAGCCAGAAAAATATTTTTTCAAAAAAGTAAAAGGTAAAAGGAGGAATAGAGTTATCAACGTTGGAAGGAGCAATGATAACCGGCTTACTTCTACTACAGCTATCTATCGCTATGCCAAGTTCAGTTCATGTCAAGGAAAAAAGGGCAAGATCCATTTTCATCCACATGAAAACATTTACAAGTGGCTCATGCTTCATCCCTGTAGTAGCTACACTGCGGGTACGTTCAGATCGAATGTTGATAGGATTGCATCCAATTTTTCAATTCCAGCTCGCTTTCCCAATTCACCAGTTTCGCCATCCGATGCGAAACTTTTAAGTCGAACTACTTGGCCAAAAAATCATCCCCGAGTTGGAGCCTTTGGCCGGTCTATATAGCGAACCTGAGAAAAAGTTGCCAGTTCACTTTACAGAAAGCTACTGGCTTGACTGCAAAAAAAAGTTACCCACAACTGACGACAACAATCGCAAAATCCAAAGTTTGTTTTGTAACAAACGAAAACTCCATTTGGAGAGTTGAAAATGAATAATAGGAATGTACTAGTAACCTGTCCCTAAATAGGGACGTTGGTAAAGATTTAGAGAGCGTGAAGTCGATTCTGTTAATATACATGTAAAGTAAATATACATGTACTTACATATTACATATTTAGGACTCCACGTGATAACTTAATTGCAAATGAACTATGCTCAGCAGGCTGGATAGGACCAACTGTCAACTTTTTAGCCAATTCAAATGAAAAAAAATATTTCCCGCATTTTTCTAATTTTTGGCGCGCCACGATCATTATGTTTGAAAACGGTTTTCACCATGTTAATCAGCGTGCTTAATTGTACCAACTGCCTGTTTTTTATTTAATTCTGACATAAAATACATTTCCCGCTATTTTATCTTATAGAGGGCGCCACAATCAATGTCAATTGATAAAAATGGCATATGCTGATTCTACGCATCAAAATCTATCTGTGAACAACTTTCAGCGCAATTCAAAAAAGAGTAACTTTACAAACCGTTACATAGTTTCTTCCATAATTTTACCAACATTGTTCAAAAACCGTTAACGTTTTAAAATCGGTTAACGTAGTTATAAGTGGTAACTTGGCCGTTGTAATTTCTGCACTCATTGGGGCACTAATCAAGAATTATATTTCGAGCTGACGTACGAAAGAAATGCAATTTTCAGTTTTTGACCTTTGACCTCAAAATTGGCAGTGAACGGTTTTTAATTTCGAATTGTGATACCCCCATTGCACCTCCCCATCTTCTTAGCTTCAAAACGATACCTTGTACGTCTTTCTACGATTTGAAACTAAAAAGTTTTAGGAATCACAACGAAAAAATCCAATTTGTATTAAGTATATAGATTCCAGGTTTTTCTGTCGAATGTTCAGTTTTTCTTTTCACAGCCTCGTTAGAGGTAACGTTTTAGCGAGTTGAGAAAAGCAGGCAGACATGCCAGCAAGCATCAACACTGCCAATAAACTCGTAACGAGAAATCATAAAACGACAAACTGACGATTTTTACGCTGCTTAAAAACCAAATTGTATATCGGCCAAGTGTGCAATATCCAATTGAGCAAGTGGTGTACGTACACGAAAGTTCAAATGGTACACAAAGTCGGTTACTACAACGCATTCATTTTTTGCTCGTTAAAGAAAGTTAACTTTGATGTTTTTTTTGTATTTTTATGTCAAATTGGATGTGTGATAGATAAATTGCGTAAGATACTAAAGGATATAAATTTACGACAAACGGTACAAATACTCTGTTGTGTTGTTTGACTGTGAGAAGGGAATACGAAACTTTCTTCTAGTACCTTACTTTTTTCTGCCTTCCTTTTATACAAAGTTGGTCCCAAATCATTCATTTTACAATTAAAACGAGACGAGAATATATATTTTGTTCAGAAATGTAGTGACACATCATACGTCAACTCAAGTTTTCTTCACATGCAAACTTTTCCATCTACAAAAAAAATCGTCGTAAAATGTACTACTCATTTTTGTATTCTTTTTTAGCTTCAAAGTTAATACCCTTCAAAAATATTATTAGGCAAAGTGTGATTTTAAAATTCATCTCAGTGTACATAAAATGCATAATAAAAATTTGTTCTCGTATTCTAAAGAGTATGGATATACTTGGTAAATACAAAGTCAACATCAATCTTAGCATTAACTTTTATTGCTAACGTCTCGAGTCGAGCTGAATGAGAGTGGGTGCGAGAAGATGCGAGAAGAGCAGTCAAAGTCAAACCAACAAAGCCACTTCACGCGGAAGAAGAAAAATGAAATGAAGGAAGCCTGCCTGGCTTTTGGAGTGAGTGTCAAGCTAGAGTACACTCTTGCGTGTGTGGCATTTTGGCGTATTTACCGGAGGAAGAGTATTCATATTTCGGTTAGCTTACCAATGGCATCACTCATCCTTCATTTTCATTGCATGTGCAACGCCAGTAGTATGGTTGCATGTTGATAATACCATCGAATTTTTCATAATATTATTACGTTACAATTCTCTCTGGATATTAGGGGGGAAGCGTGGGACTTGTGACAATGTTTACCCTTCGTGACATCAAGGTCTATCTCATTAAAAGAGTTATATGCTATATTTGGATAGAATGTGAATGCTTCACACACGCTCTCTCTGTTTCCTACCTTTGTTTGCATGCATTTTCCTTTCAAAAATGCACTGCAAGCGTTTAAAATGCTACCTCTCTCTCTCTTCGTGTTTTTGTGCCACTATCTTTCATTCCCAGAAACAAAACTCCGACTCGACTCTTAACAAAATTTATGTGTACGATTCTTCCATAAAGTTTCCCTATTTCCAGCTGGCTTTTTCTATTATATTATTGATTGTCACTGTTCCGCCTCATTCATCCCTCTCCTCCACCCGCACTCTTTTGCTCTTTTTAGTACACATTGCTCTTGTGTAACTAGCAATATAGTTTACGTAGCGGCAGTAATAATTTTGCTGACTTGCACAATCCACCAGGATCATTGTGACTCGTATTGTGAGAAATGTTACCTTAAAAGTTATGACAGCCTTTTATTACACAGACATAGTTAACGAGACACAAAGTTTCAACAAGAGCATTTCTCCAAATTTTCCAACTGTATATATAGCGTCTGCACTGTTGGTTTAGTGATGATAGGGGTGGGAAAGTTGGTGGTCTGATCTAATGGTATGTGTAGGTGTATAAGTACTAGGTTCACTTTGTTCCAAGTGTTATTCCAAATGATTGTCGTGGTTTTATGTTGACGATTGGCAATTACCATTGACGAGTCCGTGAGATGAAATGTCTCTTGGATGGTACACTCGTAAAAATAATACGTTGGGTGTGAGGGCAGAGAGAAATTACAAAAAGTACGATTTCACTGCATGTCAAAGTGTTCTTATTAAAGTTGGCATTTGTTATTTTAAAATTTGTCCTTTACGACAGGCAAACCTTGCGTAAATTTTCCTGCTTGTACGACGAACCCCGTCCGATCCTTCGATTCTGCAAATTGTTTGTAGTGTGTATTGTATTATTTTCGTAAACACGTACCAGTACATAAATAATTCACTAGTTAATTAACTTTCATAAATTTTCGCAGCTTCTACGCAAACAATGATAACTCACCTGATCCATTGTACAAGATAAATACTGTAGGCGTCTGCTTGTCGTAAAAAATAATAAGCTGTTTTTAAGACCCAACATACGGGAACGATCTACTACATTATGCAATTTGAGTTGTCTGAATAAAGCAGAAGATGCATACTATTTTCTTCAACCACTCATGTTTAGTATCCATCATTTTATCGTCCAATTTCCACTTATAATTTACGACCCTTAAAGCCACGTTTACAATCTGTGACCTCTCGGACATCGTGCTCAAGCTCTGCTGTACTATACGAAACGAGACTTTCTTCGCGGTAATATAATATGATGCATGCTAGAAATTTCATGCGTCAGTGCACATTTCCATGAAAGATTTTGAGAGAGCTCATATAAACTATTATATTATGCCTACTATTTATAGTAGAATGGGTAGATCATATAGCATCATGGCATATTCTTGTCTGCATTTACGGCATCTGATATTATATCATATTTTCATGTAATGCGCATTCGTTCTTATGTACCCATTCAATCAGCCGTGTAAGTTGTGGTATTAACATAAAATCTACAGCCCACAAAATTCTCTCAATCTTGTCAGCTTCTTTGGATTTGAGCCGAAGCGTAAGTCATTTCTTGTTATTTTTATCTTGACTTACCTCTACACAACACCACTACTACCAATACTACGCAATATTACCTCTTCTATTCATTTCTCTATCCATCACCCATCAAGTGCTTCTTTCTTAAAAGGAGAGAAAAAAAATGCCACAGGAGGTGCGTAGTTTTGAGCAAAGGAAAGACGCACATGATATGATGAGTTATTGTAGGGGCTTCTACTCTTCTCTCTTTAGCTTGTTAGTTATATGGTGGATTAGTATGAATAAAAACCATAGAATACTGTAAATGTGGCAGAGTAGAAAAGTCGGTGAGTACCTTTCCCCTTATTATTATTAGCGTTATGAGAGTAATATGAGAGCCACAAGAGGACCAAGAAAGAAGAGAGAGCAAGAGGCAAAGCAATCTGATTTTATGGATATAAATCTCACTCCAATAGATTCCCAATTCGCCCTTTTTCAAAAGACGCTAACTCATCCATTCATCCATCCTTCTTGGACCACATTATATTCTTTTTTTTCTACAGAGCCAAGCATTGTGCACGAGACTGCAATGTGTGGGTGGGGTGTAAGAGGAAGACCCTGTGAAGGAATGAAAAAGAAAACAGACAAAAAAGAGTACGCAAGTAGTGAATGCGCAATCTGGAAATTTTTCTAAAATAGCTGGTATCATCATCGTAATCATATCAAAAGCATCATCGTCATTATTACTATTACTTGCTTCAGTATTCCATAAAACGAAAAGGATTATCATGTCGTACACGTACATAAGTACACGGTTCGATATAGCAGGTTTATTCATCCATTCCATAGTTTTTCCTCTTTATGAACGTCCTTTTGAATTCACCTTGAGAGATTGAGTAAAAACGATATCTGCTCTCGGTAAGATTTTTTCTCTTACATCTGCAGTCAAAATTGTAATCTCCAGGCAAGGCTTGAGCAACAGTAGCAGAAAGCAGCGCGGCTATGCCATATACATAAAAATGAGATTTATTTTATCTCTCCTCCATCCAGAGAGCATACCAAGCATCGCTAAATGGGAATTGAACATGATACTTAGGAAAGGAAAGATATAACAAGACAGAAAAAAATAAATAATGGTATGCTCCCTGTTCTTATCTAAAATCTGTCTCTGTGGGAGAATATTTTGTCATTTGGTGACTCTCTGACATGCTCATTCTGATAAGATATCGGGAAATTGCTCCTGTGAGGTTTTATTTTTCTTACTTGCTTCAAATTCAAAGAAAAATCTTAAATCAGTCACAGGACAAAATGAATGAACATGGGAATTGCATTGTGTCTTATATATCATGTCAATTTTTATTTGTTTCCTTTGTTATTTCCCATGTATGTGCGTTTGCTCATCTTTTCGTTTTGGTAAGCCACCAAGCACGCGCTTACGCAATACGTAATGCACAAACAATAGAGGAAATTTATATGCATACATTATTTTCCAGACCAAAAGAAAGAGAGAAATTTTCAGACCAAATCTCTACAATATACATATTTTTAGGTATGTACTCTGTGCGCAACAACTGGTTTTGTTCTTCAATGATTGTTGATGTCAAAATAGGAGTGTGATGTTCTAGGAAATGGCATTTTCTTCAAAAAATACCATATTGTATTAAATATTTTGCCTATATTTGCAACATTTGTTCAATATCTAGGACGTAATGCCATCTTCCATACTAGTTACTAGGCTAACTTTTGTAAAGCTTTTAACTCAAGAAATCCCTACCATCCTTTGGAATTTCCGCAACCCTTTGTCTTGTCTTTTGTGGTTGTACACATACACTATGTCTATAAGGTCGCATTATTATTGCTGCATTGTGTTGGCTTTGTTGTTATTGTGTGTGATAGCTCGGTTTAATGTTTCATACAAAGACCCTATTTTACACCATTTATACCAAATAGCGAACAGCAGCTGGGCTGAAATTGAGCTCCGTCGTTTTTATGCACACATCAGGGATTTCTTCGTGAGACGGCGCTACATAAATATTCTTGACGAACTGGAACCGTCAAGTGAGTTGAGTTGAACCAAACCGCTTTGCAATAATAATAAGAAGTGGAAGGCAGCGAAATGAGGATACCGCCACCAGTTCCAACAAGAAAGGAACACAACGTGAAAATGAGTAAATTACTAAAAGTCAAATAATAATGGCGCTTCAAACTGAAATCGAATGCGTAGAAGCCGTTGGAAAGCTCCTCTCATAGGCCGCTATATCATGAAATATTGAAAGCATGGATGAGCACAAAATTTTCACCTAAAGCATCACATACTATTATGCTACTGCCATCACTTCGCTTCATGGTGACGTTAACAAAGTTTCACATTCACGAGAAAAAAATGAAAAAATACATGTTTGTCGGGAATTGATAAAGTAGGTAAATACTAAAAACTCTCTCTATGTGGAACTACCGAAATGTGTAACGCTTCCATTGTTTTCCTTTCGGTATTCCAGCAAGTTATTTGATGCAAAAAGACAACACAAAGAGAGATAAAACACATTCCATATGGAGCAAAATAAAAGCTGTCTATAAACAGTGAGAAGATTTTAGCTGTAAAAATGAAAGGGATGCATGGACGTGTGGACAGAAATAGTTGGAAGCACATTTCGTTTCACAAGCAATTCTTTTGTGAACAATTTTTATTTATGTGTTCATCTAGCTTAGGTAGTCGGTTGGCGTTAGCAGTCACAGTGGTGTGTTTAGAAAAAGAGGAGATTCAACGATGCAGAGTGTGAATGAAATCTCACTGAATGAGACAACGGCACGGAGCACACAGACAGTAGAATAATCTATTACACCAAAGATCACAATGTTTCATGCCCGTCATAGATGTTCAGAAACCAGACCACCACCAGATCACATCAATAAACTATATATAATTCTAGCTAAACTTCAACCACACAGATTTTCATCCATATAAGTACTGTAGCGCACAGTTTAAATCCTCTGTAATTTTGTATATCGCCGCAAACATTGGAATTTCTTTCACAGTTTACCTAAACAAAAAGCTGGAAACCACAACTTGAACGCATGGCTGGGTATTTTTGGGTGGCATATATGAAACTCACTGACAGCACAAACACATTCGGATTGTGACTGAAAAGTGTTGAAAACATGTTCTCTCCCCATTTATGCAGCTGAATGAAAACATTGTTCATTGTTGGTTTAAAAGAATCACTGGTTGGTTTCGATTCTCCTGTTATTTTGTTCAAAATCAAAATAGTAATGTTGTTATTTTTGTGCTCCACTAACATACGCTGTAAAATCGTGCAGTGTAAACCTCTTCTTCATGTTCATGTAAAAAATATTTGTCAATTTTGTAAACGCTTATTGCTCTCTCGTGTCAGCGCACATTGGAGCTTCATTTGTCCACAAAAGTACTCTTTATCCCTTTTGTACTACCATCATAAAATACAGAATAATAAAATTAAAATCTGATGACTGCGACTGTTCGCACCAATGCAACTATGAAAGTACTAAAATAAACTGCATTTCTGTTGGTCTTGTCCGAAATTCCCTACTTAATGCTTTATAAGTACATAAAAATGATATACAATCGCCATTTTACAAGCAAAAAAGTAAGAAAGAATCGTACCGTTTTACTATTACTTTTACTCATAAACTGAGCGGAATGGAAGGCAGTTCCTTTCACAAAAACATGGGGATGGATAGCACTTTCATTGCAAGACAAACAATCTAGAACTGCACATTTTATACGTGTAGTTAACAAGGTGCTTTCAAAAATACATTTCTTTCTTTGAAACTTCTTCCTTGTCCATGACATTTTTGTATGTTTTTATGTAAAAAGTTGGCATTGAATCATCGTCATCATCCCATCCACCATACCAATATGTTCACTTCTCCATCAACATTCTCTCTATCCAACATACAATTGGGCATCAGCAAGTCTTCCAGCGCTGAATGAAGCACACCAAGGGCATTCGCAACTGGAACTCATCTTGCTCTTTTTTCTTCTTCCTCATTTGCTTGGTTTCTGTCTTCTGAATGGATGCAAACCAACTTTTTGGAACGAAAATAAGAAAAATGTTTGTTTTCCTATTTTTTGCTCTGATCTTGCGCTCAATTACTAGGCAAGTTCAAAAAACCAGAAGCTAGAAAAGTCAACTTTTAGTGCTGCTTGTACATCTGTAAAACTACAGCAGTACGTACAGTGATGATGATGATGTGCGTAATAATATTATTAGTCTGCATTTACACAGACACTGTACGCACTTGATATGGAATTTACATATATGCAAGAATCTAGAGAGAAGTTGTTAATACAAACATACACGTGCCGACTTGTAATCCTGTTCACCGAAAGCTGTTTTGTTTGCTTTATCAGTGCAGATGTAATAGTTGGGTAATATCGTGTACGAACACACGCTAAGCAAGTGCTGAGTTAATTTATACTGCATTCAACATGAATAATAATAATAATAATAAGCTGAATGCATATTTCACTTCTAGAAATGTGCACTCACTCGGACGAGTTTAGTCATCAACATCATCTTCATATTAAGCATCAGTTGAACTTGATTTTAAACTTATGGAGTTGGTTTTCTAATAATGTAGATGAGTGATGCTTCAACTCGCGTAGATGAGATAGATGACGAGGAGCAAACTAACCATAAATTATTAGAATGCAGTCATTCGTGGCATATACCTTCATCATAAAAGTCTGTATGATAGTATACTATAGTAAATGATAAAATACAGATATAACGTCCCCGGGTATTACCACAAGCACAGACGACACGATTTGGTTAGGTAAATTATTTACCGGTTGACGGATTTTTGTGTTGGAATCTTCATTTTATTCCCAGTCCAAAAATTAAGATATTAAGTAAAAGTATTTTTTCAGGAATCATTTTCCAATCGTGAAATGAACTGAGAATAATTTGTGGACTTCAATTATGAACCTGTTAAGTTCTTAGCTCCGGGCTCATACATATTAAATCCCAGCATGTACAAGAAAGCAGTCCATGAGCAAAGTATCAAGTGCATGAAAATTACTTTGGATATCTGAATTCTCAAAATATCTGGATAAGCAGAGTGGCAAATAAATCTTCGGTGCAGTATACAAGTTGCACCCAGCTACCAGTTTTAGTCATTATCTGTAATGTGCCAACCAGTAAATAAGTCAGGAGTCTGAGACATCACACCACAACTATATTTTGCTTGTCTCATCCGTCGAGAGTATAGATAGATAGCAAGCACCGTGGCACCTTTTCTCGAAAGCGTGCTCCCATTTCCTGTGTTTACTTGCAACTTAATAATACCACCACCATCGGTCTTTCTTAAGTTGTGTATAAGTGCATTACAGACTGACAGGCAGAGAGGATGGAAAATGGATTTGGTTCAACCCTTGAAAAGTTCAAATAGAATTAATGGTTGTGCATATAGGAATCGGAGGAAGTGGGAAAAGAAAGTGGATGCTGTAGTATGAAATGCAAAGAAGCTTACTTTTGGAACAAGAATTTCCCTTGAAAAGGAGATAGGCAGGAGATTTAAGAGACAGTGTATTTTTATTTGAAACAAGAAGGGGAAAGAAGTTTAAGGAGATTTCGGATGAATCTCGCACCAGAAATCCGTATAGGCAACGGTGAAAACGTAAATGCACAATTTTTGTTGATTTCCTCCAACAAAACCAAAAAACACGATCAGCAAAATAAAGTACCTACTTATAACTCGGAAAGAATGATTGCACAATGATTGTCGTGCGGTGGTTTGTCCTGGGAAAAGCATTCATGGGAAAAGTATTTCATTCTTCAGAGAAACTGGAGAAGTACTATTTAGTAGATTATTACAATGATGCGTACTATACGATAGAATATCTACGGTATATGTACATGCAGGTTTGTATAAACAATTGCACAAGACAAGTTCTCTCTACTTCATTTAATGAATTTTCCTAGCATCCAGAGAAGGCGTATTTGGAAATTCTTCATTTTTAAAGACAGATTTATTTATACAGGGAAAATATTATGTGGGTGCCTTTATTCCTGATTCCTGAGAGCTTTCGTAAAATGGGAGAGTTAAGATGTAGTAGAATGGGTAACATTATCCGATATTTCATCAAATTAAATTCTGCTGAATAAATTCTGCTGAATTGCTCATGTCAGCCGGAAGGATGGATCCTTGACAAGCTAATAAAAATTCATGATTTTAAGAATTTCTTGCGTGTGCCGAGAGGAAAAGCGACTTCTGAAATGCGTATGAAACGACAACGTGAAATTGAAGTAGGTAGGTATGTATAAAAGTATATATGATATACGTTTTTATTGGTTCTCCGTACTTAACACTTTTTCAAAACAAATTCAAGGCGATTACAGCAGCCATGCTCTTCGTACACAGTAAAATGCGTAATGGCTGAAAAGGAAGTGTGAATGTGAACGCACAGAAACGGTACAATATGCGTACTAAACGACACATACATACCTTCCTACACAGGAGCAGCATATTATTTATTATAGCAGAAAAGACCTCTAGAAAAATGCGTAATCGTTTCGTTGCAACCGCTCTGCTGCTGATTCTAACAACGTCCTGTGGGTGTGTGTAAGCTTTAAATAAATGACTTTTCAATCACTGCCATGCCACAATCATATTTCTTCACTTTTCCTCCGTATTTATTTTTTTCGAAACCTGTCACTGATGGAAGCAGAAGTAGTAATAATACTAGTAATATAAATCGCAATAAGATGGATTTTCTTTAAAATTACATTGCCTTCCTTTTATACAATGAAGCATTACTTTTTCAGCATGACTTTAAATTGTATGCCTCCACCAGAAAAATATCTACATTTCTTTAAACGGCTGAGAGTATAAATATGACGATTTATTATTTTTTCTCGAAATGCATATAAAACGAATTCATTAACGGAACGGAGCGTAGAAAGTGCCGTTTACTCACTTCAGCTGGTTGAGTTCATCTATAAATATTTACCACACAGTAAAAATCATTTCAGCTTTATAGTTTACTTCACATTATATTTTGAAATCATAAAAAATGCATATTCCTGTACATGGGTCGTTGTTCGTTCTAGCCGAGAACAAGAATACAAGCAACACTTTCAACCAAGTTGACTTCCTCCATTTCGAATCCCATTAATTTCAAAATATTTACTCTGCCTATATATGTTCCCTTTATCTTCCACTCTCTGCTGTTTTCAAGGCACAACACAAATAACAACAACAACTTGGAATTTTTTCTCAAGAAGTAAAAAAAGACGACTTTCCAGTAAATGAAGTTCGTGCTAGTAGCGAGAAGACTGCAAATAGCGTTGAGGTTGCAATCTGCTGTGGTTGAGTTATTCGGATGCAGATGTACATGCAATTGGACTTGCGTTGACTTTTTTTGCTATAACTGTTTTCAATATCTGTGTTTTCATTTTGTATATTTAGTAATACAAATGTACCTACATATATTATGTGCGGGTAGCAGTACAATCGTCACAGTATGATTTCATTCTGAGAAAAAAAATGCTCCGAGGAAAGCACAAGAAAAAGTAAATGTGTAATAATATAGAACGTAATGGCCTTTACGCGCGTTGAGGAACGTATGTACACATTAAATGTGATATATAATGGTAGTACGTGTCTTTGCTAACATTGTAAGTCGGCACATGTACATCGTGATCTGTTGGTGCTTGTGTCCTTTTTCCTTCTTTCAGCTCTGCATCCAAGAAGAGAGCAGACTTACTCGAAACTAGACTAGATCTCTGAAACTCTGTTAGCAAATGCATTCTGTACTTTGTAGTGCTGCTCTTGCTTGGCAACTCATTTCATCCTCTTCCCGTTGGAGTTAGACTTCCTTCCGCCCTTATGGCTCTAATTCTTCTCTTTTTTTACATACATCTTTCCACGATCAGTCTTCTCTTGCTCACTGGTATGTTTGCTGAAGTTGCAAGTTGCCACCACCACCGCCGCTATTCTGCTTTTTTGGTTTTTGCTGATGCTTAAATAACATTCAAAGATATAAACTTGCTTGCTCAATGTCGCCTGGAGTAAGAGAGCTTCAGACAGCAATGAGGAGACTCTGT
Source organism: Sinella curviseta (assembly GCA_004115045.4). NCBI lineage: Eukaryota > Metazoa > Arthropoda > Collembola > Entomobryomorpha > Entomobryidae > Sinella > Sinella curviseta. The sequence goes on along the minus strand of CM023202.3, from coordinate 19,747,399 downwards.
GATATATTTTAATACTAATGCTGCGTACGACTCCCGACTGCAGTCTGCATTAAAATCGTCGTCTTAATAATATATATGGTCATCATCACATAAAAAAGACTGTCTTGTAATTTTATTTATTTGGCTTGGCATTCGGTAATCATCATAAATGAAGTTTCTGAGCTTTTTTTTATACGCAACTTTAGTACGAAAGAAGGGAACATCAAGGCCATGGTCGTGTCCCCTCAGTTAGTAAAGTTAATAATGTCCTGAAATAAATCAAGTTTTTGTTGCGTTTGGATTCTTTTTGTGTGTATGCGTAGGTATGGTACAACATTTACATTTTAGCAAAACAGACTTGAGGATGAACTACTGATTTTCAACCAAAATCATAACGAACCTGGTGATGTTATAACAGCAAAGTATGGTTAGTAGTGTACTTTCTGACATTCCCAAGAGGAATGGATTGAGCAAGAGAGGAAATTTAAAGGCACCCCATTAAAAATGCATAGGGCAACGCAAATATTTTATTATTTTATACCCTTATTTCAAAATTTTGTATACATTGTTTACTCTACGTTTCATTCATTTATGCAAAATATATTATACATAGAAATATCTTTTGCTGTCGGTTGGATTGTGTGTGCTTGACACATTATTTTATTAAGTCCCAGCATGAACTGCCACAACATGTATTCAGTTTTGCTCCACACAACTCTGTCTGACCGTCTAAGGACACCTTCTATTCTAAATGGTTCAAATTCTGATTTTGTTCATAATATCGTTACGTTTGTAATGATATGGCCATTTAAGTTCTTAGAATTCAATAATTTGTATGTACATATGTGACATTTGGTGTCAGTCCCATAATGATAAAATTCTTTAATATAAAGACGAATATAGCTTCTCAATATATAACTTGCCTGCAAATAGGTGATAACACCATCAAGGTGTGCATATGACAACTTAATAGGGGAGATTTGGTAGAACCTTCTGATTTTTTTGCCCCGCGCCACTTCTTTACTGCCTACTACGCACCAGCGTTGTTTCATTTTATTTTTCGACGATTCCCCAGGTGGACTGGAAAATGAAAAGAGTTTAGCTTTTCATAAAGGAAAGCAGATGTTTACGCATGAATCATATACTCTTGACATTTATATCATGTGTATATTTTAATCCGAAATCAAGCCAGGTAAACGTAGAGCAATCTTCACAAGGTAGTTGTAAAACATTGCAGTGGCTGCCATACAAAAGCAGCAGCAGCTGCCTCTGATTTTTTGTTATGTGCAATGTAGTAGCAACGAATCGCATCTAGTATACCCTTCTACATTTAACTATTCGATATGTGATATTCCGATCCCTATTGTTCCTCCTCTTTTCTATTTCAAATAGTGAATGTTGTTGGAAGTAGCTGTGGAGAATAAAACTGTTTAATTCAATGGAAAGTATAAAGAATTAGAGACGTAGGTTGGTCTGAAATTGGGACTACGTAGAAGGTTTATGCTCAAATTTTTGTGACGGCACTCTATGTTATATAGTTACTTTGTTTCCTTGAAATTCAATTTGCCAGTTATTGACAAAGGGAGCCAACATAAGTAGTTTGCTTGAGCAAGACTGCTTATTTACTCGTAACTTTTGAAATAGAGTAATTCCCAGAATCTATACATAAGCACATATGTCCTTCGTAAAATATTAACCTTTTTCAATCAATCTAATTCCAATTCATTTTATCTTGATAAATATTATCAACAATGAAGAAAATGCACAAAACAATAATAGCTGTTGATAGATATTCCACACATTTATATTAGCCAATTATTGAAATTACTTTTTGTATATTTTTTACAGTTGTGGTATTACATATTTGAAATCAATGAAAAAAGTAGAAATGCTTTACAACTTCAAGGGTAAAACCTTGAACATATTGGAGAGCCAGAAATGTGAATAGATTTATCATGCGGTCAGAACGACGATTTTCGTTATATATTTTCACGTAACGATTAAATATCCTGCACTCATACAAAAAATGTATAATAGTATATTTGTCCATTCTCTGTGTAAATATTTGTTTGTCATTTTGTTTATAACTATCTTGAAATAGTATCTTGATGATTCTCTCCCTTCTGGCATCACATCTCCGGATGAACATCAGTGATGCACTGTAAAAAGTGTATAATTAAAAATGCACAAGCTTGGCTGCATTAGTGCATGGGTTGAATCCTATTCTAACAATGCCCTAAAGGAAGCAATGTTTCATCATTGTTAACTTATAAAACAACCTTGCTCCGAGCAAGTTTTTGAAAATGCCCACTGTATCTTTGTAACAGGCAGTGAATGAGTAAATTCATATACCAAAAAAGGAAATGACTGCAGGCAATCATTACTACTGAATAACAGGTGGAAACAGGAAACCCATTCTCCATGAATGTTGTCTGAAAATAATTGTTCATGTCCGATGCTGTAAATACCAATAGGAATAAAAATTGAATCAAGTTGAAATATCCTTTCATGATGTGTTGCCGGGCCATGTAAATATTGTACTTTCTAGTATAATCATATCGCATTAAATACATACAATGCAATACAAGGTTTTGGTAACTGGATTTCACAGTGGCTTCCATAAGAGGGCATAAGTACGAATCACAGAAATTGAATTGAATGCATCCCTTTCTCATTTCGATGTTTGTAAAATATCGAAATAAATGTTTTCGTATGTCTCATGAAAACACTGTCCTGTTCATGTTTACTTTTTGATTCTGCTGCACTGCACATTAATTTGGTTGATGATTTCCCGAGATTTTCTTTGAAGCTTAAGTATTTCTCCTTGAAGGGGACCATCAAAGGATGATGCGATGTTGATGGTACTCTGTACTTAAATCTATCGAAATATTATAGATATGAAAATGAACATTATGCCATGTCCATATATAGTAAAATCCCTCGGAACAGAATCAATATTTACAAGTTTCATAATAATATTTCCAGTAGCAAAGCATCAAGTTGGTGGTGGTTAGGTTTGGAGAGCCGCTTGCCAACAACAACGCAACTCAAACTCACAACCTCCACATACTGAATCTGAAAGAGAAACGCTTGTCTGATGCATCTTTGTGAGGGAGGAAAACAAGCAAAAGTAAACATTGAGGCGGAAATCATCAAGATGATAAATCCGTCCATGTTTGGTTGGTTGACTTATAATAGAAACGAAAATTCATCACATCAAGTAACAAACGTGAGGAGAAGAAGGGGAGCTCTTATTAGGAAGTAATAAGTAGATAAATAGGAAATTCACCCGCACACGCACTGGGACACGAGGACGAGCATTTTGTACGGTATTGCTTTCTTTCCTGGAATAACATTCTCAAACAAGCGTTATTGCACGGCGGAAAAGACAGCTATGTAGCACAATAAGACGCTTACGCGTTATGGAATTCTGGAAAAACAAGCAAAGCATATATATAAGTTGTCGTCATGCAGCCATCAGCTACTATCATCGTATCATCTATGTATATTTAAGCAATATAATAATCGTGTCGTTTTATTCATTTTGATATGTCTTTATTTTCCTCGTCAAGTTTTCCTGAGGACATATCCGTCCCAAAGGCTGACATTTTATCCTTCATTCAATCGTGCTCTGAAGTGGGACATTTGCCCCTTGAAAGCATTTCATTCTGAGAAAATCTGCGTTTTACTCTACTTAGCTGTTCATCCACCTTCAAGAAAAAAATCCTATTTTCTCGATTCTACCGCCTTTCGTAGAAATTTTTACTGTGTGCAAACAACGCAACGCAGTAATTCTCATTTCGTTGCAATTAATAAGGCACGTGCAAAGACCCTTCCAGTTCTAAAAAAATCATTTTATGGAGTACTATGAAGCACATTACACGATCATCGTTATAACTTGGTAATTTAATTGCGCAGCCTTTCCTGTATTTAGTCATCAACTCTCGCTGCTGCGACCATTTAAGCATACATAACGACAACGGAAAAGTAAAAGCTCTGCAACCATATACATTGCATTGCGTAATCACATCACGGACGAATATTTACCCATTTCTCTGTTTCTCATTTTTGTACATGTTATGTAGCCTTCCCTTATTTTTTCCAACAGCAAAAATTACTTCATCGTGAATAACTAGATATTATACTTACCTACTACGTTTGCTAAGAGCGGATGCGTACCGTATGATCCCATGGGAAAGCACATTTACTCTATTCTTGAGAACACGACGGAATGGAGATAAACTAAATATGGCAACCTATACACGTTTACACAATGCCCAAACCTTCAACCTGTGTCTGTTTTTTCTTCTTTCTCCTTAAATTCTCATTTCTTGAACGTTTGAACGTGTGCCTTGTTGAGTGTGTGTATTATACCAATGCAAATAATAATAAAAAGACAAGACCAAATTATCTCGGAAATATTCATATTATTTTCACGGGGCTCTGCCCCTACATGCTCGTCGTATTCCTCCTCTTCACATAAATGATATGATTGTGTGCGCAGCACAATAACAATAATAATAATAAGCAAGGAAACATGTAAGCAAATGCAATGCAGCAATGTTTAAAAAACAGCACATTTTCTCTCTTATGAAATACGCACAGGAAAAGGGAAGCATCGCCGCATCGCTGACGAATGAAAGAAAGTTACACGGCAAACAAACCAAGTTTCCTTTGTCATCATCATTTGTTCCTCTGCTTTTTAAGTTGGGTGGAAGGGAAAAATCGAAAAAGAAAGTCGAAAAACTTTTGCTTCCTTTTACCTCCTTCTTCTTCACCATTTTGCTTTCTTCCGAATATTACTCTGCTCCCCTCTCCTCCTACGCTTTCCCAATTTTCTTTTCCTATAAATGTATTTCGTGCGTTCACCACCATGCAAAGGGGAAACTAGTATTTTTCCGTAGATATCGTTTTTATTACAAGTGTATACAAGCATAATATATAACCTGTTTCTCATAAGAAAATATACAATTTGCCTGTCGACTCATCAACCTGCTTATTTAGTTTCTTGATGTTTATTTGTAGAGCAAGAGCACAGCGCACATAGCATATTAGTCCGCAAAGGAAAGCACATTATGTAAAGGAGCATTGCTGTCTGCACGTATCATTCCATTTTATTCAGCTGAAAAACTGACATCGTAACAAGAAAAAAAGAATAAACAGGTTTACTCGATATCGCGAATCATGTATAGTCATATTTTTATTATTATTCTGTGAAGGTGAACACACTTATCCATCTGCATGGATAGATGTGAATGTATATCATCTCATTTTTTGCTCTCCTCATTATCCACGAGATATCTGTAAACAAAAATCAGTGATGTGAACAAGAAAGCAAGCAAAAGGGAAAGCTTGGAGCAGACGTAGGTGGATCCAAGACATGCTATGAGGAACGTTGAATCATTTGAATCGACGCGAATAGCGAGTGAGTACATGACAGAAATCATGTTAACTCTTCCAGGCGAACTGTTTGTATTCACAAAAATATTATTATGATTTTTACTCAATTCATCGTTTTGTGCAGATAACGGACGCGGACGCGATATGAATAAAAGTTTTAGTATGTTCGTTCTCGTACTACATGCGTTCCAAAATGTATTTCGATTAAATGTTCGTTGAGGGTATGTAGTATGTGTAAATGTGACTCACGAGAGTTGCTATACAGTTAGAACTTCAACTAGAATAATCTTGGTTCAGCCACTATCCTCGATACGCCATGGATGACGTACTTTTTTTCAGTAGACGTTGGCGTTCAGAATTCCACGCTCCCTGAAAACTTTTCGATTATTTACGTAAGGGAAAATGCCTAGAAGCAATACTGCAAGATGTAGCATTTTTCGGTTGAGGAGATGTTGGTGTCTTATAAACAACCATTTTCGTTTTAGGTTCTCCTTTATAGATATTACAACACTAAAGTACTCAAGGTTTAAAGTTTCGATATGTAGGATACGAATTGTAAAAAGGGGAAGAGGCGCAGTTTTCCTCCAATATATGAATTTACAATAAAAATTGTTTCCATTTTTGGAAAAATACCTTTAGGGGCAAATTATAAGTGACGCGATGCAAAAATATATATACCCATGTATTACACAAACTTCAGTACATTGAAGAAGGTGAAGCAAAACAGCAAGCTATGATATCGCACGTAGCGTTATTTTTCCAGAGCCCACCCTAAAAGGCCTTTCAACCAAACAACAGATTTTGCAAGCTGTTATGATTGAATCCTAAAATACTGTCCCCGGATGAGGTGAGTGTGAATCAAAAATCCATATCTCTGGCTCTTCGCTTGGATACCTGGAGCAAATTCAAATTCCATTCTATTCTCATATAGTTTTAATAAAAATGCAGAACGGGAACGATAAGAAAATCCAAGTTCGCTCAAGCAAAAGTATTGATCTGATACAACAGCGGGAGCGCACCTGTAAATAATGTAAGGTGACATTTTCATCGAAGCACACCAATACAACATGGCAGAGTTATTCCACTCTATTATTTTCCATTCCACAATATCCAGAAATATAGATATGCTGACATCAATATTGCATAAAATATATTTTCCTTCGGTTCTTTTGGACATCTTGTACGAAAATAGCCTCGGACAGTGCCATACATAGAGCTCAATGTTATACATTTGTAACGGTCAAAAACACTTCGTTTGGTACATTCATTCAACTTCATACAGATGCATTTTATTCACTCTTCGCAGTGATATCAAGGATAGTACCGCGACGAATTCACCCTTATGAGACTAGCATATTCAAGATTCATTTCCTCATCATCTTCGCATTTCCCAGCAGAATTTCACGAGCAGCTAACACTATTATGTATCTTCTATGATCTGCTTCACATCAGCATATGGAAACAACGAGCCGTGTAATGGCCTCTACAAACGGATCTCACCAACAACATAAACAGCACTGCTATTTTTTCGCTTTCCCAAGTAACAAAAATGTTGCTGATGACGATAATGTCTGCCCTATCAGTCAAGTTCAAGGTTGGCTGTGTGTGGCAAGGAGGGAGGGTATATCATCGTAGGTGTTTCATCAGTGAAAAACACTGAAGATGAGGTCCCACTATCGGAATCCAGAAATGTACTTTTTCGATTAAGTTTACAGCACAACCACACCAGCTAAAATGCTATATGTGCATGGGCATATCTTGTACCCAACTGTTAGGTAAGGGAAATCGGAGGGAAGTAAATATCATCATCATGTATCATCGATGCTGTCCATCCATCCCTCGCCTCATTCTGTCTTGCTCCTTCACAAAAGTATCCAAAGCTCCAGGCTTTTTTTCCTTTTTCGGTATCGAATGAACTTTGATTAGTGGATGATTCTTACACATGGTAAAGAGGGAAAGCAAATCTTATGGCCGAATGATGGAAGCAAGCAATAAAGTTGAAACGTCCACGCTCTGTTTTCTTTTTTCTTTAATGCTTCTACTTAAAGTTAAGCTCACTATCAGTGTAAAAACTCGGAACATTCTGTGCAGTTGGTTGGTGGTGGTAGTTTTACTACCACATTTTACTCAAACTTTTCCACTCACATGAAAGTGAGCTCGTAAGCATTCTGCCTCCTCCCGTATGTATAAAATACGGTCGGTGGTAGCCGAACAATCTATCTTTTCATTATCTCTTCAAGTCATGTCACGAGACAAGTAAATGTACGATTTAACACTCTGTTTAACTTGTACCTCTGGATTTAGTGGTATCATTATTATTATTCTACCATATACTCACCACCACCACATCTTTTTACCCTTGTATGTTTACGGCAAAGATAAACGCTACTTTGCTTCCTGAGAAGATTTACAAGCAAAAATCCATTCAAAGTTTTACAGCTTTTTGAGAAAAAGATGTACAAAAAATTTACTTATACCAAGCCTACCTATGCGTAGGTATGTGTGGTTGTCTTTGTAAAGGAAAGTTGCTTCTATGCGTGAGTATGTAGGTGCATCAATAGTAATGCGTAAAAGGGAATATATAACTTTTAAAAATATTCCTCGTTATTCCCAACACTCTTTTTCTCACTGATCAACTTGAAATATGTAAACTCTCATGTTTCATTCTCGTGTAATATTTTGAAAGAGGGAAAGAGAGAGTCCATTAAGAACACGCATTTCCCTGTAAAGAGATGATACACATACCAGAGAATCATTGCTGTTTCAGAAAACACCGTTTTGGTATGCAAAGTATGGTGATGAGATGGTGATACGATTACCAGAAAAAAAGCTTCCAAACGGGAAAAGAAGCACTTTTTTCGCTGCTTCTACTACATGCCAAGGTAATTCCGGTTTGTGCAGTTGCATTCAAGCATCGGATTGAGATCTGTCGTCTAATTTTTTTTCGGAGCAACGTGAAAAATGCACCGTCCCATTTCTGTATTTCTTGTGATAAACTCGGTTCAACAGAAGTAAATTGACTCTTTCTCTCTCTCTCTTCCCGGCTGCGAGTATGATGATGATACAGTTAAGATGATGTGATTCTCCTTGTTACAGGAACAAGATATAAACGTTTGAAATTTAAGAAACAAGAAAAAAGTGAACTTAATATTCTCCAACGTGTTTGTTATGCCAAGGCCATGGTCGGATAGGGGGAAAGGGTGGCAGATTGGATAAGATGGATGAAATGATGGAGTGCGCGAGAATCATGTAGTTCAACGAGATGCAATATGAAGGAAGTGTAATACTATACTTCTTTACATGCACATAATAATATATGGTTTCACATCATCATTCCTTCCAATTTTATTTCGTTGCACTTGCATCGGTATTTGGCATCCAAAAGAAAATTTCACTTCCTCTCCAATATTCTTTTCCTTCGTGCATGCTTGCATTTCATTGCCGTGTAGTATAGAGTGCATGCCTGAATGGCATCCCTTTTTTACCCTTCCACTCAGTCAATAATAAAAAGAAACGAAGTGGTAGCATCATCTGGGAAAATGCATCTTGGCTTCCTTTTCTTGCCGGCAATATGCACATGCACATACCTATCATAATGGGCTAGTGCAGTACGCAAAAGTCTACATTCATTCATTCTGACAAATCCAGCCAAACTACAGCTACCAGAAGTGTGGTGTAGTATTATTATTATTAGTACGTGCCCCAAAGACGTTTCTTGGCTTCGTGTATTACATCCTGAGCAGAAAGGATTGTGCCAGTACATCATGCATGCCTGTTCTGTTACACAATATTCAGATCACATCATGCATGGCTTCGTATGATAAGTTCCGTTCATATCCCTAAGAGACCACTCACGATGAAAGAAAGGAATATTATAGCAGAAGAAAAAGAAAGTGAAGGAAAAGAAGATGGAATCAAGAAGCAAAAAAGTAAAATGCAATATTATACGACTATGACATGATATTAGCACGGACGTGTGTGCATTTAGTGCATTTATTGCACCATATACATATATTGCTCCCTCTTCTTTCTTCTATTAAAAGTACAATAATGTTAGTCAAAGAGTGCATGATAATGGTGTGCACTCATTTTATTCCTGCTTCTCTTTCCCTAAAAGACTTTCTCACTTCCCCTTTTTTCGGCCCAGTGTATTCCTTTCACATTCTATTTCTAGTGTAGTGGATGGGAATGAAGAAGCATGCTATGCATCTTCCAGCACAACACCATTATCACAAGGTCTTGTGCAAACTTGATAACATCAAGGCTACTGCTGTTACCGGTAGATTGGAAATTTCCTCTTGAAAGCTTTGTAGTATTTCGTTTTGTATATGTAACGGAACAAGACTCTTGACAGAAATGTTAGATACAGCTGCAGCGGTAACAGAAAAAAGATGTACACTGGAAAAATGCATTTTGGGAGCGAGAGGGAATAAAAACTAAAAACTTGTAAAACATGTAGTAATAATACACTGTTACTAGCTATTATTATTGCGTACGGTGCAATGTAGTGTGTTGTTTTGAAACTTCTCTACAGCATTAATCCATTACAATGGAAACTTTTAGCTACATTTATTTGTTGTTAAAGAAGGTGCAGTTTTCTTCTAAATGAGCATGTACTTTTCAAGGAAATTGTTTGTTAAGGAAAAGTTTTTAAATACACCTAACTAATGTATGACGACAACTATGCTGTTCAGAGTCTTTACCAAGAGTGAAGAGGATAGTTTTATTACTATTATTTTTTGAAATCATGGTCGACACGACAGTACCAATCTTGTAGAGTTCTGTTTTATACTTAAGTGTATGTACATACTTCAGTACATCGTATAGTATGCAGTGCATCCCTGCATGTCTTTGATGACCTTACTGATATAAAAAAAGTTTTTTCTTTCCTTTCTCTCTCTTTTCTGCTTCCTCGATATCCATAACTTTTTCACAGTGCAGTGTGCTCACTGAGAAGAAAACACTTCACCACGTCCAGTGGCTTCCTTTACTTTTTTGGTCGAGTCCAAAGTATTTCTTCCAAGAGGAGACAGACAGCAAAGAGAACGGGAGAGCAAACTTTCAACAGAACAGAGAAGCATCGCCGCCGCGGATGCATGCAATAACATCATGCACTTTTCTCGGATGCATGACGCCGGGGCCTTGTTGCTACCAATGCCGCCATTGCTACGCTCAACTGTTCATTTTGTTCTCTCTTTCAAATAATATTTTTTACTTCTTTCTTATACCTACAAGAAAGACATTCCTTGTTGTTGACTTCAGAGAGAATTGTAAAGTAGAATGAGAGAAAGGCGTATAGTAAAGGATAACAGGGCATAAAGTTAGAGCATATACCCTGTGTATGAAATATGGAAGATTCATAGATTTAGTTTTTTCTTTCCTTTTTATGTTTGTACTATCGCACAAATACACATGAGATGAGAAGCAGAAACAGTCTTCTTGTTTGTCTCTCACGTATAATAAGAAAGAAGAGCATTTATACTTGAGTTTCTCTTCTGAATTCCGAATTACTGTGTATATAGCATTGCATGACAAACGCCGGTTTATACTTTTCCCGATTTTTCCTTACACAAAAAACGTTTGCTGTCTTCTTGATTTTTTTTGTTGGTAGCTTTGCTTTGGCTTTGAGCAAAACCAGCACACATGAAAGGAACACAACGGTAACAAGGAATCGGCCTGTGTGTTGTTCAGTTTGCAAAGAATATATATGCGTTCTTTTTACTGTTCTTTATGCGCTACATATTTTTGGGGAAAAGCTGCAGCTTGAGAATATTATAGACATGTACACGCACTCGTAGCCATGGGAGTAGCTTCAGCAATACAATGTGTGTGTCGTTGTCTTTTATACATTTTTCCAAAAATAAAATAAAAGAAGGCAAAAGGGAAACGATGGATTTCGGTTTTGATTATTATGTTTCCCAGGGTGTGCTTTCTTTCTATTTGCTGTCCCTTCCATTTTCTTGAAAACTGGTATACAAACGAGTAGAAAGACATTACCAAATACTCACACACGATCCCGCCGACTGTTTGTATGTACTTTTTGGTCATGTTTGCACTACCCATTTTTTCTCTCTCCCTGTTAGCATCATGGTGATCATCCAGCAAACATTACTTTTAGCTCGTATATTATGACTGGAATCAGCAGGAGACTTTCCTGCTGAGTTGTACTATTGATGCTACTACTAGATGCAATAATCATCCATCCTTTTTTCTGTCTCACACAAATAGCAGTGCAGTGTGGAGCTGTAGTTTTATTGTAACTAAAAAGTAAAGCATATCCTATTCCCGTTCTTCCATTACTTATCTTTATGATATTGGTATACGCTTCCGAAAAACGCTATTGTGAACAGTATTCGGAAGGTTCGAGGAAGTCAAGCATCATACATGTGTCTTAATGAACACCAGAAATAATCAAAGCGCTGCTGGAAATAATAATACGAGCAACAAATAATGCGACTGGTTTGTTGTAAGTGTATGCCTTTGTTGTTGCATTGTATGTATGTAGGTATGTGTATTTTTCCAAAAGTGTTAATATTACACCCGTCAGTTGCTTTGTACAGCAATTTACTGTTCACACCAGCAGAACACTGGTATTCCCCACGTCACGTCAGAAAATATTTTGTTTAAGAAAACAAGAAAATGTGTGAGAAAATATATATATGACAAGAACATGAACATATTTGGACATTACGATCATCCATAATCTCTTGGTTTTACGTTACATTCCTCAGTAAAATGAACAGATGAGGAAACCCATAAACTATACCGCCACCATTACCACAGTTCTCTCTCTCTCTCTTTGTCTGTCCTGATCACTACTGGTAACAACTTTGACATGTGAGCAATGAGTAAACTCGGTCGCTTGTGTTGCGTATTGTAAGCTATTATTACTTCTCTTTCTACATTTTGTTGACACAACTACTATATATAGTGTGTATGTGACAAGGAAAAGGGAAAAGGGGATAATAACACTGGAACAAGGAGAAAGAGACAAAAATAAGGACAAAGTCAACAAGTTAAGTTAATGCAAAGAGGCGACAAGCAGGCGCCAACAAGACTCATTTGACACCACCCCGAACACCCATTCAATTTTTTGTGGTGATATCTTATGCGTGCGTTTTACAACAAAATGTAGTCATATCTCAATCTCCGTTTCTCCGTCTTTGCTCTCCGGTCTGGTGTGAGTTTACTACATGAATACCAAATGGAAGTAGAGGGTGGCACTTGTAAAAACGAAAACCAGAAATTGAAGACATATGTGCATGTAAGAAGGACAGAGTAATGACTTACTTTGTGTATTTACAAGAAAAAGTAAAAAAATATGGGGAAACGCATTAAGATACAGTTACATTTCCATTTTTACACTTTACTTTTTTCATTGACACACGAGCAAGATATGTAAACCTATCAGTAGACGATAAATGGAAACATTTCTGGTTTTAAATACCTTTAATGACTTTCTGTCATTGCTACTTTTCACAAATATATCACAAACTGATGCACTATAATGCATTAATGTTTGCCCAATGCATGCATAGATAGATAGAATCGTGTCCGTCTGTTATCAGCATGTACCAAAGTGCAAGAGAAATGGACTTATCACTTGCAACATTAGCTAACGATTTCCTCTTCCACTTCATAATACTTAACGTCTTCATTTGTGAGTTAATCATATGTATGAGTTTATACTCTCCGGTGCATCCAAAGGATATCAGTTACGGCATATTTACAATTAGTAGCCGTATACATTGGCCCTTATGTCTCTTCTCATCGGAAATATTCCTTCGTCTAGCAAAAATCAATGCTTTATTCATTCGTCATCGTGTATGCCATCATAATGCAAAGTTGGCTATGGAGGCTTGATGTTAGGCATCCTGTGTCAAGAAGCTATCCATAGAAATGATGGATTGCCTTCTTCATACAATCTAGTGTAGTGCTCTTTTGTGTCCAGTTGAGTACTCCCCTTCCACCCACTCTTCCTTTCCTTCTACTGTTCAGTTGATTTGCTCGGAGAAAAGCATGATAAGGCATCAAAAGAGATGTACTATGTTTAATGTCAAGAGAAGACAAATGAGAAAGTGTATAAAATAAGAATCATGTTCGGTCCACCTCCGCAAGTCAAAAAGTAATTTTTTACAACATCAATTTTATCAATATGAGGCTATTTTTTATCTTATCTTCCTTTGATCGTACTTTGGTCTAACTTTAGTAACTAAATATTGTGCATGTGGTTCAAATTATAAAAATGTACCCAACTTTTCTCCATGTTGTCATACATTACAACTTTTTAAGTGAAGTTTTAGCAACGACAGGAACTACTTTATTCGATGAAATTCAGAAACACAATTTCTACAAGAGTTTTAGATTGGCATGTTACTTGCAATGTACGCTGCTAGTTTTCAACGTATTCCGTGAATATTTTTATTCTACTGCAATGTGCAATGTATATCAACTGCGAGTAAGTTTATGCAGAAATTCTTACGACAAAGTGACGGTGGCGTTGTTTACGGTGATAAATGGCTTGATAATTTTCAGTTTCGTTGCAAAAATCGTCATCTAAATCATATACACGTCTTTACGAATGAGGGTAAAAGTTGCAAAGAAAAACTATTGCATCGTAGGCTACGGTAATGCATTCTATTGCCCAATAAAACATTATTTTGACTAGACGTTGGGTACGACGATATTCATGATTTTTGAACTTGTGGAGAAAGAAAGTTCCCTTTTTTTATTCTGGTTTATAGATTTTAGTTACTGTCAACTTTGCGAGGAAGGGAAACTATAATGGGTTTAAAGAGCATTATCGCTGTACGTTATTTCATTTTATTAATAATAATTTATTCGTCTACCTCTTTATTTTATATAATGTTGTATATCGTGTGTATACCAAGGTACTGCTTTATTCAATAGCTAAAAACTATGCCTTCTGCATCGAAAGGCATGCATTCTTGGAAAAATTGGCCTCCAGCCCAAAGAGTACCAATGTGACTTCTCATTCAATTTCTGATTCACATTTCGTACTTCGGCTCACCCACTCCATCATCCCGTTTGTATGTTTGCCAGTATAGCATCTCGGAAAAGTGTATACGGTGGAGCTGTGTAATTTTACTCCATCGCACTCTTTGATATTGAGCACTCAAGTGGAAAAATAAATCCGCAACAAATTTTTCTCTTATTTTTTGGAATCAACAGCAATGATGCACATAGGCATTACAGCTTTTACTATGGATGTGTGGTAGATGTTAACCCAATAGGATCGGTTTTAACTATAGAGAACGTATTATTATTACTATTTTCCCTAAGTGTGTTCCGCTCACAGTGTTTTCCTTTCCTTTTTTTCTTTTTTATGCATCCATTCATTCCCTCTGTACCACTACTCTATTGTTTTCCCCTTATGATTACACTCCCTACTTATTTTTTGTTTTGTTCGACAGCTATTTATGGGACAGGATCATTCATCTTGTGATGTAATCGGTTTCCTCCTCCTGCTATTCTCTCTTCTAGTGGTGGCATTGACGTTACAAGGTTACATTTTGGAATGTTGTAGGTTTAGTTTGGGTTTCGGTTAGGCCATGACCGTGGCTATGTTGATGATTCTTTCCTCTGACAATTACTGCTTTTCTCTTTTGTTGTTGTCGTTTCTCCCTCCTCCTCTTTTCATTGATGAGGATCAGAAAAGAAGGAACTTGTGGCAGAGCCAAATTACATTCAAGAGTCCCACACCAATTTCTACTATCCTTAGTCGATCAGAAATCAACATCAGAAATACAGACATTCTGCTTCTTTGTCACCACATCTTATCACTTCCGCAGAAACCTGTTTTCAAGTGTTTCTCGATCATTTCAGATTCAATGACATTTCTCTGCTCGTTGTCCAATTTTACTGTGTACTTTGGTATGCTCTTATTGCATTGTAAAATACAGATACTTGCAGTTCATCGTCACTTTCAAGATAGGTAGCAAAACACTCATGTGTGCAATTGGGTCGGTCACACCACAATATGCCAGTTGGGCACGTGGCCCGTTTGATAACGTCAACTGGAAAGGACTCATTGGACGGATGTTGGGAAAGCTGTTGTTTCCCTTCAGCTGCAGCTTTTGTTCTTGTTGGTGAGCGTCACCCAACCATCAAGAGTACAGGCACAATGAATGCATTTTTGTCAAATGTTTTATCAGTGTATGGATGGGTGTTTCAATCTCATAAATATTGGAGTGTCCAACTATAGAACTTACATACATACATTATTCCCTCTGCCAGGAATAGATATAGTCTGCCAGGAATTTTCATTTGCGATCCTCTCAATTTCAGATCTTATTGTTGATAGGATTGCTTTTACTGTTCGCTCCAAGAGGAGGGAGAAAATGTTGCAGGAAATCTACTCCAAATAATTTTGCTTCCCTACTGAACTTGCAAGTTGGGGCACAAGAATATGAATTTGGTCTCTTGAACTGATTTGTTTGAATAATATGAGCAAAATAGAGCACAGTGTCTTAAACAAATATCAAATAACGAAAAAATGTATGCACATATTCTACTCACTTCAACAAACCCTTCCAAACAATACTTTGGTGTAGTTTGTCTGCTGCTTTCTTGCATAAAAAGCTTGGCTGTGTGTACTTGTGTACATGCTAACATTTGTTCATAACATGATCCGAATCTCATGCATATAATGTGCCCCACTTGCAAAAGTAGTTTCAATCCAAAAACCAAACCATTTCTGGCATCCGGTTCAGTTGCAGTAAATATTATCATATTAGCACACTGCAGCATTGAAGCTCAATATTAAATGAAAATGAAAAGGGATGGATAAATATGTGCTCACTCGTCCAATTTTTGGATTTAGAAACTAATAAGCTCTCATATTTGTGGGGCTGACGATCATGTCGATAACTGAAGCAAGGAATGGTCTCGTGAAAAAAGGGAGTCCTGTTTCGTCGGATATTGAATACATATTTCATTTTCTTTAATGAGCTCAAATGGCAGATGGGCTTTGCCTTTGATCAAGCTCACTTTACAAATAGAGCAGGGAACATGCTTTGTACCAGTGTCAATTGTGTTCTGCGTCATGCATTTGTACATTACACGTCCCTCAAGGACTTTACTCGCCCTGTCATTTTATAATGTATCCAACATACAATATGTACTTACCTACTTATTACTCTGTGTACGAGCTATAACAGATAGGGGAGATTTTCACAAAAACTAATAACAATTCCTTCCGATTGTATCTTTTCTGGAAAACATGAATGAGATTGGAAAATGGGCCATAAACTCACTAATGTGTTTTCCATACTACATACGTCCCTTTCACTTTCGCTACAGTCATTGTCCCTTGCTCGTTGTCAGCACAAACGAACGTTAGTTACTGCTTTTATTATTGCGGCTGGCTAAGGGAATGGAAGTGGTGGTGGGGTGATGTTGTGACATGACACACGCTAGGCTCTACAGTCAATTAAAGTACAAGTACGTACTGTTAATTTCAATGGCCTATAATGGGTTCTCTTTGGAAATGATGAGTGGATGAAAATCAACTATGACATAACGGTTTTTAGATTGCATGATATATCCGTACAAAAGGAAGCTGGATGCTGAAGTTATTAGAAAATTAAAGTAGCTACGTAAATTTTGCATTTCAAGCATGTTTGGAAGACGAAAAATGTGGAAAACAGTGCATTGCTCCCGGCACAACATTCGCCGGTATAATGAAGGCGAGGTTTTTACGGAAAGGAGGAAATTAACTTGCACATTTAATGTACCCTTTTAATATCATTTAATAAACAAAGTTTCAATCATGCATGCATGTACATTAACTTCTTATTGTTGATTAGTTGACGGCTTGAAATTAATAATTTTTTTAATTCATCAATAATGTAATGGTAAAAATTGGTAGCTAATTTTAACCTGTGATTTTTACTTAATTTGCATATCTAGCTTGGCTTTGATTATTCCCAAAAAAGACTTTCATTGTGACGTTAATGTGAAAAGTACTGTCATTAAAAAAGTTTAGCTAATTTTAATATATTTTTCTGATTTTATTACTTTTTTCCTACACAGACGGAGCTCTCGCACAACCTGCAGCAACTCTCGGAAAAGGCCAAGTCAGGAACAGAGTTCATCCAAAGATTGAAGAGTCAAACGGAGAAAGTCAATGTAAGTCCATTCATTTTGTCACTCAATCTCATTACTTTTCGTGATTGTTTTCCTCCTTTAGTTATTTGCTACTTCTTTGCTTTGAAGAAAGAAAACGAAACCTGAAACAGAGCATAATATTAAGCAAGTTTCTAGAGTTCCAAAAGGACAAGAAAAAAGTTACTTTCTTATTCATTTCCCTTTTCTCATTCTTTCTCTTTTATTTTCTGCTACTGTTCCTCAATCAATTCTTCGCAGAGCGTAAATACCAGAGATAAGTAGAGAGACAACAGAGTGAATTGAGTGAGTGACTGACTGATATTTGATCCACGCAGCTTTGTCCTCCCCTTTCTTTTCTTCATCCTTTTCTTTGTCTAAGAAACTGGAGAAAGGGGCATTAAGAAGAAGGCCGGATTTTCTACTTTCACAGACAAACAATAGCCGTAGAAGCATTCCAGTTTTGTAAATATCAGCAATAATACGCATGCCATCGGACTGAGATTCGAGATCAGGATATGCTTATCATTGTTTGCAATGCATTACGTAAAAATGAAAAATATACTTTCGCAACATCGCTATTCTATTCTGTAACAATAATAGTTTGTTGAAACAATGGAATAAAGGAAACAAGTCAAGCGATAATAGAACCAAGATATTCCAAACTAGATACTCTTTTATGGATAAGAAGGACGCAGGACTGAACAAAGATATTCTGCAAGAGTATTGTTATATGCGTTTAAGGTATGCTGTATAAATCTACTGTCAAGATTACTGATTCAGTCTGGAAGCTTTGCAAGGTTTATTGAAGTTCATTGGTAACAAGACGACAGGGAAGGCGGGGGAGTCGAGATGAGAAAGTGATGGATGGAAGGCATTCAGTTGTGAGCTAATGAAACGGAATCTTACACTGCCAAGAGTGAGTTTAAAGGTATAAAGAGTGAAGGTAAAGCATCTTACATATATAGCCTGATACAATGGGAGTGCCTGTCCCAAGCAGCAGATTCTGACTGAGTAGAATAATGTATTAAGATGCGATACGTTGACAAATTTTCGTAAGGTATTAAATGCTACAGGGAGATTTTGGTCATATATGTAAGACGAGATACTATAGTGTGTTGTATGCTACAACCCGTTTCCTTCTTCAGAACAGCTACCATTTTTAATGAAGTCTATAATTCAACGTGTTCTTAGGAAGATTACCAGACAAGCTAAACGTTGAACAAGAATCTTTCAGGAAAGTCTTGTGGGAAAGTTTTAATAGGTGAGGTACGTATGATACATCATGGTTTCAGTAGAAAGTACAAAATCCTGTCACCTGAGAAGAGAACCACGCAAAATACCGTCGTTTTTGGGAGGATAGTGAATACAAGCGGATTACATGTTTGAAGAGATTCTCTGAAATACACCAAGTCAGATATTAATGGACCAGTAAGTATACCTACTCGAAAACTGCCTTTTGTATCGAACGTATTTTCTAATCACTATAATAGTATCATTTTATCGTGTTGTACTATATATCGTCTAAGTAATTGCTGTTCGCCACCTGAGAACTCAATTCTAAAGTTGTTGCTTTAGAAGTACATCTGCGTTCTACGAACAATCTTGATTGTGGTCAGTTAAAATATTAGAGAGCTCTCAACAATATAACAAATCAAACTTGTTGATCATTTTTATCATCTAAGTAGCTATCATATTCCAAATTTATCAATATCACACAGAGCAATCATTTTCAATCATTGACCACAGATCACTTTGTCAATGTCTGATTGCGTACCTTCACGTAAACAATATGATGGGCAGGGAATTGCGAACAATAAAAGCCACATACGCACGCATCACGTCAACAGGAGTTGAACAGAGAAAGAGTTCTCCATTTCCAATACATGCCAGCTAAATGATATTTACTTCCGCAGCTGCCTTGTGGTTAATAGATTGCTCCTCTATGCTTTCCTTTTTCCATGTTGGACAAAGATGAAGTGCAAACATTTGTTTAATCCCGTTGTCATTTCATTTCGCTGTCAGCCAGAAAAGTCTACTCTGCCAACAGACAAAGGTAACTGACATTTTCTTCGATCGTGTAGGGAGCACACAAAGAAGAGGCATATTGAACAAATATACATAGTACATATCTGATAGTGCATGCACAGTAGTTGTTTTTGATATCAAGTTTATTTATTGCAAGAAGAAGAATAAAAGCATTCATTCATTCAAGCTCACCGAAAGGTGAAGTTTATTGCTATCATGTTAACAAGTCAGCACATACAAGTCTTTTTGGCTTGTGTGTGTGTGTAATAAAAGAGAAAAAACTTATCTACATCACAAAAACATCTGTCCGATTGCTACTAAATCCCCACGAACTGCATACGGAACACAGGAAGCAGAAACATACCACACGCATAATATAATTCTCCCATTGATCAATTTCCTCTTCGCTTGTGTGGACGCCAAGAGAGAAGGCACGTCTGCACACTACTGAGAGAAAAGGAGGAGAGACAGGCCAAGTCAGAATTGATATTGGTGATGCATTATGATTATTAGTCTTTCATTAGTTTTACATTGCTTTGCCCGACAATCACTTGTCCTAGACCTTGTCTTTCGCTTTCTTTGATTGTGCACAGCGCTATACTGCTGTGCGTGTAGTGTGGGAGGCTATAGTCAAAAAGCTGAACACAATGGGAGAACAATGGGTCTGAGAAAACAAAAGAAAACTTATTATCACTCCGATTATTGCCAAGACCTGTCAACACTACTTATATCTTGGGAGACTATCTGATATTTTCATATACACTGTATCCGGTGGTGCAATGTTAGCCTTTGTCGATTTATATCAGCAGAATAACAATGAAAATGGTAGCAATCAGTCAAGCGTTACTTGGCTTTTTATTTGGTATGTGTAGCCAGTACCTCAAGGAAAATCCACAATATGTCAGAGTTAATCGTATAGAGTCATTATTCACTGATGAGGGAATGCAATATGCGCGCGCTGTGGTTCATTGTAATTAATAGCTTAAAGTTTGTTCGTTTGTACTTATTACTACCTTTTTGTAAGTGCATTCTCTGACTCTGTCTCCATAAAAAGTGGCAGCCTTGTCGGCTTAGAGGAGACCAGAAAGTTCATGGCACTAAGCAATCATCGATAATTATTTTATCGGATGGTAGTGACACTCCGTCTGGAAGTAATTTGCTTGTAATGGTCTCTTCTACACACCAGACAAGTTCAATACTCGGCGACGACAAGGAGGAGGTGTAGAGAAGTAGTGGCAAGGGCGGCACGTTCTATACTATAAAGAGCGACCAACTTGTCATCGATGGCTTTTATGGAGTGTCGGAGAAAATGCCTGCTTGGTTTTACTTTTCTGGCTCGACTTTGGCTCTCTGTCTCTCTCTCTCTCTCTGGACTCGACTAGCCAGATAGGTAGATAGAATACATATAAGATATGCCATTTGAGATCCCAAAGTTAAGTTTCATTTCATGTAACTCAAGCAAGCAGACAAAGTGCTA
This sequence comes from Sinella curviseta, assembly GCA_004115045.4. Taxonomy (NCBI): domain Eukaryota; kingdom Metazoa; phylum Arthropoda; class Collembola; order Entomobryomorpha; family Entomobryidae; genus Sinella; species Sinella curviseta. The sequence goes on along the minus strand of CM023202.3, from coordinate 19,726,389 downwards.
CACGCATATCGTCGCCTCCTATGGAATTTTACAATGCTACTTCCTGATGTTATTCGCAGTGAAAGTCTCTTGCGATTCAGCGGCTAAAGTCTGAAGTTGAAGGCTTTATAACAACATTACAGATAGTTATTATACAGCACGTGGCCTTATCTCCAAACTTCAGCATTCATTCATACACACCGTATCCCACACTTTTACACACTGATAAACCTACCAAAATCGAAAAGGAACTGCTCGGGACAACTAGTGAACTTTACTTGGAGGAGTGGAAGCGTGTGTGCCAATGCATGCACCATTCATTCATACTTCATATCTTTTTTCACTTTCATTTTCCTTTTTCCCAAATTCCCAAAAAAGCATGGTACCTATCTATAATTTCTATCTAGGTATTATATTTTAGGTATTTATACCATATGTACATATTTCAAGCATAGTGTATCTATCGATCTTGGGATTTTGAGCATGAAAAATTGGTGTAAAGAAAAACTTGAAGATGCTCATTCGTCTCCTCGACAAGAATATATACTTTCTCAATTCAACTCCGCCACAGTGACATTCATATAAGCATCATTAATATTTGTGTACTATGCGCACTATACTTCATGTGTGTGTTATATTTATAACCCCACAAAAACTTTATTTTTTCATGGTAGTGGTGATACTACTCAACGAGGAACAAGATGACTAAGACAACTTGACTCTTCTTCCTCACGCATCGTGTCTTCCATAAGGAAAGTAAAGAATTTCATTTAACTGGAAAAAGAGAAAAAAATACCGAATTCACTTGCACAGTTTTATGATACCATCTTTTCCTCAGAATCCGCACAAATGTACAACCATGCACGGATGGCGCTTGCAGACACTGTGTGGTCATAAAGAGACATGTGACATGTAAGCAAGTAATGTATGTGGAGTACCTATTATTATTATACAACAAACAGAGTCAAGAAAAAAACCTCTCTGTCTCTCTCATTCTTCTCCGTTTCCTCCCAAAAAGCCACTTTATTTTGCGAGGCAGACCGAAAAACACGGAACCAACATGGAATACGTCGTCCTCCACTTGGAATTTTCTCCTTTCGCGGAAGCAGAGCAACCGTGACAATGTCACCCGGAAGATTCTAGTGGTGAATGCAATTTTTACTTATATAACGAGATTGGGTTTACACTTCCCAGCTAGTGGTGGCAGCAAATAGAACATGCTTTATATCCACTTGTTTGTTAAAATCCACGTTATAAACACTGCACTGTACATGCCTTCACGCATTATTGTACTACCCACCAGTAAAAGCCGGGGAGGAACACGAGCCTCTCAATGTGATTAATTTGAAATTTGTCAACCATTAATCTCTTCAGAGAAAAGGAGAAAGTTTACTTTCAAACACAAGGACGTCTCGCGACTCAGCCACTAGAAAGTAGAAAATTGTGTGTTCCGTTTTTTCTTATAGTTTTTCTGACTCTTGTTCTTATGTATAGATAGAGAGATAGTTTCTAGGCAGGAAGAAAGTAAGGCATACAAGTGGCAGAAGAAGAGAGAGAAAAAACTATCAACACTGTATATTTTCCGTTATTCTATAAGATTACGCATTTTCTCTCTAAAATCCACTGAACAAGATGAAAAAGCAAGTTGAAAAACTGCCCAAACACGAGCCATGTGTCATGCATTCCGTCGCACACGATAGGATCATCACAGCCATGATGATGATCATTGTGAAAAAGGCAAACTCTGTTAACTGTAACAAACAACCCTTCATCGAATTACTTGTATAAAACACTAGCTGTTGACAGCCTTTATTTACCTATATGTATACGCACTCATACAGAAGTATAGAGACGCGTGCTTATAAACTCTCAGCTCAGCTCAACCCTTGCTATACAAGCATTTATCATGGAATAATATCATGAAGCTGTATATGTTTAGCGTAATGTCTTGTAGACAGGGAAGATGTTGTTGTAAATGGGCAAAAGAGAAAAGGAAAGTTTTGGCGACCCCTCCCACCTTTGGAATGTTAGTTATGCTGTTGTGTTATGTCGATGATGTACACGCTATAAATATTACTTTTTGGCTTTGGCTCGTCCTTTCATTCAATTCATTCTAGACTCTTGTTTGTTGTTCCTTTGTTTTGCATTGCGTCCTCTGTCTCTACTTTTATGATGCTCCCTCCTGCATGTCTTGTCTTTCTTGCTTGATGGGCAACGTGAGCTCACAATAAAACTTTGAAACGGCAGCACTTCTGCGAGCAAGTTGAAATACCATCGCTTGCGTTGTTGGGATATGATCAATGTCTATGTAGGTTCTGCTCTGGTGATGATGCTGGTGGTAGTGGCAATTTAAAATGGTAAAGTGTGCACTATCCACCAAGGTTTTGTTTAGGTATTCATTTTAAAGATTCACCAACTTTGACAAAGTGTGGTTTCCGTTCGACTCCCCTTTGATCTTCTTCAGGAAGCAATTACACCAAAGGATTCAACAGTTCCCTTGTGAGCTTTTCCTTCATTTTAAATCTACTTTTCTGCGTAAAGGTACAACCAAAATGTAAAATGAGTAAAGGGTGGATAATATTGAAGCGTTGCGTACGTGGATGTTGATGGTTAGTGCTTGCATGGAGGCTGGGGCTATTATTGGAAAACGTGTGGGGGAGTTTATGACTTATACTTTCACAGTCAAATGTTTCAAAATATTTATTATCTCCTATATAGCCTTGTGCCATTTTATAACAATGCATATTTCACCTTTGCCACTTGCAACTTCCAAAGGTCATTTCTAGAGTTATCAAAACGAGGGGCTTGACACTATTCATGATTCTTCATCTCATGCTGAGGAAATGGAAACACTTTCATGTTTGTGTTACACTACACGCAACGGCAACTCTCGTTTCAAGGAGAAAAGGCAAACAGAAAAGAAATCCCATTATTTTTGCCACTGTGTACAAACATTCCTCCATCATGTTCATTATACCATATTTATTTATTTTTCTTGCTTTGTGCATTCCATTACAGCGTATCTGTGCAGAAACGTGTTATTATTAATGGTGGTGGTTGGTAGGTTTGCAGTACAAGCACAGAAAGGAAAACCCATGCCATTTATGACAACCGCTGTTGACGTATACATTACTGCATTACATCTCAAGTCACTCATTAAAGTCTAATGATGAAGGCATGAATAGTGAAATTGGGAGCATGATATGGAGTATAAAGTTGAGTTTGGTTCAAAGCACGTATACAGTACATAATTTGTACAAAGTCAAAAACATTAAAAGAAAAATAATATACTTAACATGCTCGTGAAAGTTTCAGAATAATATGAATTGACTAGCATTCATGCCTTTCTCCACATTGCTATACATCTGAAACGCAGTTTTTTAAATATGAAATACGTTTGGTTTCATTTGGAGGTAGGTAAGCGCTGCTGGTATTGGTATGCATTATATCGCATAATATAGTATTAGAGTCTGCGATAACAATCGTTCTCGTGCAATCAATCACACACGCACACAATAAACTACACTGCTGTTGCATGTATGTAGATTGTACCAGATGCATGTAGAGAGCTAAAACGACTTTCTATACGGTACGATATCATTATGGGTACAATAGCCTTCATTCGCGTTGCATTGTTTGCTGCTGCCACATGAAGCAATTCTCAAAGTCTCAAAAGTAAAAATGACTGTGACTGCTGCTGCTCTGCTGCTGTTTTGTTCCTGTTGGCTGCCGTCGAACTGGGGAACTTGAAGCTGTCCAAAACAAGTTAGTGTGTGTTGCGTGAGTTTTCTCCCTTCCTCTATTCTGCTGTTGTTTGAACCGTTGTTGTTGTGTAAGGAAAGCAGGTGAAATTGCTACCTTGCTTTTCCCATCTCTTGTTCCTTTTACTTTCACTGGGAAAACCGATTCCACCACTACCATTCTGAAGTGGGATTGTATAGCAGCATATAAAACCTCGTATATGGTGTGCAATGTGATGTTATTCTTTCCTTCACGAAGGCAAAACTATACATCGGTATTCATGCACGTGAAACTAAAAGTTGTGTCGGAGGCCATGTTTTGTTGTTTACACATGTAAAAAAATCTTATACTAGCACGGCATACATACTCTAGCCATAATATTCTGTTTGAATATATGTAGAAACGTGTAATAAGGTAAAATGATAGCGTTTAAAAGATATAGGGTATAGCTTGCCAGACTAGAATTGTAAATGTTTAATCATCAGTGTCATAGTCGTTATTTCTACACTAATAAGTACGTCTCGGATCTCAGCATTAATGTAATCACAAAACAAAAACACCAGCTGGATGCAATAAAAACATGGTCTGCTGCTGAATGTAGTACAATCGTCTTTCTAGATTCTATTTTCACATAATTTTATTTTTATGCTTTCTCTTGCAAACGTTGCAAATGAAGCGTGCACTGTAATGTCTTTTACTATTGTTGTTTCTTGAACCTATAACCATATGTTTTCATAGGCGTGGGAACTTGTATGATGAATGTCTAATGTGTACAGAAAAAATGTTTAAATTAACGCTCGAGATATAGCGAAATTATTCAGCCCTTAATAAAAAGTTATCAAAATTCATTCCTACAATCGAAAATCGAATGCTCGTGTAGTTCAATATTATCAGTGTTAGACGATGAAAAGAGCAAAATGAAAGTGTAGTAATATAATATGCTTATCTATTCGATGGAGGAAATAATGTTAAATATAAGCACCTACCTATGAGTTCATCAAACTCTAACAATGATCAGCAGTTGGCAGGATGTTTGCATCATTCAATGACATTGATAACGTTGATTTTTCTTTTCTACAGTCTCGAATTAAACGAATTATGCATGTAATGCTCAACATGAAAGTTGGATAATGCGACGATAAATGCAAAATTCATAACACAAAAATGGAATTCGATCAGTTATTTCTTACTTTCTGACGCACTTCTACTACACCACTGACTCGTACGTTGATGCCTTCTTCCACAAAGTGGTGTTTCACTCATTTCGGGAGAAATGCGTAAAAAAAATGAGTGCATGCACAATTTACAAGAGTTCCGTTTGAGTATAGTTGTTGTTGGACTTTGAATGAAAATAGGAAAGTTTTTACAGTTTCAAACTTTTTTCCTTCCAACATTATTGCAGGTTTACTATGTGTACGTGTTATACACTTTCCTCATGATACTCTGCCAGCCTGCCATAACTAATGCATGCGTATGCAGTAACAACCACCGGAAAATAAAAAAAGTTTACCTACTCAAGTTGCTTTCTCTGCAAGTTCTTTCTTTTCATTTATTGAATAGCTTGAGATTCATTTATACTCTACATATATGTATACCTGCAATATTTGTTGTTAGGTATCCCAGCCAGTATGAGCAGTATCAACACGCATGCATTAATATAGGCTGGCGCATTCTTAAGACTGCTCATACCGTCTGTCTGTCTATCATTTGTTTTTATGTACTGTTGAATCTATTATCTTTCACGGAGGGTATATTGTACTAACGGTCAGTCAATCAAGTCACGTTTTCTTCATTTTTCAATATCTCAGAGGCTGTTCTCGGTCCATGTTTTCTGTCAACTTAATCCCGAAAACCTCCATAGTATATAGTCGAAAACTTTAATGTACTAAATTAGACAAATATTCTATGGCATATTTCGTACTTCGTTTGATTGGGTTTGTTATTATGTACGTACCATTCCAGCAACTACCAGCATTACTTAGCCAATCACAGTTCTGACTATTACACTTATGATTCTCCAAAACAACCTTTTTATGAATACTATATGCCTATGTATAGCATGTCAGTAATGTCAGTTGTCAATGTTGCCGTATAAGACTATAATCAAGTTAACATTTCATCAGGTATAAGTTACAAGCGCACATAAAAGCAAGCACTAGAGAGCAACCGTGTAGTACTTTAAGTTGAAATAGTCGTAACAATAGCTCTAGATTACAACAAGATACTACTTTCAGAGAATGGAACTACAAGGACCATTAGAGGTTTATGGGTTCGTTAGCGGATATCACTTTCGTTTTTGCAGGTTTTATGAATAAATAATATCATGTCTTAGGTGTTATCTTTCGCACTGAACCATTGCTACTTCACTACAGTGCAAAAGCAAAACCAAGTGGAAGTCGTAGACAATGCCAATTGTGTTTCCAGACTGCCTACTACTACCACCACCACACAACTGGAAACTATATTTACGCACGCTCTCGTAAACGTTTCCATTAACTCTACTGTAATATCCATTGAGAAGAATGGCTGCTATCAATTCTGCAATATACTTTAATAACAAACTAGATATAAGTATATCCTAACGAGGAAAATGAAACAAGAAATTGTACTTTTTCAAGAACACATAGCCTTTTTCTGTTTGTCAGCTGCCTCATATTTTATAAGAAATAGTTATACAACATGCTTAAATATCTAATATAATATGATGTTATGTAAGCAAACGTAATATGAGTTTATCCACCCAAATGCATAATAATATGTGTGTCAACGTACTTGCAAGTCATTTTTATGGCATATGATGTTTCTCAGCATATTATCTTGAGAATGGATGTCTGCAAAAATTTTTAATAATTTAATACGATACTATTCTGTGTATACATGAAAATGAAAGTTGGCGTGACAAAGAGAATACTGAATGTAAGTAAAGCGGGAACAAAGCATAAATTGGTGTGCTACATATGCTTCCAAAATTATAACAACCATATAATACATATGTATGTATGTATTTATAAATAGCTATAGTAGGAGTCTTTAGTACACACAAAAATTTCAGAGTATAATTCTTAGTCGGTTGGTGGTGTGGTGGTACGTTATGCTTTCGCAGACAAGCGTTTCCAGTGGTGAAAGTGTCTTTCTGCTTACACTTTTGTGGTTGTGCCGCTGCTGATCATAGGTTGCTCGCCTCTGGCTTTCTCTTGATAGTGCACTCCCTGGCTGCCAAAATAACATGACAGCTTGCTCCAAACAGCACTTAAAGGCAACCACACACACAATGTTCTATTCATGGCTTTTTATTGCGAAGAAAGAAACAGATACAATGTAGGCATATCCATAGGCATCGCGACTAGAACCGACACCGCGTTGCAAGAAAAAATGTTAAGTAACTAGCCTTGTCGTCGTTTTTCTTCATGAATCTATTACCATTATGCTATTTACTATTATTAGGTAGGCATTGTGTGTTTCTTTTATAGAATAATCGATTACACACGCACAACAACAACACGATACTGCTTCACACACGACTACCAAGTAAAAGCTTCGTGAAAGGACATACCGGCACTATATATTTTATTCAGACACACTTTCCCAATAAGCCTTTCTACAAACTTTCCCGGGTTTTCACGTAGCGCTACGTGCTAATATATAAAAAGGTGATATAAATATTATTTCATTTTTTTCTTGGTGCGTGAGCGCGTCCCTTGACTTTTCAATTGCTGCGAGTCTTCTCTCATACAAGTACTCCTACTGTATTATTTGGTTTACGCCTATTTTGATTAATGCCGAGAAAGTGTTTCGGGATATCAAATCGCTCCTGCTCTCGGCGATTTCTATTATGACTATTATACCAAGCACAATAATTTATTCTTAGCAGGACTTTCTCTCTTTCTATAGTTTACTATTTTTCTTCTTTCTGACTCAGTCAGTCGTTCATTTGCTCACTTATCTAAACAGCCCAATGTAGACTCGTTTGAAATGTTTATATTTTAAGTGTACAGAGTATTCTATTATTACAACGTTGTAAGCAAAATAATAAGAGAAAAATTTGAGATGTATAATGCCCAGGAAAGATAATATGCCGAAGAAAGGAAAGGGAAGAAGAACGCAAAAAATTCCACTCTTGAGATAGTACTATACACACAGAGAATGCCATTTAGAAAAATATTCCAATATACTGCTATATTTTTGTGCTTGAAAGTGGCCTGATAGTGTTGTGTGCACAATACTACATGATTTTGTGCTTTCCTCTTCCTGGTTGCTGGAGGGAGAGAAAGAGGTTATATCTTTTCAACTAGAGTCCATTTTCTTTTGTAATATTAGCCACAAAAAGTGGTTCGGGAAGTAGTGTGGTAACGAAATATCTCTGTACATGTACAAAAGGTCCTTACACTGTTGATCACAGAAATATTGTAAAGAAATACTAAACAGAGAAAAAAATTGGTATGGTATGTGATCCAGCAGCAGACCGAATTTTGTGTGTCTTGGTATGTTATTCTTCTCATTTTGCTGTTGTTGTATAGGAAAATATTAGCAATGTTTAAAGAAGTATGGTGAAAACAGAGACGAGTTGAGTGAGTGAAGCATGAGGTCTGTTAGCTTTTATGGGCTTGTGTGGTTTGCTTTTGCATTCCCTTTATTACTCCCTTTTGCTTTATCCACGGTTTGTTATCTGCAATGTGATTTTTTCCTTCTTCCATAATATTTTGGTCGTGTCGTTTGTTGCAATGGTGGTTGAGAAAATGTTTGCCTCTTTATTCTCCATACAGCTTTTCCTAGAAACGAGAAAAAGAAAGGGAAATACGAGCAAGTGCGTCTTTTAAGGAGATATGATAGTAGGAAAAGCGAGTTTAAAGAGAAAGGGACGACGCACTGGCATACGATGTATTTTTATCTAACCTCAGTCAGCTTTTGTCGACCGCTTCTCTTCCACTTCAATATAATCTTAAACTTTCCCCTGAAGACATGGAAAACCCTGGCAATGGCAATGACACTTTTTCTTCAAGAAGCATGGCATTTCAGTGAGGAGGGGGTATAATGTCTTTGTGCCCAATGACACAATGTGTGTATAGTGCGTATGTTATATGTATATTTTCTGCTCAATGTGCGTTCTGTACGGGTTCTAACAGACTAGAGAAATGGTCGAATGTGAGCGCTGTCTCCAAATAGTGCAAGGAGGACTTATTACTTGTACGAGTTACACTAATGTCCTTGTTTTCCTCGGAGTCGTCATTGTAAACGCAACTCCACGCATTCATTTAACGGAATGACACAAACCACTCGAGATTTTACCGGACCTTGTTTGGTCTAGTGAGATGTGAGACAGTGTACTCTCCCCTCACGAACTGCATTATTTTTGTTCTTACTGCACATGAACAAAAAATCCACATATATACTAAATTGTAATTATACAGTCAGTCCTAATGCTGTATGAAATGAAATACCCTTATAACAGTAATTTGTATTATTGTGCGTAATCAAGTTGTACTCTCGTCAATGTGACTTCACTACAATATTGTCTTGTTGTTTCCTGTCTACCTGTGTAATTATATTCGTTAGAGCTCCAAGTTGTAATAACATTTCGAGTTATACTAACATGGCATTATCTCTTTCAAACCATTTATGCATTTGTTCTACTGTTATCTCGACTTTCATTTTGCTGAATATAATTAAACTTCCGGAAAAGGAAGGAACAAATTTCCTTGAAAATTTTAAACCGCCAAGACATTCAGAAAGTTTTTATTTCAAGAGGATTTATATCTGCCTAGAAAACTGAAAGACGCTTTATTTCTTTTTCCCCCGCAGCACACTGATTTTATCTGTGAAAGCCGTTCTATCTTTATATCCCGAGGGATTCATTGCAGTATACTTTAACCGTTACAATTGCTATCCTTTTCTCTTTCTGTTTCTTCTTTAAAGATGGCTATTTCCCCCATCCTGCTTGCACTCGAATCAAATACTTGAAGTGTGTTAGTGCCTCAGCATGCTTTGGCTTTACATGTTTTTGCGTGCGTACTCAATGTTTAAGGAATGACAACAAGTCCATAAGGTTTGAACCAACCTACTTGCACCGTGCCCGCATATACCTACCTGCCATATCTGCAAACTCCAAACAACATTATTTATTTACTTTGATATTCAGTCCGAGGGCACCGCTCTGCCACTATGAATTTTTCTGTTTGAAGGTATTTATGCATATTGAATCGTAACCCTTTTACACAAGGAAAGGTTGCTACTTTTGCTTAAAGAACTATACAATATATGCAGTTTTAATGCAGTTGTTTTCCTGCAACTCAAGGCCAAGGCTTTCACCTTTTTTGTATGCAAGATTGTGTGCCAAAGGTAGGATTTGTTTTTTAGGGTGATATAGATTCTCTGTTGCATTCTCGTCTGCTTTATTCTCAACGTGGGCTGTCAATAATCCCGCATTATATTGGAAAAGAAAACAAAGCTTCATTGCTCCTCAAAGGTTCAAAGGAGAGAGACCACGATTGTGGGGCCGCATTGAATAAATGCCAATAGACAGGAAATGCGGTGCAATATATTTAGCTCGGTTGAAATGGAAGAGATGATTGTGTCTGTGCGTTCCCTATACGCAAAGCGATTGCCCGCTTTATGATAACTTTAGATGGGAAGGTGAATTTATTAACAATAGAAAGATGCAGAAGGATGCCAGGACGGTTTTGCCTGGGAAAAAGGTTCAAAGTATATCTCCGGTAAATTGCGAGTGCATCTTCTTTTTCAAAGAAAGTCGGGATATGAATATATTTACACGCCAATGGCTTCACATGTAATGTATATGCATTGGAGGAACGTCTTTTTCTCTGTTCTTGCCTTGTACGAACTTGAGTAGGTATGTGAACGTGTCTGCAACACTGAAATTGACATTGACATTGTAAGATCCTAAAATGTTTTGTTAGTGCTGCTTGGGAAAGAAGAGCAGGCAACCACAATTCAGCTCACCCGCACAAACGGGGATTCTCTTCTGTAAGGATTCATAACAACATCAATATCCTTTGATTGCAAATCCTAAAAGGAAAAGTAAGTAACAGCGATGATAGGGCTGCGTTATGTGAAGTGCGTTTGCTCCAAGGAGGGATCATGTATGCATGCACGCATACTTTTGTTATTGTTATTTTAAAAGTCTGGAACTCTTCTTCGCGACTTTCTACTTTCCAAATAAAAAACAGCGACAAGCATATGAACAAGCAAATAAACTTGTATGTAAAATGTCTCCTGTCGACAAAAGGAGGGAAAATGCCGTGCTGCAATATTTATAATGCAATAATATTTTGAACATTGTAGGCCGATATATTATAGACATTGCTATATTACGTTTTCCCATGTATATCAGAACAGAGTTGTATGTAGCCTGAATTACCACTCCCCTGCACCACATTCCCAACGATTTTCCATTGCTCAACTATTGCATAAATTTAAACTTTCTTTCCCATATTTTCGCCCTCGGTCATGACTCGATTTACCCTTTTCAGCGTCTAGGGAATCAAAATCAACAACAAAACTCAAATTTGGGGATGGAATCATCCTGCTTTTGATGCTGTCATAAGAGGAAACTGTGAGTTGAGAAAACAACAGCCGGGAAAGTAGACAAGCTGGCAAGCAAGTGGATAGAGTCTGACAAGATTTAAGTACAAAACGACTTGCACAACATATGTATGTACTATTATTACCGTTATTTTGACGATGTAGGGACATATACATATGTACATGCATATAGTATACGGTAAACGTCTATCAACACTACTCCTTTCCTCCTGCTCGCATTTTCCAAAATGAAACTTTTTCATAAATGACATCGTTATCAAAATCTCCTTTTGTTGTAAATGCATTTCCCATTTTCCTTTTTATTTCTACTTGCCAGCCATTCCCCGACTCACTCACCTATCACCAGAATACATTATTGAAAACAGTATGATGCATGCACATATAAGCCTTGCATCGTTAGTCGAAAATAATGGTTACTGCCCAGACAATGTCAAAATAACATAACAACTGCATCTGATGCATTGTCGTGACTGATTGCGTACGTAAGCCTCCGAAAAGATTACATTCAATCCACCAACAGCGACATTGCCAGTGCTGTTTTGATATCGTAAGTCAAGTCAGTAGACAGCAATCCAGAATCCAATTCTTTTTCCCTTCGAATTACATGTGCCCACGAAGGACTGCGTTAAAGGGGGAATGTATTTAGACTATAATATACATGCAGTGTGTAATATACATAATCGTTTAAGAACACATTCAATAATAGAAATAGCCTGATCCATTGAGTATATAGCGTAGTTTCACAGTACACAAAATGCTACACACAATACGCATGTAACGTGTGCCTACTTTCGCATACCATATTCGCGTTCCATTACGCCTGGAATTTATTTTGAATTGCGAACAAGAAATCTTATGATTCCAAAGTCAGTTCATGTGTCAAGAAGACTTTCTCAGAGTTTGAAAGCCGATGGAGCAAAACATGAGCAAAGTATGCACCAATCTGAAGTGATGCTCTTTGGGCACCCACCCAACTCCATTTTCTGAGCAGAACGTTTTAAACGGGAAAGAAAATGGTATGCCACACAAGAACAATATTCATATAAAAAAGCGTATATAGATCGACATAAACGTTCAGAGATTTTTGTAAATCGTGTTTTCAAGTTTTTGATATAAACAGAGTTTTAGAGAGCAATCACAATCTTTCCAGTAAGAGTATAAGACTTACAGAGAAAAACGAATTTACGTATCATTACTGACATTTGGCAAATAAGACAAACTGATTTCAACTTAGCTTGTCTTACTCGATTCGCGTGCCATGAAAATCCTTGGCCAATAAATAGTACTGTAAACTCTAAATGCTTCCTGGAAATGCTCAAGTTCATGTTCAAATATCAAACCAATGAAGAAGCTTCTTGTTTAAAAAATATACAATATTGCGATTGCTCTCTTAAGTGCAAAATACCTATGATTTAAAAAAATCCTTATTCACAACAAGAAACAATATAATTTCCACTGTAGTTGCAAAATAAGAGTCAAATGCAGAAAAAAATCTCAAATCATTTGGTAAAATAGCTAAAGTGTAAAAGTGCGTGCTGGAAAAAACTGCATGCTTGTACGTAGTGATACCTTACACACGCTTTTCTTGAAAACTCCTTGGACGAGTTTTGTTGTACCGAAAGTACGAAAGAAACTTGTTCCGCTTTCCGAAAGTTTATATTTTCGTCTTTACTGTACCGTATTTTCTTCTGCAGTGAAATATGCGGCGTGAACATGCACGATAATGATTCAAGGAAAAGGAAAACAATGGAAATGAAAACTACTTCTTCGCAATCGAGTTCCGAAACAACTTTAAAATGTTTTTGTCATAACGTATGCATCTTCTGTAAATGTATTTTTGTAGGATAGAAGCAAATTATATGGGGACACTGGAATAATAGATTATACAATGTACATAGATTTCAAACATTATTAGGGTATGCGTAAGTTTAGGGATTCCTATAAATAGCATTTTTATTCTGGTATACAAAAAAGGGTATTTAGAGAGGTCTGTGTCTCTGATATCATAATGGAGTCGACTCATTCTTCACTCCATGTATTTTGAGGCAATAAATGTGTGCTTTCAAGCAAAATGAAAAGTATTATATGATAATGTGAGATGCTGTTTGACTACATCTCTGATTCTTTCTCTTCTTTGTGGGTGAGCTTTATCCAAAAAGGAAAATGATTTTCTCAAAGATGTACGCATACCTACGCATGCACACGAACACTTCACTTTTACTACACACTGGTAAGTGTAAGACGATCTGTGCGTAAGTTGGAAAGAATGAATGAAAGTGGAAGAGTAAAAGAACAAAAAAAAGTACCAGAGAAAAGGGAAAAAAGTTGTCTTCTTATGTGTCGGTGTCTTCTTTTCTTTTCTCACTTCCTTCTTTTTCAGACAGAGCTTTTTCTCCTCAGAGGAAAAGAAGAAACAATACGGAAGCCCACAGGCTCTTCCTTAGCTTCTTTGCCACCACACTGATTTCTGGTTTTTCTCTTCTTTAGACAAAAAATATCTCCCTCCAAACGACAAAAAAAATAAAAGGGAATTCTTGCGTTAGACGCACTTCCCGGTTTTACAAACTTTAGCTGTGTGTACGCGTCTGCGGATGTACTTGTTCCTTTTTTTCTTTTAGTTTCGGGTTCGTTGAATAGCAAAGTCTAGCACGAGAGTCTAGACCGAGCATTGGAGACATATTATATTCAACTAAACTTTATTTAAATTTCAATTTCCGCTTGCGAAAATGTTAATCTTCAATTTTTGCTGGTATTTTTTTCGCTCTAGTGCAAACGTCCTCTACGGAATACATTTATTGTTTGCTACATTATTTCACTTATAGTAAAGCAAGTTTTGTTCGTTGAGACACAATTGTTTTTAGTTTGTTTCAACAGGATGGCTTACCCTCAGTGCCGTAAAATGAAACATTTTTAAACCTTGCGTACGCTGGCTTGCCGTATAGCTCACTTTTTGTCCATAAAATTATAAAATAGCAATTTGGTTTTAAAACATTCAAATTTCCTTGATTCGGTCATAATTTTCAACTTTGGAAGTTTACTGGAAAGGAATATGGAAGATATGAAAATGTGATGATAAAATGTTGGAATACGCTTGCAGAAAAGATTTACGCAATATGTTTGGCGATGCTGGAATGATAATTTTTGTAATGCCTTCTTTCGCATATATGTAAGTTGGTATATTATTTGTGATTTCAATAGCATCAAACGGCAGGTTGTCAGTGGTTGACTAGGCTCTCAAGTCTCATATTTAGGGGACCTCTTTGAAACCATGAATGCATGACCAGGGTCATGGAAATAAATTTTCTATGGGGTAGACACTACATGACAACAACCAAACCCGCCACTCGCCACCACACAATGCCAGTTTCATAATATGAGCTGTTGACCAAACCAAAGTTTGTTCAAGGCGAAGGCGTACAAAAAACAGAATTTGGACACGAAGCGTAGAAACTTATTGAATACAGTACTATAATATGTGAAGGCACACTATGTACTCCAAAGCCGCATAGGAAAGAGGAAATCTCATCAATTTTATTTCGTTATTGTCTGCTTTCCAACAAAAGCACGCGCATGATGCGGTCTGAATACCAAGTAGTTATATAACATACTATGTGTATACTACAAACGTAATAACAGCGATAACGAACTCAAATCCAACCTGAACGACATTGGCACGCCATATACCTGAGCGTAACAAAGCTGGTTTCCGCCGTTGTGGTGTGAGGTTGGCACTTGTGGTTTTTGAATCCACTGCAAAGGGTTTATACCATTGTTGCTGATACTGTACCACATTCACTGCCCATCCATCTCCCAGTTCTCTTTCATGTGATACTACTGCCTGTCTTTCAAAAGTGTCATTGCTTTTCCTATGGAATTCATTAAATTGGACAGGATTATGGGGAAAGTTTCGTTCATTTGATGAACTTTTGGTCATTAATACCCCAAAACTACCAACAATAAATGAGTCATGCCTTTTAAGAGCTTTAATAATGATAGGCACACATTTTTTATCTGTATTCGCGGGAAGTCCGTCGATGTTGGATCTAGTTTGAAAGTTGTTACTGATGCACAATAGCAATCAATATAAACTCCAACAGGGATGCAAAATAAGCTGTAAAAACTTCCATACAGCGATAGAATAGAGCGAAAGTTCCATGTAATAATGGCATCGTATTCTGATCTTTGAACTCGACTTGTTGCTGATACTTCGTGTTTATTGCTTTAAAAAGTTTTTACTCTTAATTAAATTTTGATTTGATTATTGAAAAGTGTTTGTGAAAGGAATCACCATCATTCTGAATGTTCAATGAACTAGGCATGCTTATAAAACATAAGTTCAGAGATGTACTTACGAATGCTTTCTTATTCAGTTTTTGCCAAAGTGCCAAAATTAATTGCTAAAATTGTTGTTTTATTTCGCAGGAAAACTGTAGTTCTATGGAGAGCCTGGTGACATCTCAAGTGGATGCAATAATTACAGCACTTCAACAAAGGAAAGAAGAGCTTATCACGTATATCCGACGGGAGAAGGACTATAAACTCAGATCTCTAAAGGCTGAAGTTTCCAGTCTGACGCATAGACTTCAACAAACCACCGCTTTAATTCATTTTTGCATAGAAGCTTTAAAGGAAACAGACCCATCCGCTTATTTACAGGTGAGAACATTCATCAAAAATAATAACATCTTTCCCTTTTTCTCTTTTCTTAGCGGTTTGCCCGTGGCATCTCACGAAAACGCAGAGATTCTGCGAAACAGAAAGAAAAAATTGTATAACAGACATTACACTTATCTCTCTCATCGCCACAGACATGATAAAGCAACCCACCGTTTTAAATGAGAAGAAGAAAGAAGTTTCACTTTTTTCTTCTTTTTTTAAAGTTTTTTTTTCTCTTCTCGTGTATACCCCCTTGGCTTTGGCTTTCTACTGCTTTCACTCACTGTCAAGCCACCGTCTTGTTAACTAACTTATTTATTATAACGTTCTATCCCACTACTGCGGCCTTACTTTGTTGTTGTAAATGATACGTGTGATGAATATAGCCTAATGTGTACTTTCTCGCATTTCCAGTAAACAGAGCAGGGCTCATCAAAAGAGAGAAAAAAAGTGATCTTTTGCTAAAAAGTTTGGACGTGAGTGAAAAATTAGACACGTTGCGCTAACCTCACCTGCGGGTAAAGATAATGTTGTGTGCTACTCTGATTGTGCTTACAAAGTAAACATTTCCTAGAATTCTTTTGATGAGAACAGTACACTAATGCTCATATCTTGAAAGCTGTCAGAGAGAAAGAAACTCACGTCTGAATACTACATTTGCTGTATTTATAGTTAATGAAAATTTTATGAGTTCTTGTGGGAGACGTTTTAGGAAAATAGTCCAGGTACGGCTTTTTTGCAAAGGAATGTATAAAAAATGAGTACCTACATAGTTTTTGCTGGAAGCGGTACCTCAGTTCTGCACTGGTAATTAAAGATGACATTTTGTCACTTTATTCAGTTAATGGAACATGGAGAAAGCGTTGGGAGAAAGTGGCCTCTTTAAATCCGCTCGGTACCATCAAGAAAAATTATACACATCTTATTTTTTTCTATTTTATGAAATGTAGATTGGCTCACTACTGCTCGCTAGAGTGGCGCATCTGGAAACTGCTTGGGCGTGTGATGATGACTCGGCGAGTTCTACTGACGGATCCGCAACGCAAATTTCCCCCGGCAGAACGCGAAGTTCAGTATCCTCTGCGAATAGTGTAACCGGCAGCTATAATTCTATTTTATTCAATCCCGAATTTGACCTGACATTAGATGACAGGAGTGTGCTAGCGGCGATTCGTCAACTCAATTTCATTCAGATGAAACGTAAGTATCTTCAACCAATTCTTAAACATATCAGAAATTGCTGACTGTGTAAATTCACAAAATAATCTGTCAACTCATAAGCTAAAGATATGTATCTCTACTACTATGTGCTTAGCACACAGGCAATTTGTAACATTTACAAATACTCCCTCTCCTGCAGTATTTGTACTAGTAAGAAACCCGATGGAACCAATGAAACGGTAAAGATTTTTACAAGTTTACGTTGATCGTATAAGGTTCTTATTTTTCAATTAATTATAAACCCTTGGCAAACCAATTTTGCCCCTATAATCTTATATTATAGGGTACTGGTCGTTTTAATGTTTGTCGGAATCAAATTACTTTCTTTTAATTTATGCGAAAACCGAAAATATATCATTTATAATGCCTACTTTCAACTTAAAATATCAAGAGTTTTGGTAGAAACTATTCCAAAATGGTTATAACTTTGTAAAAGAGATACAATAAAATATTTCGAATTATTATTGTCTGACACGAAACCATAACCTGCAATAGCCATATTACACATTCCAGTCCTTTACGTTAACAAATTATTTAAACGCAATGGTCATTGCTGTCGACATGTCTGCTGAATTTGAAAATGTAACGAAAACTGTACCAGTATAACATTTTGTACAAATAAGTGAAACATCGTACATGACACAAGTATTTTACCCTGCTTGTAATCAAGAATAAAATAATAAAATAAATGACTCAACATTACCAACCGCATTACTCCTTTTCTCATCGCCACCGCTTCTCCTTATAGTACTTATTCTACTGAAACAACACGCAGGGCATTTTATTGCACTCTAGTTACTTCTCTGCAACTGCGGTAAATTTACAGATTTTAAGATTTAGCTAATGTAATAATTTACATAAATATGCATACACGAACCTTTCAAGTTTGTAGTATTTCAGTCACGCTTAAATTACTACTACTGCTGCCGTCCCTACTTGCCTTCTATTACTGGTAAAATAGCAATTTCCTTTGAATACCCCACTACTGCTACTCACTTATCTACTTACATTGTAGATCTGCCGCGGCTGCACTCCTCCTTCGTGAGCCACATGCTGAGATAAAGTCTACGTCTTTCTCTCTCTCTGGTTTCTAAAATGACTGTTCCTGGAAGATAAAGTTGTTAACACTAACCATGCCTGGTTTCCGACAGAAAACTTGTGTATAAAAGTAATAGATATCCTCTTCATTCCTCCTCTCTCTCTAGCTCTTTTCTTGTTAAAGGCAGCAGTTATCGGGCATGTTGTAGGAATCATCATACATTTCAGAATAGCGTTTGCTGCTGTATAGAAGAATCAGTGTTTGAATTAACGGCTGCTTTTAGGTAAACGCATAAGAAAGACGGGGTTCATCCCATCCAACAATTACCGCCTTGTTCTCGGTCTTAAACATGTATATATGTATGTATGTAGGCATGTGCATGAATAATATGAGGTTAGTTTGAGCGAATAGTAGAATTTTCTTGATAGCCAGGCATGATTTCACCTTTTGCCTTTACGCATTCCACTGACTAATTGATTTACCTAAGATAACTTTCGTTCTTGCATTTTGAGAAGGGAGGAGAAAACTTGTTGTTTCTTCTAAATATTGCACAGCAGTAGGAGATTTTTTGAAAGAAAACAAAAGAGATGAGACGTGAGATAGAATACGCACTGGAACTCTGTATAACGCAGATTCCATCAACGGTAGAATAAGCTATATATTGAGTCGTTCTCGCTTGTTTCATTTACTCGTGGGAGAAAGCAATTATAAAATGTACACGGAAGCTGTGAGAATAGAATGCGTGTGGTGTGTGCTTGACTAAAAATATTCATAATGTACAGCGAGGCACCCATTTAGTACCTGAATTTGTGATACTTGTGGACTATGGACATGACAATTCGTACTTTACTCGCTTGTCAGAACTTGTACAAATTCATGTCGCGAGAAAATTTTTAATAATGAAACAAAAACAGTAGCGGATTATAGTACGTGGAATCTTCATGCTTCTAAAATTTCATAGATCATACTTACGTTGTTAATTAATTGTATTTTTAACTCAATGCAAAAGAAGGAGCGGTACTAATTAGTGCTTAACTCCCGAGTTGGGATTTATGAGATGTGAGGCAGAACAAAAACACGGTATCTTAATATTTTGTGTAAACTAAAATTAGATCCAAATAATGTTGGTCGACTCGTGATTGCAATTTACGTTACGACAGTCAATTAAAAATCCTTCACTGCATAAGCGATACTTACAAATTGTGGTACAATTACCTATGCTGTTGTATTCGAGAGTAACATTCCTACTTGTTTTGTTTTTTACTAATTAAAGCTGCTAAAGATGGAGAGGAACGGAAACCAGCAGGTAGTCAACAAATTACTAAATTCGATTTTTCAATATTCCCAATAAATTTATAGCCATGTTGCTTTGTTGTTTAAAATGCTGGCCATGATGCATGGACATCATGCTAGCATGCCGCTTTTATTGCTTTGATTTTCCCGCTCGGTAAGCGCTAAACGTACACTTTAATGGTATAGCTTTTTGACTTTGCATCTGTTCTCTAGCAGTTAAATTAGATATTTATTTTTACTTTTAACTCGATCAAGAAGATTGAGAAAATATGCTGCGGTTTTCAGCTTCATTGCTTCCTTTATTTCTTCATCAAACATGTTCCTCTTCCGTGTAATGAAATTACAATCTCAATGTGGAAACGGAAATCTTGGAGTAGCAACTCCAAGCATCTACCCATGTAGCAATATTTAACTTGATTAAATGAGATTGCGTTGGATTACAAATTGGCTATTTAAGACGCAAAAGGAAGTAGGGTATCGTATCCGTATCGAATGAAAATTAGTGGGAATGACTGTTTAACAGAGTTCTTGTTGCATGCAGATGCGTTTTCGGTTGAAACACACGCTCAATGAATTGAAACCGAAACCAAAGAACCCAAGGAAGGTATATAGTGCGCATCAAATTGCCATCTTCAATCTTTTACATCTCGTGTTCATCCTGGTAAGTAGCATTCAAAATATAATGCAGTGCGTTTGGGCACAGTCACAAAGCGTGTTACGTTTGCATAACTTCATTTATTTGAGTTTTAAGCGATATTGACTCTTTATTGATTGGACTGAAGACTACTTCTGGTAGGAGAGATATTTCTACACATTTATACCCTTCATGCTATATCTCGAAAAGTTACATCAATAAGTTTCATGCTTTCTTTCGTCTTGACATTTCTTCTAAAAGAAAAATGACATTCGCAACTTCTGCGTTCTCGTCACTCAGATGCATCTACACTCGATCTTGATAAGAGTGGAACGTATATATAATATGATGATGAGCAAAATCAAGTTGACAGCTAATTACTGGCGAGCGTGTAAACGTCTTCATTTGCATCTTGTAATAGTAACGTTAAATCAACTTGCACCAAAGGGAAATCTGTGATGTTCACACGCAACGATATTCCTAGGAGAGGGGTCTGTCATGGCTAATTGAATGATTTGAAATTTTAGCGTGCCAAAGATAATGGATTGATGGTTCTTCACGGAACAGCATCATGAAAATGCAAAAAAGGAAAGAAGGTTCATTTACTCTTACAATTCCTGTAGTGTGAGTGAACGTGTTTAATGCATTCACATAATGATGTTCCCAATCATCGTCATTGTATATTATCTTCTTATGATTTTTATCTTGCATTTTTAGTTATAATATATTCATATGATTCAAACCTATGA
The DNA here is from genome assembly GCA_004115045.4 of Sinella curviseta. Classification (NCBI taxonomy): domain Eukaryota; kingdom Metazoa; phylum Arthropoda; class Collembola; order Entomobryomorpha; family Entomobryidae; genus Sinella; species Sinella curviseta. The sequence continues at coordinate 19,705,517 of CM023202.3, read as the reverse complement.
TGATGCAACCTATAATGCCAGCAAGGATAGCAAAAGGAATTTTGGATGTGACAAAATGAATCCATATCTATGTAGATTGTGTAGGAGGAAGCAGCTCCCAGGCAAAGGGGGAGACGTAAATCTGAATAATATCTCTTACAGATTCATTTGCATAATTTATTACTATTTCTAGTTTGTAGTATATGTTCATGTCTAAACGAATACGCCACACGGCCAACTCCTATCTACAAGCATGTAAAAATCCCTTATCTCTCACTCTCATGTTCCAGCAAAGAAACTAGAATCTATGTAGGTAGTACACTACTTTTGGGCTGGAAGTTACATAGTCAAAATGGAGTTTAATAATTCAAAGGCAAAGCACTTTGGTTGGAAATGTTATAGAAGCAGTAGGGGAAATGTCAGTAAAAGTATTTTGGTGCAGTGTCAACTTTTAAACTATTGTGAGCTGGTATCCTGTTGGTGAAATAGAGAAACTGAAATGAAATAGCTGATACAGATATTATGGTTATGTATAATAGAATAGATGTCAAAGTTTGAAATGAACCGTAATTAGGAACCGTAATCTCTATTTTATTATACACTGGACTTTGTGGGAACCATGAAACTCACAGGAGCATTTTAATCGTCTCGTAGTTGACCATCATCTCATTTCAACATAGTTATACATGCTACACCGAACTCTTACTGAAAGTGAAAGTCATTCTTGTATTAAATACATATAATTTGTTTGTGTTATGGCTGTAGATAGACTGGCGAAAGTGCAAATTTTGTTTGAAATGTAACGTGTTGTTTGTGTTATGTTAAATGAGCTTGTATAAATCTGTTGATATTCATAGATGCATACGTGTAAACGATCTGGAATATGCATTTGCCCAAAGAGTTGTGTCAGCTACAAATGGCTGGGGAAATTATGAATAATTAATATTTACATAATATATTCATTTCGAAATTTAGAACTTTCTATCGCATTATGAGCTAGCGTGACAAAACGGTGTGATTTGGTAATATTTGGTAAACACGAGCTTTTCTGAAATCAAGAGTTTTATAAATATGATGGGTTGCGCATTTCGGTTTGTCTGCAGGCAAAACATAGTAACCAGTAAATATCCATCAATATTTTCTATGAACTGGAACGAACGCTTCCAGTTTGTTTCATTCTACCGAACTGTCATATTGATTGGAAATTAAAAATTTGTAAAATCGAAACCTTTAAATATTCTATTCGTACCATTCTACAAAAAATTTCTTTTCATGTTGACATATGAAAGCCTTTACTAAATTGCAAAGGTTATCTAAGAATTTTGCCATTGTTAGATTGGTTCAACAATGAGGCACCTTACAATAAAATACTATTATATTTCTACTAGTCAACTTGGAACGTATGAATGGAGCACGAGTGTAATTTTAGTAGTTCTTTCTATTGAAATACGTACGTATTGGTTGAATTGGTTTGCTCCCTTCATTTAACATTCTACTAACTTGATTAATTGCCTATTCTTATCATGAATTCAAGTTCTGTCGGTGAATTGAACACACAATTAGTTGATAAAGACTTATTGATCTGTGCATGACCCAAGAATAGTGGTTGTAAAACGATTGCACGATAGTAGACTGCCTTTATGATTTCGATCACATGTATCCAAATCGGAAATAAATTGAAGTAGGTAATATGTATTTCTACTGATTTCATTAATTGACGTATCAACTGACATGGATTTCGTGCATTCCATTTCTGTTGAAAATACGGGTTTAAATTTTAGCCATGCATATTGCATATATCTATTCAGCCACCAGATTACATTTTTATTCTGAAAAGAATCCCACATGATCACCCGAGAGAATTCTCGCAAAACTTTGTTTCGCATATCGTCCAATCTCACTAACTATAAGACATTTTGATTGTCAAGTTTGTCATCAAAAGTGAACCCAACAAACTTTTCATTTTATCTATCCATGTGTGCGTACATTTATATAGGCACAGGTTTATTGTGCGGAAGTACGTGTACCTTGGAATTTGCCAGTGTTCGCATAGTTGTTGTAGTGGCGAAAATAGCTAACTCAGTGTCTCCTTTTGTACCCGAGATACACTGAAGAATTTAAATGAACCTTGTAATTCACTTTCTTATCCAATACCCCAAACCATGCAAATCCAGTCCCTTTGTACAGTTAGCTTCTTCAAGTATAAATGGAGAGAAACGTAGGGTTACAAATGTAATGTGGGAATAGGGGACTTTAAGTGACGACAAACGCTTTTTCTGTTTGCATACAAGAGGAAACTGGGTCAGGAGGTTTTAAAAGTTGAGCCTCCTTGATGCCTCGTCTCCTCTCTTTTATTCATCTCGAAAAGAAAGCGTTTAAGCTCCCGTTTGAATCCTAATGAAGTTGAAAGGAGCGTGTATGTGGAAAGAAAAAATGTTAGTGCGAAAAACACTTCTTCACATATCATCTTTCATCTCACATTTTTGTTGTGAAAGATGCCCAGAGTAACAAACGGGGAGGAAGTAAAGGCAAGCACTCCTAGCCATACAAATAGGTACATGCAAGTTTTATATTATAAAAAACGACAAACTTAGTCGATAGTCAAGAGTGCACACTTTATATCCTGACAACGGGAAGTACTCAGAGACGCTTAATCTCCTTTAAATAATCTGAGCAAAAATGAAAAAAGAAACTTGTCATTGCTGATTTCACAGAACGTTTGTTAATCTACATGGTAGAAAAAGTAGTATATGCCACATAGGATTATCACATGGTTAAGTATACTCGAAGAACTAGGTAAGTACACACACGCATGAATCTAGCTGTCTTTCCATTATGGAGAAAGTGAAAACAAGCACAATGGAAATAAATGGTTTCAACACTAACATATATGTACTTTTTACATATGCACATGAGCATTTCATACAGTTTTTTACTCAGTCCCCTCCCATTTTGCAAACAGGATGAAAAAAAAATCTTTTTTGATACATTTGGCAACGGGAAAACAATAAAAAACACGCTAGTAAGTAAAGTAATGGAAAAGTAGAGCCAGTCACATTTCCAATTTTATCTTAATGTGCTCCATTCCTCTAGTACGACTACTTCAACCACCTATACAGCATCGCAACCGTTCTCTCTCTAATGTCTTTCATCTTTTGAACCTCTTATTGTCTCAAGAGTTTACGTCCTACTTTTAAGATGAAGCCACATAGAACGTAAAATGAAAATGAAACATTCCAAAATGTATATTTATTTTAATATGCACATTGTCGTCATCATCAATGAGATCTGTGTTGAATCTTCTGCTTGAATGAGAGGGAAACTTTGCTGTTTGTTTCCTACTTTTGTTGTACTTGCACTACTCATAGTAGTGGGCAAATAAAAGCTGTATATCTCGTTCAATTATGTACTCTGCTTTATGAAGGAAAATAGGAATGCGAAAATTCGACGTAAATATGAGAGAGAGTCAACAACGCAGGAGCACTGCGACAGTCGTTCATTGGTAACTTTTCAATAAGCTAAGTATGTTTCTGAGCCGCTTTTCATTTCCTTTATTTCCTGTACCATTTCTTTCTTGTTTGCTTTTCGTCGAAAATAATTTGCACATTATTAGGATTCGTGATTCGAGATTTTGATAAATAAAACAAAAACACAAAAAGATACCGGGTTTTATTCTTTGATTAAGTTCGCTTTCTCGCGAAATGCCATTTTGCTATACATTTTTGAGTTGCTTGAGGATTTTCATTTTCATTGGAAAGTATGTACATTTCGTCATCGTTCCTTTATTACGTGCCTTATTCATGTAAACAGATTTAGTTTGTGTTGGTTCATTTTTTTCCTGTTGAGTAAAAATTAGAACAAGAAATAATGTTTTAATTTGTCAAAAAGAAGGTCACGCCATATTTTCGTAAAAGCTTTCGTTTTAATTATTGTTAAGCAAGAGTCTGCTTTCAACGCGTTCATTTATATTTTGTATGAAGCTCCCCCCAAAAAATTGATTGAGTTCGCAGAATTAAAGGAGAATGTGTGATAATTATTATTTTCTTCCTTCCCATTTTCAGCACCAGGCCCAGTTCAACTAATTCCAGAGGAATGCACAGCGGAAAACAACAGCATAACAGTAGCATGGCAGCCTCCGCCAACCTCATTTGTAGAAGGCTACGTTCTGGAAATTGACGATGGAGCAGGCGGAACTTTTAGGGTAATTTTACTCGGCTTAAATGATATTAATAGGCTATTACACTAAACGTTTTCTAATGAAATACCAATTTCAATGGTGGTGTACGCATCTCAACTACTACGATATCATCAACATTAGCACAAAATTCAATATACAAACTGAAGTGCAAACTTTTTACGTGCATTTGAGAGGCATGTACATTTTACCAGCGGCAGAGAGTAAATAGAAAATATGAAATTAGGCTCTGCCAAATATCTTGTTTTGAGCCGAAGAGGGACTAATTTACGAATGGATAGAATTTGTTCGTGGTCAAAATATATGGCATCATTGAACGGCACCACTACACTGCTGCGTAGTAGTTCATATGTATAGTTAACTTGGTACATTTCTCACTACTACATACTCTGCTGGCAAGGATTTCATTTACACAATTTATTTGAACTTTCCCTTTTATTACTGTAGGGCATACAAGTCATAATATCCTGAAAGGAAATATTTCATCTAATTTCAAAACGCCACTGACAGAGTTTAGCTGTAATCTGGGATTTGAGCTTGAAAGTTTAGCGAAACAACACGTACATACGTTTTAACTGGAAACCCGGAGAGTGAGAGGTGAAGATGGACTGTTCTCTCCCAGGATAAAAGACTCTGCTCAGATACAGCTTACAGATATGGACGAACAGAGATACACTGCTTTTCTGTTGCGCTGATAAAATAGAGCAAAGTTTCATTACTCCACATTAGTATGACTGCTCACAAGTCTTCTCTAATTGACTTTTACTCAAGAGAACGGGCTGATTTTCTCTGGTGAGGTGTGTGAAGGACGATATAGAGTGGAGGGGAAGGAGAATTTTTACTACTTTTCTCCACAGCTAAAGCATACTTTCACGACTTTCTTCTTCTGATAAATACTCCAGCTACATACATAACCGAACAAGAGTAAAACGCTACTTTTATACCAATACATCGTTTTTTTACTACAACTGGAGTCACACGTTATTTTTCCGTATTCCTTGAAAGCATCCTCCAATTCAGAAGGAAAACTTGTCTAAAACGCATCATCATGAAGGGAGGGAATGCTATTTCAGGCACGAAAATGTCCCACTCCTCCTCGTCAATCTTTAGCATCCGAACCATCCAAACTCTCTGCACAATTCGCTCTCGTACTACGCTTTTTATTTTTCTTCCGAATAGACCAGACGAAGCATAGTGCACTCATACACGTCCGTAGCTATTAATCACCGTTTATTTAGATAATGCAATTATTCTCCAGCAGTGCCTAAGTAAGCGTAAGTAAGTCTTGTGATATAACGTATACGTACATACATATAAAAGTAAAGCTACACAATATTTTTTTATTCTTCTTACTATCTTGTATACAGTAATAATGCAGCCAAGCAAATAATGGGCTTGTGCGAGGGAGGAAGCTGTTGGGAAAAAAAGTGGAAAGTGAAGGATATACAGTCAGTGGATAAAAAATGAAAAAGAGGATAGGGTCGCATTTCGCGTATATTTCATTCTCCTACGACTACTACTGCCAACATGAACTTGCTCAACCTATTGTGAATTTTTTAAAGCTCCATATATAAATGTACACGTAATGCCAGGGAGCTTGTGATAAGCATTGTATTTTTTATACTTTTTTAGTTTGTGTATTATTGTACGCATTGTATGCGTATATATTAGAGTGATGGGAGTAAAATGGAAAAGTCAGAATGACACCCTACGATATAATAGAAACTTTTAGGAAGAAAGCCAATATCAAGACAAGTCAACTGCAAAGCAGAAGTAGTAGTCGTGGCGGTAGTGGTATACGTATAACATTGTCAATGGGTTTCGCCATTCCGGTGTCATTGGCAGTGTCACCCCTTTTTCCATTCACTTGTTTTTCTTTCTCCACTACTTTTGTTATTCCAAAGCATTTGTCCTTGTCCCAACAAATGACACATGAATGCATAACATCCAATAATCCAATATAGAGTATATTAGGATGCATTCGAGTTTCATTTCATTACTTACTAGAAGGGATGCAGATGGGATCGTGCTGCAAGGAAATGACCAAGGCGGTTTGTTAGTTTTCAATTCGAGAGAAGAGCAATGCACAATAGTGAGTATACAGTTCATCATCTGAGAAGTGAGGTTCAATAAAAATTTGTTTCCTTTCCACACACTCAATTTACAATTTTCATCTGAGCCAACAATAGAGAATAGAGAGCGTGTAAGTAGCTTCAGAAAGATAATAATAGTGCTGATTTGTATGCATTTGTTTAAAATTGGATTTGATTTTATGTTCCACCCAGAACAGAAAATATGACACTAGCGAAGAGGCCATGTCTCTATTGAGATGAAAATTAGGCAAATTTAAAGTCAATACGCTATGCACTGTCTGCACATGTAATGTTTCAATTTCAAAGAATACGCATTCCAAAAGCGGTCCTTTTATTTCCGACGTCTAATGAGTGATACTATAATGACAATGCATCTCCGCCTATTTACTCCTAGCATACTGTGCTGGTTCAATGATCAATGTTATTTCAGTTGGAAACCAGTGAGCTTCATATTCCTAGATGAACAGTAGAAGGGTGTAACGAACATTGGACTTTTGCTGCATCAATACATTATTGGCATTGAGATTCATGTGACTTTGATCTCACAAAGTATGGTCTCATAATTAGATTATGGATTCTGTCCAACTTACTGTGCATTCATCACATCTAATTGAGTTTTCTCACTATGCACAAAAGTAAATTTCCAGCCGAAATGGCACCTGTTTAGGGCTCTCTCAAGTGAAGTACATTTTACGTTCCAAAAGATAATGGATGAATTCAACAATAGTAGTATGTCGACACAATTATTCTGGTGGAAATGTTGCAAAATGTTGAACACAATGCCTTGAATAATATAACATTATCAATTATATATCATTGTGCAACTTTTTGTAGAGTGTTGCCAGTTCCCTCCTTCGTTGCTTTCAAAGGAAAATTGCTTTCTATTATACCATTTATTACCGTTTGTTTTCATTCCCATCACTTTCCAGGAGGTGTACTGTGGCAAAGAGACAATCTGTACGGTGGACGGACTTCATTTCAACTCGCTATACCATGCTCGCGTCAAAGCGTTCAACAGCACCGGTGAAGGAGATTACTCGGATCCCATCAACCTGCGTACTGCTGAAGGTAACACATTTTTCTCACATAAAATATTTATTAAGTTGTGAAAGTTATCAATTTTAATTTCAGTCCGACACGAAACCATGTTCTTTGGCAATTGGCGATGAAAAATAATCTCTGTGTAAAATTTAATATCATGGAAAGTGGTACATGTAATTTCCCATAAACTCCTTTCCAATATTAAAACTAGGTATATGAACCCCATTGTTGTTAAATTGTCGAACACCTGCATCTAATCAATCTAACAAAACAAAATGGCCTAGTTAAAAGCTTTTATGGCTACCCTATTCATTTTTATTCCGGTCAAGACACGTAATGAGTAATTTCGTAAAGTGTGGAGTCGATATAAGGTCGTACTACAATCGTGTGTTTCCCTACTCATGCCATTTCTCTATTGGTGCTACACGGTGCATGCATATAATTATGGAGTACAAATTTAATAATAATATGGGTTATATGTGATACGTTTTGTTGCATTATATATTTGGGAAATGAGTATGTATTGCAAAGGAAGCAGAAGGTGATCAATAACGAGATAAAAGGGTTAGAGGGTCAGTTGTGTTGTCCATTGTAAGCTCTTTATTTGATTCCATTTGTTTTGGGATTTTCTCTCGGTTCGTTGGTGGAGAAAAGCGAAACACTCCATATGTGTTCCGGAAAGCATGTTTGTGTGAACGTAAAAAAGAGAGAGCGTTTTTGCTCTAGGTAAACGTTAGGTACTTGAATACCGACTTTTTGTAGACCCATATCTTCTGGTGAGGACAATTCAGAAAATTGTGGCAACAAGGTTAGCGAATAAAACGGAAAGCAATAAATGGTCGCCCATACATCTTGTTAGTGTCAGTTTGCTATGTAGACTCCACGACTAGTTTTATGGCACGCAAGTAATAGGTATACGTGTGTCTTGTCAACTTTGCAAAGTTGAAAGTATTTCATATATACTGATGTAGGAAAGCTGCTCCACCAATCTATTTATCTACAAAACTAATTTTATGAAAGACCGTCGTGCTTTCAGCCTTTCGTTCTTACAATCTCACGACGACTACTAGTTGGCATGTTATGTATGTAAGGTACATATACATTTTTGCTATGATAGATATAAATGATGATAGTGTTGGTGATGGTAAAGATAATGTACTTGGGAAATAATGCATGTTTGTCAATACGATGCGATGACTCAACAGAAAAAAGTTTACTCCGCTCGAATTGATACATGCATTCGATTATTCCAATGAAGTACTTGGATACTCTTCTCTCCGCTCCACACACGAGGATATATGGGTTGGGCTGGTAGAGGGCCGGAAGTTTGGAGTCAGATTGGTGGTGAGATAAAAGGAAAAGAATGAGGCGACATGAGCGAGTTTTACATTAGCAGTTTTGTTATACAACAACGTGTTTCTTGAATTTGTATTGTGTTGTGGGTGTACGGCTGTACTTGTAAGAACTACCAAAAGTGTGGCTGCAAGTAGTTTTATGGAGAAATATTTTGTTGGAGAGACACAGTTTCCACTGTATCAGGTCTGACAGGGGAACATGATGGTTGATTTATTGTTATGAAAGGGTTCCTGCCCCACTAACCCTAGAAAAGACGACAAGTATTGTGTATTGGCGACTTGAAACTCGATACTACGAAAACAGATTAAGCAAATTGGATTGGCTGATCGTGAAACGCTCAAATTTGCCTACTACTACTCAGTTGCCACGCTCCTATATGTAGATCGTTTCCTTTAATTTCGATTACACCACAACCGGCTTATCTTGATCCATACGTAATGTGTGGTCAGTTTTTGCAATAACGCACAGAGTTAATTGTATCCACCCTTTTCATCTTGTCAACCGCATTCCATCTACGTTATACATTGTTTCAATTTCTGGAAAATAATTTCCTCTCACATCTTAAGTGCTGCCATATAAGCTTTCAAGTAACAATAAATAACGGTATTATCATACTCACATATCGCTTGCAATTTAAAATAATTTTCACAGCAGCAGCCTATAACGGGCAAAGCATTACACGCACTGAAAGTTCATATTTTATCACTCCCCAAAATATTATCATTGGATGACAGTTAGAGTGGTGCTCTGTAGTTTGCTATAGCAGATTCAGATTCGATTGTATCTAATGGGTTATAACGCGGTAATAAAAACAGTAAGAACGTACATTTAAATGATCATTTCCATATCTCGAAAGGTCTCGCAGGTTCTATGCGGACAAAATCTTTACAGAGTACGGACGATATAATGGTACATAACGCAACATAATGTAAGACGAAAGTAAAATAAAAAAAGATTTTTGATATTTTACGTTTATCTCTGTGTACCGTAAACTGAATAACTCCGAATTCCACGCACTATTCGACAATTCACTGGTGGTGGGGGAATGAAGAAAACCACCATTTGGAAATAATATAATGTCTCTCGCGTAAGACTTTTACTGATCTTTATTTGATGGCTGGCATTCAAAGTAAATTCTATTGAAGGGGAACCCAAAACATAAAATTGCGTTACAGCAGGTTTTGATATTTCTGCATTGCGTACTTACAGCGTAACAAATTGAGAAACTCGTAGTTAGTGCTTATCATTGCCATATAGTCGTGCGTCTTACAAGAAAGTAAACTGTACAGCAGGTCAGGTTTTTGCCGAGTAGTTATATTCTCCGACAAGCAGTAATGCCTGTATATTAACTAAGTTAGAGGGAAGGGGAAACTTGACTACTTCAACTTTCAAATAAATCTCTTTAAGATGATTCAAACGCTGCATTATATGTACTTGACTCCATAATGTAATGTGTAACAGATCAAAAAGAAGTAGGAAAAAAACTTTTTTTTATTTCGTTCGTATCGCCACACGCCAGCATCAACCCTACGTACAATAGCGTACTATCATAGCAAGATGTATTCGTACTTGAACAATGAACTTCTCTTTTTGTCTCTTCAAGTAAAAGTAGAAAAAAACGAGAGAGGAAGAAACACCACCAACATCATTATACCATCACCAATAAACAATTTCCCACTATTACGTTCTAAGTTGGCTCGATTCTTCCTCTTGTTCCATGAGCATGAAGATGATGATGATAATAATGGCGATAGTGATGACCTATTGCATTACTCGAGCATCATCAGAAAGAAAGTATAAGAGTGTTGGACTGAATGAGTAGGCCGTAACTGTAACTGTACTAGTTACAAGTACAACAAGAAGAGATGCGATAAAGTTTTTGGTTCAGTGGCCAGAAAGTTTTTATTATTGAGGTTCTTTCACCTTTTCCATTTTATTTCTTTTCCGTCCATGATATGTTGCTACTGGTTCGGCTCGTAGGAGAGGTTGTAGTGAAAATGGAGAAAACACCCTCGTAAATAAACAGAGAGAGAGAGAGAGAGAGAGAGAGCAGAAAAAAACTTAATATATTACCTACATAGACTATTACTGCAAATAACAGAATAGAATGTTGAATGTGCGAATGACAGTATCGTCAAAATATGATGATTAACTTTGAATGAGTCACACGGAACGACCAAAACATCGCATAGAATTAGAGCATATGAGAATAGTCATCACAATCATTACCAAGCATGGAATTGTTGGGAGGAGTAAAACTGTCATTTTCACTTGATACTCTGTCAATATGGAATGCAGGCTAATAATATGTTCACAAGTGAAGAATGAACCACCACCACGATATACAAAACTGCAACGCTTATTAGTTAGTGATTGTTTCTACTTTTACCTTTAAAAATACACACCTTACTTGAGGTTGTTTATGGGGTCTAACTCCAACTTTTTTTGTAAAAAAAGTATAGAGCCAGTAAAGTTTTCGATGCGCCTATCATTTTATCAGGATTGCATTACAAATGAATGAGAGCATATATACACGAACACGATCTGAGGAAAGTTTTTCCTCGTAATTTCTAATAGCACTGAGATTTTATGGTTTATATGGTTTATGATAACTTTTTCGCGCATACCGTTTATTTTTCACTCTTTACCGTGGAGTAACAGATCTTCATTTGCTTCCCCCTACCATATACCACAGTCACACAAAAATATGCTTACAACAGCAAGTTGGAGATGTATTTTTTCTCTCTCTCTCTTTAGCTCAAGATTAGTTTTATGTTAGCGTTATTACCATACTCGTATTTCTCACTTGTTCCCTTCTGCTTCGTCTCCATTTTCTACCGCTTCCTCTACTTTGTTGGAGGGGTATATTGCAGTCGTAATAGTAGTAGATGCTTGAATTGCTTGGAATCATCCTACATAAAAAAAGTCAGAATTGCAACTGTACTTTAACCGCTCATACTACGATATCTTGTTCATACTGCTGCACTTTTCGGCTGTACATCTCATATTCTTGTCTGCCGAAAAAAAAGTTTGCGTATGTGTCAGTGCAGCGAGTATACATACATATGTATATAGTTGTTTGATGTAGTTAATGGTAGCAATAGTAGAAGCAGTGGTGGTGGTGATGGTAGAGGGGACAATAAAACTGGAGGGTGAGGGAAGAAGATGAAGATTGCTTAGATAAATGGAAGATCTACTTGGCATTTCCCGTATGCTCCACTACTCCATCCAACAGCAACTCTTACTGTACTAATGGGTAATGGACAAAATCTAATGTTTATAGTTTCAGTAGCAGCGAAAAGACTCTGACTGTGAAAGAGAGTAATAGAACAGAGTTGACGGAAGCACTTCTCCTATTTTCTGCCATGATGTAATGGTGTTGCTGATGATGATGAAAAGTGTTATTATTACTTCTGTCACTAACAAAAAAGCATTAATATACCAGCCAGTATATCCACTCACTCGTCCCATTTACTGTGTACTACATGTACTCCTATTCTTTGTCAGAGTGATGATGAGTTAGTTGGTTAGAGTTATTGTATTATTTCCTGTTTGAGTTTGCTTGTTTTTGGCTTATCCAGTGGGATCATAAAAAGTGCCTTATTACTACCACCATTATCATTATTACGCTTTTCACCCTGCCCATAAGCTTAGCTTACGCTATGCTGTGTATTATTTTGAAGTGAAATGATAATAAGATGTGATATAATGGACAATGGCTTTGCACTTTATATGATTATTTCATTATTGTCACACGATTGCATGACGTCCGGTTTGTTATATTGTTCTATGTATCATCGGCGTCTGTAAAAAGGCGTTACTATTGTCGGCACAGCGCGGTATGTGATGAAATAAAGAACTAGGTAAAGGAAATGATGAACGAGGATATACATACAAAAAATACACATACAATGCAATACATGAACATTCAGATGCTTAAATTATGAAAACTTTGAACATTTTGGATCAATGTAACGCAACTAGCTTCATAGCGTTGCTAACCTTTTATGTTTTATTTGTGTGTGACGAGACTTGGTGTCACTTGAGAACCAAGTGGAACCGTATGTGTAATTATTATTTCATTGTAATTAAGATTTTATGGTCGACTGAGTTTAAGACAAATAAAAATTATTAATGTCCCATAAACGCTTATCATGTAATTTCTTATTATGCAGATAATGCGCCTATATAATTTATCGTCATTTTGTTTTGTATAAATTCCAGTCGCGTGGTTCACATTCGATCCAACATTAAACGCGCAGGGAGTACGCCTTGCCAATGAAAATTGCACCGCCACGTCTGATTCGTACGAGCCCCGTGTCGTTCTAGGAAGCGTCGGGTTTGCCAGAGGAGTTCATTATTGGGAGTACGTAATTGACAAACATGAAGCAAGCGCGGATCCTTCATTTGGTGTGGCCAGACTGGAAGTCAACAAAGAGGAAATGCTCGGTAAGTCGTAATGATCTTTTATATGATATATTTTGGTTGTATAACACCGTAACCGTGTACTTGGATGAATGAAACGGTTGCTAGAAATACAAGGGTTTTAGAGTGGCATGTACACTTATGACATGGTAAAATTGGTAAGAGAGAATTCAGACTGAGGCAGTAGGTCGGTCGACATCTACATCCACAGGATAATTGATGGATGTTTTATTGTAATCGTCGTATCGCATAGCATACGAAAATGGAAATACATAGTCGTACTTACAGTTATCGAAGCAGTTCATTAGTTAACCCATTTCGAGCATGAGATGGCCATTAATTTCATTGCTCTAATTGTACCTATAGCTGCGAAAGTACTACGGTTGTTGATTATGATGATTGAAGACCGTGGTAGAGCATCAGTTAACAAAAGCTTCCTCCAACTGCCAGTATTAGTGCTCGTACTTTTGGCAAAGTAATCAAAAACACTAATGAAGTAATATAACCGTTTCTACCTTTCCGTTTTCTGTTTTTCTTTCCAAATTCTATAAACAAAAGGTTAGATTATTGAGCGAATTAGGTACATAATATTGGATAATGGCTTACCAAATTACGTTAATTAAAGGAAATTATAGCTTAATAATTCTACACCGCGGGCTAGGCTTTAAAACGATTTACAAACATTTGTGCGACTTTTGAACTACATTTTGTGGAATAACGTTTCAGAGTAATCAGAAGAGCTTAACCCAGCTCCATAAAATGTATTGGATTGAGAGTATTTATGACATGCGGTTACACAACTGTCAAGTAGGCATTAAAAGAGTCAGATTATACAACAGATTATGTGAGCAAAGTTCTTGCCATTGCTAAGTAAAATTTCTTTTTGCATTCTTCCTGACAAAAGTTGCTAGAACTAAAGAGGTGAAGTATAAAGTAAAAAGTAACGCAAGGGTACACACATCAGCAACAACTATAACGGTTTCATTGACTAATTTTTGTTTGTTCTGTATTTATGGTCCAGTTGCCTTTTGCCAAGTTACATAAAAGTATAAAATACAGATGAGCAAAAGTTGTAGTCCAACTAACATGCAAGCGTTGCATTGCAAAAATAAAAGATTTTAGACTACTATAAAAATGACGCACATACAAGAGCAGTTACATTACAACGTGACATTTGTGATATGTGACGAATAATACCACATGTGACAAACAAGTTATATTGACAGATGAGCAATGCTGTAACCATTCATGCACAATAATGTAATGGTATCGGATGGTTGTATACCAGCAAGAAGACGCGCATCAACTTTCTCTTCCTCGCATTTTACCTCGTGCTTTGGAATAGATTTTGAGAAGGCAAATTGTAAAAAAAACTATAAAAACTATAGTATCTAGTTGAAACCCACAAACAACCAGAAAAAATACACACAAACGGCGCGGGAAGCGAAGCTTATCTTACGTTTGTTTTCTTCCAGACAAGTAGCCTCTTATATAGTGCATTATTGGATAGAGAGCAAAACATACATCAAAAGTTTAGTGCTGCGAATTATGGAACTTTGCACAAAACCATGATGTCATTATATTATTGAGAGTGAGATATATGAGCATAAGATGTACATACATGCTTGATGTATTGCTTAAGAATATATCGTATTTTTATAGCTTGGATGTCATCATGACAAAAGGAGTGCAAAAGCCATCCTCGTATTTTTTCTCAAGCTCAATAAGCTTTCTTTGTTAGCAGTTATTTTACCAGCTCTTTGCTATTGGTTAGCAAAATATATTTGACTGTGTGTGTTTGCTCGTATTATGACCCATTTTTATGATCCAATAAGTGCGAACTGTCAGCATGACTTACTCTATTTTTTATGTCTTTTCTGCGTGTAGGAAGAAAAAGTGGAAGAAAGACAGACTATTTTCCTTCTTGACAATTTTTTCATCATTTTTTGTTTGTTTCCTTTTCTTTGGCAGGGAAAGACGATAAGGCCTATGCCATGTATATAGATAACCAGAGAAGTTGGTTTATTCACTGTGGAGTACATTCATGCCGGACTGAAGGTGGTATCACTGTTGGTTCCACAATTGGAGTTCTCCTGGATCTGGATAAACGCCAGCTCACATTCTACGTCAATGATGAGCAGCAAGTAAGCGATTTCTCTACAAAAGTCATTTTAAGTATACAAATGTCGTTCATGCATGCTTATTTTCTTGTGCGACAACAGGTTTTTGTACATGTGTGCTTAAGCTACATACATAAAGTGTAATATTAGTGCAAATCTTCATGATCTCAAACAGTGTGCTTGGAGATGTCGTTAGCATTGAGAGATGAATGCACACACGACCACTTTCTTATCGTTTGTCATTATTATGATGTGTAGCGTAGTTCAAAATCTACCAACAGAATATGCTTGTCGGGATGTCCGTCCTTCCTTCAAGTAACATTTCTGTACCGAAGGAGATTCATTTTGTAGTAAAGCAATACAAGCGTGTATAAAAGGATGAAACTAGAAAAAACATGTAACAGCCATTTTCTGTAAAGTGTAAAAAAATACAGTATCGACGAAACAAGCTTGTTCTCCTTTACTGCAACCTTACGTAATTTTAATATTTCTTCTTGCAAGAATATTATTCCAGGAGAAAACGTGCCTCTGAGCTTCTTATCCCATCCCTATATATTTAATACTTGTAATATTCCAACTATTTATCTTACAGTGAAGTGAATACATTTGCAAATTCTCAAGCGTTCACTGGCCCGTGGTCTTATTTAAACCGTATATGTTTGCTAAACCGAGTGAACCAGAAGAAAGAGCACACACATGGTAAATGGCGTGCCTAATTTTTTTCTGATTTCTCTTTTCTCTTCTTTTGCAGGGACCCATTGCTTTCACCAACTTATTTGGCGTATTTTATCCAGCAGTAAGCCTCAATTGTAATGTAACAGTGTCAGTACATACCGGTCTAGATCTTCCATCCGACTCGGAGACTTCAGACAGTGGGACGCGATGTTAAGCTACACCAAGTCATACTACACCAACCAGCAGAGCAAAGCAGCACATCAACGCGCACACATTCTTCTTCTTACTTCTTGGAGAAGAAAATGGGAGCTTGGAGGATGAAGCCAAAAAATGGAAAGTATAAAGTGGAAAATGGGAATAAGCAAAGCAAAACGACAAGGAGAGTTGCAGAAGGACCAGAGCTCCGACTATATATATTCCCAAGAAGAAGTGAAGACAAGAATATGAGAATTTAATGTTGGAATAAAAACATCGTCCCAAATTCCGTAATGTGAAAAATAGTGTTCACTTTTCTCTACAACCATAAATACTAGTGCTATCCCAACCATCACCACCATTGTGTATATTCACTCATAGTATAATTTACTAAATGTGCATATGAACATGTACAAAACTATGGAGTACTTAAATGCATATGTACAGTTACAAGTATACAGAGTCAACTACTAGCTTGTAATCATTACAGGATCGTCAGTAGGATAAGTTACCTATTACACTACTACTATACACACCATATTAAAACAATACAAACTACGGTTGTGTGCGAAAAGATATGGCTTTCATTTACTTTCTTCGTGTACGAGTCAATAAGGTGACCTTTTATAGGCAGCCAATCCTCGAGCTCCCTCCGATGACAAAACATTATTACAAACATAAAAATACCAAATTCATTACATTATGTAAAAAAATATATGCCTAGGTATTCCCGATAGAGCGACAGCGTCCAAAAATCTAATACTGTACAGAGTATGTATAATAGGTAACAAATTTTATGTAAACTGCGTTATCCAAGTCACGACAACACGAAATACTTGATAAAATGTACACACTTAACCTATAGGTTGGAAATCGTTGTAAGAAGCTATAAGTCTATAAGATTTTTTTTCTCGGTAATTGCCATTGTTGCTAAAAGAAGAAATTTTATTTTCGCGAATGTTCTTATTTGAAGGAATGAAGACAAAGAAAAAAGGAATTTACCAAAAATATTTGCACGGACACAAATGGCTAGAGTGCTATAAAAATCCAAAAAAAAATCTTCTAATGCTAAATGAACACAAACGGTCATAAAATACACACAGTCATACAAACTTTCCGGCAGTAGCTTGAATAAGAAAGAAAGCCGGGTATGCGTGCCTCTAAAACTTGTAGGATCAACAGAGAGAAAGGTCAAATCACATAAAATATGGTACACTAAAAGAGAGCATTTTTCCAGCTTAGCGAACACTTTTTAAGCTTTTGTCCATCTAAAATATAAAGAAATGTCATTACTGGAGAGTAGAAACAAAAGGAAAGTGTTTACTAATGACTTTTTTTCCTTTTCCGGCACGGTTTGAAAGGAGCGGTAGTAGTGTAGAAGCGGAGCACTTGCAAAGACCATATTGCAGAGTATATAGGAGCTTTAAAAGTCGTAAACATCATCATTAAAGTAGGTTATCTTCTTGCACAAGAAAAAAAATTCTTCAGAGTGGAACATTTCCCTAAAATCCTTTACTTCACGACTCCATTATTTCGTTGCTTTTTTGTTGAGAAGACAATGTTATACCTACATAGTGTGAGTTGTTTGTAAGGAAAATATATATATTTGTGTAAAAAGAAAGCTCTCTGCAAGAGAATCAATACATCTGCATCATTGATGGTACTGCTTTTATACACAAAGGAAACGAGAGAGTTTCTAAAAATATATGGGACAAGTACCACATTTTTTCCAAGTTATTCTTTTCCTCCTCCCCTAAAGTTACTACTACAACGACGACGACTCCTTTGCTCTTCGTTCTGGTATGGCCACTTTGCCAAATAGCTCGATGATGACATTCCTGTAAAAATAACAATAATTCGAGGTTTTCCTTGTGTGTAATGAGAATCTAATTGGATTGGCAATATTGGACCGTTCTTTTGCTAATGGAAGTGTAAGAGCAACATTCTTTGCCGCTATCTTCTCTAATAACAGATGAATACGTTCGATTCGTACGATATTGCGTTTGCCTCTGTCGCCGAGAACCTTCATGTGAAACGATGTTGTATAACAGCCATTTGGTACCAAATTTGGTGATGATGATGACGACAAGTATACAATGAATTTTAAGTTATAAAGATGGCATGTTTATGCAAACATTCGCAGTTTTTCTATTAAAGTATATAATGGCTACACACATCACAATACTGCATTTTACAACCGTTGAATAATAACCGCCATGTAATTATAAGTAAATTCAGATTGTAAAATTAATAGTGTCTATCTAATTAGCTATGGTATCAATACTGAAGGTTTGTGTTGACTTTGAGCAGAAACATTCGTGTGCATACAAAGTAGAAGATGTATATAATTATCGCTCCTTTATATGTTAATGAATTGCTGTTTAATAGCGAATCTAGTCCGCAACATTATAAAAAACTAATTATGGATTGAAAACGTGTACATTTCGTGTAATGTTGCTATTTTGTACAATGCGAACTCCCGTTCCTTCTTAAGCCATAGAAGTCAACCAAATACACAAGTTATAGGTATGGTAGTCATAATAAACCAAGTAAATATAAATATATCAGCTTCGATATTATATGCTATTATACTGATATTAATACGATAAAATGCACCATACATAAATTATTAAGTCTACTCGGTGAAAATAGTCACAAACGTGCAGTAGGGATTCACCCTTTTGAATCAAAGCCAAAGTGGGAGAGTGAACCATACAAATATCTATGTATATTATAAATACACTTTAGTATATAGTACTTACCAAATTAAAATGCATTTGTTTACTAATTAAATCTTAATCTATATGTATCATTCATCGTTATCTGCAAGTATCAGTGGGTTAACTATAAAATGTTAACATGTTACAGACTGTGAAATAGGGTATTCCTATTGATATCTCATGTAAAAATACAATTATCCTTAGAAATATTCGCACGATCAGCATCGTAGAAAATATTCAACATTATCCTCAACTTTAACTTTCCAAAGCTACAATATATTATAGTGGCGCTCTTTGGCCCTAGTAATTTAGGTACTGGTTTGTATACTAAAAAAGCGTTACGAAAGTAAATAACTGCAAGTAGGCATTATTATATTGTGAATGAGCGTGGCATCTTTTAGTTCCAATAACTTTGTACAAAACTTTTTCCGTGAAATTTTTTTTATCGAAAGTACATACATATTACTTAAATAATAATAAATAAATAATAATAATTTATATTGTATGAAGCGTGTATTCCTTTTAAAAACCTAATATGATAGAAAATAGAAAGTATTATATATGTATAACATGATAATATTGTATGTGTAAAGTTGGAATCAGTATGAATAAAATTGTTAATGAAGTACAACGTACAGCTACAAAAATAACTTTTTCCCTTTGTACGTTTTTCATGATTTTTTGTGTTATGATGGTGAAAGTGGGAAAGGTATCAATTTTTAAAAACCAATGAAATGCGAAAACTGCTATTTCTGTGCATATTTGAAAGTGAAATATATGCGTTTGTCACACCACACAGAGATACGAAATGTGTGCTCATGTGCCACGTTCTTTTCAAATTCACATGTATCATTTTTTGAATAAACACTACAAACCTGTCATAGATATCATATCATTCACGTATATCAACCACTTTTCATGCAAAAAGGAGAAAGTGAAGAATTACATTCAAACATGAAAGTTACACCGTACGCATGTTGCGGGAGAGTAAAAATCCCATAACCAAAAATTCTCATACAACTATAGATATGCCTCTCTGTATTCTCTATTTTGAGAACCATTACAGCATGATATCTTGCACAACAAAGGAACAAAGGAGTAACAAACAACATATTACTTACTTTCACCGTAGACTTTGAGCAAAGAAATTTCGGATTTATTGCTTTCACTGCTGCATTCTACTTTTTCTAGCATTTCATCACGAAAGGAGAGAAAAGAAGGAGGAAGCCGAGATAAAAAAGGAAACGTTGCCATTTTCAGCAGTCGCATGGTATTATTTTTGCTTCAAGTTTCACAACAATATTCACACTTGGTATACGATATGTCTGCTACTTGGTTGTACCATATCAGTATCAGTCCAAGTGAGTATAATAGACAGTGTACATATCACGAGAGTTCTGCTGCAAGATAAAGTTGGACGATGCATACACATACACAGCCTATTATGCACTACTATAAATGGAAATGGAATCAAGTTGGTGGTGGAGGAGAAACACTCATCCTCTTTCGCCAAACCCTACACAATCATCATCATGCATTCTTGCTTTACGATGAAGACGGCTACTCTCTGTGCTCCTCTGCTGCATGCCTTGATAAATTACAACTGTCTCCTTTTACCATTGCAAATGCTTTCTATTGAAGGTAACTAGTGCGTGTGTCATGCTTTCTGATTCAATTTGTTGGTTGTCACTTTAGAAAATTGTGCTTTTGTGTGTCAGGTGAATATAACAACGACAACAAAGTCCATAAAATATTTTTTAAATCGTTTTCTCTGATAAATGGACCAGCGCTCAAGATTTATGAACATTTTTTGGTGTCGTTTTCTTTCAGTTCCTCATTCAACAGTAGTCGCAATGGCTGCAAAAGAGCCCATACATTACACAATGCTAAACTAGTAGACTGCGTGATTGTACATAATAATACAGAATAAAGTGTTGTTGCTGCAATAAACATAAAATAGTGGATAGCATATTACGACTATAATGGCTATGATGACCTTTCTGGCACATCTTCCAGAAAGGAGCATACTACCACGGCACAGATTTCGTATCAGAATGATATTTTGGCACAACAATAATAATTTTATGTAATGCAGTTCACGGTTGTTTGGGACAGAACACAAATCTCTTTAGTGCACAGATTTTCTTCATTCATAGTTTTCAAGCATAAATTGCATCGGGATAAACATTTTATTTGGAAATAAAACAACTTAGCAAAGTGTGTGAACATGATTTACTGGGTTTTTAAAGTGAACATTTGAACTGGATACAATCACGAGAACGCTGTATCTTCATAACTTGCATATATGCAGTGCTTATACAATCCCGACCAGAGCAACCAAAAGAGGAATACGGATGACTGGATTCAAGTGTGTATACTGATTTAGAGGGAAAATGGAGGGGTGTGGACAACATAATATAACCATATTATTATTACTTGAATAATAATTATACAATGGGCCTGTCTTTTATGTAGCACAATTATTAATTACACCAGCGTCTAGTCCTCATTATTACTTTGAATAACCGCTGCTCTATTACTAAACATATCCTAAACACCCTCTATATCTTTTCCTTTGATTTGCATGCCGTTAATATATATCTACCTAGCCCATACATAGATTTACCTTTAGATCCATGTTCTGTCCTGCTGCACAATTTCAAATGTGCATGTTGAATCAGAGTAGCATTTACATCAGAGTTGTGTACTAGCTTTAGTAAACCAACACTCACAGCATCCGCGATAAATTAAAGAATAACGTATTAACGCTATTTGAACAAAAAACGTAAATTTTATCTGCTCCTCAGCTATAATTCCAATGTATTATTTAGAGCATTGAAGCAGATTACTGAGAAATTATTTAGTATCTACCGTGTTAGCATCAAATAACAGTGAAAATCTCTACAACCTTATGACTTACTTTGGCGATGCGATGCTTGTGCATAAAAACACCAATTGCTTTGCACTATCGATATTTTAAAAAACAGAAGTAAACGGAAAGATAGTAATAATATAATTCTTACTTTTGGTCAAATTTAGTTTGAGTAACGTAAACATATGTGTTTTTTCTAATATGGGTTCCTTACCTTTGAGATAAACAGACGAACATGTCCAGCCAATAGTTGGAGGTTTCAAAGCAAAAACAATAGTGTTTTCTACTTTTCTTGCAACAAAATGCTTTCTCATAAAATTATAATTAAGCTCAGTTGGCAAAAGGGAAACCTTTGCCAAGTGTAATATATTTGCTTAAACTTATGCCAACTTCAAATAGGCATGCAAGTATAAATGCACCCCGTTAATAAACACCATCGTCATCAGCTAGCTGGTCTCGTTTTCTGAAGACGTATTTTGTTTTCTAATCATCATTATCATATCCGGAACATATTACCCGACAAGCTTCCTTCCTACTACATAAATTTAATGGATTGCAGTAAGCCTGTGAGTTGTACAAGGACAGCGGAACGAAATAACAGTAGAAATATGTTAGTTAACGAAGTTTCATTTGAAGAAGGGATCTTCATTTTAAAAGATACACACAAGAAAATAATTCCCCCTGAAAAGTAACTCCGTAATCTAGAAAATACGAGTGGAGAAACCGATCCATTTTCACCCGTTTCTTGATTCAAGAGAAATGCAGACTATGTATATCGTATTTCTCGCTTTCTAAATTTCTACTTTATCTGAAACGGTATAAATGGATATACGACAACGCTATAATAGGAGAGGAACAAATTTATTCCTATTTGCAATAGGGAAAGAGTGTGTTTCTGTCTAAAACCCGGATGCACACACGTAGTAAAGAAATATATTTCAAAGTGGAATGGATGGGCACACGCATACTTTCGTTTTCCTGGGCTCCTTTTCTTATGAGAAGTGACTCCTTTTCTTCCCGCTTGATTAACACATTCAAGTTGCTTCGTTCTTTCCTCTTTCTCCGTTTCTCTCTTTCGAGTGTGTAATGTTACACATCTTCAAAACATTCCACGATGGAAGCTTCTTAGCATTCCATCTATTCAACTAGGCAAGCTACAGCAGCATGTCCAAAAAGAGTGTGTTCTTCCTTCCACGTCGAATGTAATGTAGCCAAACGACTCCCGTTTAGTTTTCAGCAGCACAATTGTAGCTTTCTTTTACTTTCATTTGAGGAGAAAAAAAACGTAAAATCCAGCAGGATTACAATTGAGGAGAAAAAGTGTCTTGGTTGGTGAGTAAAGTAAAGACGCAGAGTTAAACCAAGAAAAAAACCCTTATGTAAATCCATATCCGTTTGCTACGAATGTTTGGAAACAGAGTAGAGCGGAGTGGACTAACTTAAAAGTAAGATGAGTATTTGCTTGTGCTAACAAGCGAGCAAGGTAAGCGTAGTTCTCAACTCCGACCACCGGTAACATTTTTTACTGGAGAAATGAGAAAAACTCATTTTAGTTTGATGGTCCTTAACAGTGCTGGAACAAGAGAATGCTTTTTCTTCATTTCTATGTGCTAGTTACTAGTTAGTGTATAGGTATGCACCTGCATGTGGATATAACATCATAATGGATGCCCAAGAAATAAAGACATTACTTCATTTGCTTAAATGTCGCTTTTCTAGCAGTAAATAAAGCTAAAACCGAGGAGTAGGAAGTGGAAGGCAAAAGTACCTCCAGAAAATCCATTTGGGCGACACTTTTAGATTTAAACATATCGTTTGGGCTCACTATAGATGATGGAATACGATGGTTTATTACTGTAATGTATTAATTTAGGATGGACTCGGAAGAAACTCGTCTTTGACTTAATTTTAGAGAATTCCGCTCAAAATTGCAATTCTTGTGTCTTTGTGTTTGAGTATGGATACGTGAGCGGAAACTGTCTCTTTCCAATTTCTTTTCTTAATACAAAAAAAATCTTCATCTGTTTTTGTGAACCAAATAGTAGTGTGTGACTGGATGAAGACGTCATGGAGTACGTCCTGTTTCATAATAACGAATTTTAATACTTATTTACAAACGGAAGTGGCGGTGACTCTGGAACAAAGTTGAGTGGGTACTTTTAAATAAGCAACCTTTTCATTATCTCCTCACTTCTTATACATCTTACTTACAGTTAGGCAAATGCATATACGTAAAATGCTCCCGAGTGATTATATCCCAAACTAATACCGTCTGAACCTTAAAGGTAGGAAATATTGTCTGTCTAACAGGGAAAATTGTGAAAGAAATGGTAGCGGACACATCGCCGTCAACAAAAAGTTTGCAATAATTGCATTTCAGTTTGTCCAACTTTTGTAATATTCAGAAAGGGTAAACTGCACAAAGTTTGTCTCTTTATTCATTATGTGTAGCCATATTTAGTTCCCGCCTCGTGCCTTGTATGCCTATTTGTTGACGACTGTGTAAGTGTATGTAGGTGCACTATTGTGACTTTCTTCCCTCTTGGTTTCATGTTGCCGTTACCGCTTTTGCTGCATCGTCTTCGCATCTCGTTCATTGTTTTAAGTAAATTTGAATGCTTTAATGGCAATTTCTCTTCATAAATGTTTTATTTTATGGCTGAAACAGCCACGAAAATGAATGTAAACATGAGTAAAAGTTGTGCTGGTTAGGACAGTACATACTACGACGTACAATGAAGACGGTGATGTTGCTGACGATCATTTTATACGTGTTTAGTTTCTCTGGTTGTATGTAGTTGTTCAAGTATTGTACACGATGTTGTATAGATTTCTGACTGTCAAGAAAACTTTTTAAACTTGTAATAACAATCAGAGAAGGACTTTGCTCACCACGCATCTCTTCATGTTTCCTAGTTTGCTTTCTTCTCGCTCAGCTCAAATGGAATGAGTTCATGTAAATTAACAATGAATATTAGAAGAGACAGAAACGGCTTTGCTAACTATGTATATCTTTTGCTGATGATTCTTATGTTGGTTTGCTGGAAGAAGACTAAAACTAAACTTTAACAATGCGTTTGAGAGAAAGCCAGAGAATAAGAATGTATGCAAAGAGCTGGACCGAAATACAAGTGATAATGACATCCTATGAATTTTGTAGAGTACCTTGATACAAGCAGAGCAGAACAGTCATAACCGAATGTTACAGTTCTTAGACTACATCTTGCTCTAAATATTTTACCGACAAAAGTGCATGCTCGTAATTTAACCTATTTTCACAAAGAAGAAAGGAGCACACACGTATAGCATCGTAGAGAAAATTCTGTGAGGTGAAACTTTTCCGTGTGTCTCATTCATTTATGCACCTGTAGTTTTGTCATACTATTAACAAAAAGAAGAATAAAGTTTGATGCGAGTGATCTTAAACGCTGAAATATTACCACAGTCAGTGGAGGAAATATCACATTTTATGACATATAGGAGTTGTGTAAACAATTGGATTTTTCATAAATAACACAAGGAACGTACCAAGTCGTAATAATTTTTCTTTGATGAAAGTAAATGGAAAAAGTTGACTTGTGACACAGATGCTGAAAAGTTCACACGGTTGCACAACTGCGTAGAGCTGTTATAAAGTAGCACATTCAAGGAAAGCAAGTTTGAAG
Organism: Sinella curviseta; assembly: GCA_004115045.4. Lineage (NCBI taxonomy): Eukaryota > Metazoa > Arthropoda > Collembola > Entomobryomorpha > Entomobryidae > Sinella > Sinella curviseta. Next base: position 19,680,181 of record CM023202.3, on the reverse strand, counting down.
ATGGAGAATACTTACATGCTGTATGCGTAGTTTGGAGAGAGAACTTTCTACTTGATTCGTTTTTTTCCAGCACTTTTTTTACCATCACCATCTGACATGTGATCCAACCAGTGTGGCATTTAAAATGATCCAGCCCATGGTCTTCGATCAGTTCCCCCGAATCAATTTTTAATAGTTTTGTTTACTAGGTTTGCAGAATATTATGACTTATAAATCATCATTTCATCTTTCTTGTCTTATCGTTGTTCCTGTAATGCAGATAATCAAGGATGATCAGGTAAATATTTTACTGACGATACTAAAAAATCTGGTTCATAGCTGCTACTGCCGACGGAAATGGCTTTCCAATAACGCACGAGATGTATGGATAAGACCAAAAGCTTAAGAACATTTTCTACCTGCGAAATTGCTGTTTCTTTTTTCCTTCAGTCCTATGGTGCACTCAATCTTGACGAATTCAATTCAATTGTTATTTAAATTTACAGAATAATGTCTTATTGAATGTAGAATGGATGAATGCAGCTCATATAAATCTAAGATTTTTATTTTCTTATTAAGATTGATATCACCAATGTGTACTCTAACCCTGTCATATGAGTTGCCTTGTTGAAGTATGTGTGAACTACAACCATGTTATATAGAAAAAATAGTATGTGATTAATATAATTAAGTTGGCGCTTTTCCAAGCATTTAGTTTATGATACGTTGAAATGCTCGTAAAATTTATCCTTTTTTAAAGTGCGTACATTTTGCAACATTCGTAAATTTATAAACAAAGTATCAATAAAATGTACAGATAAACCTAGATTGAGCAATCGTCCATAAAAATTTGGTTTATACTGTCTGTATGTATTCATTACCGACCATATGAAACAAACTTACTTTAAAACGAAGCTAGCTAGCTACGTATCATACATAGTTTAGATGAAAAGCAAATGATCAAGGAAAAGTTCATGTAAAGTATAAAAAATCAGAATCAGAAAAATACTACAAACTTCACCACCATTGTTTCCTCTGGACATACTCATTTCATTTAGTCAACCATAACACATCATCCGCCTGCTGTCCCAATTTACCGAGTGGCAAGTAAGCTACAAGCAAACCTTACCTTTCAAAACTTTTCTGTCGTTTTCTCCGCAAACACACACGAACCAACTTTTTAGTTAATGAGGTTTTCAAGGGGGAAACTGAACGACCAAAAAGCCTCCTATTAGTACTCCAACGAGAGTCATAAAAGAACATGAATATCACGTATTATTACTCACTGACGGGGTGAGGAACAACACAACAGACAACAACGGAACACGACTATAGCACGCACATCATACTTTCTCCTTGTTAATCCATGCGGTTGCAACCGGGAAATGTGATGTAGTAAAGTGAAAAGGAGTTGACTCCTCTTTTGAAATATTAGACAGGGAGATGGGAGAGTATTGCAGCGAAAAGTATTATCGTGTTCATTTGACTCCTATTCATTCTTCTCAAAAGACGTTGGAAATGTATTATGCACATAGTTTGTTGTGCACAACTCTGTCTATATTTTACTGCTGCTGATGAACTTGGATGCACCATGCTGCAACAAGAAAAAAAATCATCTAAACATTCCTGGCCACATTTTGCTTTGCACTGAAATACATACTTTTATCCCGTTGTGTCCTGATAATAAACAGAGCCTAACGGGAGTTTTTCATGTGTAGCCATCATCATGATCATCACATTTGGTGGAAAACCTTGAATCTCATTTTCGGTAAAGGGATGAGTAGAGAAATGCACATTTGCATACCTTCCAGAGAAATAGCATAGATGAATGGTGGCTCCTATTTAGCTTCTTCCCTTTCTTCTTCTCCTTTTCCTTTTGTGCTCTCTCTTGAAGGATAGTTTAGTAGCATTTTGTACTTTCATCTGATTAAGGGAAACATTACTACCATTACACACTGCAGCCATGAATAAAGAGTCGGAAACTTTTACTGACTGTAGAATATAAATGAAAATGTCAGTTTCACCCTGCTTGCTTGCTGTTGGGTTCTGCTCCATTACTTGGCTATGAAGAAAGAGAAAGCCAGAGAGCTGTACAAAGTAAATGAGTTAGAGTCTGCACGTAGAACGGTTGACTTTTTCTCCCTAAAATATGCATTCTTTATGGCCTGCCATTACTCCTGCCTACACCAAGTTTACGCCGTCACTACCTCCGCCACTCTCTATTGTGCACCTACCCTAGTCTGGCTTTTTAAAATCTTTTCCAGTTAAAAAAAGCTAAGAACATGACAAAAAGCGAGCAGTGGAATTATTATACATATTTATTTTATATTCGGATCACATTGTTTATTTCCTCCCAGAAGGTATGAACGTTTCATATCAACCCTATATAGGCACATAAACCGAGTGGTGGTGGTAGCGGTAATATAAGATTTTATGCTTTTAAAAAGCAGCACAAACTAGCAACCAACCGTCAAATGAACCCTAAACATGATATAAGGCATAAAAAACGACAAAGGAGAAAAGTAAGTTTTTCTCGTCCATCCTTCCACCGTTCCCTCCTACTCATTTCCACAGTTAACCCCCATATTTCCCTTCGTTTTAAAGAAAAGTGTAGGATTTAAATTTTCAAGAAAAATGTATGACTGTAAAAAGTGAGAAAGTATACGGATCGTTCGCAGTATGCTTTTTAAAGAAAACACTCTTAACAAGCAGCTCGTGCCAATGCGATAATACGTTGTTATACTATGAAATATACTGCTACATATTTTCAACAACTATAAAAGCTATACTATGCGTGTGTAGAATATAAAAAATATCAGAATAAAAGCCGGATGTTAATTAAACCATAAGTTTGGCTCCTTCATAAAAATATTAATTTCATTTGGCATGCGTATTGTGTATAAAAATTATATACTTAAATTATTATATTGCTCGCATTTACTTTTTATAAAGTTTTACTGTTGGTTTACCACAATTATTTTCATATTAGTGTATGGTTTTTGGTCTTCTTGAGAGCAGATTCTTACCAAAATTTAAACTCATCTATACCTACAACTTATTGAAATAATAGAAAACAGAACAAATATGTACAACAAAGTGCTCTGTCTCTTTGTGTGATGTTTCAAGCGCCAAAGTGCATTGAAATTCAACGAATGGATCAAGTGAAACTTTTACAATTTGTTGATGATGCAACCTGAAGTACTATTGGGTATGTGGAGTTCCAAGTGCAAATATAAAGTTTCAAACCCTTGACTCAACACATTTCAATGTTGCAAGGAAAGTAATTTCAAAATAGCAAACGACAACGACCATCGTTTGTAAAGTTCTTTCCGCAATCAACACGACATCAACTTGTGATAATACACACAATGTTATTCTTACGCAGTTGGCAGTTTTCTTCTGTAACGCCAACCACTATGAAAAATTAGAGTTGCGAATTCAAAAGGAAAGCAACCGTAAAAGTACAACAAGTTTATTGTCACAAATACAAATAGAGATGAAAACAGTAAAACTTTTGTTTTCAAGTATGCATAGCGTGTTTTGTTCACATCCTGAGGAAACCCATAGAACGAGTACATATACACTTGTATTACTAGGAACGAAGCCTGCTTTATAGCGATAGAAAAAGTAAAGTGAGTTTGACTGAACAACTTTTAGAATAGCACACTTACTCACTTTCTCTTTACTGGCATGGTTTTTAAATAAGTGCTGTCATATGTGGCGATATGTGCCATAATTTAATTTTCTAGACGATTTCTGCTACACCTTTCTTGTGGTTACATCTATGAGCTATATATTACATCTGTCCCATTGGAGAAATTGGAAACGATCTATAGGGATGCTGGCTTCAGGGCATAAGCCAAACAAAACCATGTGTATTTTTTACATTGTAGTAGTAATTCAGGTAGCTATAATCGTGCCAGGAAGGTAAAAAGAAAGGTGATGACTTTTAATAGTATAGACATGCCTTGGTTGTTGTTTACTCTTGTCATTTCCTCGTATGTGGCATGCCATGAAACTGACAGAGTGAGTACTTCAACTAAAGTTGTAGCGTTATAATTCTATTTGTCGATGAAACCAAATTACCTCTAGTAGATTAATTATGATATTGCTCAAGGGGCCACTTATGAAGTTTAAGATAATTCATAATAATTTTTGATATGCTCTCTGAAGCTCAAGAAAGAGAAAGTACCATAAGCTGTTTTTGGAATTTTGTTGTTGGAAAGGTGGTAGCGTCCATTAAACTGTGGCACATATGGACAATAATAACGCTACCTCCACTCTTCTTCTTATTGTAGTTGTATATACATATAAAACAACTCCTTTAATGAAAGAAACACAATAAATCTGAGAAGAGTAGAAAGAGAGAGTGAGAGAGAAAGGAGTAAAAGAAGGGAAGATTACTGTGTCGACAGGATAAAGAAAAAAACTGTGCTCTTTTTTTCTACCCTTGTTTTGTGACTTAGAGCCTGAAGCAAATAGAAATTGCTTCCCTTCCTTTTTGTTCATATTCAGCATTAGATTCGCAACTTTTCATAATATTTCTGGCGAACTCAAGCTGACGCTCTTCTTCTTCCGCTGTTGAAGTTTTTATAGCCGAAAGGTTCATATTTTCATTCCGTTTGTTGACGACGTTATGGAGTGGAGTGAAACTAGTCTGCTGTATACGTGTTGTGCAGCAGCAGTAGCAAAGTATTTTTGCAACTCAACCAACTCAAGCTGGAAACGTGTGGCGGCAGCAAACCGTTCTAAGCCCGGGAAATGATGGATAACGTATAAACTTCTCATGTGGAACTTTGCAAGAAAATGGTTTTCTTCCTGTTTCCAATCTATCCACTACAGAAGGGTCTTTTGCTTAACTTTATATCACGTTGAAAGAAGAAAGTTTTTTCTGCTCGTGTATGCTGTCTATATTAGTAGGTAGGTATATACGATCAAAGAAGGTAGGCATTGAAAGGTTCATTGTTCACTCGGGAAAAGTAGGTCTCAAACCAAACAAAATATTGCTTTCGCATAATCGAAACGAAAGCCACTAAAAAGTTGATGGGGTACAAAAGTGTAAAAACAAAATAGGCATGCATACACAATTACAACCACGACAAAATATGGAGTTGTATAAACATGCTTTGCGTTTTAGCGAATGTCATATTCTCTAATATAGGATCTCTATCATGGCTTATTGAGGACAAGAGGCAACGTTCTACGCATCCGTGTTGTTTGATTCTTGATCTTATTGTATCGAACCACACGAAGTGACGCAACGTTCTTAAGGGACCAGTCGATGCAACCCTTTTTATATTAAAACAGACAGTGAACTAAAGACACATGATATAAGAAAAGTTTTTCGTTGGAAATTAGGTCTTTGCACGAAACACTTTGATTTTTTCATTTATTATCTTCAGTTGACGATCATGTAAAATTTATTTACATTGAAATTGATAAAAAGTAAAAGTCTCTGTATCAAATTCAGAAATAGATTATTAATTTCTTTCTAACATACGGGCAAGGTAGTCAATGTAACTTACTATCTGACACTTTCTCAATGTTTCAACCAGGGCTAATTACGTAGATATACGCTGTGAGCTCAATATGCATAAATATATATTTCACTTAACCGACTATGGGTAGGTGATCCGGTACTGGACTTGGCATTGATAGCCATTCATTAGTTTGAAACAGAAGCAGTATTTACACAAGATAATTTACAGCGCTTTATGTATTGTAGGATTAGAATGAACGCGAAATGTGTAATAATTGAATACCTAGGTATGTATGCTTTCATGTTTTCTCACTGTGAAGTATATTATGTATCTGGAAAAAACATTAATCTAGTTTTTATTTGTAGTATTAACGGAAATATCATTAGAACAAGGCAAATACATCTTTCACTTTGAAACGACGTCAGTCACTATACATGCTTAACAGTAAGACTTGTTCTTTTGCAATAATGTATAGAACTGTATTTCAAAAATGTTCTTCGTATGTTTTTATACACATATAATATGTGTGTATGTAATGTGTAGACGAGTACCACACGACATTGACATTTTCGCGAAATAAAGCTTGACATCCCACGTTTCCTGAATTGGAAATTGGTATCGCTGAGTTTGCACAATAATAGCCGGAGGAGAAGATTTCTACATTCCCGACTTGCAGCGGGCAATGTATGCGTTATGGGCCTTACATTGGCAAAAATATTACACGTGCAACACTTTGAGGTAGGCTTGTTTGTTCGTCTAACTTTATTGCAATTTTTCCAGTGTCATGCATTTAAAATTTCTTGGAACAAGGGTGAATTTCTATTGTTTTCCGCTTTGTCAACCCCAATGATGTTCCTGCCTCGTGGTGGCAAGGTCGTGGGACGCATGTTGCCACAGGGAATTTATGTGAAAATATGATGAGCTGAGAAACAAAGAACTTTGTTTCTCAAAGGTAATGGTAATGACATATGTAATATTTAGCAATGAGCATAGTATTGTTCAAAAAAACAATCAACACTTTTAGCACTTCAGCTTCGTTAATAAACAGTTTGGGGTGAATTATTTGATGATATCTTATATGTGCAGGTATATAGTATATATATTTATATAATATGATAAATGATACAGTTCGTGCAGCATAGTTCACGTCAAAGACTTTTTCCAGGTGGTGAAATGTTGTCTTTGCCTGCCTTTCACATGTCATTTTGATTCCTAGCGGTGTTGGATACTGTTACTCGGAATCTTTGGCAAGAGCGGCTTCTCGTTCCAATAAAGTACGCAAAGATCGTTAAGTCGTTTTACTTTCCTTCAATATAAATCTCCTTTGGACTGTAGTTGCGTGTTGTGTTTCGTCTGGTGCCCATAAACCACCTTTTGGTAGGTAAGAAGGTGAGTTATATTTGACCAGAAGACCAAGGTAAGATACAGGATGAACAAAGGAGATGAAGAAAAGCAAGGTATATTTGAAGCCATTAAAGTACCTCGTGTTTCGTTGTAGTAGTGAACCATGTTCTGGTGAATGACTGGCATAGCTTCTGCACTTCTACCTGCCATCGTAAGAACATGCCATTATGATGATGACGTTGTACATTGAGAAAGAGGCGGAAATATAAAAGGGAAAAAGCGCTATTCACAAGCTAATCAAGTCCTCCAGTTTTGGTTCAGCTGTCCCATTATATTGAATTTACAATCGATTTCCTTTATAAAACGTACATCTTTGGAGATACGTTTTTGAACCGAGAAATCTAGTCAAAGTGGAGTAGACCTTTCTTCTCTGTGGAAATTCAAAGCACTCATAATGTTAAGTGTGTGTCTTGCGAGTTTTTGTCCATTTATATCAGTGTGTAGGACGCTTGTTACGTATTCGGATGAAAAAAATGGATTTTGGAGAAAGCATGAAAGAGAGACAATCTCTGTAAAGTCTACAATACATATGTACACCACCACCACAGAGTAAACTTTGGCATTCGTTTTCTGTGTGACTAACGTCCATGCATAAATGTTGTCGAATGTACCCGTGCCATGTGTATCGCTGGTTTTATACAATTGCTCGGTCGGCAGTGATGTGCATACGAAATACACCATGCTACACACATATACACTAATTCAGGATTACGATTTTACGATGAAATGCCGACCAAGCTGAACCAGGTTAGTTCTGCGGATAGCTGCTTTATGTGTCAGACCCCATTTCCTAAATGATGAGGTCAATGAACATATGAGTAGGCCTATTTCCTACGCGAAAGGTATATACATGAAGTACCTACGTCCAAAAAGAAAATCGAAAATAGATTGAAACTGGAATTGAGAAACGGAAATTATTCCTCCTTAAAGTAAAAAAGAGAATTCGAAAGCAGTCTTGCAAGAAAATATGGGAATACGCGGAAAAGGAAAGATACGGAATGGAGTCATTCAGGCTACACAAAGACACGGGAAGGAGAACAAAATTCAAGTTCCTCCTATCAAGCGATTGTGCGTATTTGAATGTACTACCAGTACTAAGAAGGATGTCAAAAACATCATAGGCGTAGTTTTCTGTTTTGAGTTTTCAAACTATGAGCAAATGGAGTTATCTTTCTCTCTTTGCACAATATTGATTTTTTACATTGAATGGAAATTTAAATTTAAATTGATGAAAAGTCTGGCCATACATATCAATATCGGATGCATTTAATGCTGTAGGCTTGGGATTTTGTATGAACAATGTTTTTCAACTGTAAATCAGCAAAAAATATTGTTTTGTTTGGAACCGCCATAAACAAGAATATATGTGGACACGCTTGCTTACCATTTGTTCTGAAATGCAGGCAGGAAATATATGCAGTTTCTGGATTCTCTGTACAATGGAAACTACCTAAAACTATGGAACATACTTTTAAAGCAAGATTTTAAAGTTTACTATCAGCTATTGTTCATGACGTGTAGTTTCAAACATATTTCACAATCCCGCAAATTCCAAAATGGCATGAAATCGAGCAAGTGTTTACAACAGGAAACAAGGAAATGCTCTAGATATTTTTCTGTAAATAAAAGTGTTTTAATAAAAGACAAAAAATATGAATGTGAAAATTCTAAAAGTTTATATTTTTCCACAATAATGCTTTATCACTCCCGCCCTCTGGGGAAGAAGGTGTATTTACATGACGTACTAAATGGGTGTTCACGGCACGGGTAGACTATGCTGTTATAGTAACATAATTTGTAACTCACTGGCTCCGTCAGTCCACTGTCCATCACAACAATGAAGAGCTAATTTATTTATAAAGGTAACAATAAACTTCTATGGAAAAGGTAAGTCATTTTCAAACCACGTAAATAAATTTTGATGGAACTTCCTCTAGTGGCCTCTGGGGCAAGACGAATCATTCTCTAAATTGCAATATGAAAAGAACGGGATAACCTGCTAGGGCCAGGTCGAAGGCAATAATAATATGAAATAATGACATTGAAGGTGGTTTAATCTTCACTAACCAAACTAAGAATTTTTGCTTATTCCCACTGTATTATCTTGTATTTAATACGTAGCACCCAAGTTGTTGTTTTGAACACCTAATTCCATAATTAAGAATTCTACTCGTGAATTGCGCAACTGTACATACTGAAGGCAGTATTTTATGTTAAGAACAACTTGCTTCTCCATATGTTTGTCTATCATTACCATACGGATAGAACATACTTGTACGCGTTGAGTTACAACCTTTTATATTCAACTACAGATTCTGTTATAAAACATCTTTAATTCAGTTTGACAAAGTATTTAGGGTCACATACACAATGCATTTTGATCCGAGATTTGGGTCGATCCGGCAACACGGATTTGCATTTTTTGGACTAACCACGTCTCTGAGGTCAAATTTGAAAACGGAAATCAAGGATTAAAGCCAAACTGCATCCGGCAGTGGTTTTAGATTTTTCTTAAAGTGACCAGAAGTACCTGATCCGCGTTGCCGGATCGACCCAAATCCGGGGTCAAACTGTATTGTGTATGTGGCCCTTAATGTAATTATGGTTTCATAAAACATTGTCGAAGTATCCTTGGCGAGAACGTACGTAGGCGAAATCATTTCAAAAGTTTTGTAAAACATTAATTACCATTCTATACTTTTGGGACACAAACGAGTACTTGGTTGCTCTAATTGAGGAAAACCAACAAATTCAAATAAAGGGAAAAGGGACGTACGTTCCATGTACGACTATGACCAATTTTTAGACGTATAATATAGCATAATAACATATCTCTATTTCGTATGGAAAGAGAAAGAAAATTTTCATTACGCCCACTATTTGCAGATAAAAATATTTTATTTTTAAAACTCAATTTGGCTGTTAGATTGGTTTGTCGAATGTATGATCTCCTAAGGCGGTCGCAAGACCGCCAGAACATCGATTACTGAAAACCATGAGCCAATTGAACACTACCTAAAACTGAAATTGATACTTTGATGTCTAATATATAATCTGTCCTTCAACATTTTGATTACGTCAATTTATCCACTATTAAACCTATAAATATAAACGAATATAAATATTTTGTTCTTGCAAAGACAATTTCTTTCTCTAAACTAAATACTATATAACTACCCTGATTCGTTTGTTCCTGGTTTACTTAATAATAATAATTAGTATGCTATCCTCAATTCTAGTATGTCTATAATAAGTTGTAAAAATAACTTTATATTCAGTACCCAAAATAACCAGGAATCGCAGACCTTCCTTCCGAGAATTCCTTCCTATTTTGTATGATGCAAGTAACCCAGCAAAAATCATCATATAACACATTTGGAAATGGGAATACGAATGTAAGAGTTACATACAATTCAATGCAATGTTCATTTGTTTTATTTTAGGCTCAAACCCTCTTCCGTCGGATTTCGCCATTTTATATTTTTAGAATTCAGGAAAGTATGCTAGGGATGGAGTCCACAGCTTTTAATGGCGCTGTAGCGAATTTTTCCATCTTGTGCAGGTGAAAGTCAAAACCTTTCTAGCCGAGGAAGTATTTTAAGATTACAGCAAGAAGTGCGTCGTAAGGTGCACCCGATGTGCAAAATGTGAAAAACTTGTGCTTCGCACCGTGTAATCTTCAAAACCTACTTTAACAGAATCCACAGGATTTAAATTGTACTATAATTAATGTTTATGAAGGTTTATGTCGCGAAATACTGTTTAGTGGGCCGCTCTTTTGCTTTCTGTAGTCTTATATACGGTGTCAAATTTCCTTTACTCGGTTTACATTTTCCCAATTCCTTTATGTGTGAAGAAAGTAGCGCTGCAACGGAAAGAAATTATCCGAAAGAATAGGTGCTCTAGTAATGGTGAGACCAGCAACAAGAAAATTCTGCCCGGCTAAGCAGGATCGATAGCATGATCTTGCGAGCATCGTTGCATTATTATGCGAGATGTCGGTTATTCATCAAGTTGACATAGACATGTAGAGTGTTCATTTTTTCGAATTCCAGCTACATGATGATAATTGCTAAAAAGCTAGTTACGCAACGTACGAATATCTATGTGCGCAAGTTTGTCCAATATGTTGTATCATTCCATGCACCGGAACTGGAACACGTGCATAAGTATACTGGGTGCAAAAAACCTACATTTTGCATGTAAAATGAGACAACAACCATGAATGAATGAAGCAAGCTCTCCTCCGCATTATAATACCGATGTGAGGATTAGGAGCAAGAAATGAAATGTTATAGTTCATTCATATGTTATTAAAATCATTCCATGAAGGTTTATGCCTACGTCAGTTAAATTTTGCAACATAGATCCATAATGCATATTATAATCACGTTGCTAATTTAAAGACAGAAGTTTTAGCTCAAATAATATGACTTGATAAATCGCAAGGTTAATGCGTTAATATTTCAGTAACAATAACTTGCATAACGCGAAACGCCTACACTTATCCAACATGCTCCATGGAGAAAATCTTTGGAGACCAAGAGCGCAGCGAATCGTGTGTGTTGCTGTTGTGAATCCCACTCGGACATTGCGTCACCAGCAACATATAAGTAGCTCAATCATACGAAACACGAGATAGGAAATGAGAGCTTGAAAAAAACATAAAGTAACTAAACACAACATCGCTGCTGTGATAATCCAGAAATGTCGGAATCCTTAACAGTTTTAGAAGGACTACCTTTTATACTAAATTAACTTAACTAAGATGTCTTAGGTGAATAATAGAGCCTCAAATAAGTCGTTTACATATGAAATATTAGGAACTTGATTGCAGCTTTCATCAGGGAGAATGCAATTATCCCACTGAAAATGATTGAACAAGGAAATATGGGCTGTTTACATAAATATTCTAACATGGCAGAGTCTCAACAATCGACAAAAATAGAATAGACGGACAGACAACCAAATGATCCTGATAATGTGGCTACTAGTTCTACTTAATAATGCAAACGGCAAAATAAAATGACTAGCAAGCTGACGTCTGTCTAGGAAAACCCACTATCCCATTTCTACAAAGCACATGAATAATAAATGCACATTTAAGAAAATGACTTTCACCCATGCCCATTCACCATTCTCTGTGTGACCGTATTTGTGTCAACGTATATGCTGTTCTGTTCCTGCTGCTAGCTTAGGGCTTAGAGTAGTCAAGTTCCTTTTCAAAATACTATTAGTTGACTAATGGAATGTCTCGTGCGTAGACATGGGCGACGGAAGCATACGCATGTAAAATGTATTTGCAATAAAATAAGCTTTTTCTCAACACACAATTTTCCATGTTCTTGACATTAACGCTGTGAAATGGTGATGGCGACTTAAAATTGTGGTCCAAACGCTCCCACACGAGTTTCTAGCTGCCATGCGTTGTCTTCCTGAAAGCATTTTTGTAATCCTTGGTGTAAAGGAAAAGGTCATCTGAAAATGTCCTCAAGAAAATACAAACATGAGGACCATTATCAATAAATAATTGCCTGGAGCAGGAACACGTTTGCGAGTCACCGTCCTCAGGGAATGTATAGCTGAATGAAAATCAATCATATTATATTCATATTTCTGATCATGAATTCATGGAATGTTCTCCCGGCAGTTCTGGTACAGTGCAAGTAGGACATACTTTTTTTACTAGAGAATATATGCTTCGCTTGTGGAATGTTGTCAAAAACAGATTGTCCGTCCATACCCTACCAACAACGACAAGGCAGTATAAGACATGCAGGTTCTGAGCGAGCTGATAGAAATTCTAGTCGAGTCGAGAGCCCTTCTTTTTATTATTCTGTTTGAAAAGACTGCTCGCTCGTGTTGCGTTGTTGCTCACCAAATTATCTTGGGAACACGAAAATCATTTTGACCCATATGAATTTATAAAGAAAGCATTCATTTGCCTTTTTTGTCGACGTTATGGTCATGGTTCATGATTGTATTTTTGTATAGAGAAATTTACGAAAGCCTCTGTTGGACTAAAAATGAGCAATGGTATGATGATAAAACTACATTTGGAGGAAATCTGCTTTTGAGACTTTTTTAGCACGGAGGAAAAAAAGCACGTGTGTAAGCGATCAATCTTTTTTTGCATTTGCGTGTGCTTCCATTTCTACTCCAAAGGAATTGTCACATGTTGATAAACCGGTTTTGCAATATTGAAAATCTCAAATGATAAATTCCCATTATATTTTATTTGCGAAAAAAGTTATTCAAAGACAGGCATGTCTACAAGGCATTTATCGAATGTCTGAGTGAGTGAGTATTATTCAGATCGTGTTTGAAAATATAGGCAGCATTGCGATTTGTTTAGAAAAAGTGAAATCATTCTGACAATGCTAAAGGTACATGGTGTAGAGTGTTTGCGACTTTTACTTTAGTGTTTTTGGAACTGCACCCACTGCCATCTCGCTGGCCAAAATCACAATTGCCAACATTTCTCCATTGCTAGCTTGTACTTGTAAATGGGGATGGCAAAATAATTCAGATGTCGGCTATGTTTCTTTCCAGCCAAGTGAAAGTGGAGAAAATACAACACGATGAATATATAAGAAAAATCTTAAAATATAATTAACAACAAATGCTTTTATTGGAATAGCCTTATTTCTGGTATGTAACAAGAATGAAGATAATGGAAAACTTTCCTAAATATGTATCAATAAAGTAAATAAATAAATAAGAATGCTGAAATAAATAGTCATTGTTTATCTAAGATTAATCAATTTATCCTAATTTATGAGGAGTTTGTTAAATTAAAGCTTCAAAGGCACCACGAGCGGAATCTTCTAAAATGAAAGGCTGTGAAATACGCATAAGTACTTGTTTCCCAGATCCATCCGGATTATTCACAAGTGTGTAAACGGGATCATTTAGTTTGACAATTTTTGATCCAGCTACTCCATCATCTGCATTAAGATACGAGGGGAACTCTGATTCACTGTCACCGCCAGATTTGCGACTTTCTACCACATTATTAGAGGATTTCTCGTCACTGGAGACATCCACGACATTTGTTGCAAGTTCACTCTCTGGGGCTACCTTAAATTCCTTCTGGTCACTAATACTGTCGGGATCGGCTGCGCTTTCTGCTGGTTCACTCGCTGGTTCTTCGGACTTTGGTGACTTGTAGTACATTGGGACAGGGACCGACATGGAGTTCATCATCTGCCACTTGTTCTTCTCAACAGGTTCTTTCTGGACAGCGGACATTTGGGGGACTTGGAAACTTTGCATGAAAGACCCTTGCCCAGACAACCCATTTCCTGCACTTTCCTTCTCAGCATTGTTGTAGTTGGTCTCGGTCTCAATCTCGGGGAAGTGATCGATACAAGGTTGGCTAGCCAACTTGACGCTAGCCCAATCACACGTTTTGCCGTCAAACCATAAGGTTCTGGTGGGACAGTTGTATGGATGGTATGAGCATGGAGGACACTGTTGCTCCCAGGCAACCCCATTTGAGCAGGAAACATAGAGACCACGATTTCTTCCAAACTCAGGATGGCATAATTCACCGTCACGTAGGCAAACGTAATCCCTGACAATGTTGGGCTTCTTTTCCGGTTCTTTCCCTTTCCCAGTGTCCTTGCTCTCGTCGTTCCGAATGTCAAGAACTGAGAAAAATAGCAAAAATAAAGATATCTGTTCATTGTGTGCACGTATACTCTGCACGTATTATATTATATAAGACCATAAGGTATGTTTCTCTTTACCTCCAGCAACAACGACACTTGCCAAGTAGAGAACTCCTACGATTACAAATTTTCTGGCCATAATTGACTCGTTTTACCCCAAAAGTACGGAAAAAATAGGAAGTAAAATAATCTTTATACACTCGCACTTTGTATCTTCACTGAAAAGCGGAAATGAACTGGTAAACGACGACAGGATTTCAAATAAGTACCCTCAGACTTTTTGAATCCGCTACTTTTCAAGCAACAAACAACAGTCTATTTAAATATCGCTGCGAGGCTATGCACAGAAATAAGGAGATCAGTCTCACTACTTTTTCTGCAGTCTCAATACTAACGGGAGTTCAAGTTCAATAGAAATGGGTTCGTCCTCGATGCGAAGGTACCATTTAAAATAGGGTTAGTAGGTTACAGGCTGCATGTCAAATGCTGTACAAAGTGTTCTATTAACATCATTATTATGATACCTAGGTATGTATACTAATAAGATGCTCGCCATTCAAATGCTGTGTAGTTTTGTCTTTTTTCTATTAAGTAAACATTTTTTATTATAAAAGCAATATCGGGGGAAACTTGTACTTTCTGGAAAGGTGATTTTTTCAAATCTCATTTTCCTCATGGTTGATTTTTCCATTTTACTATTTATTTACTTATATATTCTGCTCTGATTAAATGCATACGTGTGAATATCGCTAATATATGTACAAACTTATTATTGATTAGGTGCGTACACATTCCATTCATCGACTGTCGCTGTTGCTGGATTATATCCTAACGACAACTTCTAGTACCGTAAAGACTCATTTTCCCGGAGAGGGGAATGATGACTATTACGTGCCTGTTGATAATAATTTTCAGGCACATACACCATGCTAAAAATGCGTTCTTTGCCGATACACCTAGAATTGATCTTACAAGGTCGGTCAATGGTAGACAATCATTGAGTGACGTGGCCTGAGTACTCTGGTGTGAATCTTGCAACCAGAAAATAGGATGAAAACCAAATCCTCGTTTCTTGACGTATGTTTCCTTTTGCGAGACCTCTGAAAAGTTTCCTGTAAAACAGTAAAGAAAACTGTGTGTGTGTGTGTATTTTGTAGGCTTACTGTCTTATTGATATTCAGTGAGTGGAAAGTCTATCAAGAACAGCGAGATTTTTTTTTGCTACACAGGAATAAATTCTCTGAGGATTTGCGTTTGCCACACACGTCTCCAAATTTAGTGAAGTGATGAACTAGGTACGATATATTCCACCGGAATACATACATTTACCTAATGTACTCGCATAGGTTGTTTTTCTTTTTTTTTCTTTGTTTTCCTTTTACCGTTTCCGTTTTGTCTAATTTTATGGAGTCATACGTTGATACACACAGTGCACATGTATATACATCTTTAGTCGTAACGAAAGCTTGAATTTTGAAGTGGATTTTCGACTGGATCTGTGGCATAACTACTTCAGTGAGGTTTCTCGCAGCAGCCTTTAGGCTTTAATCAAACAAATGGAATGTTTCTGTTTTTTAAAAATCCAATACATGCTCCCTCACATTGTGTAAAAATAGGATGAATATTGATTCCAACTCGTCGTTGACTTTGCAACATAGTCACATTTTCCAAATGAATGACATTTGTATCATGAAGACGTTCCGTATCGCAAATTCATACTTTGTCAGGGAGGAAGTAACCATTTTCTGTATAAGGGTACTGTTTTCTCCAATTACATACAATGCATACATCAAGGTCATTTTTTACGATTGTCAGCGCAGCCAAATGAAACCATGTCATTACTCATGTAATAATAAGATGTAAGACATCAGTTCAGAAAGATAACCTTTTCGTCTTCAAACAAGATCTTTCTAATAACAATAAGATAATTTTGCTTATTTCCTATGTTGGAGAGGTCAAATTCCTCTTTTGCTTTGCACTCCTGAAACGCTCGCATGTACAGATGTCGAGGAAATATTAAATATGTTCTTGTAGTATAGGCCCTTATTCTTATCATTATCACAGCAGCTGTGTGTATATTATTCCCATCTCATCATGAAATCTGGTTCAAAATTGCATATTGGAACAATGACAAACTGATTCTATAAATGCAGCACGTTACATCACGTTTCGTTAAATTTTCTTACAAGCACAATGTATTATTATCATTGCCATTAAATTCATTATCAGCTGGCCTTGTAAATGAGATAACTATAATGTATAGTAGTAAAAGATTGTTCACGACTCCCATTCTTACAGTCTTGTATCATTATTACAGCCGTGCAACGTACTATATCCATCCATTTCTATTTCCAGTGATATTTGTTCAGGTGCATGTCAGCCCCTTATTAATATTTTACTGTAGACACATAGCACACATGACATGAAGATAAGGCAGTCATAATAGCCGTGTCACCCTGTGACTATTATTAAATCTGTATATTATTATATTTCTGACAAGGAATGTTATACAATGGAATTAATGTTAGGTTATTAATAACTCACTCATCC
Source organism: Sinella curviseta (assembly GCA_004115045.4). NCBI lineage: Eukaryota > Metazoa > Arthropoda > Collembola > Entomobryomorpha > Entomobryidae > Sinella > Sinella curviseta. The sequence goes on along the minus strand of CM023202.3, from coordinate 19,663,095 downwards.
GCAAACCATATTTACCCGTGTGTCAAGTCAGGTGGATAAATATACTGTAAAATGTTTAGAGCCAGAGTTCATTATAAGAAACTCCTCGTTAAGCAGATTTCGGTCTCTTAAACTGACTTTGCCTGTCCGATCACAGGTTATATGTGTAATGTTATAGGAAAAGGGGGCATGTCTGTTTTGTTGTCCGTTACAAAGTTGTATGCTCGGTGTATAAGCCGAACATACAACTTTGTAACGGACAACAAAACAGACATGCCCCCTTTTCCTATAACATTACACATATGATGTATGGCTACAGCATGATTGCACCATGTATTGTCCCTTAAAGCAAAAAATCCCTTATAAACTGATTTCATATAGTAAGACTCGAACATATACCGTCTATTTGTACCACTAACGGTGCTTTCTTCTCTTCTCTTTGTTCTTATGCTGTGGTTGAGAAATGGCCGTACTACTCACTCATGTTCCCTTTGAGTCCCTGATGTAACCGTAATGCTTGTACAGTGTGGCGTATTATTTATCATCACTAGCAGCACCAAACATCACCTCTTTTGTTCAAGTACACAGAGGTTTACCTATGCATGCTCCTTACTGCAAGTTCCGCTCTGCTTGTCCGTCTGTGTGCTTCCAATTTTCAGTTTCAGACGTGCCGCTGCTTGTGATAAAAAGAGTTCTTTAAAGAAATAAAAGGTTCCAGTGCAAAAAGACTGGACGTGACCTCCTCTTCGTCTACGAAATAATAATATACATATAACGAATGTAGACTTAACACATTTCCACCTTTCCATGAAATGTACATATACATTTAAATGAATAAATATGCATATATACATTTACTTAATATATTAATGGACATGAATGGTAAAATAAAATGGCAATACAGTATAGTTGGTTTGAAATAAGTAGTCCACATTAATGAGATTCTTTTATAGTTATAAGAATGCATTCATCTTTACTTTACAAGAACACTTGAAGCTTCCAAATTTGTATGGATGTATTATATATTGTGCTTTTGCCATTAATTCCCAACGTTTGGATGGCACGATGTGTTTAAGGGATCCGAGACTGCAATGCAGATGGAGTGGTAGCTGCTAATATTATAATATATTTTTTACAGGGAGAGTCAGTTGGGTCGTTATTTTCCTTCACCTGCCCAAGCAATTAGTTTTATTGTATTTGGGAGTGTTTTCCGTTAGTTTTGATGTTTATCAGTAGATTAGTACATATTATTGTAGATAAGGTGTGGACGTGACATTTTTATTTCCTTCCGTAACAAAGAGAATTGAAGACAAAAAGTGTAATAGTAACAGATGGAATTTTTATAGGCATTTACTCATCTTTATTATTAGAAAGTTTCTTCGAGATATATTATGCAAATTTGCCATACTTTGAGAGTTAGAGAAAGTGAAAATCGATTATATGCATCCGTAATGTTGATAGATGCCATACGGATTTCAATAGAATTCCTGTGAACACGTACATTTAAATTCATACATCGATCTATCAGCACTTGTTATTGCTGAACTATTATAAGTATCTTAATAAGTTTGATACTTGGTTGAGAGGATATTCGGCAGATATTATTATTCTGAATTTTTGAATTACAAATTGGATTTAGAGGAACAAAAATTGGCATTTGGCGTATTATACCTCTTTCTCCTTAGGGGATAATATTTAACTACGCATTTCTTGCTACATTCTTGCCAAAAGTATGAAATTGAATTGTTATGGCTAAAAGTTTCGCACCATCAATTTTTCTTTTCGCTAGATCGGCGATCATTGCACTATGAAAGCGATAAAACAAGTCTCTGTATGCTACAAAATGTGAAAATGTAAATACATGCAAGTAGATAGCAAATAACAAGTTGATGACGGAGGTTGTCATCAAACTTTTATGCATAAAATTCCAAGTACTCTAACTACAATTTGATGACAGCTGCGAAAGCCTTAACAATTTTTCATGGAACGGAATCTAACAAAATATTGTAGTAAACTTTTCCCTATATACAATATTCAATGTCTTATATGAATAGCAGCATAATCTTGGACAGAGGATATTGATGATTCCCTGTCATCAGCTTCGTCCCTTTTATTGGATCATCGTCATAATAAAAGTCTACTGAAGCATGAAGCACCCGCAACATCTCGGAAAAGTTTGATGATGAATCCAATCCACTGAAGAATGAATACTCGATCTGTACTTGTGTACTGCTTTGCTTACATGGAAAGTATTATACACAAAGGGCTTGCCTTGACTCCCAAGAGAGTCTCGTTTTCTGAGGTTGGAGAAAATTCCAAATCACCAATTCACCATCTCTTCAAAGAAAATCAAGAAAAATAAACTAACTCAGGTGAACTTGTCAACAACTTGATTTTGACGTTTTGAAAAATTACAGGAATACATAATCCCACGAAAAATGCGCATATGAAAAAAAGTGTACTTATTTTTAATGGAAAAAGTACTTCACTAGCGATGAAGTCATTCCTTGTCGATTAGTGTAAAACGGTAAAGACTACTCTGGTATTTCACGGTAAAAGTTGGCGGAAGGATGAAGCTCTTGATGAGCACCCCATATGTGTCAAATTGATTAGTGTTTAAGACGTTTCTTTTCTTACTTTTCCGTGTGTACATGACATGTCGAGGGCGTTCTTCCAAAAACCCTATTTCTCTGGCAAATCTCGTCCTATGAAAAAGACATTTTCATTTCGTTCTGTAACTGCGGCGTACGAAATGTATAGAGATGTGTATAGCTTTGAAGGGAATTATTGCTCCGGTGACAACAGCTCAAAGTGTTAGCAAATCCATGTCATCAGGAGATTCGTCTCGAACACTCGCAAGTTTCACCACTTCCAATAAAACATGTGCCACCTCCTTTGTTAGAATACGTTTGTGACATCGATCTAATCTCTGAACTGTACATGAAGTCCTTTCTTTGTGAAGCGGTAAACCTGATGACAGGTAATATTTTGTTTACTGGAATTAATTCTCGTCTCTTGATGAGATATATCCTTTACGTGTGGCTCACATTTTACCTATTTTTAATACTTTCTCCCATGCTTACTTGGCTCCATTCTTTCCTACGTAGGTATATGTACATTGAAATAGAATGCTTACGAAATTAAACATTTCTCTCTCAAGTAAATGATCATTAATACCCAAACTCGCTCAGTTTCCAGGAATAGGATCAAATTCATATCAATGTTTAAATAACTTTTAGTTATGGACAGAAACTCAACAGCGTGGCCTTTTTATTTGTCTTTGGTCGCGAGGCATAATAGTTGGAAGCGTGGAATACATCTAATTATTCACACCTAGTTGTGAGAACTCTTACTAACGTTATTTTGCGGCTTCCGGGTGAGATTTCTCTCTTGAAAGTTACGGTTTTGTTAGTGGAACATTTCAGTTTTTATGTTTATTTCTCGCTAAAAGTTAGAAAGTACTAACAATGTGAACATAATATTGTGTAAACTTTAATGCTGGTAAATCTGTTGACATTCAAAGTGATCCTGTTAAGTTGTCCTTCCTCAAGTAACAACTTCAACTCATCAAAACCTTTGCTCTCCTGTAGTAATGAATGAATTACATATGGTTCTATGGTTGAAGTCTGTGGAAATAAACTAATTAGACTGTCTAGTGCAACGGTAAACATTTCAAAATGTGCATAATTTAAATAACATCACACAAAGCAGTATTTCATCCCATTTCCGGTTGGAGGGATTTGTTTAGTGATCCGACAAGGCTGTATAGATCTGAAAACCAACTAATGTTTTCTTGAATTTCACACAAACCGGCTTGCTCATCGCAATGCTCAAAAATGTCTCAAAATTGGCCTTTGATTAAGTATGCACGTGTATGTTCTCTTATTTCAAGTAGCTCTAGATTTTAACATCGCAACAGTATGTTCAGCTAAATAGCGCAGGTTTCTAAAACTAGAACAAAAAATAATAAATCCTTTTGTGAGCAAGAACCTTGCAGGTGTGTTATTTGATCTATCCGTTTTTCCGGTCGTCATATGTATAGCAATTTTTAGGTAAACGTATGTGGAATGTGCGGCTTTCGAATTAATGTATATACATAATCTGAGTTTTCAGGAAGACCAGACGGTTTATGGTGGACTTTGTACTTTGTTGTGGTGATTCTTTGGTACTTTTCTGGATCAGCAAACCAGAACCTGGTAGCCCTGTAGCGAGGTGATAACAAAATGTTTGTATGTAGTGATTATTCTCTGATGATAGACTTTGCCGAATTAATATTCAATGTTCAGAGTCAGAGAGGAAGAAAATGTGCTCAGTTTCTCTTTGGTACTGGTTATTATGACTTGTGTACTTTCAACAGCCACCCACCACTGGGAATACGATTTCAGAACATGCATGGTTTGAGTTGAAATTGAGCTAACCACTGGAATTGAAATGCTATATATCAAAGACGTAAAGATGAACAGGAAATGCGTAATTGTATGCTTATGCAACCCGGCCATGTCACAAACTCAGTCAGAGCCCTGGTCAAAAATATGTGCATATTATAAAGAATCTCTGAACGAGGATGAATTGTTTTGTCCTGGTTAGGTAAGCCTTTCCCGTCGAAAATTATACGCATGACTTGAATAGTTTTAGAGTTTGAGATCCTGAAAGTTGTGAAGGCATTTTTTAAACACCAGCATGACCAGTAAATTTTATTATCACAGTATTCATTCACCAGTCCCCATCTTCTATTTTGCATGCAATTCGTGCTCATATACAAAATAAAGACATTGGACACGTAGGATTGTCGAAATCTAGATTATCTGGATCGCAGTCCATGTCTGCATGGGATGAATTTTAAATAGTCACATTGCAGCACATGACACAAATAAATGCCCAGCAGATGTCATCAGGTCAGCGGGTCGTAGACTTATGTGGTATTTTTATTTGTACATATGTCTTTAAATTAATTCAAACTGGAAATGTAATGAGAAAATACAATAGAACCTTATTATGACGACAGCGACTACTGCATAATTTTAGCACTCCACATCTAAGCTTTCACCGTAATTTTGTACAATTCTCCATTTGACTATATAGTCTCCTGAGTAGGATCTGCATTTAGTAAGAAACCCAGCAGCACACAGCTACGAGATGGTCAAAATATTATATTCAATGGAGAATTCAAGAGGGTAAAACGGGTGTGTGGAAGAAGTGCACTAGAACCAAGTGAACACGGTAAATTCACCAGCACGCAGAACCGCTGCTGCAAACCAAGTCAAGCCAGCATCAAGCTGCGAATGCAACGGCAAAACAACGTTTGTTTGCGGTGTTGCTGTACATGCCGTGTAATATGTAGTTGTACACGAACATTGTACACTCCGGATTTTCCCATTCTGTTTCCTATTTGCAGTTGCCAGTTCCACGGAGCTGTTCTCACTGAGATCATACAAACTAAGCGACACGAACAGCGTAATCCAGCGCTGCGTGCTGTCGCTTACTTCTTTGGGGCAAGTCGCTCAACTTTTGAAAACTCTTTGGAAAGAACCGATTCGTGGAAGTGGAAATACATTAATACGGGTTTATTTAGACAGAGCCCGTCCAAGCGACAAGGTTGTTAAACAAAGAAACAAAACGTGATTTTATTTTGGTATTTCAATAGTGTCCTCACTGGGGTTATGTGTACCACCACATACACTTGACAATAGGTGTAGTGATCGTAATTTAAAATTTTCAATTAAATCATATTAAAAGGTCACTTCATTTATTAAATTACCTATGCAGTTTGGCAATATGCCGCTATAATATATGATAAATAAAACTTGTGCGCGATCCATATTATTAAGTACAAAGTGACATAGCTGACATATCCATGTCGAGCCCACTGTCTATTTCCGCAGTTTATATGGGTCGTGATAAATTGTGCCATCGCATCTCATAGTGATACCTGTTTAGTAGATACACTTCTGCATCGTGTAACAGGAACGTGAAAAGTCATCATCACATTATCCTCATCATCATCATCATTATCTCGTCGTGATTAGCCACAACGATAGTTTACTCTTGTAATTACGCTGAAACTACTCCCAACTCCCAGTCTTTACATTTAGTTTGTCCACTGTTGCTTTTGCTCCTAATGCACACGAACGAGACAAGTCTTTAAAGAGCCTTCATCACGAAACGTGGCGGCGGAAGAGTCAGCTCGGGGGACAATTCGCTTCATTCTGTTGTGCCATTAGCAAGCGGCCCTATATGCATGTACACTTGTGCCGTTGTGTAAGTGAAGCAAATAAGAAAAAGGTTGAAGCGAAAGCACCGCTTTAACTTGACGTGACATTTCTCGTGCGACTCCTTTTCCCCAGGAAAATAAGGATAAAAGGCTTCTAATTGCCAATATTAGTCATCTGAAATGTACACTTTGCTTGAGTCCGTATTTAACTCACATGTGAGTATACATACATACAATAGGCTGAGGAAATAAGAAACGGAGTATTGAAGAGGGAGAGTGGAAGGAAACGAAAGTTTATTGTGTTATCATTAATGCGAACACATAAAAAGGGTATGGAAGATGTGAGCTCATTTTTTCATTTCAATAATACGACTCGAACGACTGCTACAATCGTATAATATGTATTTATTACTGCAAAAGTGTATTCAATCTAATAGCTCAACGGAGAGCAATGAACAAGAGCAGAGGAAAAATGGATTGGAGTCACGCTATTTACTACATTTATTTAGGAAAATGTGAAAGCAAAAAAGGCTTATTATGCCTGGATGGATCTTGTCAGGAGGAGCCTTGATGCAAAGAGATAATGCTTACTTCAAACGTGTTTTATTCCTGGCGAGTAAGTAGATACTTTTTTCTCGTGTACCAATTCTCTGCTCATAAATGGTGCCTATGAATGTATTTATAATATTATTATTAGGCATTTGACGCACTTGCCAGCAAGAGACTCTGGAAGTAGTACATACGAGCGCACTTATTTTCAAAAACCTATCATATCATATCAGTCTCAACAACATGAGCACTGCACAGCGGGTTGCTTCTTCTTTTTGTCATGTTCAACTAGCTGTATGAAATGATATACTTTGCATTAACTATATTGTTTACTACTTACATATTTTGTGACCTAGTCACATGTCGCAATTTTACTGATACTTTTAGGAACGATGAAATAATGTTAGAGCTAGAGAGTAAAATGTAATTCGCAAGATATCTGCTCAGAACATTCGCAAGAATTATTTTGCCAAAGTCACGATAGTGTACTCTTTCATATTATGAAACAGCTTTTCTTTTAGTTTGTCAAATATCTTTATTTCCATGCGGAATGCTTGTGCTGCTGCTTGTGTGAGTGAAAAGCAGTGATGTACTTTTCATGCCATCAAAATGGCATTACGCATGTAACTTGGAAATGATCTCCCGTCTTTTGCTATGATTATTATGATGATGATGGTGACTGTCAGATATCCTTGGTAAATTATGACAAGTGATCATACGAACGAGGAGAGTGGAACATTCCGTCAGACCATGAAAAATAGGCCTATTTTCTGCTCAAAAAATAAATTATCATACATTTTCTCCTATACATGCCACTATAGGATATGTATAGTATTTGTATCTTCATTAATGTATGTACTTCCTTATATTTATACTGTCAGTGCGCAGAAGCTCATGAAACAATGGGAATGAGACATTGTACAATAAAAGCCAATCGATTGAACAAGAGCTTGTTATGGAATTTGAAATATCCTTGCAAAAGTTAAACATCAGTGGACTGACATTTTTTACACACAGAAGAAGTTTTTTATAAATGAAGTGAATATATGTTGGCTAATGACTAATGAGGAGAATTTCATTAGGGTTGATTAGCTACTAATTTAAAAATCTCGTAAGCACCCCCAAATAATGGTCCATTGATTGTTTAAACAAGTGCCTATCATCACGCTTAGTTCCAGGAACGTGATCATTCAAGAGAAATGAGCATTTTATTAAGGCTAATTCAATTGATATAATTCAATATTCATGGCGTGTTTTGTGGTTTTTATGTACTCTGCGGAACGTAGAAAGCTTAATGGCTGTCATCAGGGAAAGAGGTGAACCAGTGCAACAACATTGTGTGCTTGCTGATGGATTTTAATTATTCACATGGCTGGAAGTTTTGTTTGCTGATTTTACACATAATTTTGCAGCGTCGAAGAAATTCTGAGAAGTTGATGAGTTTATATACAAGAATGCTTGCGTGGCGATAGTGGAAAAGAATTGAAAAACTTTTTCTTTTTGTTTCACTTTTGAAACTCAAGCGAAAGACTTTTTTTATAATACATTGCTTCAGAAAAAAGAACATTCTCACAAAAATGCTGCACGCCTAACTTTCACTGAGAAAATAGTTTCTTTTTCAAAATAATAATAGTTGATGGAAAATTTAGCTGCCTGGGCTCGTTATATGTCCCTGTCCCTGTAGTCATTCTCTAACACAATCGGTACTTGAGTCTAAAATGGAGCAAATTTTACTTGACTTTGGAGGATTCGATGCGCTGGTGGTTGCGGCCTTGCAGACATTATGAATGGTTTAGACTCTCTGGTGAAGGAAATCAGTTTCGTATTCCTTCAAGACTTTATATACGGACACTTGTATTTTGTAGCCTTTTGTGCATTACACTTTAGTAGATAACCGGTTTTCATGTTTTGCTTCGTGGACTAGAATTACCCCTCGGGAAATAATGGCTAGAAATTCTCCTACTTTTTACGCCTTGTTGGCAATGGCACATATCAAAAAGAGAGGAGAGAGAGGGTTATAGAAAAAAATGCGAGGAAGAAATTGCTTTGAAATGTAATATTATTATTATGTAATTCTGTTTCTGACAATTTTTTGGCCGATAACAAAAGCCCGAAGCAACGTACTACAGCCAAAATGCTCCTCCACGTACCAACTATTGTTGTCTTCCTACTTCACAAATTTCCATTTAAGTAAGCACCATCGTAATATCCGCATGCACCGCTTATATGATAAATGATAATTCTCCAAAACAATATGCTCAGCGAAAACGAAGAAGGCTATTGGGATATTGTAAAACTAGGTTTTTACATATATTTAGGTTTATTGTCGCATGCATAGGCATATCGCTTTCAAAAACGTCGCTGGTGTTATAACATCGTGTCCACATGGATATTCTCCTAAGCTGTTGGGATATATTTATGTTCCCACTTAAAATGCACCAGAAAAACATTCCATGATTTTTTCATCCTTGCTCCATTATCTAAACGATCGAAATTTCAGTAGGTACAAACGAAGGAAACAAAGTACTTTGCACGCAACGTATGTATAATTCAATAAAATCTCCATCATGATATGCGACAACTACAACCCGTGCCTACATAGTGTATATCGCAAAAAATTAAGTATAGTGAAAGTTGTGTAAAAAAAGATGAAAGTGCAAAATAAATACACACGTGCTGAGTAAAATACAAAAAATACTTTTACAATTTATAAATTTCAAAATGTCTTCTCCACATTTCCCTTTTCCTCACCTTGTGCTTGTTTGAACAATACATCAACTATGTATATAGTTGCGGCTAGCAAGATAGTTATCCAGCAGACAGACAGGTATGCTCTTCTCCCTCTACAATTCCCATTACATTCGTTAGCTTTGATGAATAAGAATAAACCAAAGGGAAAAATCCCAAAACGTTGTACATGAGACCAAATCATGTGCACTAACAAGCAAAAAATAAACATTTTCTTAAAATCCATGCGGTCACATGCGCCAAATTTTTGTGCCTTCCACTTTGCGAAAATTCAAGTTTTAAAATCGTCGAGACCAAAATATTTTGATTTTGATGGTCGTGTGTATGTTGTTTGTTTAAATGACAGTTCTGTTGTCGACGAACTATTTGACATCAGTTTATTCAGTCATTTCAATTTCATTAAAAATTGGTTTACTAAGGTTAATGAAGTCCATTACCACTTGGGACTACTAGCAAATATACACCATCTGATCTTATATATGCGAGATGTGAACTCGGCGGCCACTTAAGTGCGCAAAGCCTACTCTTCCTGGAACAGATGCTTATACGGCATTCATTTACTTTTTACTGTGTTAATTTCTTGCAATATTTTATCAGCAACGATGCACTAAGTAAGCATTGCAGTCACAATGGATTTTTATTGACACAAAAATTTGGCGCATGTGACCGCATGGATTTTAAGAAAATGTTTATTTTTTGCTTGTTAGTGCACATGATTTGGTCTCATGTACAACGTTTTGGGATTTTTCCCTTTGGTTTATTTCTGTACTTTTTTACATATGGCTGTATTGTAATGACATGACATATTCTAACTGAAAATTGACATTTCAATAGTTTAAATCAACTTTCTCTCTTTATGCTCGACAATGGTATTGTCACAATACTAGTACCATAACTACTTCAGCTAACAATAGCAAGATCCTACGCAATATACTAACCTTGTTTGTAATTCAAATTCCAGGTTGATTCGAATTGAGCAATCCGCTTATCTGCATATACCAAAAATACACCCCTTGTTACGAACCTAAATTTTTCATACATCAAATTCTTGATTTTTTTCCATCAACCAAGCTACTTCAGGCTGCTGTAATGTCGGATTGTCATACAACCTGGTAATCATGGCAACCGGACAACAATGTCAAAATTGTCAACCCGGTAGACATGACAACTTAGTTATAATGTAGGAATCTGATCACAGTTCCAATTTGGTAACCATAGCAACCAATTAACCATGACAACACGGTAACCATGGATTCACTAACGTCATTTCTGCATGTATAATCATAAACACCCTTCGCAACTACACATTTCCCTTTTAAAAAATATCAAATTCTCGACTTTTTAAAATGTTCTCGATCAACCGCACTACTTCAGCCTCCGAGAATGTCAGAACTTTTTGTTTCAGCTCGATCGGCCCAGTAGATCGTTCACAAAGTGTGGCTAAAGATTTTTAGGTGCTACTGAATGCATGTACATGTAAAGGATTGCGCATGGAAAAGTACTTCCATTGCGCGAATCGCTTGCTTCGCAAGCGATAAGAATCCTGGTGCTCCGCTTCGCTCCGCACGGTCCCATGTACAAAAAAGAAACCACCAAGCGGGACTACAAAAGAGTGCTTAGAATGACTCCTGAACACTGTGTACTCACTTTAGCGAAACTTTTTAAAAGACTTCTTGTTGTATAAGCTCACTTAAAAAGTTGCCAACAGCATAATGTAATGATATCCTAAATTCTGACGAAGGAAATGAATTTTTCAATTGTATACCGGGTACACGTACGTCCATGCTTATTCATGGCCACAACACAATAGCATGTTGTAACATGTCAATATTTGCAGATCGCTTATACGAAATATCCTCTCGGTTGCAGATGTGAGTCATATGAACCATAAGAAAGTAGTAATTCTTATGGGCATTGTACTCCATCCTTCTATACAATCTAAAAGTTACAACCTCTCTTGAGAGATACAATGCAAAATGTTTCACCCCGAGCCTTCACAAAATGACTACATGAACTATGTACAAAGAGTGGAATCTTTTAAATTCATAAGTGAAAACGTACAATGCCAAGTCAATCATTCTGCAAGTGGACTGCGTTTGCGCGATTGCATATTATTATAATTGAAATGCTCAAACTTGACAAAGTGCATGAGTTCATGAGAATGCGTACATATACCCAACTAGTTGTATAAGTTATGCCTTTGACTTCCTGTTCGTGCATCCCTTCAATTCAACAAAAACTTATTTATGGACCTCCGTTCCTGTCATCTTCAAATTACTCAAGTTGTTGAGTTCCTGTTGTAAACTAATAATAGCGTTATACAAGTTGTACATACTTGGAACTTTGAGCATCTGAAGAATGTGCTATTATCTATAATATGATCATGCTACTAATATACATATTATATACTTGGCTTTAACATAAATAAAATCCTTCCAAAATCTATCTTGAATACGTTGCTGAAAATTTTCACGTTGCTAAAACTAATACGTATCGTAACGATTATAGGTATGGTAAATATTTCGGCAAAGCGTCAAGTGTCCTACTTAACGCAGGTATGACCACTTTCTCCCTTCCCTAATTTGTAGATACTCTATTTAATTCTATTTCTATAATATTTTGAGCGATCGATCAATACTGGGAACGTATCTAGACAGCATGTCTCTCTTAATTAGCCCTTAAATGAAAATACCTTGCTCTGCTTCATGGATAAAATGTTTTTACTAATGGTGACCTGTAGCACCACTGTAGTGTCCTAGACAAGACTAGAAGATTTTCACTAGAAGAATGCTTACAGACAGACAGAAAACATACCCCATTTAGAGATTGATGCAACGGCTTTCAGTGATGCAATAAAGGAAATTTTATGTCAGAAAATGTACAGAAGAGGCAAGCACAACTGAGCGAGGCATACACACATACACCCGTGATAATTTAATGTGTTCCTTTTCAATTGGAGTGGCATTAAGTTGGTAGAAGAGCACACTGAAACGCCACTCCACTACACATCGCATAATGTAAGTGTAACGGTGGGTGACAGTACAAGGGTACGTCATTCGCCTAAAATGATTTTAGCGATCTTGGTCAACGTATTAAATTAATGCGTACCGAAACTAACATGATTACTGTTCTGTTATATTTTATTTGAAAATTTTGAAACTGAAACTGACGCTAAGCATAGTGAACTCTATTGTCGAGTACCGTAATGCCTGTTTTGAGATATATTGGTCAGTATCTTGACAGTAGGGTTGACAGACAGACCGACATACAAATGTGTTCCGACCAAGTAGAGTACCTACTCTTCAATGATGACAGTATCAATCTTATTGGTTCCATCTCCATCTTATTTCACTTTTTTCTCAATGCCTGTCTATTTCTCTATCTCCCATCTCTGTTTACTGCTTACATATGCAATATATAATGTGTGCCGCTTTAGGAATGGTACTAATTAAAAATTAATTCTCAATATGGTTTCTCTTCGTTTCTACCTTGCTTTCTCTGCGCTTTCCATTTGTGATATTTTGTTTTGCTAGAACTTTTGACGGGTTGCTTGATTCATTTTCCATGTGACCTATAGAAATATTATACTGAAAAAGTAATCATAATTACACCATCGAGTAAATGGAAGGGTACAAAGTATTATTTCAATTAACTTTTGCCTTGTTGCTCGACATACCTACAGAAAGGTAATAATGTAATGTGTTGCTCAATCATCATCATCCATCCAACATTCAGATGTGTCCGCTTGGCATGTAATTTTGTTTCGGTAAAGGTTATAGTGTTGAAATGTTTTTTAATCATTATCATGTTCGTTAACTAACAATTAGTTAAATTAAACTGGAGAAAACCTTCATACATTTCAAGGAGTAGGTGGTCAAATGTGTGTGTGATTTTGTACAACCGATTTCATCGATGTTCATGCACATGCCACAGACACGGTCCAAGACCAGACGGGTGGGTGCTTTGTGTTCGTGCATTTATCTACCATGTGTCTTTAAAAGGTTATTCTCAAGGTCCGTCGAAGTTTAATTTGTTTTGTGCTCTTTGAATTTTCACGCAAACTCTTGGTGATGAAATCTCGTCTAGCGTACTACCACTACCATAATAATGATAATAATGTTTTGTTTCAAGATGGACTACTGGTTTTCTTTACTTTTTGTGACCATATGAAAAATAAATATCTTTTGTTTTAGAAATAAAGGAATATTATGGATACACACAAAACAATTATTTTATTATTATCATCATCATCATTTTTAATACAAATGCACACAGCATGTTGAAATATTTTGGCACATCATTTTTCTTTGCTTTTTGACTTTGAAAGAATTCTTAAAAGAGACTACTGACTGATATGTGCATAGCTTTTTACACTTTTGTTCCGAGTTCTCTTTTGCTTTATGTTTGTTTGCTCCAGAGAACAACTATATTTCTTCAAAACCCGACATGGTGTAAATAAATATAGTACCATAATGCACATACTCGTCGTTCGCATAATAATGTGTATTTTTTTATACACACTTTCACTTTTTTCAAAGGGTCTATTATTGCTAGAGGCAAACACAGAGCTTTCAAACTATACCCTCTCTGAGAAGCCAAGCTGAAATAATAGAGAAAGCAAAATCGTTGGAGATGTGAATGTACTTAGAATAGAAGACATCCAGGAACTTTTACATTTTATCCCCATGAGACATGAACCTGTGCGTTGCTGCAATACAAATACCGTGCATGCCTTCATAGATCATACATGAGTAGGTACCCATTTTTATTCCAGAGAGTTGTATCTTTGCATTCCACTACGGTTTCACTGGTATGCCTGTAATGGAAGCAAACATTATATTTCAAATAAATACACAGATTCGCTGCAATTGGAACGCACAAACCGTGACTTTCCTCTTTACTCTTTGTACACACATGCAGATAAAATGGTTCTGTTTGAATTAGTCTTGTAGTAATAAGCTTGCCGTGTATAAATAACTAGGCATTTCCATGTTGCACAATTGGACTGATGTTCGTTCTACCGTGTTCTTCGTAACATTCATTAAAAACACGCCGAATTTTGATTTTACAAAAACTTTGTTGTACCTTGTAACAAGAAATAAGTTTAGGTATTTACGTCATCTCGCGCCATCCATACATACATGCAATAGCCAAAGTGTTTACACTTTACACAAACAAACGTCACTCTTTCTGCACATATTTTGTTACACGCCACTATCACGACGACGTCTCTATCCATGCTTTCACCTTCATCCATGAAACCGTAATCTTTTGATATTTGATATACCCAAAACATACACATCTAGTGCATAATGTTTTAGTCGCTTTCGACAGTAGATTATCAACTTACTCCTGTTGCTGGAGATCCTGTCGTCGTCCTGAATGCAGACAAACGATAATTGTCGCATGTAGTAGTTTTGTTATCAAGACATATGATAAGTGCAGTAATAATAATTACTGTAAACAGTGAAAATACGATGAGGCAGTCGAGTGGGCAACTGAGCGCTTTAGGTATAGATAATGTTTAGACACGACGTGCATCAACAAAGGGTTTTCTATTCTGCCATGCTGTTTATCTCCAAGTACACACTTCACCGGTCTCCTACACCATTGAACAACAACAGGATCAAGAAGATGGCTCAAGAAGATAATGGCAAATTAGATTACAAGAATCATATCAGCAAACACCTACATTCCTACTTGAAGCGTCTCTGCCCGGCTTCATGTTATAATATAATAATAATAATAATATTAATAATTGCACGATAATGCCTCAAGTAGTACAATGAGAGAGAATACAGATGCAAGAGGTTCTTTTACTGCCACGTTTTCAGTAGTGGTGAAAAGAATGACACGAGTGAAAGCATAATATAACTTATATCTGTAATCCTAAAAAGAAATTCCCATTTTGTATGCCTAACTTTGTTTTTGTGACATTATGTGGTTCTATAATGGCTTTTCATGTTGATAATAGCGGTCGGAAAAAGGATACAGAGAGTGGTATTTGGAAGCTGCTGGTGGTGATGATGAAAGTGTTTGCTGAAGTGCTCTTTGCGTTTCAGTTCAATACAGAACGAGCCTCATCTTCTGTGTTGATGTTGTCGCCGATGGGAGGCTGGTTCGTTTACTTTGAGTTTGTCTTTGCAGGCTGAGCCATCAAATAGGAGAGCATCATTGTCATTGCTGGTGAGGACGACGATAGCACGCACAGGGAAAAATACGAGGGAAATGGCAAATAAGTAGTATAAGTGCACTTGGCTCACCCACATCATAATAAATAAATATATTAGGCTAGAAGAAAGGAAAGAAACGACGCATTATACTTGATGTTTCTGTTTTGCTAACCATGTTCAATTTCCATTGATAATAATGACGATGATGATGATGAGTCGATTGCGATGGTAGACTGGATTGACCTCTTGGCAATGTTTGACTGATGTTGTTGGAGGCATTATTGCATGTCGATGTAATTTGACACCCCGAAAATAATGGCAGTGCGGATGTCATCATGTATTATTACAACAAACTCAAGCATGTACACCTTTCCTGGAATATATACATCGAATTTGGTTTGGTTGGTGGTGGTAGGTTGTAGTAACAGCGGCAGCAGTCAAGTAAGCAATAGCCTGCGATGTTTGGGTCGTTTGGCTGTGTTCTTCCCCTCCGGATATTAAATGCAGAATGACGTTTCCTTTTAAGCGTTGTGGGAGTTTTGTATTGACTGTTGACCCAATAATAGCAAAAGCCTTTACCATCACCGCCACCACCACCGTCATCATCATCCACACTGGTGCAGAGTGAGCCCAGTGATGTAGTAGTGTTTCATGAAATGAAGCAACTTTTACAGCTTGACTTTCTGACTGAATGCTGGCGAATCGATGAGTTTGGTTTGGGAACTACACAGAGACGTCAACTTCGTTTATTTACATTTAGCTTGCTGGCAACGTGTTTAATTTTACTACTTGAGTACTTTTAACTTTTACTATATGATATAATTATAAGGAATGGAATAGACATACTAGACCATGCACATACACTGTAGAATGAAGAGAACGATATGCATATAGCTAGACGATATTTTACAGCTTTATTGATGGAGCTGGTGTATACAGTAAATACTGATGCCATAATATTTCTAATGGTTAAATGCCTTTTACGTGTATGATTTTCAGATTCACAGGAAACAGTCGCCGAGATCTAGGATACACACCAAAATCAACGAAGAGCGAGAAGAATGAAGCAATTTGGACCATTCCACTAACTGCCTTTATTACACCGCATTATGAAGTAATGAGTTCCAAATAACATTGCTGCCGTCGACTAGAGACCTTCGTGAAGGGAATCAATGCAATTACATAAGTATATTACCTTTGTGTAGAGTGTAAATATATTTTCCCTGGTGAAAGTGATTTTAAGATACAAGACTTATGTGTTAACGCCAGCCCTCTAAAAACTTTTTTTTGCTTCTTTCATGTATAGATTTTTATATAAAACAATCTCCCAGAGTATATAACGAAATAAACAAGTATGTTGAACAAAAATATATAGGCAGTACAGAATCCCAGAGTGAAGAGTGAGTATAAGTCTCTGGTGAGGGAAAGTAATTGGATTATAGCACTTAATGAAGAAAAGGAAAACTTTGAAAATATCGAAACGAAGATCTTCGTTGTGGTGAGGTGGTGGTGGTGCACGTGTATTCTAATAGATGATAAATAGTATCTACTCGCGTTCCGTGTTTATCAAACATCCTTCTATTTGTGTCAAGAAGCATGACATGTAATAAAAAAACGAACAGTGTATATCACTACATTCTACACTTTTTACCTCGACATTGCAACCTGGTTGTCTCCAATTTCAGCTTTTAAAAATTAAATGAAGTGAACAGACAAGGAAACGGAGACACTTCTCCTTGAAGCAACAAAAAATGGCCACGCTTCCAATAACGAATCCGGATGTGCCAGCCACTCGGCAGGCAGGCTTGTGCCAGTTTCTCCATATGAAAGAAGAAAATATTAGATTTATTCTATTGGCAGTGCTACTTTTCCTGTATCTCGCAGTAGGGGCGTTTGTGTTTCAGGCTGTGGAGGAGACCGCAGAGAAGAAGATTCGCGATGACTTTGTGACTTTATATGACCAATTCGTACGTAATCTTACTGGTCTCCACTCCCTCACATTTGGTTTTGAAAATCACAATATCAATAATAATAATAACGGCTTTAGTAATACTTCCATGAATGCAGGGGGACCACTCGCAGATACTGGTGCTAGTAGAGATAGCAGTAGTAGTGCTAGTTTTGTTAATGGTGAAGAGAAAAGGAATAATTCCACCAACAATGGTAACAACTATAGTGTCTTCGCTGAACCGTGGAATTCCAATTATTCGAACAGAGCTGCTGGTGCAGCTTCTGTACCAGATAGTAAGTCAACAAGTAGTTTCGATTCTATAGACATGTTTTACTCACGGCAGCCGCCTTCAATAGATAACTTGCATGAGTTACTCTTTGCCTATGGAAATGCCACACAAGCTGGCGTGATTTGGAAGCGAAGGCGATGGGATTACGTGGGCAGCTTTCACTTTACCTGGACAATTGTCTCCACTATAGGTAAGCTGAGTGTATGTGTTTGTCTCATTTATAGTCAATCCACAATAATGGAGCAATATCCTGCTATTCGCACTTCACAATGTCAACTGTGGATTCACAGCCAATATAAATATTATGCAAGTCTAAGAAGTGAGGATTATTTTCTCTTTCCGCGGAAAGAAATATTTACATTATGAGCAAAAAGTTTGGCGGAACAGAAAGTGAAAATATTTGTGCATCTGGGCAAATAGCCATTAGCAGTGGGTGGTCCTCAGTCCACCAGTCATGTTCCACGTTCCATTACCCCTTGCTGAATAGCATTAAAGTGCAAAGAACAAATAATGTTACTTACGAAAAAGCACTTTATATTTTGTATTTTTTCGTATTCATGGAATTCACATTTTTATGTTTGCACACTGTTGAGAGCGGAGGGAGACTGCTTGATTTCTTCTATTTAAATGGACCGGCAGATCGCATAGTACGAATTTGCAAGAATTGCTAGATTGATACTATACAAGTTGCTCAACACATTCACATCACATATTTTATGTAGGTTTTATGCACATGATCCATTTATCTTTAAAGCCGTTCTTTCAGTGAGTCACCATTTGTAAAATGGAATGCCTTATTCCTGTTACGAAAACGTAAACACATCTCGGCAAGTATGAAAAATACATGCAAGAGCATTTTGGCTTGGAATTATTTATGGAAAAGACACCATTTCTTCTCTTATGTATGTATATTTATTTGTACTCGTGCCCTTCTGGAATTTTTACTACCTTGGTGGAAGTTGCAGACAAGCAGCTTCTATAATATGCATGTCTATTGCACTCTCTAATATACTCCTAAGAATACAGTGAGATGGCTGTCTATGAGCTGTTGGTTGGAAACTTTCTGGTAATCAAATCAAGCATAACGTAGACATATAAGTGTAGGTTAGATATCGAGTTGTTGCTGATAACATGTACCAAGGAAGCTGGCTAGCCGTTTATTTTCTTGATATATTATGTTCCTTGTTTGTTTCTAAAATTCAGTACTGTGTTATGTGGAAAGTTGTTCTGAGAATTCTGCATACATTTGAGAGTCACAAGGTATTTGTGTATGTGTGAAATTCTGTATAATGATGAGCTTAATAGCATGCTTTATCTAACATGAATGGACAATGACGAGGAAACATTTCCTTAGAAGACTGCTACTTTTATTATTACTATTATTAGTTTTGAATGAGTGATGATGACGCACATTTTCTAGAATTACACATCGCAATATGCATATAAACTGAATAATGTCAATGACTAAAAGTGAGATGGTTAAATAGCCAGTAAAAGTAAAATATGTGTCAGGCTGAACTGTTGTATAATAAACAACTTCATCATGTAGGTGGTGGTATGTTTCGAATAGGAAATGTTTCTCTAAGGTAGGTAGGTTTCTTGTTTCTTTAGTTGGGTGATAACACAACTGGACGTTCATACTTCCGTCAACAATGTAATCTAATTATTAGTTCTATCGTTTGCTCCTGATGAGAATTTTATCGCCCTCATTCATCTCTATGAGACTTGACAGCTGAAATTTATGGCGCTGCTCGTATACGCTTGTGTTTAATTTTATAGCTCATGTTGTACTCTACTCTTGTACACGATGAACTCTTTAGGAGAATTTTAAGTCGTGTCTTGTCTTTCTACTCTCCTTTTTTCCGCTGTATACAGGTAATGACTATTAATTTATTAATGACATGTACTTCCCCTGCTCACTATTTTGGACTATGACTTGTCAACTGCGAAGTACAACTTTTATACATTCCTCTTGGTCTGCAATTTATAAGTATATGTTCCTGTGGCTTTGTCATACGCCATTGCTTTTTCATACTCCAAACTGTCTGAGTTGCTTCGTACATCAAGTTTTAATGTACTTTGCTATCTTGAGAAAATGTATGAGAAAGCTAAATAAATGAGGTTAACGAATTAGGTACAAGCATTTTGAAAATGCAGGACGCATGTCTTCTAGCCAATATTAAAATGAATGTTCCACGTAGTTTCAGCAATTCAGCGTCATTATAGCAAGATAGTTTGCGTAGATCCTCGAAACTGGAAAACCATCAGTCAAATTCTCCATCAAATTAAATAGCTAAATTAAATAGCTATTAAATATAAGTTATTCAAGACATACACATTAAATAATAGTAACAGTATTTTTATGGGTGCATTAACTATACAAAATCATAAATATGAATATACTAGACAGAGACAAACATCATAAAGTTGTTTTGTTGCATAACTATATAGTTCACATTGATGAAACATTTCTCAACAGACTAAACATTTTGGACCACTTACTATTTTCTCTCTCATTAAGAATGAATTTGTATCGAAAACACAACTTTGTAGTGTATAAGGTAACTGGTCTCATCATCAGAACATCAACATTCAGGTTGTGGTTATTAATTGCACATGTCGTGGTCTATCATTTTTCAAAGTCATCTGGAGTCAGTTAGATGTAAACCATACATTCCTTTTCCCGTTCCATACACGTCATCATCATGGGTAAAAAAAACTTAACTACCAAAGTGCGTAAACTAAGATGCAAGAAAGCCCACTTGAAGCTGATTCCCTGCTATTATTATTAGCTTCTTTGTTGAAAGCAATTTTACACATGTAAACATGTCTGTCTGTCAGTCCATCTCAACTAATGTCCATAAGCATTTTCGATAACACTTCCTTGCGTCGCTGTCTTAAAGATATGACAATGAAACAATGGTTACCTATGTTTTATAGTAAAAACCTTGTACACGTTTTCGCAACATAACGATAGAAGTTTCAACGCAGATTTTTTGCAATGCCAAAATACTTTTATTTAACCAGCCAGTTTATGATCCATCTAGTTTTCTCTTCCCAACAAGCAATGAAGAATGCATCATTTTTGTTCATTGCCCGCAATTATGGATTTTTTACTGCGCCACAAAAATGAAAAGTACATTTTAAAATATCCTTCTTTTTTTGCTCATTTTTTGCTCATTTTGTGCATGATCTTGGCATGTATAGATAACAGAACACAATATACGACTTCCTTTACAAAATTGTCTCTATCTTCTCCATTTCAATAAAAAATGTACAAAAAATATGGCAAATATGAACCTTTAAAGATAAATTTTCTTGGACCTCGACACTCCTAACATTTAAGTGCTTCATGCCGTACGTCGGTGTTATTCAATATGGTAAAAAAAAGTTTTCTTTTTCATACTTTTTTTTACCTCGGCCATTATGCATACATTTTATACATACATTTTTATCTTGAAGAGCAAAATCCTTGCCTAACGGCTAGCCACCACTACTATTAACCAAAAGTACATAAAAAGAGGGAAAAGCTGTTAAAACCACGACGTGGAGAGCATACTCTGCATACTTTGATGGGTCCGTAGAGAACGGAGAAAATTGATTGTAGCCATAACGGGAAGCATACACGTTACACACGTCTGCATCCCCTTTTGTAATACAAAGTAGTGGCAGTCGTAGTGGATTAGTTATTTCACCCTTTTTGAACGAAAGGCTTATTTTCTTCGCTAATACTATGTGGGTAGTGAAAGAGCAAGGGAAAAAGCTTAGAAATGCTGATATGTTCTTCTCTCCGCGATACACTATATAGAGTAGACCAAATTTTGCCTGCCTGGTTTCGGCTGGGTGAATGAGTTTTCGTCTCTGAATTTATCACTGGCTCTATGACAAGCAGACGTACATGTTTTCATCTTGACAGAGCCACGTAAAACCGACTGTAAAGACAACGCACCACACCACAGTAATAACGTGTTATGTGGTGAAGCTCTGGTGGAGAAAGTGATGTAATGATGATGATCACGATGATAAGGATGGGACATTTTACACACTTTCATTTCATTACAAAATCTCTTTGATAAATGAACTGGGTCGATGTCAACATGTGTCTCTGCCTTCCGCATGCTGTTTCTTTTTAACCTCCTGCAAATGTTAGATGTGTGGGATTATGTGGTGGATGTCAGCATTTATCTGTGCCTTAGTATTATTACTATAGCATATGTAGCAGTAGAGGTCCTAGAAAACAAAGTGTTTTTCGCCAATACACTCACTTGCTGCATCTTGTGACATGATGATTACAGAAAAAAGGAGAAACAGCAAAAAAAAATCTGCTCATCACTTTATAAATATATTCTATAAAAACGCTTAAAGTGTACGAAGAATGGAATAAATTGATGGGTACCTATTTTTAAAGATGCATTTCAAGAAAGTACTAAACGGAACGACACACAGTACTACAACTTGTACGATTGAGTATTATCAGCGAACACCAGAACAATAACGTCGTCACCTCATCTCTGTAACAGAAGCCAGATGCCGTCTTCACTGGGCACAAGTTCTTGTACTTGTACGGTGATTTCGTTTACTCTTACGAGAAAGCAATATTAATGAATGTGGGTGTATACCAAGCAATGTTGCGTAAAATATAATGTAACTGAGATCCAGTCTAGAGTAGCATACTCATTGATGATAAAACAAAATGTTATCACGTCCTAATGCGAATATTCAAAAGGCAAAATACATTAGCATGTGAAGCGAAAGTATAGTAGTTTAAAATTATCACTCCCCGAGTAGCAGAAGCTATAAGAATAATAGTTACTAGTCATGTATGACAAATAAGTGCCGTCTCCACCGCCTCCTCGGTAATTGGACCATGACATTTCATCATTTCGTTACTTGCATGATTTCATCGCATTTCCTTTATTACAAAATTGTCAGCATCGCATCACCACCACCACCATCACATAACTATTCAAATTTTCACTATGAGTGCGTCTAGATCGTCATCGTATTTACCGAAAGCTTGACATCATTTCAACTTCAAAAATTTCCTATAGTGCATTCACACAGGGTAATCTCATTTTCTTTATGGAACAAACCAATTTCTGCTAAAACAGTAACAACCTTACCCTGTATTAGCTCCTGGTGGTATTTCAGATGTATATGTGTACACTGTAGTAAAATTCCAAGAGTATCGAGGATATAAGATTTTATATTAGGGGTGAGATGAGAATCCGTTCGTATCCACAAGCATTCGCAGTGTTTGCTGACGATGCTCTTATGTAAATCCATATCAGAATTTCATTTTCCATGCAGTATCCATCTTTTCTTTTGATCACTGTTGAACAGTCATTTTACTAAAAGCGCTCATGGAGGTCAACCGGCTGTTGCTACATTGGGTACAGAGGAGGTTTCCAAAAAGGTTCATGGAAATGTGAAAGCTATTATTCTTTGTTTAAATTAATGAGTTTTCTAAAGGGCAATTTCGACCATGTTTTCGCATTATTATATTCAGTCGAAGCAACATAATGCTCATAAAAAGTGTCGAAATATTTTCTTTTCATATTTGTTTTGAATTTGCGTATCAGTCTGGAAATCGCCACGTATATCCACTTTCCTATTTCGTCACAATAAATGAGTTTTGCAAGCATTGATAGGAATTCTGAACTTGGTAAGTCCACCAAATGAACTGTCAAGTACATGCACACAAAATAATATCTGCACATGGACGAAACGCACAGCGGCGACAGTTTTGAAAAACTAGATCGCCTAGTTTCTGGCACAAGGCGCATCTCTACGTCATTATCACATCACATTCTATAGCAATAAACTGTGTGGTGAAAGTGATGATAGGAGCAAATAATATTGTAAAAAAACTAGTAGATAATATTGCATTACAGTTTGTAAAAGTTGTAATGTATGTGTTGCCTACTTTTCTTTCTCCTAAAAGCGCTGCTGCTGCTGCTGCTTCGCTGTTATGTTGTGTGTTATTGAAAAGGGACTGCAGTAGATTAATGTTCACACTGTTTCACACATGTTCCGAATAATGTGTACCTATACACGACATACTTTGCTCCAGTTATTTTATGCTCTTCGTTATAATAGAAGAAAAATAAATTGGCGAATGTGTTTACTGTGCACACAGCCATGCACATACACAGTAGACAGGATTTTGCATTAAGGCTACCTATACATCATGTGAAATGAGGTGATAGAGTGAGATGAAGGGAGAAAGAAAACCATTGTTCTTTTATGTGCTTTATACATTCATGGCCGTGTTATAAAGCGTCGCAGATGGCTTTGATACTCTGCCATAGAAAAGGATTTGTAAGGTCATCCTGCGAGCGACCAGCCCAGTACTTTCACTACTTTCTCTAGAAAAATAAAAGAGATGAGAGATTGTATGTGTCCACCAATGTAAAAAAATATAAATATGTACATATACTTTTAGCTACGTATCCTACAACATAACAAATGCCGACAAATAAAACGAGACATTTTATTATCGTAATGGTGGTCACCAAAGTTTTACTGAGAATAAATGAGAATTGTCACTGTGAGGAAGAACGCATGCGGTTACCACTTTCGCCCATTGTCTATAACGTGTGTGATGACTGATGAGAAATCGTAATCTCATCATAATAAAATGCACTAATACAACATGCTAACACTTTTCTTGTTTCAAATCGAGTTCTTGCAACATAATGCGTGGGAAAAATACTGACATGATATATGTACGTTTGCAGTGTAGTCAATCAAATAAATAGACAAACAAGACTTGCAAAATGTGCTTTAATATTTTTGAGAATCAAATTGTCCCAGGATCCAAAATATTGTTTCAATGTGTCTATGCAGTTAATGTAGTATATACCACTGTTGTAGAGCCCACTTTGGTTATATTACAATTTTTAAAGAAAAGGATGACCATGATTGATGAAGTGTCATGCATAAACTCCCATTTGCAGAGTGTATTTGCATAAATAGACTACTCCCATTATGGGAATCGTACAAACCCAAGTTTACAAAGAACTGTGCATAGTTTGTCAGTTTTGAGTTAAAAATGATCTCATTAAAATAGCTTAGATGCAGAGATGGTGTAAACAGAATCTGGAGAAAGTACTAATATCCTCTGCTTGTTTGTGTTGTGTTATGCTCACTTTTATATTGCGGTTGGTATTTCCCTGTAGCGTCTCCCGGTTCGTATTTTTACGCAGTATTTTTTAGTATTATTACTTTTTTCTGCTGAAATAAAGTAAGAGGATCCGGGAGGTACCCAGAGAATAGTCAGAAAGTTGGTCTAGTAGTGAGAAATAAATATGGCAAACAAAACTTTTTATTCCTCCTAACTGCAAAGCAACAACCAACACATTACCTTATGATTATTTATGGTTTATTGGTTGTTGCTTGAATTCAGAACAAATTATAAAGAAATCATCATGCACAATAACTTTATTTTGAATAAACAATTCTCTAGAGTCAAGACTGCTTTATATTTACAATGAATTGAGTAGAATGTAACAATATTTTTGAATCTTTTCATATCATGATTGATGTCAACGGATGTGGTACATAAAGCTTACTCTTATACGTTATAATTAATGATAGTTTCTTGGGCTTAGCAATTTGCAGCAGAATTGGGTTTAAAAATTATTATTGTGCTTTTCCGTTGATCGTCATTATCTTTGTCATAAAATATAAAACATCAAAAAATCTCAAAAGCTCTTTAAACATAGTTGTAAGCGGCTTTTTAAAAATAGAAAGCTCATTAAATACAGATATAAACAGAAATACAAAGAAAATGGCATATGTTGCAGAGAAATGTGTTGATTTGAATTATGAATTAAGAAGGATCTATATTTAGAAATACCCAAGTCTTAAATTACTTTTGCAACGCAGAAGACGTCAAAGGGTGTAATTGCGTCGAGAAATGACAAGAATCAAGAACGATGAAAATTATTTTTATAGCTAAAAGTTGGAAAGAGTATTAGCGTGTATTTTTGGAATGATTACTCCATATAATGCATTATAGTCAGGAATAAATCTTCCCCGCCTCTCTACACGATGTTTTTTACTTTCGCCTCATAAAATGAAAATCAGTAATTCTGTGAATCTTTAACTTACTGCTACTTACTCTGTGGATCCTTCTTCCTTAAGCCTGGAACACGTTTCGCAATTTTACAACAAGTGCAGTAAACATGTTCACGTTGTATTTCATCTTGTACGAAGCAAAAGCATGCTTCATTATATCTGTATTATTGCAATAGGATCTTCTTTTCCATCTCCCGCAGCTCCCAGTACGCTTTATCGTAATAATCTCGCTAAACCTCAAGTCAAGGAGAGGAGGAAAGTGTTGAGAGGAGACGCTGGAATCACTTTGTAGTTTGCGTGAGAGCATAATATAATGCATTCTCACTCCACCTCATCCAAACTTTGTCTAGAAAACTTTGCGAGTGAACAGACAAACTGGGCATAGCAAGTGTGTTCTAGTTTTAAATCGCAAAAAGATTGGTCCTTCGGCCACTGAATGTGCAAATGGCAAATGGGGAAATTGTGTTCACTGCTCATATACAAATAAATAATGGCCCATTCGTTACCTTGCAGTATGATCGTGCTGTTATGTAATGTAACAGGAAACGTCCTTGTCTCACTTCTCCACATTTATGAACTACATAAACCGACCTTACAGATACATTTCATCAGTTCTTTATAAGATAAGTAGGTAAGATCATAAACATGGAAATGGTGATCCGGGTCGAATTTAGAAATGAAATCGAAAGAAGAGTAGCTGTAGGAAACATTATTATCAGAAATATTACACCATGTCGCCACCACCTACGGCGACTCGCTTAAGCGATGCTGATGTTAATAGACTATGGGCAATTAAACTATGAGGTTAAATCTCATGACTGATGACTGTTCTATTGTAATATCTGCTAGTTTAGGTGAGCGTCATGAAAGAAACAACTCCAACCTCTACCATAAAGGCGGAGTTTTCTTGTCATAATTCTGAAATACGGGAATTCAAAACATTGGGATTGTAGAATATCGAAATATCCCAAAATACATTTTTGTAATGAAAGCAAAACGCATAAATAAATTTGATCACAACATTTTTAGCATTAATAGGGATGTTCAAAGGTGCACTATAGTTTACATTATATTATACATATCTACATACATACATTGCAATAAAAATACAAATATTTAAATTGAGAATTGTAAAATAAATCTAAATGTATATGTGCATGTCTGAACTAAATTTCCGTTTCGCTGTGAAGGGCGGTAAATCATAATTTTTACTCGCTATGACGTGTAAATAACAACTGCAAATACACCTACACATGCTGTGATATTTACCGGAAGTGAACTTTTTACAGAGCACTACAAAGAAGAATTTTCTTTTACTTTCTTATGACTTGTCTTGGCAAAAAAGGATACTCTTGTTTGTATAAGGCCTAAAAATCTTTTACTCGTAAGCTAACGGTGAATGACATAACCAGCCTACATTCCTACATGGGTAGTTTACAACAAGTAACCGGAATAAGAGTACAAAATTGTTTTCGTAATGTATACTGTGACAGTAATCAACCTGATTTATACATCATTAAAAACTGTTATAACTTTGTTTAATTTCTTTTTTTAAACTAACAAACAGCGCAACTTCAAAGTTCTAGAAAAATACCGTTATCTTGTTTGATCCGGTTTTTTCAACCGTGAATTTATAACAAGGAGAGGAGCTGTTTTTCCTGAAGGATGATTTTGTATTAAGTGAGAGAAGTGTAAAAAGGGAAAGGACGAAGAATTTTACTGCTCACATTAGCTTCACACTTCTACAAACCATGTAGAAGAGTAGAAAAAATGTAGTTTATATTTCTGTAAAAGTTGTCACCTCGAATGGTGATGGTGAGAGAAAAAAAAAGAAAGAGAAAAATACATGGAAGCATCTAGTTGGCTAAATCTTGTTCGTTCGTCATTTTATTGATTTGTAGGTATATACGTATACCTCTACAAATAATTGTACTACAAAATGATGAGACTTTAGCTATGTGGTGCAGTAATATATATTACAACTTTTACTAAATGAAATCGTTAGGTAATGGTAGATGCTAAAAGATGTTGAACAAGTAAAAAACTCAGAAGCAGGTCAACTATGCACGTGAGAATATAAACTATTAATTTAATGAAATGAGCTCACTTCGACCTACTTACTACAAAATCATGCATAAAGTCATAAATCATTTAACCTAGCGATATGTCAACTAGGCATTTTTCTGCGTCGCAAAACACGAAGATTTTTAATAAACTCACGCATATAAATTTATTGTGGTGAAAGTATGGAAAGCAGCGTGGAAAATAGTTTGCAGTTTGCCGATATTGCTATAATTGTTTTCGATAAATTATCTGGGAAATAGTTTGCAATAATAGCCCATAATATAATTTTGTGTGTTTTTTATGTACAGGTTATGGAGCAACTTCCCCCACGACAACTCTGGGCAAACTGTTCGTCATTCCATACGGGTTTTTCGGATGTGCCGGTGGACTCTTGTTCTTCAACTTGTTTCTGGAGCGCATCATAACATTCTTAGCTTCTTGTATGCGTACCTACCGGATACAGAGGCAAAAAAGACGTCCGTTTATATATGGTGGGGACGCTAGTGGCGTTTGGGGTGGTGGCAAAGCTGGAAATAGTGCAGCTGGGGGAGGAGGAGGTCGGAGAGGAGCGTCTCCAGCTCATTCTTCAACCGGCGAGGGATCAGTAATCGACGAGCCAGATTGGAAACCATCCGTTTACTGGGTTATGCTATGCCTTTTCATTATGTCAGCAATCGTAATTTTTGGCTCGGCCTACATGTTCCAACAATATGAGGGCTGGACATTTTGGGACGGAGTTTACTTTAGCTTTGTGTCGTATGCAACGATCGGGTTCGGAGACCTTGTATCCCTTCAGGAGAAATACTATGGGACTTTTGAGATGATTTATAGACTTTTAGCGTTTGTCATAATGATATTTGGTTGCTGTTGCATATACTCCCTATTGAACGTGACATCGATTGTGATAAAACAAGTGTTAAATTGGCTTATTCAGAGGATGCACTACTGTGAATGCTGCCGATGTTGTTGCGTGTACTGTCAGTGTTCAGCCGCGACGATGAGGAGAAAGTTCAGTACGAAGAAGCGGAGAAGAAATCCTAGAAGGAAACAAAGAGATAATGGATCCCAGGTGAATCGATCCAATTTCCCAATAGCAGTTCTCAAAGTCGGATCTCATGCTCAGTCTATGCGGACGTTTGAGGGTTCAACTGGTGGCCACGAGGAACAGAGTAAAGACGATGAATCTCCTGGAAGCACTCCTCACACACGACGTGGAGGGTTGGGCGGTCGTGGTGGTGGTGCCAGCAGTGGTCCTGGGGGAATATATTTTGACATGGATGAGCGGAGATGCTCTGGAGAAAATATGATCAGCATTCGGGGCGAATTGAGTAACAAGGTCTCCCTGGCTGTGATGCAAAAAAGACTTTATGAAACGGCTCAGATGAGTAAAAATATGGGGGCGTATGACACCAGCTTTTCTGCCACCTCAGTTGGCCCACTGGCCATCGTCACAGAGAAATTGGGTGATAATCATGGATGAAATTGGAAAATTGGGAACTGTAGCTCGCTGATTTTTATGTGTTTTTTCCAATATCCATATACACAGACTGTTCGTTAATACGCTATTACGATTACAAATCTATCCGAAAATGTAACCAGTGTATCCCATGATATCCGAGTGTGAAATCACAAACAACTAACAATAATTGCAATTAAATAAAATATCAGATTTCTCTTACAGGAATACTAAAGCATTTGAAACCGTTTTAGAAAGTCAAACCAGAAGAGACCATTTTTACCTTTACGGATATTGGATTCAAAGTCATATTGCTGTCTGGACCTAAGTGAAAGTTTGCTTTCACATTGGAAAGCACGATATGTTCCCCTTGACAAGTTTATCAAGCTGCTGACCTTACAAGCAAGATGCTTTCACTTATCAAAAGAAATTGAGCTAACTAAATAATATAATAATATACTGTCAATATGTCATTCCAATCGCCATACACTCATTGACTTTTGACCTTAGGGTCACTATTACACGTTGTTGCATAAGGTCCAAACAGGTTACGTCAGTTTTGGCCGGAAATTGATTTCACGCAACAACAATGCGGGTTGTGTTTGTTTGAGATGTGGTACGATACGAGTAAAAAACAAACAAGTGAATAACAAAGTTGCAAAATGCCAGAACTCAATCAGCCAATGCAAATACTTTTTCATTAGTTTCGTAATACATTGATTGGTATAACTCACTTTTAGCTGTGCAGAAAAGGTCAGTGATTTTGAGATAAAAGCAAAGAAACGAAAGATAATGTTTTATATCAGTCATCACAACCTGTAGTTTAATAATCCCTTTCGTCTGTCAATGAAAAAATAAGATTTATATAGGCCTTATTTTTGTGATTTTTCCCAATAAAAAAAATATCCCATTCATATGAAAATTTGATCGCATATCCCATAATGGGATCTTATTTGATTTATGCAACAAAAGGAAAAACTTAAAAAACTAAGGGACCTGCGTTATACATACAGAAAAGTTTCTAATGAATACTTGTTTAGGGTATATAAGATGAATACAACTAGCTTAATATTATATGAAATTGCTAAATCGTTTTGTTTGAACTATTCGGTCTAACTCGTTGAATTGTCGAAAAAACAACGGAAAAGTATAAATTCGATTTCGAAAAATGTGTACGTTGACGTTCATGGGTACGTGTAAAGAAAATAACTTGATAATGGATGTAGAAATATAATGAACAATTTTTATTAAATCAAGAAAAGGTTACTCAATAAAGAAAGTAAAACAATACCGAACAATTATTATTGTACAAGCACAATGTTATTTTTATCATAATAATATAAAATAAAAGATGAATCAACACAATCATAAAATGACCACCACTACTACACTGAAGTTAAACTTCTTTCCCTTAATAACAAATTAATTCAGTAACCGTATATTTTTGAAAGCTATACTATACTAATAAAAAACCATTGGAATTCATTCAGTTCAAAGTTCATCTTCATCCACTGGATCTTAACCTATTATGCATATTTCACTAACTCACAGTGAGTCACAGCACCTCCAATCTCTTCAGCTTGACTTACAATAAAATATTGAGTTACATTGTATATCTCAAATGCCAGAATGTGTAGTGACATTACTTCCGGAAGCGTCTGCACAGTTAGTGCTACTAGCGGCAGCACTAGTTTGAGCATAAATGTGCTGATGATGAATTAGAGAATTATACGCCATAACATTTTCAAACAATGAGAAAGGCGTCGTCGTAGTCCCTGTCATTGATAATGAAGTTTGAGGGCCTGAATTAAAATAAGTTTGTACAAATGGAAGTTCACGATGAGAGTTGCAGTTGACGTCTCTTGTATCATGATTGATATTGATCGTTTCTGGACTATTAACGTCATTTGCTGGATTCTCCAACATCTAAAAATTATAAGAGTATTTGAAATGGACAACCAATTCAAATAGTTAAATGGTTTTTCAAATGATTAAACTACCTCGTTTCGAGGCGAGTGATTGTTCTGATTTTGCAAGTCGCCACCACCACCAGAAGAGACATCAGTAAATGGAATGTGTGTTTCATCTTCGTAAATGTTGGGAGACATATAAAATGCCTGCATTTTGGCCACTTCGACATCAAACAAGGCCCTCAATTTTTCTACCTCGATTGTTAACCGTTCCTTGTAAGCTCGATTAATTTCAGAGTTTAACTTCAACTAGGAAAGCATAATCACAGGAGTCAGCTTCAACATAATCCACTCAACATTATGAAATACAAAATTAACCTGATTTAATACCTTATCTTGCTTTTCCACTTCGTTCATCAAAGACATTTTTGCCAGCTCTGCCTTTTTAGCAGACAATTCGTTCTCGACGGTTTTCAATGTAGTCTTGAGCTCATTTTCAGTTTTGGCTGCCGATTCCAATTGTCTTTTCATCTGAGTAATTTCTTCTTGTAGTCTCAAGGTTTTCTTACTCTAAAAATATCATTGATAAAAGTATACATAATATATGTGTGTTTATCATATTTTATCGCCATATTATTGTGTAGATGCATACCCCAACAACGTTAGCTTCCAACAACTTATCCTGCGCATCACGTAATGACTGCCTCATGTCATGCAGTTTTTCCTTCAATTCCCTAACTTCCGCCTCAGGACAATAATAATTCTGAGTTGTACTGTCCATATTTGTCGACGAGCTGAAAGCGTTGGGAGCGGGGCATTTTGATTTGTTCACTGAGATTTTACTTTTAGCTGAAACTTTGTTATCATAAGGTGAAGATGAGCAACGGTTATCATGACACGTAAATGAAGAGCCGCTATAAGATTCATGTTCATATGATTCTTTGCGTTCGGATTTAATGGTTTTCTTATGATCCTTGCCTTTTGCTTCGTTGGAAGTTGCTCCAGAAGATTTAAGCACTTTGGAAGTGTCATCAGTCGCTGACCTTTTCTTTGACTTCCGTTTTGTCCCAGCTCCTTTCTCAATCTGCGCCTCAGCTTCGTCTTCATCCGATTCCAATTCCCCAGGTTCGCGTTTAATTATCTGATCATGCTTTTTACGCATTAGTCGCTCTCTTAAATCCGAATCATCGTTGTCGTCGCTGTTTTCAGAGATGTCGTCGTAAGATAAATCATGCATCGCATTACCAATGTACTCCACTTTAGGCTCCAACAATCCACTACTTGGACTGCTGCACGCTTTGTTGGACCGATTGTTACTGTAATAGGAGTTCATGACAGCGGGACTGCGACTGCGAAACGCTTTAGTTTTCGTCGACTGCTGCTGGCCTTCTTGTTTGCTGTGATTTGTAGAAATTTTCCGGACCACTTCCTTTTCAGGTGCCCCCAAATACTCCTCCTCCTGCTGCATACTTCGGTTTGGCGAAGAACCGTTTTCTTCCTCTTCAAAAATTCCGTTGGCATGAGCAGCTCCACCACCATTCTTTTGGGTTTTGTAATTATTATTGAATCCACCCTTCGGGTTGAAGCGACGGTTCTGCTTCTGCCTCTGCTGATTATTATTGAAGTTACGGTAAGTAACGTTATGTCTCATTTTGGATCCCTGAATCCTAACGAACCGTGCTTGCTGACCTTGGGGCTGAGGACGCTGAATATCTATAAAAAAAGAAAATGGCCATTACGTAACCTAATCAATGATCAATGCCAAAGGTCTCAATTTGTTGAAAGTTTTTAGTCTCTCTTTAAAACTTCACTTACAGCATCTCTGCATCTGATTGTCTCCATTATGAAAGGAAGGGTTCATTTGTTGTCGCATGTTGTACCTCATGTTCCCGTTGCTGTTGTTGGCGTTCACAAAGTTTAATTGGTAATTTCCCGTGTTATCAATGAGCTCACTAGCGATACAATTTTGGAAATTGTCGGCCCCACAGTGGAAGTCGTTTCTATTGTTGTTCCCATTCCCATTGAAAACGATCCTTGTCATGCCCCTTAGGTCCGCGTCACCACCAGCACCATGAATGTAGTTGTTGAAGTTGCCAACGCCAAAGGCCGTTGTACCTACATGCACTGCAAATGACAACAAAGACAAAGCACTTATCAGTTCATGAGTCGATAACCAATTTTCAAGTTCTACTTCCTAATAAAAGCATCAAAAAAATCCAAAATCTTTAGATATTTATGCAATATGCACTTGATTCTGTACCCTTGTAATGTTTTCCTGTTCCTATTCCAATGTTTCCTCCGATTCCAGCACATCGGGCCTGATGATACAGATCAGTTGTTGCTGGGAAAGTTTGCATCTGCTGCATCATGACTCAAAAACCCAAAGGGAATCAATACTGCACAATAATGACCAGCAAGACGAACAAAGGAAAGGTGTCACTTGTCACCCCAAAATCCCAGAAACACGTACACAAACAGCAATGATGGCTAATAGCACCCGAAATTGAGCTCAGCGTTGGCAAACAAAGACCTATAATTTGCAGAGGCTTGGAAACGAGATGTCTCGGTTATCGACTACCGGACAATAGACGCTAGAGCGATGTCCTATGCAATTAGCCCTTCCAGCCAATGACGTTTATGGAGGAACTCACTGCTTCTAGCCCTTCTTAATTTGTAACCCCTAATGTGTGGTTATTTGCATTAAATTGATTGAAGGGCAAAGTAAGGAAAAAAGGATAATGGTGAAGTATTTTATACAAATGCTCACAAACAACTAAATCTCTGATAGAAGGGATTTGACCACTGAAGTTGTGGCTCAGAAAAAATGCAGTTTATCGTCACCACCACTGAAATCCCTTCTTCACCCTTACTCCAAAACAAAAACCATTCAATAACTAGATTTAAAGAAAATATCTGATGCATGCAAACAATTCAGATAAATGCTCAATGCATCCTACAAGTAGCAATAAAACGGATAATAAAATAATATTTTGTGCTCATGTCATACTTTTGCAATCTTGGAACAAAACATTCTGAATTTTCGTAATTAATATGTAAACGAATTTGACGAGACGAACTCTTCCATGGAGACGCTCTGCTTTGTTGCTGTCAACCACCTCACCTCAATCACTCAACCACCGTCACTCACACCACACACCATCATTTGACGACGACGCGTTCATTTGAAATAAGACTGGATTCCAATCATTATGTCAGCGTCAGCATAATAAAGATAATGTATAAAAATATAAAATTAATTTAATTACAACACTACGTAAAGTGATACGACATGCTTGCACACAATTATAATGAATGAATTTAATCCAAATGAATGCATCATGCACAACGTTACCATTTTTTCAATTAATGATATTATACTCTAAGGTACTGTAGCAGTTCAGTGATAAGCATAATATAAGGACACAGGAGACACAGGTCTTCGCCTCCATCTTTGCTACTCTCTGTAGCAGTTAACGGTTCTTTTAATTTGCAATAATAATGATGATAATTACTAGCCTATTAATCAGATTGTCGCAACACAATAACCTTATTTTATCGACAAATGCAAAATATTATTCTCTCTTACGCACGTGATTAAATGAATCATTATGCTAAAATAGCTTTTTATAATTGATTTTAATTAATTTGTTTAACACACTTTAATTATTTTTTAACTTGTAAATAATACGTATTATTATTATATTTTGAAGTACACAGAACATTAGGATTTAACTATAGTACAAAATGAATTCCAACCAAAAAAGTTTCTTTACAAGTAAAGTATAAGAATATGTGGTTTTTAAACTTATTCATCTAAATCTGAATCGGATTCTTCATCTAATGCTGCCTTTGCGTACGCCTCAGCTTCCTTAAATATTTCCTCAGGCACCCGTTCGTGTCGCCCTTGGGACTGCTCACCAATCCAGCTCAGTTCAAGCTCAAAAGATTTATCCTTTACTTCATCATGGACAATGTAAATTCTGCGAAACACGAACAAACAGATCAAACATGGTACTTACTATCACTTGTTGATAAATAATAGTAACAATAATAAACATTAGTAACGATAATAAAATTAGTAAAAATAATAACAATTAGTAATAATAATAAAATTAGTAAAAATAACAAAAATTAGTAATAATAAAAGTAAAACTTACATTTTCGCAGCTTCCTTGATGAGTTCCCTACAAGTCATTGTGCTCAACTTTAATTTTTCCATTTCAGTTTTCGCAGCCTGTTTTGCCTTTCCAACCGCACATCCAAGATAACCCTGTATAAATCAACAAATCAAGTGTCAAGTTCAATTAAAAAGTTCCATCATGTTATAAATTGATGTAAATATTTAATATGAGAAAAGGACTTACATGATATACACCAGATGGATCAATCATGTACATTTCCGGTTTCTTCTCAGTGGGATCGTACGTTCCGAGGACAACACTACATCCAAAAGGGCGGACTGCACTGTAGAGAGTGTACGCATGCATGTACATAGCGACACGATCTGTTACATACTGGAGAAAGCAAATTACATAGTTCATTAATTATACATCAAAAGGGCTGCTTTATCAATCTTTATCACCGCTGCACAACTTACTTTTAGAGGAGCATTGCCTCCATACTCAGACCGATAATTGGAAGCCTCATTTCTGGCCGTTTCGACAATCTGTCTCGCATCAGCCAGCAGGCCGGCGATAGCCATTCCAATATGCCGGTCAACGCTAAAAAGCCTACGGTTGGTTCCAGGCTCATAAAGCTTTGAAGTCACCAATTTTTCGACGGCAAAGACAACCCCATCTGTGCCAAGGAGAGCGACCGCAGTGCTGTCACAAAAAAATAATTGACATTGAAACGGGATTTACGGAACTAGACACACTAATTACCAACATAATGAAATTAAAACGTCTTGTAAGATAAAATACATACCCGCTGTTCTCTATCGCTTTCTGCGCATACTCCACCTGGAAAACTCTTCCATCGGGACTGAATTGAGAAGCAGACAAATCATACTGAAAGAAACAGAAATTATTTACAGAAAATCATTTCGAGGCTTCATACAAGCATACAATCATCACTACTCTGAAAAAAATAATTATGAATATTTACTTACCCCAGTTCCAATTGAACTCATTGTCAATGTTTAACCTCCACACTTTAACCCAACAACAAATGATAATTCCGGTCGAATCGGATGATGATGGAAATACTGCCTGCAACAATAACAATCAAATATAAATAATCATTATACTATTAATTATATTATCTTTATCTGTTCTGTCCTTCGCTAAATATAAATTAATGTGCCCTTTAATTATTAATTGTGTTCATTTCAGTTTCTTGTCGCTCGTTTTCTATCCTTATGATTTAACTAACTTAACTAATTAACTACAACGCACGTTAGTTAGCAGGAGAGAGTGTAATTAATTACCTTATTAATTTCGATTATTCGATGTTCACCAGTAACTATTTTCTCGCCAATTAATTTTACGACTCACTATTATCACACGGACAAGCCAAAACTACAAGACTATCTGTCACCTGTGCTGCGTTTCTGTCTATTTGATTCCGCTGATTCACGGTTCGCTCTCCGCTCTCCAACTTCTCACCAGCCAAACACACAAACATGCAATGTCATACAAGTTGCGTTGCATTCGCGGACAGCGGCAGAGAAGCCGGACTGCTCGATGGCTTCTAAAAAATAGAGTGGGAAACTGGCAACGTTGTTTTTGCCTAAAAACTGATCTGCTCTCCTCCGTCTCCGTCTTTCCTTCGACATCATCAAAACAAAACAGAGTGTGAGTGTTTTCACATTCACCGGAAAACAAGCAAAGTGACAAGGTGAAAGCAAATTTGGTAACTGTGAAAGTGAAAATAAATTTAAGCACAGTATCAACAAGTGTAATACAATCAATTAATTGATTGATAAGCAGTATTTTTATTGGCATTCGGTCTGCTTTCCTCGCGACCGGCTTGTTGCAGAAAACCGTGTTTTAATTTTTGAAACCTTAGAGTAGGTAATTTTATTTATTGACTTTACTGCAGACACAATATCGTATAGTAGACTCTCCTCTAATTAGGCATTACCCC
Organism: Sinella curviseta; assembly: GCA_004115045.4. Classification (NCBI taxonomy): domain Eukaryota; kingdom Metazoa; phylum Arthropoda; class Collembola; order Entomobryomorpha; family Entomobryidae; genus Sinella; species Sinella curviseta. The sequence goes on along the minus strand of CM023202.3, from coordinate 19,625,596 downwards.
AGGTTCCTAGAGATCGACTTACACATACGCAAGGTCCATATCTCTAAACTACTCACTTAACTATGGGTTTCCCCGCGACAGTCTGAGAGGTATTACTCCGATTTCTGGGGCGGGAGTCATCACCCACTGTACCCGTTTTGGCTAGAGGTCGGTTCGACACCTCTTTTCCCCTCTAGACTGCCCGACAGGCCTTAGGTTGGAAGCAAAGAGAATCCTCCTCAACGTGGGATCGAACGCGGTTCCTCCAGTCCTAAGTCCCAGTCCTTAGCCATCAGACCAGGCCGCCTGCCTTAGTAATTAGTAATTAGTGGTTTGGGTTTAATAGAACACAATTTACAGTGATTTTACTTGGCTCACCACACACGTAGTGCGACAAATTTCCCAAAATGGTGAAATTGACAACGTCCACAACGAAGGTTCGGGAGAAGAGTAGGGCGTTCATTCCGTCGATGGATGCCATCAAATCTGACAAGATAACTGAGGTGGGTGAAATGCTTATATGTAAATTATTATTATATTCTTTCTTTGTATTAATAAATTAAACTAATTTTTTCTTGCAGTTATCGCACAAGTATTGGGCATCTTATAACCCGGAAGATCATGCACCCTTTGAACAGTCGATCGTTGATGAGATTTATTTGAATGAGTTGGTACAATCCAGGTATACTGAAATTACTTTTAATCCAGTAGTATGATTGACGATTATTGACAATTAGCTGAAATTAAAACAATTCATTGTTTTGTTCGAATTTAGCTTTCATACTAGAAGAGTGGCATTACTGGAAATCAGTCAGTATTTGGAGAATTATTTATGGCCAAATTTCGACTCTCAGACCTCAAGTTTCTCGCACGTTATGTCGATGGTGTGTATGGTCACTGAAAAACATCGCGAAGGGCTTTCGGTGTGGGAGGTACGTTATCATCAGTTATGATATCTTGAACATGCACACATGCATATATATATTTTTTTAATGATTCTTAATCAAGATTCTTTGTGTTAATAGTGTTTCAAAGATGACGAAGAAAAATTTGGCAAATTTTTCCATCGGGTTCTGGCAGCAGTTCTAGAAGAAGCCAAAAGTAGCCTTCGGGAAGGAAGGACGCTTTTGTATTTTCTAAATTGTGCGTTCAGTTCATTGGAAATTGATTTAGTTCGGAAACAACTGCAGAGTTTAGTGTCTTTGCATGTGTGGCATTCATTGACGGAGGTATGTAATAACACAAACTTTTTCATGAAATGACGACCTTGTTTTTTCATCACGACTATTGCATCTTTAATTAAATCAAAATCCTTTTGTTTAGGGCCGACGTGAAGAAGAATTTAGAAGATTTCCAAAGTGGAAGAAATACTGGAAGGCTCTGCTGAAAAAGGACTCGAAAGAAAGCGAAGAAAAGAAAAAAATAAACGAATTCAACAGAACTTTCTTCAAGGCTCTCATTAAAAACTTTTTGGAGCTACTGGACGGGCAAGACTATATGCAACCTGAACTAGACCCTGACTTTTTGAAATATGCAGAGAGATTTATGGAATTGATGATTGATTTGCAAGCTCTTCTTCCTACTCGAAGATATATGAATGTACTAATTGATGACTTACACCTGGTAGTTCGAAGTCAAATGAGTCCCTTTCTTGAACACGGAGATGGACATTTGTTTTCTCAGCTGCTGGATAGGCTGAAGTTTTATGCCAATTTTGAAATATGCAATGAAACTGGCGACTCTATGAACGAACTAGAAGTTATGCAGGAGCACTATAACAAAATTACTCGATTGCAGGTAAATTGAATCGTAATGGTCGCGCAGTATTTGGTACAATCCAAATTCTAATGATAACTTCAATTTCTGGCTTATAGGAAAAAGTATTTGTCAGCGTACCTGACCTTCGCCAACTTGCCCTGAGCAATGTGTGCAACATTGATACCCGAGGATCCCTACTGAAACATTTCAAACAACTTGACTATAAACAGTTGAAGGACCTGGCTGCTTCCTTGCACATCATCCAAGACGCTTCCGAGGAAGTCACTGAAAATTTCATTCTGGAAGTAATGGTCAACAAATATGAGAAGCGTGTTTCACAGATCAAGCAATTAAACGCAATGGCATTGTATCCCACGGAAGATATGATCTGGGATGAAAATGTGGTTCCATCTGATTATCATAGTGCGTCTGGACAAGTTTTAGCATTGCCCAAGCTAAATTTGCAGTTTCTTACATTACACGATTATCTGCTACGAAATTTCCAACTATTCAGATTAGAATCGACATGTACGTCTATCAAAATAAACTTATTTTATAGTAATTAATAATACTTTTATTATATGGGCAGTTTCTAATTGGACGAATGTTTTTCAAAGACCAAATTAGGCAGGATATAGAAGATGCAATTTTCCGGTTGCAGCCGTGGCAAGCTGAGGATGGGACCTGCCTTTTTCATGGATGGGCGAGGATGGCGCAACCAGTTCACCGTTTTACGGTTATTCAAGTTTCAAAACCTAATCTTGGCGAGTCAAAACCATCCAAAGTCAAGGCTGACGTGACAATTAATCTTAGCGTTCGAAGAGATGTTAAATCAGAATGGGAATCGCTCAGAAAACATGATGCTTGTTTTCTTTTAACAATTAAACCCCCGAACAAAGCACGTTAGTTGATCGAATGTTTATAAATTTTTGTAGCTGATGACATTATGACATGTATAATATGTTTTGGTAAATCATCTACTATTTTCCTTTTCACAGCTAAACGGTACGATCTGCGAGGTGATTTTGTTTCCCAGGTCGGAATAGCTTATGTGAGAGGTTGTGAAGTTGATGGAATGCTTGACGCAAACGGCAGAGTAATAGAGGAAGGTCCAGATCCAAGACCATTTCTACCTGGTGACACAAGAACCTTTCGAGTTTTACTGGATCCCAACCAATACCAAAAGGATATGGACAACATTGCGAAAGGAAAAGAGGTACATATATAGTAATGACAATTTGTCATGTGACTGTATTCATTTTTTATGATTCGAAATTAATATGTGTATCTTTTTTTACATTGAATCTTAGGACGTCTACGAAACATTTAATGTCTTTATGAGAAGAAAGCCAAAAGAAAACAATTTTAAAGCTGTTCTTGAAACTATTCGAGATCTCATGAATACCAACTGTGTTGTCCCAGATTGGCTCAACGATGTCATACTTGGCTACGGTGATCCTAGCTCTGCTCATTATGCCAAGTAAGTAATTGGGAATATTCACTTATGTGTAATGTATTCTTTGGAATGATAAATCATTTTAAAATATTTATTCTCACAGTATGGCCAATCAGTTGGCAGTGCTGGATTTCAACGATACTTTTCTGGACATTGATCACCTGAAACAAAGTTTCCCAGATCATAAAATAGAAGTTAGTGATGTCAGCGTTCCTGTTGAGAGACCGTTTAGGTATGCAATAATGTAACATTATGAATACTTTCTATATGGAAGGTCCACACAGTTGTCAGTAAGTTAAAATGAAAATCTTGTACATTTCAAATAAAAATTAGAATCCATTTTCCGGTCGCACCACCAAACGAAAAAGGTAAAGAGAGCCCTGAACCATCAAAAACCCTACAAGTTGAGCCTTATGTTGTTGCTAGCAGGGGCCCTTATCCAGCCAATGTTCCGAACTTGTAAGTACTATTGTGATTAAGAATTAAATAAAGTGACTTTGGCAAATATTAACATTTTACAAATTTGTATCAATTACAGAAATAGGATACGGTTTACACCGACGCAAATTGAAGCTATCAAAAGTGGAATGCAACCTGGTCTCACCCTAGTTGTTGGGCCTCCAGGTATTCCAGAATTACTGCATAATAATTTTTATGTACCAAAGGAAAACAATAACCTTACTTGTTAATTTGCAAATAGGTACCGGCAAAACAGACGTCGCCACTCAAATTCTATCGAATATCTACCACAATTTCCCTGATCAGCGAACCCTGATAGTGACACATTCCAATCAAGCTTTGAATCAGCTATTTGAAAAGATTATCAAGTTGGATGTGGATGAACGCCATCTTCTTCGTTTGGGACACGGAGAAGAGGAACTGGAAACAGAGAAAGACTTTAGTCGTTACGGACGAGTCAATTTTGTTCTCGCAAAACGGTTAGATCTACTTATTCAAGTGGACAAACTGCAGAAATCGTTGAACGTTCCTGGAGATGTGGCTTACACATGTGAAACAAGTTGGTTCTTCTTTGTTCATCACGTGCTCGCCAATTGGGAAGCATTTTTGATGAAAGTCAAGACTCAAGATGGGAACGTAAGTTTTCAACATACAGAATGCAGAAGAATACTTACAATTAAGCCATCAAATTCTGATAATCCTGTTGTTGCTTTTTCTATAGACCCCTAATGCTGACATAGTGGATGAAGCTTTTCCGTTCCATCAGTTTTTTGCTGATGCGCCGCAGCCATTGTTTCAAAAGAAAAGTTTTGAAGCAGATTTTGAAGTTGCGGAAGGATGTTTCCGATACATTAAGCATACATTTGATCAGCTCGAAGAATTTAGAGCATTCGAACTTTTACGTTCTGGACTAGACAGATCCAAGTACTTGCTTGTTAAGGAGGCGAAAGTAATAGCAATGACATGTACTCATTCGGCTTTGAAAAGAAGGGAATTGGTAGACTTGAGTAAGTAGCACTTGTTTAAACCTAACATCTTTGCTGTATGAGGTATTGAATAACATTGTTTTCTTCAAAACTCTACAGTTTTCCAATACGACAACATTCTGATGGAAGAATCGGCACAAATATTGGAAATTGAAACCTTTATTCCCTTATTGCTGCAAAATCCGGATGAAGGAAAGGTTCGCCTGAAAAGATGGATCATGATTGGAGATCACCACCAGCTTCCTCCAGTCATAAAAAATATGGCATTCCAAAAGTACGGCAACATGGAACAAAGCTTGTTTGCCCGGTTTGTTAGGTTGGGGGTACCAACTGTAGAATTAGATGCCCAGGGGCGGTCCCGGTCGAGGTACTAATTTTTTTTAATGGAATGAATATGAATTGTTGCAATTAGTGCTCTACAATTGTTGTATTTTTTATTATGTAGCATTGCCAGTTTGTATAAATGGAGGTACAAGAATTTGGGAAATCTTCCTCATGTTCTCAGTGAGGAAGAGTATCAATTGGCAAATCCAGGATTTGCATATGAGTATCAAGTTATCAACGTGAAAGACTACAACGGTGCCGGAGAAACTGAGCCTAGTCCTTACTTCTTCCAGGTACGCAAGATGGGAAATGCGCTAATAATTTCTATAAAGTTGATGTTAATTAGTATTTTATGTTTGCAATTAATTATGAACCACTTTGTACGTTTCTTTCAGAATTTGGCAGAAGCTGAGTACGTTGTCGCGACATACATGTATATGAGATTGCAGGGATATCCAGCAGAAAAGATTACCATTCTTACCACTTACAACGGACAGAAGGCTTTGATACGAGATGTTTTGAACACGCGTTGTACTAATAATCCGTGGTTTGGCGCACCACACAAGGTAGGTTCAGCATGAAATATCTCAATTAGATCATGATATGCGTAATTCAGTAATTACAATGTGATATCACTATTTCTAAAGGTAACAACGGTGGATAAATACCAAGGTCAACAAAACGACTACATACTACTTTCTCTTGTCCGAACAAGAACCGTCGGGCACTTGAGAGATGTTCGGCGTCTGATTGTAGCCATGTCTCGAGCGCGCCTGGGTCTCTACGTATTTGCCAGAATACCTTTGTTTGCTAATTGCTATGAACTTGCCCCTGCTTTCAAAATCGTAAGTTGAGAATGCCTGTGCATTTTGTACTTTACTGTACTTTGCAATAAAAGTAAAAGTAACGGAAACAATTCTATTTACAGTTGACTGAGCGCCCTTCAACTTTACAACTTTATCCTTCTGAAAATTATCCAATACAACGCAAACTGGAGGACAAGTTGGAGGAAACTGTGACCATCAAAGACATGCCCCAAATGGCGTCCTTAGTGTATGAAATGTATATGAAGCGAATAGAGGCGATGAAAGAAGAACAAAAACAAAAGGCAGAGGAGGTAAAATATAATAATATTGAGATTGAAAATCTGACTGGTGGTTATACTACAACTTTAAGTCATGTTCCTAAAACTAATCTAATATAAACATTTTCAGATGGCAGCAATGATTCCAGAACCTCTTAGCCAAGACAAAAGCCAAATTCCAACTCCGATACAATTTGAAGGAGGAAATGTCGAGTCTTCTGAGACAGATCAGGTAAAAATGGAAGTTGAAGAGGAGTCTGAAGAAGTTTCTAAAAAGCAGCCCATTGACGAAACAGTCACGGAGAAGATGGAAGTTGAAAGCGAAGTTGACAATACAAACGAGGAAAAGAGCGAAGAAGGCAGCAAGACTGAATGAAAACTAGAACTAAAGGACCTAGTAACATGTATTCAATACATCCTGTTCAATAGATTATGTTTTAATTTTAAATATTATTATTATATACTACTTGGTAGATAATTTTATTTGATTGGCTCTGGCTTGAAAAAAAATATATGAATATTTTATATTATTTATTGTACATAATTTCAATTCCAATGTTATTTTTTAATATAATGACAAGTATTCATTAAAGATTGTATTTGAAAAGAATGACATGCGTTGAACGGAACTTCAGGCACGGAACGGCATTCGCATATCAATCATACAATGGCTAGGCTAGAATATTGCGCATTTGCACATAAACATTACATCACTACATCATATACACTTTTTCTTATCGTTTCACCGGAACCAGCTAACTGTAAATCAAAATGGAGCCATAAGAAAGATAAGCAACACTCCGGTGCTTATGACTTACTTCAAATTCAAAAGCAACAGGCACTACATCAAGCTCCTCCTAAAGCTACTCTTACATTCAGTTCTCTAAAAGAGAACTTCTCTTTCTTCTTGTCAAGCTCAACTTGAGCTGCTCAAGCTGTATCAACAGATGATGGGATAATAATATTTTGCGATGCGATGACACATACAACAACATACCTGAGTCAAAACAGTACGAATGCAATCCTCAGCTGGTGATCAGATGGGTCAAATCAATATTTACGAAAATATTTACATTTTGTGCTATTAATTAATGCTTGAGTTAATCATTAATATGAAAGTTTAATTAGAAAATGAAACTGCTATTTCTTCTTACCATGTTAGTAATATGATGTTACTATAAATTACGGCTTTAAAAACCTAGTTGGATTTTGTATTTACATTCGTACGTGCATGAAAATGTGTTATATTATTAAGTGCACTTAAGTGCTTGGATGTGTTTGTTGTTGTTGACATAATAATATAAGTTGTTTAAGTGCACCTGTGTACGATGTATTGGGAGTGGACCGCACTGTCAACTTCCGGGAATGAAGATCTCTCCGGTGTGAGAACTTCGGTACTGGAGAAACTTCCTACAGAGGCTGCTAAAGATGTTGTACTTCCGGTGGTGCGGCACATTGTTTCGTCTCTGGGAATTTCACAGCCTCCAACTGTGAGCTCCTTTGCAACTGATGGGGAAATTGAATGGTGCCTTCAGGTACAGATTTTTTGAATGTCCGAATTATGGCATTTTTTAAGATGGCCAATTTATAATTTATTTATACTTAATAGGTTATCTGCCATGGACTAAGTCTACCCTTCTCCGAGCACGAGATCATTAAGGATTGTGTGAGCATTTATTGCGAGTGGTTATCATGTCTGGCGCCTGTACCAAAGATTTCAGTTCCAAAGCCTGTGGCGGATCGGCCCAACTTTTATGCAAGAGTCATGATAAACCATTTTTATCATTTGTTTTCACCAAGAAAAGGAGAAGGTATAAACTTGTCATCTATTAATTTGCATGTTAATGATAAGAGTGAAAAGATATAAATATCATCATCATCATCATCATGTGTACAACTTTGTAATTTTATTCTTTACAAGTCTGGCCATTCTTATATTGTGTGGAGCTGGGTAAATCTTTTCGGTGTACATTACTTGTTTTACGAACGCTGCGAGCTTTTTATTAATCTTGTACCAATTTAAATATTTATAGGCCAGGATACAATAAACAGACAAGCTGTGTTGTGTCATCGAGTGCTGCGTGTTCTCCAAAACACCATTCGGACTTCTGAAATTCTTGACGCTGAAACTTGGGAATGCATTCTATTGTTTCTAATTGGAATCAATGACGCAATATTGTCTCCACCTTCAATTAAAGAGGACATTGGAGATCAACTTTGCGAGCGCGTCTTGAGCGTTCTCTTTGAAGTTTGGCTTTTGGCCTGTGGAAAATCCTTCCCATCGCCCCCTCTTTGGAAAACTCTCAGGGAATCGTGCCAGTCATGGAGGCATAGGGCCAACCTCTTTGACCAATGGAATCGAATAAACTTGCTTTTGGTTGGAAGAGCGCTTAACATCATGTACGGTCCAGGGTACATTAAATTAGGTAAATGAATTTTCTTCTTCTATCACGCTACTGTGTTATAATTAACAGGCTGATTATATTAAAAGTTTTTATGTTGATATGCATATTTTTCAGGTGATGATGATGGCACTTTGGTTCCAGTAAATATGACCGATGATGCAATAGTTCAAACATGGTTCCGGTTTCTGCATTGCTTGGGCAATCCTGTTGAGCTAACGCAACCAACAAAGATTTCTCAGACACAAAACTTTCTCCAGGTACGTTTTCATTATCCATAAGATGCCTCTAATACTTACATTTTTATGTATATTTTTCCTTTTTTTGCAGTACGCAATAGCAAGTGAGGGCGTGATAGATCCGTGCCAGCATCCCTGCCTTTCAGTATTACCGACAATCTTTTATCAAGCGATGCAAGGGATTGCAGCTTTGGTTGATGCATTCTTAGGTACTACATATACTCTGATTCAGTCACAATCATTTTTATTATGAGGAACAATTAAATGGAAGAAATGTTCTTTTAAACAGCTTTGTATTTTTATACAAAAAAAATCGGATATTTTATGAAGTTGATGTAGTGTAAAGAATTCGGGTTGGAGGTGTAGCACTGGGAAGGAGGCTTTCAATATATAATGTATTTTCATCGGTACAATTCCTGTAAATATTATTTTGGGTTGTATTATCATTGGGTATATGTATAGGAATTCCTCCAAAAGGAAAATTGGAGTTGACAACGCCTGAACCTCCTCAGCCTATTTCGAGTCCAGTACCGCCTATGAGAAGGCTAGCGAAAAGCTTTAGCGTTTCCACTTCTACTACTTCAAGTATTCCTAAGGGTATATACTTAGAAACACAGCAATTCATTCAGTCCCTGTAACTGTTGTACCTTTATAAAGCTGTAAAAGGTTGTTGGATTTAGTTTGCAGTTTATGCTTTTTTAGTTGGTTTTGGACTAGTAGGTAGTTCGTTTCGGGATGTGGTCTTATCGTAATACCCTATTGCTTTAATCGAGTTGCTTTTATTATAATAATGGTTTTTATTATTTTCAAATAGTTTTGGTTTTAACCAAGTAGTTCCGTCGGTGACTGTTTAGTATGGCATAGCAAATTCGTTTTGAATAATTATTGCATCTTTTTTAATGCTGATACTACAATAACCATCAGCATGCACTTTATGTGTTATGTTGCATAGAAGGCATTAACTAATATTGTAAAATTATTTTAGGTATGCCACGAACATCAATACTTGGTATAACAACTCGCTCCAAAGACACATCATCCATTCCATCTTCGTCGCACTCTAGTATTCAGAGCGCAACCACGGACTCGGGTTCTCACATTGAGTCTGTCTGCCAGTCAAGTAAACTGTCTCCGTTACGACCTCGTGTCAATAGTATTTTACATCTATTTGGGCCCTGGTTGTTCGAAGCAGCTCTTATATCTTGCGATATATCAAAAGCAGGTCAGAAGATCAACAGGCATTACTTATACACTCGTGTTTCTTGTGTAACTCGTGTAATTGTTAATATGATCTTCCTTCTCTTTAGATGGTGAAGTGCGTAGAACTTCACGAGGTTCAGCGGTTCCAGCAGCTTTACCAGAGTCCATAGACATTCCAAATGCTATTACAATTGACAAGTATTATCAAGGGAGAGCTGAAGCTATTGCAACTTTATGCCGAATTTTCTGCTCGAAAAAGACTGGCGAAGATATATTGCCTGCATATCTGGCACGATTTTATATAGCGGTTCGCAAGGGTTTGAAGGTGAATGACATAATATTTTTTGAAAAATTAAATTGTAGTCTTCACTATATTAAAATAAAATAATTTTCAGGATACGCGGCACGAGGTACTTATATCCATCCTCTCCAACTCTTCAAACCTTCTTCGGGTGGATTTGGATGGAGTTACTGTGCTCGTACCTGTCATTGTCACTGCTCTTGAAGCCGTTCTGCCAACAAAAGATGCATTGCGTAGTGACTTGAGGCGTTCCGCAATACAACTACTCCTGAGTCTCCTTGCGTTGCCGTTGCATTTTCTGGTCAGTTGGTAGATGATGCATCAATATCATTTTAAAATGTCATTTTAAAAGTTGTAATTCAATGGCTTATAATTCTTTTAACAGAATGTACCTATTCGAGACATACAGGATAAATCTGGTCATGCAACAACGTTTATCCAGCTAAAGCCGCGACTGGCCAATGTGCTTATCAGTGCCTTACAAGTAGAGACAGATTCATTGAACATCCAAATGTTGCTTGGTGGACTGATTATGTTGGTATCGGACACTGCCGCGTTTGAAGACGTAGACAAACCTTCCGTACCACTTGGTACGGAGTCCCCGACAAATTTGCTGTCGTCTGGTTAGATTCCACACTACACATTAAGTTTTGATTATTTTATACTCCTGTTTTGCTAATTGTGTTGTCATTATGGTGTTTTGTTTATGCTATGTTCGCCATCCCCTGCCATTTTGTGTTGTTCTTTCATGCATGCAGAAAGTGCGAGTATGCGCAGTTACAGTGATTACAGCAACAGCTTTGATGAGCATATTATAGATCCAAGTTCAAACCAAATTGGTATTTTTTTGTTTTGTTTTATAGTTTATTAACATGAGGGTTGTAGTTCCATTTACAGTGTCTAAAGAAAATGTTCTTTTTCAGACTCTGCGCATGCACTTTTTGTACGGGCGACGTACTTGGTGTGTCACAGGCTTATATCAACATGGAAAACTGACCTCCCGGTTTCTCTTGCAGCTTTGGAGCTTCTTAATGGCCTCGCAAGAATAAAAGTTCAAGATCAAGGTATGTTTAAGAACGGTTGTACATGTTTGTAAAATTGTATCTCTGGTTGGAATAATGACCCTCTTTTGTTGTAGATCCATTGGAGTGTCGGCGTGCGGTGAAATGGGTGTGCGATTTTATTATTCATCAGTGTTCTCGACCACCCAAGGATCATTCAAAGGATCTTCATTCCAGCATTGTCGCAGCCTTTCAATGTATAACCACTTGGTTAACTACGCATCCTTATTTACTGGAGGACAAGGAATCTCTTTTTACAGTATTGGAAGTTGTTGAGTTTGGTATTTCTGGAACTAAATCTCAAGTATGTGAGAGAGCGCTTCGAATTTATTTTTACGAGAAGGGATACATTTTTATGATTGTTAAATATATTACTTTGTAGGGAAAACCAGGAGAACCAGTAAAGTTGAAGAATGATAAAGATCTCAAGCCAGTTTCGTTAAGGGTGCGTGATGCCGCAGAAGCCCTGCTAGCTGTTATATTTGAGCAGGTAACCGCATATTTTGTGTAGGTATGTAATTTATAGTAATTATTATGGGATAGTAAATTACTAAAAATTCTTTTTTAGGTTGGCCGCTATAATCCAAGCAATGGTGCTAAAACTGCAGTAGTTGACGAGTTTGTCCTGCTTGGTCAAACAAACTCCCAAGGGAGTATCAACAAAACGGCTGCAATAAACCAGTTCAGGTATTTTGTCATCGATCACACCATTTTGATGGCATTGCATGAAGAGGCTCTATCCAATGACGCAGGTTGGTTATTAACTTGTAATCGTGAACTTGTATATTTTGAGGTGTAGTAAAACATTTTTGATAACCTGTGTAGAGCCTCAGCCGACACTTACAGCGATTATTCGAGGTCCAATGGGTCAGAATGCATGGTGCTTTCAATTGCGTCATTTACCGAGATATAAAGGAAAATCGTTTTCTTCGTCTGGGAATACATTGGGTCGGCCTTTGCCAATGAATGATGTGGGTTTGCGCCATGAAGTTGCACATCGCTACTTTCCAGAAATGGCTGATAGAATTACAACTTGCAGAGCGTGAGTTTTCTAAATGATTTTATTTAATTGATAATATGCATTTCATTATTCAATCTTTTATAAATGCAGGGACAAGGCAATTCCGTCGCTGAATACAACGAGCAAGTCGACGTCTGCTGATCAGGATTCCTTGGAACTCAACAGACTGTCAATCATTGTGGGAAATCAAATAAAGCAAGAAAAGAATATTTCCAGTCACATACGGGAGCAGAATTCCAACACTTATCCCAATCTAAGAACAGAAGCGCAAGCACCACCGCCTGCATCAGAATTCCAAACTGCACGTCTCTTGCTGAGCCATTTAGGATACATCACACCACAGGTAGTATTAAATTATCGAAACAATATATATTTCATTGTACAGTTGTTTAAAAAAGTTATCACTTTGCTTTTATAGCTGACCAACGAAATAAGCTCACAAAAGATCATCCCTATCGATTCCAACCACCCTAATTTTATTTCAGAGCTAGAAACATTGGACCAAACAAGTTATCGCACAAACGATACCGTTCACGTATTTTACGTAAAAAGTGGACAAAGAAAGGCCGAAGACATACTTGGCAATGCTGTACGGGCATAATTTAACATTTGGATTTTCATTTTTCTTGCCAAATGAGTTTTTTAAATTTAAAATTTAACCTTACAGCAAGCAAGAACGGGGATACATCCCCATTTTATGGAATTTTTGTTGGCACTTGGTTGGCCAGTTAATGTGCATACAACGTGGAAACGTAGCTCCAAGACCCGTCAAGATTCAAAGGATGAACCTGGAACACCAAAGCATCGCATGGAATTTGGAGCTCAACAGGGCGAGAATCCAGGAGCAAGTTTGTACAATGGAGAAAAATGCATTTTATATTGGGCGGATGTAACATCTGAAATTGCTTTTGTCGTTCCCACTGACAAAACTTCCAGCGACGCATCTGTCTGGAACACAAGTAAGTTGTAAATTACAACTTGTAATGGAACCAAGTTAAATAAAGTGTGTAAAGAGAGTTTTAAATTAAATGTTGAAAATGTCTTGTTGCATGAAGAACCAATGAAAATTGATCCTAAAGCTGAAGCCGTCACGGATGAAACACTTCGTAATAAAAAGGTTCAAAGTGGAAAGTCGGGTGACGCCAAAATTTTCGTAGTATGGCTCGAGAGCTTTGAGGATTCCTTCCATTTTCCAGCCGGTATGCTTAAGCTAATTGATACTCTAATACATCTAAGTAAGTGACCTTCTCCATGCTTTAATAATTTTCTTTATAGGGGAACTAATGAGTTGCACAAGTAGTTACCGGGAAGATGGAAAGACACTCGAACCTTCGCTAATAATTTTCATCCACGCTCTGAAAAATGGTCTTTTCAGAATACACATGGAGGGGGAACCACTGCGGTAAGATTTTCATGATACTGCCGGTGCTTTTGTGCCGAAGATATAGATGTAATGCATTACCTGTAAATTTTCAGAATGGGGCTGGCTACTCCTCTCATAGATGGGATGGTTGTGAGTAGAAGAATTTTGGGAACACTCATTCGGCAAACAGCTTTGAACATGGCTAGGAGGAAGCGTCTTGAAAATGAAAGGTTTGAGCGATTCTGTGATGCATTATTGTACAAAAATTTTATTTCATGCTGATGAGGAATGCTTTACCTTGTTTCAGTTACCAACCTCCACACGTAAGGAGGAAGCTGAAAGTGCAAGAAATTATGAACAAGTTTCCTTGTATCTTCACCCCTCCGGAATTTTATTCGTATTTTTTCCAAAATCCATTTGCCGTTCACACCGATGGTAGCAAAACGTCTTCACCCCAATCATCCCCAAAGAAGACGGAAACGTAAAAATTTCATGTTAATAAGAGTCTCGTTTTTATCTTTGTAATTGATGGTTTTGGGATTTGTGAATGCTTTTACGAGAATTAAAGAAGGGTATTGGGAACCGGTTAACTCTATACGTATTTTTTATCTTTAATCACGGATGACTGCATTTTCACTCACCGAATGCTCTACTTGTAAAATCATTGGTTTTTAATGATCGATGCTAGAAATGTCAAAATTGTTGCCAAACGTCATCGATGCATATTATGCATTATTAGTAGCAGCAACGCATCCATAATCATGATCGTCCCCTTTTAACACTGTTGCTCAAGTTTGAAATTTTTCCAAAAGAGTTAAAGATTGTGTTCACAATGGAATTCATTTACAATTTAATTATAAGACTTTGATGTTGTTGGATGCATTGTGCATGCCTATAGTACTTGTTGGTTTGGTTTGCATGAAAAATAGCGAATGTGATGAAGATGGTGCTGTACTGATCTACTTGTTTCTCTAAAATTTTCTACTGCAGACTCTTAGAATCTACTTCCTATTCTTTTTATTGTCATTTCAATTGTGGAAAGTAAGTGAAGCTAAAAATAGAAACAACCGCAACCTCAAGCACTACACAAGAGCAATATACATACATACGTGTGCAAGGCTTTTCTAACATGGAAAATTTCATGAAAAAGAAAACAGACGAGGACGAGACAATACAAAGCACATCATCGCGTCATCGTCATCATCATTATTTACCCAAAGTGATTGTAGAAAAACGAATTAACTAATGAGAAAATTGAAATCGGCCCTATTTTATTTTTCATGTCGAATCATGTTTTGGAATAGTTTAATTTTTTTAGCTTTCACATTTAAAATGACAAATTCAAACTTTGGTAGCCAAATTTTATTTAAACGATAAACTACGATATAACTGTGATCAAGAATGCATTTGACATTTCTCCAAATTTCGTTTAACATGTAGGCTGTATAATATGCTGTGCACGACAGTTAATTGTCTTTTATGCAAGTGTTCTCCTACAACTTTTTTTTTTCCGCCGACCAGCAGCAGTGGAGTTGAGTGAAATAGTAGAAAGGAAAAGTAGTAGTAGGAGAGCAGCAAGTTTTTAAAACCAATTACATTGAACCGAGTGCATGTAGTACAAAAGCAAGCTCATCAGAGGAATATTTTGTTTCATGCATGAAAAAGTCTCATCAATCAAGTTAAATGTCAGAAATAAATGAGATTAAAAATATTTTGGCATGGGAAAAAAGTACCTGATGCTGCAGCTCATGAAATTAAAAAGTGAATAGCATGTTCGAAAAATTATTACACATGTAACGACGTATGGTATCATGGAAAATGTAAATTGGTCGTCTCGTGTGGTGGTGTCGTTTTTGATTGATGGTTATGGCTATCATAATTCCGATAAATACGATAAATACAACAAGGACCAATTACAGCATTACATAGTCGTTAGTATAAAGAAAAATTAAAAAATTCATACGACAAAATAAATTGCAAAAACTTTCTGCTCATTTGTGTTGGTCCCATTACCTTGAAGACTTGGAGCAGCGATTGAATTGCAAAAACTAAAATAAGAACATGAACATCCATTTTGGAGGTTGTTGGAGAATCGTATCGGATATCTAGGGAGCAATCAGTCAAAACTCTGAGCTGAGCTCTTTTGTTCCGTCGTATATTTCGGCATGCGTCACCATCATCATGAATCTCGTCTCATCACATCAGCGTTGAAAGATGTCTTTGTGTAAAGAGTTGTGACAATTATAGCTATCCATTTGGGAGCATTTTATATTTATCTGTCTTTTTACTTCATTTATTCCTTCCTATTTGTACTCTTTTAAACGGCATGATGACTTTTCTGTCATTCACTCGTCCTCCGTCTTCACGTCACATTTCTCGTCCCTTTTGTGCTGGCGTGTCAGGCGCCTTATTCTTTTGTTTAATGAGGAGGTTACGGCAAGCTGTTGGACTCGTGTTGTTTGTCCTCGAAATATCATACTTTTAGAACGTTATACATTATATCACAAATGTCATGTTGAACATGATGATGAATATCCCGAACAACTTTCCTATTGTGATAATAGATAAAATGAACATACTTTCATGTTTTTAAATAGATAATGTTTGGAACTCCACAAATGAAGCGTTTAAATGGGGGCAATAAAAGTTTTCAAAATGATAATCCAAAAAACAAAAAGGCACCTTGAATAAAAAAAGTGAAGCAAAAACGATAGAACGTGTTAAGCTTTCATCTTTCTTTCCCTGCTTTTGCAATAATTTACAACTAGCAACCTGTCCCTAAATAGGGACGTTGGTATAGATTTGGAGAGCGTGGACGTCTATTCTGTTAATATACATGTACCTATGTACTTACAATTTAGGGTCCCACGTGATAAATTAATGGTAAAGAAGAACATGTCAATAAAATATAAACTCACACGCGGAATTGTAAAAAAAAATTGTTGTTCATATTTTGGCTTAAACAACTTTCACTATGTTAATCAGCGTGCTGGATTGGACCAACTGTCAATTTGTTAGCCAATTATAATGAAAAAAAAAAATTTCCCGCCTTTTTTTAATTTTTGAGTGCGCCACGATCAGTATGTTTGAAAACGGGTTTCACCATGTTAATCAGCGTGCTTAGTTGTACCGCTTATCTTCTAGAGGGCGCCACAGTCAATGTTATTTGATAAAAATGGCAGATGCTAATTCTACGCATCAAAATCTATCTGCGAACCAATTTTCAGGCAATTCAAAAAAGAGTAACTTTACAAACCAACATATATAGTTTTTCCCATAATTTTACAAACACTGTTCAAAAACCGTTAACGTTTTAAAATTCGGCTAACGTAGTTATCAGTGGCAACTTGGCCGTTGTAATTTCTGCACTCATTGGGGCACTAATGATGCATTATATTTCGAGTTGACGTGCGAAAGGAATGCAATTTTCAGTTTTTGACCTTTGACCTCAAAATTGGCAGTGAACGGTTTTTAATTTCGTATTGCGATACCCCCATTGCACTTCCCCATCTTCTTAGCTTCAAAACGATACCTTGCACGCCTTTCTACGATTTGAAACTAAAAAGTTTTAGGAATCACAAAGAAAAAATCCAATTTGTATTAAGTATATAGATTTTAGAAACTCTTGTGTATTTTTTGGCATGTGCAGATATTTGATGATGGCATATTATCTGTGTGAGAGGACAAACTTGTTCTTAAATAAATATTAGATAATTTTAAATGGTTAGACACTTTGTCTTTAAAGCAAAGAAATAAATATGCATACCAACATGTGCATACTAAGTGGGTTTTTTATATATTTCGATTCTAAATATTTCTCAAAATACCTATGCATGTCGATGTCAGAGAGAACTCAGAGAACGACACGACGGAGACAGAAGTATCGTTTCATAATGCAATGGACAACTTGTCAATTTACCGTGTTACCTTATGTTTCAAACTGTCCTTTTGCTTCATTAGACTCTCTATTTGTATTACATGCGATTGTCAAACTGATAACAAGGTGTACCACGTCGAACGCCTTTGCTCATTTTTCATGTGCGTTTTTTCCTCCACACTTGCTTTCTTGGAGGAGAGAGTATATAATATTAAGCAGTGTGATAACAGATTTCTATCGCCTCTCTCTTGGAAATGATTCTCGTGCGTTGCGTTATGATGGTGGGCAGGCATACAACATGATGTCGTTTTCCTGTGGTCGTAAATTATAAAAAAAGATATTAGATGGAACGTTTCGACAGTAAACACTATATGTCCTCGATTCTACAGAGGTGTGGCAACTTGGCGAAGAATGTGACTAATGGAATTTCGGATCCCAAGTAGCAGCAGCAGTAGCAAAAATGATTTTTTTATCGTCATATGAAAGCTTGCTTATAATATGCCTCGCTAAATTTTTATTTTCTTTAAAATCGATAACTGCGACACGATGATGAGCAAAGGTATAAAAATATCCGTCAAAGTGATCACAGCGTGCGTACGCAGTTTATGAAACTGGAAAAAGTGGTATGACTGATGCCAAAGAATTACTTCATCTTTTTTTTCATTATCGTCATCAAAAAAATGTTATATACCTCTTTTGCAACAAGAGCATCATTGAATTCTTTGTTTCTTTCTCAATCTTCAAGGTGTCTTTTTATCCACTTTTTAAATGCTTTTGATTTACGGAAATGGAGGATTTGTAGAAAATCAGCAAGATAGACTTGTGTTGTCAGTTGCTTACCCTTTTTGTTCTCAGACAAAGATTAATCCAGAGAGAAAAAAGAAAAATTATGCATGGCTTAAATTACATGTTTCAGTAGTATGCACGCGAATGAGCTACATTATCAAATGCAGTATAGTAGAGGATGCCATAAGTACTGTTTTTTTGCCAGTGTCGCGTTTATGCATGCACGTTACTTTACGTCTCACATGTTATCATGTAAAATTCAAAACGGTTCAAAAGTGGCGTAGTAGTACATTATAGTTATCAACATGTACGTGTCATTGAGGAGCAGCTAACCCAGTGAACAAGACTTTATTCTAGTTCTACAACATAAAGGTGGTTCATTATGCAAAACATCAAATGTGAAAAAACTAAAGAGAGAAAAATACCGTCTCCTGTCGATTTTCTAGGCATTATTTCCTAGTGAGTCTTTGCAGAAGCTCCACACAAAAATTAGCGTGAGGCTAGATTTTTTTGGTACTACTACTACTACCGACAAAAATTGCAAATCGTTGTACCATGTGAAATGAAATCATTCGCTAAATAAAATAGCGAAAAAAAAAGATTTTCCTCTGAAAACCACTTTTCTCATGTAATGTGATCTTTCCATTGGTGTTGTGTCCTTTGTCATATATACAGTTGTAATCTGCAAGAGTAGAATTAGCACTTTGCAGAAGTTTATAGGTGGTGGTTTGGTGGTGTTTGGAAACATATTTCGTTTCTCTAGTTTTTCTTTGTAACGCGCAATGAACGGGCTACCTGGAGTAATAAAACAGGACGATGTCCGTGGTCGCTACTTGGAGGCGAACCGGGATATAAAGCAAGGTGAAATTATAATAACAGAAGATGCTTTAATGGTGGGTCCTTCTGGAGATCCCCACCCGTACCACATTTGCTTAGGATGCTACAAAGTCATTACTGGAGAACCAAATTATTGCAACTCTTGTAAATGGCCAATGTGCAGCGAGGCTTGTGAAAAGGTGAGTGAATTAAGCACGTACATTTACATCATAACACGTGACAAATTAAACATGGCCCAGCAATGTTAATTAATATAATTTGTACTCCAATTTCAATTGTACCATTTGACAGTGAGCAAGAAAGACTGACTGTAAACGATATCAAAAAAAGTTTATATCCAAAGTAAATTGATAGCTGGTATATATATAATTTAGCAAAATCGAATTTAATGCATGATGCTCTACTCATAATATAATATTGAATTACATCATTAAATCTTTTATTTTTTAACTTATTTTGACACAAATTATTTATTAAATAAACATCTCTTGGGAGAAAAAAAGGTGCAGAAAGTGCTGGGTGTGACAGAGACATGTGAGTCGTGTTGGCTGTAAAAATGAGAAGGGATGAAAGATGAAAATAATACGGTTTTTATAAAGCAGGCATCGCCCGTTTCTTCCTCCTTTTCTCTAAGACCGACCGACTCTCTGAGCTTTGAGGTATATTGGCATCAAATAAAGTATTAACAGAAATAAACACTACAACGAATAGGATTTTTTTTACTACATCCATAATACTACATAACAACAACATGCACATTTTCAAAATGGGCTAGTAGAGAGAGAGAGAGACAAGTCGAGAAAAAAATCGCGTTTGCTGCTAGAGAGTTTATTTTAAAGAAATTTCTTTTTTCTTATTTTTTGATGCTAAAAGTCATGTTAAATGTAGCAATGCATGTAAGTTTTCTCTCTACTGAGATCAGATTGAGATCAGGACTCTTCTCGTCTTACAGTTTTCTAGCGTGTGTGGCATAGAGATGTGTTCTCTACTCGGAAAAGTGAAAAACAAAGTGAGGATCATGATCATCATCATCATTGAAGCAATAAGCAGTTTTAGAAAAAGAAGAGAGAGGAATGAAAGATGATGCAAAAAAAAAGTTTTACCATGTCTGATTAGATTTGCTTGTAAATGCAATGATATAATGTTATTGCAAACAGGAGCATTATATTGCAATGTAAGTAAAGAGGAAAGACATGAATACCGACGACGAGCTAATGTAATGTAGTATAATGCATTACGCGTGTTATATATTATTATTACTACGTGCATTTTCAGTAGTGGCAGAGGATTTACATAATACATACATAATAATATTATCATTTGATATAGAGTAGAAGAAACAATATTTTTGCATAGACGCCTGCCTCTTTCCACTCCTTCTTCTCGTAAAAACTATTTTTCGGGACACATTCAACATTTAGCATAACTCCAATTTTTGGCATGAATGTAGTCGGTTAGTCGGTTTGATGTCATCAAACCTTGTTTGAAGTCAGCAAAGAAGAGAAAAATTTTCACTTCAATTAGCACACACGTACGTACGTAGTCTCTCAAACATTATAGTCACTCACCCAATGGACATAATATTATTATGTAAGAAGAAGTTGTATGGCAATTGGGGGAAGTGGCATAATAACATGAGCATAGATATGCGGGCTTTTTTTCTTCTTCTCTTTTCATTATATTGTCAGCAGGAATTATGCATGCTGCTTTTCCACAGTTCTCCACACATAATCGCGACGAATTTTCATGTGCGCAAGCAATGCAATAATTATTATTATGATATGTTGAGGATGAACCACCACCATGATCTTTTCTCTCTTTTATCTCCGAAAATACTCTTTTCCTCCTTTCGTTTGATGGGAGAATTGATGCATTTTCGAACACAAATTATATGGTACTCCCATTTTCCATCGAAGGAAAATGAATAAAAAATATTTACGTTCAAAGGCAATTTGAATTACAGTTCAAGCAAGCAAAAGAGCACATAAAAAACATTCAATCTTGACAAAGAACTGCAATATTAGCTGAGAAATCTTGCTCGTGGTGAGGTTTTTAAAAGGCAAACCGAAACTGCTACACAAACTTTGATCAACCCACGATGATGATGGTTCGCTGAAAAATACCAAGGTTCTAGGAGAGTGGGAAAAAGGCTTAGGCAAGATCATGCAATATTTATAGTACTTGTATATTTCTTGTACAAGTGATATATTAACTATGCACACGGAGTATGTACACTTTTTTTCTAAAAGTGCACAACTGACTGGCCATACAAAATACAAACCCGCTTTAAAACGTAAATTATTTGTTTAAAAAATACTTGTCATGTCAAGTCTGGTGAAGATATGAAAGTGTATTTTGCTTTCGGGCTCATGAAATGTCATCTAATGAAGTCATGAAGTGGCACGATGAAAGAGCCGTAATACAAAGCTGAAAGATTTAGACGTTTTACGTCTTGAATTGCCCCATAACATAAATGTGTGTAAACTCAATTGTGTAAAAAACACACTCATCAATTAAGAAAGTGAAGAGGAGACGACAATATTTTTAAAGTTAATTTTTGAAAAAAAACTCTTGAGTTTGGAGAGTAGAATTTATTGCTTTGGAAAATTTTTGCACCCACTGGCTGACGTTTTCACGAACAAAGACCATGTTTACGCAGATGTGAAGGAAACAATGATGATGCAGATTTAGCATGAAATGCATGTACACGACATCTCGTTTAACGTATGGGATTTGAGGCACTGCGCTGAGCCACCTGTCAGTTTCAATTACAATGTTAATTAACACTCGAGTCAGGACTGCAACTTGAGACGATACTGTGTGAAATTGCTCATCTTTCACTTTGAAAACATACATGAGTAGCCGTTCCATAACATGAAGGCAGTCTATTATTCATCCATATCAAATAGGTATCACTGTTGTTGTTTGTCTTGTACTAACAAATATTATGTAATAGCAATGATACCATGGGCGGTTCAACCAGAGAGAGAAAACTGAAATTTTAAAAAACAGCAACAGCTGCATGCTAGCGACAACTACGTGTATCCCCATGTCTGTGGGTAATTACAAAATAGTTCAGTGGGGAAAATAGAGGCCAATGTCTCGTGGTCTGTACCCCATTTGTACATTGTGACTTTTTTAATAATATGTGGGAGTAGCTAAGGATCTTTAAGGTGGGGCTGAAATGATAACCCACATCTCTATGTATATTTTTGAATGTACAGGTTGCGGGTCATGCCAAATTTGAGTGCAGAGTGTTCAAGAACGCTGGATTCAAGCCCTCTAATGATCCACAGGACTACCACAACATGACGATTCTGCGATGTCTTCTGCTCAAGGAAGCCAATATGAAAAAATTTGAGTTGCTGATGAAATTGGAGCCTGGAGCAGGAGGAGATAAGAAGAAGAAAGTAGTGGCACCCAAGGAGGTGGCCGAGTTTATTCATAAGAAATGCAATAAGAAAGAGTATGATTCTGAACAAGTAGGGAAAATGGCTGGAATCGTTGCGATAAACTCATTCGCCACTACCGATCGTCTCTCTACAAGCTCCACTCCAAGGTAAATTTAAATAATAAATTTTTCATTCATCAGTGCTGATAATACAAGGTGGAACAGCGATAAAATATTTTTAATTTCTTCACAAAGCGATAAATTAAATTGATACACATCGACGCTTAGTGACTTTGTCAATTAATTACAAAATGTCTTTCAAGAAACAAATCAAATGCTTATCGTAAAAAGATACGGTGCACGCGTTCTCTCTGCAAATCCCAAAATAGAATGTAATTATTTTATTTGTTTACCTACACCGAGATTATGCCAATAAACACATTCAATAATGTGAAACCTGAAATGCAATGTCAAATTCTTAAAGACAACATTACTCTAGAGGAATTTCCACATTACCGTTCTTTTTGCGTTGATGATGTTTCACCTTGAACAACGTTTTGGTTTTAATCTCTTTTTGTTGAATTGTTCTAATAAAAAAACTCGCTTGTACAATAGGATGGCATCTCTTTTGTTCCACAACGCAAGCATGATGTCTCACGACTGTGTGCCAAACACTAGTTGGATCAGAGTTGAAAATCCCGACAACTCGTTTTCAATTAAAGTTTGGGCCACCGTGCCAATTAAAGCCGGCGAGTTGATAACCACTCAATATTTAGGTAACATGCAACAGCAGATATAAAACAGATATCAAAATACCAAACGTTTTATTAACGGTACATGACTTGTCAAACTTTACAAGTGCAGATGTAACACGTCCTCAAGTGGAGAGAAGAGTTCATCTTCAAGAAACTTACAACTTTGCATGCGCTTGCAAACGATGCTCTGATCCAACCGAGTTGGGAACTTTCTACGGATCGGTGAAATGCACGAAATGCCCACAGGGCAAAGGCTACATGCTTTCCACAGAGCCCCTGAAGGGATCGGACGCACAATGGAAATGTGATTCGTGTGGGAACACTGACGCGTACAGGGGATGTGTCGTTCCGATTGAGACCACCGTTTTCGAGGAGGTCATGGCTGCTGGAGATGAAGAGCAGTTGGAAGCTGTGCTGAATAAGCATGCTGGAACCAACCTTCATCCTAATCATTGGCTGATGATGGATTGTAGACAGGAAATTGTAAAGAGAATGTTCAACTCTGTAGCTACCATAAAGGATCCAGCCAAGCTTGCAGAGAGGTCGCAGAAAATGCTGGAGTA
Source organism: Sinella curviseta (assembly GCA_004115045.4). Taxonomy (NCBI): domain Eukaryota; kingdom Metazoa; phylum Arthropoda; class Collembola; order Entomobryomorpha; family Entomobryidae; genus Sinella; species Sinella curviseta. Next base: position 19,601,754 of record CM023202.3, on the reverse strand, counting down.
TTGCAAGGCACTCCAACAAATTACTAATGCGTTCTATCCTGGTCATAACCGAATTAAAGGTACTTTCCTTAACTAAAAGAACACTGGTTGGTTTTCATAAGCTAATTTGATTGTATTGTTTGTTTTGCGCCAACAGCTCGAATTAATCTGTACACAAGCTATGCGGAAGCTCTAACAAAAGGAGAAGGACCAGAAGTAGATAAGGAATTAGACAGAATCGAAGAAATAATCAGGAAAGGAGAAGAAATGAATCTGTTTCAATAATTAAAATTACGTTGTCACTTTACGTGAGATGAATACGTTCTAGAGAACTTGCCATATAACCGTTGTAAATATGTAATGCTAGGTAATAATATCAACTCTTATACATGGAACATACCAAGAATAATTTTATGTACTACTACGATTTATTGTTAAACCCCTTTATCGTCTGGTACCTGGTGAAAACCCGAAAATCTGTTTTAATATTAAAATTACTATTATTTAGGCTTCGCCTTAAATGTTTATTGCAGGTAACATGGTGTATATTTATTGTATTTATTAGTGGAGAGTTAAAAGTATTTAAATAGTATTTTCATTGATTATACATACATTCAATCGCAGCTCAAACAACAAATCCCAAGAAGCGAGTTACTTACGAGTGCCAGACAATGGAATGCAGAGTCCCACCTCATTGCAATGGTGCAACGCTAAAAAGTTTACCCGTCCATATCCAACCAATCTACTAGTGTCCAGTATACCAGTACGTAGAGTAATTTATCATCATGCGCATACATAAGTGTTCAATTATAATGATAATAATCATCTGCCATTAAAGAAAAATTGTGACATTCTAAATTGTAAAAGCACATTGCTGATTTACAAATAAAAGCTAATTTATATGGGTGACCATCACACAATGACAATATTATTCTCTTGCCGTTTCTGTTTCACTGGAAAAGCACGCACGCACTAACAACGAATAGTAAAGTAACTTGTGTTTGTGTAGCATGTGCTGTTGGGAGGAGCCGTTTCAACGGATTTCGTCATACATTATTGACACTGGAATCTCAAAGTGCCCCATGAGTAAATGTTGGTCACGCTCACTAGCTTGTCAGTGTTAAGTATTTTATGCTAATTTAATATGCTTGAACAGTTTTGATTAAATAAATTAGTGATCTTTTATTAGCTGATTTAAAATTAATCTAATCAATAATTTAAACAACTTAATGCTTCAGAGTTTCTTGGGCGGCTTGTACAGCCTTCAAAGCGTTAATTCTTCCGAATCCAAAATGATGATTGGGGAAGGTATCGTCGGCAATTCCTCCACATTCACTGTTTTGGCTGCTAAGGTCAGTGTCCACGGATTCAATCAAAATCTTTCTCACATCCCCGAAGGTCAAGTCGGGGTTGACCGCAAAAATTAATCCAGTGACACCTGCCGCGTGAGGGCACGCCATGGAAGTACCAGATTTGCTTCCATAAGACGTGTCGGAGTCGGGAACGGATGACCTAACATCTTCGCCAGGTGCACTGATTTCCGGTTTGATGCGTCCATCGGCAGCGGGTCCAACGCTGGAGAAATATGAAATTTCATCGCGGACATTGGTTGAGCCAACTCCAATGACTCTCCTGAGATCTCCTGGACTGTTGGAAGTACCACATGAAGATCCTGAAACAAATAATGACATTGTAATTTTAACTTACCCATTAAATACATAGCAAGATGTTCAATAAATGTAGCTTCTATGTTTACCAGAGTTTCCAATACTGAAGAGGGGGATAATTCCTCCAGCAATCCAAGCCTCCGTAATTGGTTCATACCACTTGTCACCTCTGCCACCTCCCCAACTGTTGCTGACAAGAACTGGGGCCTGAAGGTCAAATGAAACATTAAAAATTGTTACAAAGAAATTAATTATACAATTTACGTAAAGTATGGTGACTATGTATCATACCTTGGAGCAGTCTTCCTCAGATCCGTCGGGTTTGGTGGGGCAAGTAGCCCATTGTCCACAACCGGTCAAGGCACTTTCAGAACATGAAGAAGTTGAGCAACCTTTGCATGCAATCCATTGGGCACCTAATTGAATATAGGTCAAATTAAGGAATTTTTGTTAACTGTGAATAAAGCTGACTAAACTACATTTCACATTTTAAACACATACCTGGAGCTACACCGATTCCTTGAGTACCGACCGTGGTTCCCCTGAAAGTGAATAAAAAAGGAATACGTCTTTACATGCCGTATATGCTTTAGGGGCATAGTGAGAATTGATCATTAGAAAACTTACATGGTGTGGGTTCCGTGACCATTCTGGTCATTAGGGGTTGCAGTTCTGTGAATTTGAATTAGTTGATGATCATAAAGCCATAAAAGTCATTATTAAATTATACGTGTTGATTTTGTTAATAAGACGTACGCAGCGTAGGGATCGAACCATCCATAGTCAGCACGGTAGCTGTCACGGACGGCTTCATGAGTGTATCGGACACCAGTATCAATGTTGGCTGTTAACGAAATAATTATCATTAGGATATTACTTGCAACTGCTAACGGTCTTTTTTTAATCAATTATCATTTGCTTACAAACGACGACACCACTTCCGTTGGTAATTGCCCATGCTTCCTGAGCTTTGATGATCTCAATGCCCCACTCAGCCAAAGGAGTAGGGTCGGCCTTGTGGGAGGAGACTTTGCTAACTGGGGAGTCCACAGGAATGATGCGCTCTTCATGGATCTCTTCGACTTCGGAGAAAGCTGCAATCTGCTTGACCAACTGCTTACTGGCTCCAGCAATGTAGATTTGATTGGAGATCCAGAAGCTCTTGTGTTGAACAGAGGAGGATTTCAAGAAGGAGAGAACCTTGTGTTGAGATTGTTCAGCGTGACTCTTGAGAGCTGAGGTCAGAGAGTTGAGTCTTTGGGTGCGGGACTGGAAGGAACGGGTTTCAATTGCATTGACAACTTCAGTGTTTCCACCAACAAAGGTAATCATAACGTTGGCAGTCTGCTTGGTGTCAAAACTGGTGGCCAAGTTGGGGTCAATTTTGCCGGAGGCGGAGAAAGCCACCCCGAAGAGGGCAGCGATGATGATAAGTTTGTTCATTTTGGAGGGCGACAGCAGCAGTTGTTCAATACAAAACCCAAAGTAAAATAGTTTACGCTACTACCTGTGGCACCTTTTATATTACCCGAACAGGGAAAATAAAACTGTCATGAGATATGCATACTGATACATGTTTTAAACCTTCGAACAAGGTGTAAAATTTATCTTGCGTAGTTGTCTGATTTTGATCTGATGATGACATAGATAGATAAATGGACATGATAATAAAAATATTATGCTTGTACTATATAGCAGCCAAAGGTTTGCATACAAATCGGTTTAATTAAAAGTCGTATATATATGTGTGTAAAGTCCGAACGGAGTTCTTCCTACTTTCAAAATATTGTGTCATTGTATCAGTGATACTTGTTTTGAATGATTGGCACAATAAACTGTGGGCTCATAAGATGACAAGTTTATTTTTTGTTTGATAAGCATTATGAGTATAATATTATTATGATGCTGAGTCAAGTGGAAAAATAATTGGCACTTGAGTATTAGCTGGACATTTAGCATTGGTGGCAGTAATGATTGATGACGGAATTACGACTCCATTGGGTTACACCAATTTACAACACTCAAATTCAGTTGGCAACAACAAGGTCCTCAGCTTTTGCAATTACTCATGTGCCAATTTATCGGAATCCAACAGAAGTTACAATGTATTGTAAATTATGGGTCCGCGAAGATTGCGACTTGGAAATAGCGACATACGAAAATTGCAACAACGATATTCCCGAATACGATATTCGCGACCTTCGAAAATTACGACAATATATTTATTTGCAACTTGTTATACCATTTGTTTTGTTAACTTGTATGCATATGTTGATCTAAATGAAGCTTATATTAAATAAATAATTACGGCTATGTACATAATAATTTTCGCAATTTTTTCAGAACAACTCACTAATACAAAATCAAAATGGTAAACGTTGTTTAAAAATAAAGCTGGTATTACAGCGTCATTTGTTGTGGACATCCTAGTGAAGAACAACCTCCATTAGCAATAGTTACAAGTTAAAATTGTTATACGATAACATTTGGCATATGCTATATCCTTCGACTCGCCTATGCCTCCTGAGTGTCTTGAGATTTAAAAAAATCTCTTGGCCACGTTTCTTTGATTCTGGGGTTACTTTGTGCGTTGTTTCGTGAAATAAAATTCCATTGCAGCAAAACATAAAAACAGCAGAACGAGCGTAAACAATCTCGGTGAAACTTTTGTATGGAAATAAGGATTACGTTAGGTTGGGTTAAAGCAATAGGTTATGTTAGGTTAAGGCAACAGACTAAGGCAATAGGTTTGGTTAGGTTAAGGCAATAGGCTAAGGCAATAGGTTCGGTTAGGTTAAGGCAATAGACTAAGGCAATAGGTTTGGTAAGGTTAAGACAATAGGCATAAATATTGTCGAATAATTCCATTTTGCATAAATATTGTCGCATAAATATCGTCGCATAATTCCATTTTCCATAAATATTGTCGCATAAATATCGTCGCATAATTCCATTTTCCATAAATATCGTCGCATAATTCCATTTTCCATAAATATCGTCGCATAATTCCATTTTCCATAAATATCGTCGCATAAATACTATCGCATAAATACTGTCCCATAAATACTGTCGCATAATTCCATTTCGCATAAATATTATCGCATAATTCCATTGCGCATAAATACTGTCGCATAATTATCGTCGCATAATTCCATTTCGCATAAATATTGTCGCATAATACCATTTCGCATAAATATCGTCGCATAATTCCACTTCACATAAATATCGTCGCATAATTTTATTTCGCATAATTCCGTTTCGCATAAATATTGTCGCATAATTTCATTTCGCAAAAATAGTATCGCATAAATATTGTCCCATAATTTCATTCCGCATAAATACTGTCGCATAATACCATTTCGCATAATTCCTTTTCGCAAAATTCCATTTCGCATAATTCCTTTTCGCATAATTCCTTTTCGCATAATTCCATTTCGTATAAATATTGTCGCATAATTCTAGTTCGCAAAATTCATTTTTGCATAATTCCATTTCGCATAAATATCGTCACATAATTCTATTTCGCAAAATTCCATTTCGCATAAATATTGTCGCATAATTCCATTTCACATTATTACTGTCGCATAATTATCGTCGCATAATTCTATTTCGCAAAATTCCATTTCGCATAAATATTGTCGCATAATTCCATTTCGCATAATTCCTTTTCGCATAATTCCATTTCACATTATTACTGTCGCATAATTCCATTTCGCATAAATATCGTCGCATAATTCCTTTTCGCAAAATTCCTTTTCGCATAATTCCATTTCACATTATTACTGTCGCATAAATATCGTCGCATAATTCCTTTTCGCAAAATTCCTTTTCGCATAATTCCATTTCACATTATTACTGTCGCATAATTATCGCCGCATAATTCCATTTTGCATAAATATCGTCGCATAATTCCATTTCGCATCATTATATTTCGCATGATTCCATTTCGCATGATTCCATTTCGCATAATTCCTTTTCGCAAAATTCCATTTCGCATAATTCCTTTTCGCAAAATTCCTTTTCGCATAATTCCATTTCACATTATTACTGTCGCATAATTATCGTCGCATAATTCCATTTTGCAAAATTCCATTTCGCATAATTCCTTTTCGCATAAATATTGTGGCATAATTCTAGTTCGCAAAATTCCTTTTCGCATAATTCCATTTCGCATAAATATTGTCGCATAATTCCATTTCGCATCATTATATTTCGCATGATTCCATTTCGCATGATTCCATTTCGCATAATTCCTTTTCGCAAAATTCCATTTCGCATAATTCCTTTTCGCAAAATTCCTTTTCGCATAATTCCATTTCACATTATTACTGTCGCATAATTATCGTCGCATAATTCCATTTTGCAAAATTCCATTTCGCATAATTCCTTTTCGCATAAATATTGTGGCATAATTCTAGTTCGCAAAATTCCTTTTCGCATAATTCCATTTCGCATAAATATTGTCGCATAATTCCATTTCGCATCATTATATTTCGCATGATTCCATTTCGCATGATTCCATTTCGCATAATTCCTTTTCGCAAAATTCCATTTCGCATAATTCCTTTTCGCAAAATTCCTTTTCGCATAATTCCATTTCACATTATTACTGTCGCATAATTATCGTCGCATAATTCCATTTTGCAAAATTCCATTTCGCATAATTCCTTTTCGCATAAATATTGTCGCATAATTCCATTTCGCATAATTCCTTTTCGCATAATTCCATTTCGCATAATTCCTTTTCGCATAATTCCATTTCGCATAAATATTGTCGCATAATTCCATTTCGCATCATTATATTTCGCATGATTCCATTTCGCATGATTCCATTTCGCATAATTCCTTTTCGCAAAATTCCATTTCGCATAATTCCTTTTCGCAAAATTCCTTTTCGCATAATTCCATTTCACATTATTACTGTCGCATAATTATCGTCGCATAATTCCATTTTGCAAAATTCCATTTCGCATAATTCCTTTTCGCATAAATATTGTGGCATAATTCTAGTTCGCAAAATTCCTTTTCGCATAATTCCATTTCGCATAAATATTGTCGCATAATTCCATTTCGCATCATTATATTTCGCATGATTCCATTTCGCATGATTACATTTCGCATGATTACATTTCGCATAATTCCATTTCGCATAATTCCTTTTCGCAAAATTCCATTTCGCATAATTCCATTTCACATTATTACTGTCGCATAATTATCGTCGCATAATTCCATTTCGCATAATTCCTTTTCGCATAATTCCTTTTCGCATAAATATCGTCGCATAATTCTATTTCGCAAAATTCCATTTCGCATAAATATTGTCGCATAATTCCATTTCGCATAACTCCTTTTCGCAAAATTCCTTTTCGCATAATTCCATTTCACATTATTACTGTCGCATAATTATCGTCGCATAATTCCATTTCGCATAAATATCGTCGCATAATTCCTTTTCGCAAAATTCCTTTTCGCATAATTCCATTTCACATTATTACTGTCGCATAATTATCGTCGCATAATTCCATTTTGCATAAATATCGTCGCATAATTCCATTTCGCATCATTATATTTCGGATGATTCCATTTCGCATGATTACATTTCGCATAATTCCATTTCGCATGATCACATTTCGCATAATTCCATTTCGCATAATTCCTTTTCGCATAAATATTGTCGCATAATTTATATTCGCATAATTCCATTTCGCATAATTCCATTTCGCATAATTCCATTTCGCATAATTCCATTTCACATAAATATCGTCGCATAATTCCTTTTCGCAAAATTCCATTTCGCATAATTCCTTTTCGCATAAATATTGTCGCATAATTCTAGTTCGCAAAATTTCTTTTCGCAAAATTCCATTTCGCATAATTCCTTTTCTCATAAATATTGTCACATAATTCTAGTTCGCAAAATACATTTTCGCATAATTCCATTTCGCATAATTCCATTTCGCAAAATTCCATTTCGCATAATTCCTTTTCGCATAAATATTGTCACATAATTCTAGTTCGCAAAATTTCTTTTCGCAAAATTCCATTTCGCATAATTCCTTTTCTCATAAATATTGTCACATAATTCTAGTTCGCAAAATACATTTTCGCATAATTCCATTTCGCATAATTCCTTTTCGCAAAATTCCATTTCGCATAATTCCTTTTCACATAAATATTGTCGCATAATTCTAGTTCGCAAAATTTCTTTTCGCAAAATTCCATTTCGCATAATTCCTTTTCGCATAAATATTGTCACATAATTCTAGTTCGCAAAATTCATTTTCGCATAATTCCATTTCGCATAAATATCGTCGCATAATTCCATTTCGCATAATTCCTTTTCGCAAAATTCCATTTCGCATAATTCCTTTTCGCATAATTCCTTTTCGCATAAATATTGTCACATAATTCTACTTCGCAAAATACATTTTCGCATAATTCCATTTCGCATAATTCCTTTTCGCAAAATTCCATTTCGCATAATTCCTTTTCGCATAAATATTGTCAAGTAATTCTAGTTCGCAAAATACATTTTCGCATAATTCCATTTCGCATAATACCATTTAGCATAATTCCATTTCGTATAATTCCATTTCGTATAATTCCATTTCGTATAATTCCATTTCGCATAATTATATTCGTATAATTCCATTTCGCATAATTATATTCGTATAATTCCATTTCGCATAATTATATTTCGCATAATTCCATTTCGCATAATTCCATTTCGCATAATTCCATTTCGCATAATTCCATTTCGCATAATTCCTTTTTGCATAATTCCATTTCGCATAAATATCGTCGCATAATTCTATTTCGCAAAATCCCATTTCGCATAAATTCCATTTCGCATAAATATAGTTGCATATTTCATTTTCGCATAAATATAGTTGCCTATTTCATTTTCGCATAAATATTGTCGCATAATTCAATATCGCATAAATATCGTCGCATAAATATCGTCGCATAAATATCGTCGCATAAATATCGTCGCATAAATATCGTCGCATAATGCAAGTCGTCTTGCGGTAGTAGTTTAGCAACTCGTCTTGCGGTAGCTGCTTGGCAACTCGTCTTGCGGTAGCTGCTTGGCAACTCGTCTTGCGGTAGGTGCTTGGCAACTCGTCTTGCGGTAGCTGCTTGGCAACTCGTCTTGCGGTAGGTGCTTGGCAACTCGTCTTGCGGTAGCTGCTTGGCAACTCGTCTTGCGGTAGCTGCTTGGCAACTCGTCTTGCGGTAGCTGCTTGGCAACTCGTCTTGCGGTAGCTGCTTGGCAACTCGTCTTGCGGTAGCTGCTTGGCAACTCGTCTTGCGGTAGCTACTTGGCAACTCTTCTTGCGGTAGCTGCTTGGCAACTCGTCTTACGGTAGCTGCTTGGCAACTCGTCTTGCGGTAGGTGCTTGGCAACTCGTCTTGCGGTAGCTGCTTGGCAACTCGTCTTGCGGTAGCTGCTTGGCAACTCGTCTTGCGGTAGCTGCTTGGCAACTCGTCTTGCGGTAGCTGCTTGGCAACTCGTCTTGCGGTAGGTGCTTGGCAACTCGTCTTGCGGTAGCTGCTTGGCAACTCGTCTTGCGGTAGCTGCTTGGCAACTCGTCTTGCGGTAGGTGCTTGGCAACTCGTCTTGCGGTAGCTGCTTGGCAACTCGTCTTGCGGTAGCTGCTTGGCAACTCGTCTTGCGGTAGCTGCTTGGCAACTCGTCTTGCGGTAGCTGCTTGGCAACTCGTCTTGCGGTAGCTGCTTGGCAACTCGTCTTGCGGTAGCTGCTTGGCAACTCGTCTTGCGGTAGCTGCTTGGCAACTCGTCTTGCGGTAGCTGCTTGGCAACTCGTCTTGCGGTAGCTGCTTGGCAACTCGTCTTGCGGTAGCTGCTTGGCAACTCGTCTTGCGGTAGCTGCTTGGCAACTCGTCTTGCGGTAGCTGCTTGGCAACTCGTCTTGCGGTAGCTACTTGGCAACTCTTCTTGCGGTAGCTGCTTGGCAACTCGTCTTGCGGTAGCTGCTTGGCAACTCGTCTTGCGGTAGGTGCTTGGCAACTCGTCTTGCGGTAGCTGCTTGGCAACTCGTCTTGCGGTAGCTGCTTGGCAACTCGTCTTGCGGTAGCTGCTTGGCAACTCGTCTTGCGGTAGCTGCTTGGCAACTCGTCTTGCGGTAGGTGCTTGGCAACTCGTCTTGCGGTAGCTGCTTGGCAACTCGTCTTGCGGTAGCTGCTTGGCAACTCGTCTTGCGGTAGCTGCTTGCAACTCGTCTTGCGGTAGCTGTTTAGCATCTCGTTTTGCGGTACCTCCTTAGCAACTCGTCTTGCGGTAGCTGCTTGGCAACTCGTCTTGCGGTAGCTGCTTAACAACTCGTCTTGCGGTAGCTGCTTGGCAACTCGTTTTGCGGTACCTCCTTAGCAACTCGTCTTGCGGTAGCTGCTTGGCAACTCGTCTTGCGGTAGCTGCTTAACAACTCGTCTTGCGGTAGCTGCTTGGCAACTCGTCTTGCGGTAGCTGCTTGGCAACTCGTCTTGCGGTAGGTGCTTGGCAACTCGTCTTGCGGTAGGTGCTTAGCAACTCGTCTTGCGGTAGCTGCTTGGCAACTCGTCTTGGGGTAGCTGCTTGGCAACTCGTCTTGCGGTAGCTGCTTGGCAACTCGTTATGCGGTAGCTGCTTAGCAACTCGTCTTGCGGTAGCTGCTTGGCAACTCGTCTTGCGGCAGCTGCTTGGCAACTCGTCTTGGGGTAGCTGCTTAGCATCTCGTTTTGCGGTACCTCCTTAGCAACTCGTCTTGCGGTAGGTGCTTGGCAACTCGTCTTGGGGTAGCTGCTTAGCATCTCGTCTTGCGGTAGCTGCTTAGCAACTCGTCTTGTGATAGCTGCTTGGCAACTCGTTTTGCGGTACCTCCTTAACAACTCGTCTTGCGATAGCTGCTTAGCAACCCATTTTGCGGTAGCTGCTTAGCAACTCGTCTTGCGGTAGCTGCTTAGCAACTCGTCTTGCGGTAGCTGCTTAGCAACTCGTCTTGTGATAGCTGCTTGGCATCTCGTTTTGCGGTACCTCCTTAGCAACTCGTCTTGCGATAGCTGCTTGGCAACTCGTCTTGCGGTAGCTGCTTGGCAACTCGTCTTGGGGTAGCTGCTTGGCAACTCGTCTTGCGGTAGGTGCTTGGCAACTCGTCTTGCGGTAGCTGCTTAGCAACTCGTCTTGCGGTAGCTGCTTGGCAACTCGTCTTGCGGTAGCTGCTTAGCATCTCGTCTTGCGGTAGCTGCTTAGCAACTCGTCTTGCGATAGCTGCTTGGCAACTCGTTTTGCGGTACCTCCTTAACAACTCGTCTTGTGATAGCTGCTTGGCATCTCGTTTTGCGGTACCTCCTTAGCAACCCATCTTGCGGTAGCTGCTTAGCAACTCGTCTTGCGGTAGCTGCTTAGCAACTCGTCTTGCGGTAGCTGCTTAGCAACTCGTCTTGCGGTAGCTGCTTGGCAATTCGTCTTGCGATAGCTGCTTAGCAACCCGTCTTGCGGTAGCTGCTTAGCAACTCGTCTTGCGGTAGCTGATTGGCAACTCGTCTTGCGGTAGGTGCTTGGCAACTCGTCTTGCGGTAGCTGCTTAGCAACTCCTCTTGCGGTAGCTGCTTGGCAGCTCGTCTTGCGGTAGCTGCTTGACAACTCGTCTTGCGGTAGCTGCTTAACAACTCGTCTTGCGGTAGCTGCTTGGCAACTCGTCTTGCGGTAGCTGCTTGGCAACTCGTCTTGCGGTAGCTGCTTGGCAACTCGTCTTGCGGTAGCTGCTTGGCAACTCGTCTTGCGGTAGCTGCTTGGCAACTCGTCTTGCGGTAGCTGCTTGGCAACTCGTCTTGCGGTAGCTGCTTGGCAATTCGTCTTGCGATAGCTGCTTAGCAACCCGTCTTGCGGTAGCTGCTTAGCAACTCGTCTTGCGGTAGCTGATTGGCAACTCGTCTTGCGGTAGGTGCTTGGCAACTCGTCTTGCGGTAGCTGCTTGGCAACTCGTCTTGCGGTAGCTGCTTGGCAACTCGTCTTGCGGTAGCTGCATGGCAGCTCGTCTTGCGGTAGCTGCTTGGCAACTCGTCTTGCGGTAGCTGCTTGGCAACTCGTCTTGCGGTAGGTGCTTGGCAACTCGTCTTGCGGTAGCTGCTTGGCAACTCGTCTTGCGGTAGCTGCTTGGCAACTCGTCTTGCGGTAGCTGCTTGGCAACTCGTCTTGCGGTAGCTGCTTGGCAACTCGTCTTGCGGTAGCTGCTAGGCAACTCGTCTTGCGGTAGCTGCTTGCAACTCGTCTTGCGGTAGCTGCTTGGCAGCTCGTCTTGCGGTAGCTGCATGGCAACTCGTCTTGCGGTAGCTGCTTGGCAACTCGTCTTGCGGTAGCTGCTTGGCAATTCGTCTTGCGGTAGCTGCTTAGCAACTCGTCTTGCGGTAGCTGCTTAGCAAGCCGTCTTGTGGTAGCTGCTTGGCAACTCCTCTTGCGGTAGCTGTTTAGCATCTCGTTGTGCGGTACCTCCTTAACAACTCGTCTTGCGTTAGCTGCTTGGCAACTCGTTTTGCGGTACCTCCTTAACAACTCGTCTTGCAGTAGCTGCTTAACAACTCGTCTTGCGGTAGCTGCTTAACAACTCGTCTTGCGGTAGCTGCTTAACAACTCGTCTTGCGGTAGCTGCTTGGCAACTCGTCTTGCGGTAGCTGCTTAGCAAGCCGTCTTGTGGTAGCTGCTTAGCAACTCGTTTGCGGTAGCTGCTTAGCAACTCGTCTTGCGGTAGCTGCTTAGCAAGCCGTCTTGTGGTAGCTCCTTAGCAGCTCCTCTTGCGGTAGCTGTTTAGCATCTCGTTGTGCGGTACCTCCTTAACAACCCGTCTTGCGGTAGCTGTTTAGCATCTCGTTGTGCGGTACCTCCTTAACAACCCGTCTTGCGGTAGCTGTTTAGCATCTCGTTTTGCGGTACCTCCTTAGGCACTCGTTATGCGGTAGCTGTTTAGCATCTCGTTTTGCGGTACCTCCTTAGCAACTCGTCTTGCGGTAGCTGCTTAGCAACTCGTCTTGCGGTAGCTGCTTAGCAACTCGTCTTGCGGTAGCTGCTTGGCAACTCGTCTTGCGGTAGCTGCTTAGCAAATCCGCTATCGTCTCAGCATTTCATGCCCGCCTTCTGCTGTCCTACCCTTATACGCTCGCCCTCTACAAACCTTAGTCACTGGCCACTAAATCTGAAAATATTGAGCAGTAGGCCATGAAGACCAATTCTTGTTGGACTAGCTTAACATGTGTTTTGTAGACACCGAATGAGGGTAGGTCTGCAACCTCAGGACTTGTGCATGCAATGCAATCGTTTTGTTATGCTCGGAATTGTTTTGTTCAGGTTTTTTAGTGCATTGTTCTTTTTAATCTCTTAAATTTTAAATTTTGAACAAAATATATTCTCTGAATAAATAGTCGCATATGTATAATATTTTCGTTTAAATTCCACCGATAGCAGCAGCAAGGGACTTGCGGGCGTTGATTCGTCCGTATCCGTAAATGTTATTGGGCACAGCGGTAGGTGGGGTTCCCCCGCAAGTGGCGGCAGATCCGAGGTTGCGGTCAGCGTTGTTTTGGAGCAAGTCTTTAACTTGGGCGTAGCTCAGATTGGGGTTCTGGGCCAAGAGAAGAGCGACAGTGCCAGCGACGTGGGGGCAAGCCATGCTGGTACCTATTGATGTAAAAGATCAGATATGATTGGCATTTTTTAGGAATTTCGAATTTGAAAATTCGAATATGAAATCTCTACCTGAAATCGAGTTGTAAGAAGTGTCAGATGTAATCCACGCTGAGCGGACATCGGATCCGGGAGCTAAAATTCAAAAATTCAAATATAGCGCGAAATTTTGAAATTTTTAGTACGCAGCGCGGGCGTTTCTTACCGGAAACATCGGGCTTGACGGTGTTGAAGACAGATGGACCCCTGGAAGAGAACGAGGAGATCGAGTCAGCAGAAGTGGTAGAACCAATGCCAATTACGTTTGCATTGTCACCTGTCACGTTATTTCAAAAAAAGGTTCATCAAACAAAAATTAAAAAAGTTACGGGAGTTTGAATTAGCTTTCTACAGTTTAAATTAGTTTTGTGGTGGCATAGGGCGATTTAGCTCACCTGGAGAGTTGGCAGATCCGCAGGATGGTCCAGAGTTTCCTTGTGAGAAAAGTGGGACAATTTCAGCGGTTTGCCATGCGTTGATGACGGGGTTGTACCAAGTGGATCCTTGACCACCTCCCCTATTGTAACAAATTTCAAAATATTATGCCAGATATTTCATATTTCTTGAAATTATGCATCAGGAGAAACGCGTACCATGAGTTGGAAACGAGGGCTGGAGCCATGTCGCAGTTGGGAGATCCTCCGCTAGCGGTGGTTGGGCAGACGACCCATTGACCGCAAGCGTTCAGAGCAGCTTCAGTACAGCTGGAGGTGGAACATCCACGGCATGCAATCCATTGAGCTCCTGGAGCGACACCAATACCGTTGGATCCAGCGATAGTTCCCCTAAAAATGAATAAACAAGCATTAGATGTGCTACTTCAGGGGCATAGAGATAACTCATAATGTAAGAAATTTACATGGTATGGGTTCCGTGACCATTTCCGTCAGTGGGGTTGGCAGTTGAAGAGTAGGGATCGAACCATCCGTATGAGCTCCTGTAGTTGTTACGGAGAGCCTCGTGAGTGTACCTAACACCGGTATCGATGTTGGCTGAACGTCAAGAACAAAGTTTATTAAAAGGTATATATAACGAAATAAGACAACTTCAAATAATAAAAACTTACAGACAACGACGCCTTGACCGTTATTTCCTCCGGGAAGACTCCAAGCGGCCTCAGCTTCGATCTTGGCAATTCCCCATTCGGCATTGATGCTGCTGTTGGAAACGATGGGTTCTTCGATTTGTACGACTATCTGTTGACGAACCTCTGCAACCTCAGGGATAGCAGAAATGGCGTCAATAAGCTCAGCGTCAGCACCTTCGATGTAAATCTTGTTGTTTACCCAGAGGGACATGTGACGAACAGCACGAGTGTTGAGGAGTTCGAGAGCGTTCCTTTGACTGTTGGCACGGAGTGAGTCTAATTGAGCCATCATTGAGGTGATCTTGGCGCCACGGGTGGCGAACCTCATGGTCTCAATCTTGCGGAGAACCTGGTCGGTCTCTTCGGTGAAGCTAACGACAACGTTGGCAACACCTCTGGAGTTCAAGATCTGCCTGAGCTGACCATCGACCTTGTTGGAGGGTGCACTGAGTGCAACACCAACCAAAGCGGCAATAAGGAGCTGACGGAACATTTTGCTGTGGATTTCGGACTTTTTCTCAAAGGAAAGCTTTCGCTAATGATGCCTTTCCATTGAAACATCCCGGGTTTTTATACCAAAATCGGAACAATTAAATTCTGGAGACGATATTGAAAACCAATCAGACAAAAGCACAATGCATTGAAATTTTATGGACGTATCTGTAGTATGTATGACCGTACGTGGAAATTCTTAACCGACGCGGCGACGCCGTCTTCGGGATTTCGTGCTTCTCAGCAGGGACATTCCGAAAAACATTTTGACTCACCAAGTAGAGCAGGGACATTTTGGAAATTTTCTGTCAACATTTACAGCAGGGATATTTCTGGTAGAAGCGGGTATGTTTCTGTTAGGAGCGGGTATATTTAGGTTAGGATAGGGTATATTTCGGTTAGGATAGGGTATATTTCGGTTAGGAGCGGGTATATTTCGGTTAGGAGCGGGTATATTTCGGTTAGGAGCGGGTATATTTCGGTTAGGAGCGGGTATATTTCGGTTAGGAGCGGGTATATTTCGGTTAGGAGCGGGTATATTTCGGTTAGGAGCGGGTATATTTCGGTTAGGATAGGGTATATTTTGGTTAGGATCTCGTATATTTTGGTTAGGAGTGGGTATATTTCGGTTAGGAGCAGGTATATTTCGGTTAGGAGCAAGTATATTTCGGTTAGGATAGGGTATATTTTGGTTAGGATCTCGTATATTTCGGTTAGGAGTGGGTATATTTCGGTTAGGAGCGGGTATATTTAGGTTAGGATAGGGTATATTTCGGTTAGGATAGGGTATATTTCGGTTAGGAGCGGGTATATTTCGGTTAGGAGCGGGTATATTTCGGTCAGGAGCGGGTATATTTCTGTTAGGAGCAGGTATATTTCGGTTAGGATCGGGTATATTTCGGTTAGGAGCGGGTATATTTCGGTCAGGGACATTTTGCAATTTCGTTAAGCATGTACAGAAAGCATAGGGCAAAGTTGTGTCGCCGGGACATTGGTAAGAATTTCCACGTACGTATATGATCATGAACTCGGCGTCGGTCGATTTTCAGCACGTATACCTAACATGCTATCTGATATCTACGTACGCTAAATTAAATATTTTTTCTGGAGTTTATTGAAAAGAGATGATTTCGTCAGATTATTTCTATTGTATCGTATACAATAGTAGACAACTCAATGGTCTGGTCAGTGACAATCGCTCATTTTTTTATTTTTCTATGTTTATGATGATTCGATTAGTTGTTATCACCTACTTCAGTCAATTGAAATGGTGGATTGTGCAAATTTTGCACGAGTGCATTGTAATCAGAGTAATCACATTGGTCGCATCATTGAATTGGATAAAATCATGGTTGCAAATGACGAACAAATGGATTTCATAGTGACTCGTTTCGTTTCATCGTTTCGATCTCGAGCCGGCACGCGTGTAATCAATCAAGTTTGTTTGCTTAATATTTACGTATATTTGACGCTGTATTTTTCGGTAAAGGATTTATGATTGATGGGTTTAGGTTTTCGGGTTTCCCTGATTTTGATATCAACTAAATCCAATCAAGTTCAAAAATTATATAATTCGTGACACAATCCTTGTCCTCCGTTTACCAACAGAAACAATAATAAATATACTCGCATGGTACGTAAAAATGTTTTCTTTTTCATTTATTTTTTTGGAAATTCCCTGGCATGACATGACCACGCCTGTGGATTAAATAAGATTAATTACAAGTACATTACCAGCTGGCAACGTTAATCATCGCCCTTTCTTCATAATATCCACGAGAGATCCAACGGGTCTGTTTAGTTTCCTTTGTCTCTTATGACATCGTACGTTTGCACCTTTGATGCAAGCCGTGGAAATTTTTGTATGCGCATGTATATTATTGCTTAATGGAATAACACCATCCTCCTTTAATTTCCTTTCTTCCAATCTATTTCGAATCATTTGACCCACCACCGTGTTCCTTCCCTTTAGGGGACGGTTCATCCTGCCGGTTCTCAGATTGCCCTGTTTCAAGTAATGAAATTTACAAAGATGCTTACTGTAATTTTTTTAATCTGAATGTTACCTTGTAAGCTGCCAGCACACACTGGTCCAAATTTAGTAACTGAATTCCTTCATCAGGTCCCAAAAGTTTTTGATAGTACTCATCAGTAACGTTTGGGAAATGCCTGGAAAATGTGAAAAATTGGGTACCACCATAAATGCACACCAACGCAAAAATATATATTGCTTACCATAATTTCCTGAGCTTTTCTGTGAATAAAATTTCAAGTCCCCTTTCCATGTGGTGGAACAGCAGGTAGGACTGTTTGAATTCGTTGATGCAAACAGCGTTCCACAAATCTATAACGTCCCATGTGGCTTCTACAATGTGATGATGAAAAACGGCTTGGTAGCCAGTGTCATCAGCGGACCGAGAAATTATTTCTCTCGTTTTATTTTCCAGTGTCACTTTAGACGCCTTGTTTAAAATTATTATAATTAGTTTACAAAAATTGAAAATATGCGCATGTGACTATGAAGCATGTACCTTTCCAGTACACGTATCCACTTCAACATCCATTTCTTTGACCCTGTATGCCCTTTCCCTACAAAAGTCTAGCATTGCCAGAATTTGTTTTGTTTCCGGCTCGGAAAAGTATTCCTCGTACTCGTAATTCTCCCCATAATGAGCAATCTTAAAATACTTCAAAACTCTAGATAGAAAATTTTGATTAACCATTTTACTGCACGTTTGTTTCGAAAGTTCAAAAATTTTATCGAGGATAATCCAAGTATTTCTCGGGCCGGTTGGTGCAGAGTCTCCAGGCCCATTCGAGTGGGGGAATGCCATTTCAATTGCGTGAATCAGTAGCTGACGGTTTAAATTGTCATTCACATCTTCAATGTCCCCTTCCGTCTTGCCAGCCGATGACATCACTTTCTTTGGCAAAATTTGGTTATTATTTCCATTTCCACCATCTTCTGCGTTATCATGAATGTCATCGCACGTGTCAGTACCATCATTACACTCACGATGTGGAATATCGACTAGTACTTCCTTATTATCATCCTCTGCTTCTTTTCGTGTACATTTTTCAAACTGACATTCATCTAAAAAGATGATAATAATGTTTATACAAATTACATGGCAAATATATTGAAAGCCAAATCATAAAGCATACTTTTGTCGGTGTGCACATGATGTGAAATCATTTCTTGAGTGGGAACCTTTCGACTCCCACAGTTTTCTTCGTAGGAATAATGTCGCATGAAAATTGAAGGAAGTTCAGATACGCTGTACTCGTAAAATTCATTTGCATTGGCATTTGTAGTGTTGATGACAAAGCATAAATCATCTTTATCCGCATTTCTAAACAGATCGAATCCAGAAAAGAAGAATGTAGATGCTCCCAAAACCTGCCGTTTTACTGACTCGAGTATGTTGACGAAAAACCAGTTGAACATTTCACTTTTCTCATCGCTGTTGTGGACGACGATAATCCAGGGCTTATTACCGCTTATAATTTCAGAGGGAAGGATTTTCCAGTGAACCGATGACTTTGCCTTTAGCGTGGTACAACCAGTGCCTACCAAGAGCTTTGGTTTGCATCCAATGTCGGCCATGAGAGCATGTCTGTATTTATTTTGTAATTGATAAAAAGGTCAAGTGATTAAACACCTGATGAACTGACGCATCAAATTGATTTACAATAACATCGATCATTTGTTGGTATCCATTCAAACGTCAGCCCTCTCAAGTGAGATGGTGCAAATGCAATTTGCTATTATTAACCTTAACAATCAAAATAGTCACCTATCGTACTGGTTGTGTGATAAGAGAAAAAGCTTATCGCGAAAATTAAATTAATTAAATGATCATAATGAAAGCGAACGTGAAAAATGTCAAGGCCCCACTTACACTCCACTGTAGCACGTGCACTCTGGCTTTTTCTGCCCTGCAAATATAATTTCACCATTGCAATCTTTCCCTCTCTTCTTCCGATATTGCGCACCATCGCAGTAATCCATGAAGGACGCTGATTAGAACAATTATTCTTTGTTATGGTTTCATCTTATCATCAATATTCAATATCATTGTGATGAATATTTTTTTATTTTAATTGTCTGTTGTGTGTGACACACGGCATACGCAACAAACATTGTTCTCTGTATTTCATGACATGAGTCAAGGCTGAGGCTAAACTTACGCTGTTGTGCTGATTCAAGGCGAGTCAGAGTTTGTTTGACCGTGTCTGGCTTTTTACAGATGAAATAGCGTAGACTTTTGTCACATTTTGAAGTGTAATATTCCGCACCGTCACCCACAAACCTGGCATCCACGCATCGTTCAGTTCCTTGTAGACCTTCATCATACGGTTCATTCTTTTCCAAATGGGTCGCTTCTCTGTCCTTACCCCATTTCTTTAAAAATCCTCCAGAGTGTTCCGTCTGCCCCAACCTGGCCAAACTCAGGTCCCATTGGGGCACTTTGAAAGCAACATTATGCTTCCACCAGTACAACTTTGAGTAGATTTCACCCTTTGCCTCTGCCGAACTCGATGAAAATCGTCCAGCAGTCCAAAATGACTTTCCTTGATACTGAACTACAAGTTTTACATGTAGTATTATGGTACTTTGTTTTATGAATATGAATGCCTATTATTACCTTTGCTTTCTGCAAACAGATTCAACAAGTTCTTTAGTTCATCTTGCTCAGCATCACTTTCAAACCACAACAGTTGCATGTCCGCATCCTCACAAACTTGCTTGGCAAATGGCCATGTAGTCTTGAAATACAATGTTAAAGCATAAGATTTCAATATTTTAATCCATTCTTTATGAGACAATAATTACTTGCTGTGTAGAGATGGCGAATCCTGACTCCTCTGGATGGGGCAATATGGGAATTGGAACAAGCCGCTTGATCGGTCGAGCTTTAATGATATAGCAAAAATTTCATTTTAAAAATATTAAATAATAATGCAGTTTAAAACCACTGATTGTGCTCACTTGGGTCCTTCATGTAATCTGATCTCTTGTAGCATGATTTTTTGTACTGGCATAAAATATTATTAGGCTTGGTACACACTTCTTTCGACCAACTCACACCTGAAGGATGTGCAGTGTTCGGCTCAATTACAACACAACCCTCTCTATATGTTTCAAATTCCTATTTAAACACAAATACACATTGATCAATTGTACGTATTTTAAAGCAGTGAATGTCAGTTGGTTACCAACCTTCACTTCAGCCTCAAGAAATCTCTCAGGTCCAAAATCATGAAAGCCAATTTTGGTATTTCCATCCGCAAGAGTGAAATCAAAGAAATAATTCCCGTATTCAGGAGCATATTTTCCTTTCACATTTATCCAAAAGCTCCAGCCGGTTTCTGTTGAATAATAAATCAATGCTCAATATCCAATTAGGAAATAACGGTAGACTATTACTTTACCTTTGACAAGTGATATTGCTTCATTGTAATCGTCTTGATCCAGAATTTCGGCCGCTTCTAAATTGTACATTCTGCACAAAGCATTGGCCTTGTCCATTGCTACTTCTTCCCTGCTTTCATTAGTTCGTCGAAAGTATTTCATGCCGTTAATTTTGGGTGTCATTTCTGCAGGCAAGTCATTTATTGTCAGGCGATTTACAAACGGACAGAGTTCTGAAAACAATCAATGCACGATTTGTAAATTAGGACTTTTGATGATGTATTCACCACAAACAACGCCATCTTATACCTGGATCATTTTCAAATGCTGGCCTTATAGCACCCGTAAATGGATAAAGATGCACAAAAATTGTAATTACTGCCAAATAATTTATTTTGAAAAGCATTTTGCTTGAAAGAAATATCAGCAATTTTAATCGGTCATGCTGAAGAGCAAATTATGAAGCAAAACTACATTGTTCTATTACTGCTAAACGAATGAATGAATGTAGGTACATGAGGTGAACAAACGGCAGTTGTATACCAATTGTATTGTTCTTTGAAAACATTTTAAGTAGGTCAAGTATAATATACTTTATACAAAAGACTTTTAATATTTCTCACAATGCCCCAAACGATCGTGATCAATAAGCTTTGACATGCTTTAATATGCGCAGTTAAAAATGCCATCTCTACCAGAAACTATACTTAACAAATTACTGCAAAATAACTGGAGTTTGAATTTTAGGAATGAAATATGAAATGAAATAAAATCTTGGCTTGCAATCAAGCGTTTAACTTTGCACTTCCGATTCAGCTAGAGACTCTAGCCTAGAATGTAATTAAAAATATTAAAAATGGCCAGGAGTAAGAAAACGTTAAAGTACTGGGGTATCGCAGTTCAAGTACTGACATATGTGGCAAATGGAATGTTATGGGTATGCCTTACTTTCACCAGCATGAGCAAAGACATAAACCCTTTTCGTATTCTTTCAACTCTTCATTACTTTTATGCTTTTTCAGTGCATGGCTGTTTATGCATCCGGATTTGCAGTTGTCATTGGGCTCAGCAGTGGAACGATAAGTACCGAAGATGGCGACATTTTAGACTTTATCGTATTAACACCTGCCACAGTCTTTCTATTTTATGGTAAAAATACTTGAATTAACTATTATTTTTACATGGAAAGTATTCTTAGACCTTACTTTTTTATCAAACAGGTCTACCTTTGTTAGCCATTGCAACATTTGGGTGTTTTGCAACAGTTTCGGCAAATTATATTGCAGTTATCATTGCAAGTGACCATAA
The DNA here is from genome assembly GCA_004115045.4 of Sinella curviseta. Taxonomy (NCBI): domain Eukaryota; kingdom Metazoa; phylum Arthropoda; class Collembola; order Entomobryomorpha; family Entomobryidae; genus Sinella; species Sinella curviseta. The sequence continues at coordinate 19,580,090 of CM023202.3, read as the reverse complement.
ACAAGTTTACATGCATTTAAGATTTTGTTGAAAATGTACTAATATATGCTTTTTATTATAGTACGTAGTGCTTATCGGTTTATACACTGTATACGATGTAGCATTTGCAATTTCTCTAATGGGGGGTGGGGGTGCGTACGATAAATTTATTGCATCTCTGAAAGAGTCCCAATACTATTATAGTGATGCTGGTGCGAACGGTGTCGGTGTAATTCCCGTTCATCCTAAAATTTACTGGGATCATTTACAACGAAGGGTAAATACATATTGTAAAGCTATTAACTTTTGCATGAAATCGGCATCAAGATTAATGTACATGCTTATAGGGAAAGTGTTGCGGTCTTTACTCGTACCTGGATTGGAAAAATACAAGTATGGCAAAGCAATTTTTCTCCATCCCCGACTCTTGTTGTAATGATCTTTATGATTATGCCGGATGCGGACAGCTAGTTTGGAAACATCCTGATCATGAAACGCACACGATAGAGTCAATTATTTTCCAACGGGTAATTAACATTTAGCATCTTTCTTTCCACAATCTGAATGGATATACACATGTTTTACAATTAAATTTGCAGGGTTGTTTGACAATTTTCCCAACCTTTATCCAGTCGGATGAAGAAGAGAGCATTCTACACTTGGGAAGATTTTTAGTAGCCATGCTGTTTATTTCATTAATAACAGCAATAGCACTTTTCGTTCTGGTCATATCTCGAGCGTTCCGAACGCCCACAGGATTAAATAACCCTGACTTTATAGACGTGCCAGCAGATCCCTCATTAATGCTGGCCACAAGACGGGATCAAGTACATCCAGGACCTGATTCTCGTGGTGACAGAGACAACGCTAACATGGAGGACGATGAGGATGATGCCCGACAGAGGAAAATATCTTTTGACGACAAAGGACCAACACTTATCCCTGAAAGGCAAAGAAATAATGCGCCGCCAGACAGAGACCAGAAAAGACAGAGGAACAATAGAAATAGGAGGGATTGGTAGTTTGTCATATTAACTTTATGAAAATTGTTTTTATTTTTAATGTAAATATCACGTTACAATGTACCGACTGCGACGGATAAAATCTTTTAATATATTAAATTTACATCATCAAACCTTTTAATAAATATTATGTTGTGTAACGAACAGACTTGAATACTTGACTATTGATTTTCACAATCATAAAATCGCTGCTTACAATATAAATTTAATTTTTATTGCAGTTTTGTTAATCTTGTTATGTAGCCGTAGTCGAGCGCGCACTTGAAACTTATTATATATTATTTTTGCACCATAAACATAGTTCATATAAACACGCAGTTCTTCCAAAAGTTTTCAAACAACTGAAATGTTAAATTAGAACTTCCGTTAGGATATATCATAAATTCGCTCCTGGCTGAATGGGGGAAGACGTAGCTCGCGATAATCTTCTCATGCTTTCCATGCCCTGACCACCACGATCATGTTGTACGTTTACCCATCCTCCTCTCAACTGAGGTGATCGTCTTGGTGAGTCAGATCCCGAGGAACCGTCAGTGCAGTCATCCGCCCGACGACCAACACCAATTGGAGATAGTATATTGTCATCTAAATCTGAGAACGAAGGAGATAATCTGCCTCCTAGCGGAGGAGGGCGATGAGGCTCTCGCTCTTCGCCCTCGGGAAGAGGTGGTGGAGGCACAAAGTCACCCAAGCCAAAATATGAGGGTGGCTCATCGAATATCGGCGGAGGAACAAGTTCATGTGGAATAACTGGAAACAGAGGTACTTCACCATTGAGCCCATCTCCTGATGAGAAAAAAATTAAGCAAATGTAAGTGGTAAGTTCAATCAATGAAATGCGTTAGCAATTGTTTAAAGGAAAATTTAATATGGCAATACCATCTTCGTCGTCCTTCTCTTTGGACATTACAGTAAGCCGTTGCCGCAATAACTCGGCTTCCTTTCTGGCGTCTTGAGCTTTTCTCTCCGCTTGGCATAGTGAGAGCTAAAAGAGTAAATTTTATTACAATGACAATGTGTAAATGACGTTACAAATTCATCCATATTCATCTTGTTCTTCTTACCCAGTTTTCATGGCCTTTAGCTTCAAGCGATCTTATTTCGTTACGATGTTGCTGCTTTGTTTCTTCAAATTCCTCCTTCAATGTATCTAGTCTTTCATTCAAGTCTTTACATACATTCTCCTTTTCCTCAATTATTCTTATAAGCTCCTCCTTCCCCTTGTCACGCACGCTCTCCTTTAGTTGTAACTGCTCTATTGTCTTTATATATTCTTCTTCGCGTTCCTTAAAGTACGTTTCTAGCACCTGAAGACGATTACTTGTTTGCTCATTTTCAGTACGAGTTTCTTCCAGAGCAGAAGTAGTTTCCTTAAGTTTTCCTGTTATGAAAGTGAAAATTTTCGCATTTAGTTAAAATGAGGCAGCAAATATTATAAAGCCATAAATAAATTAATTTTTTTTACCGCTAAGGTTTTCATTGTCCGCAGTGAGACCATCCAACCTCGCCCTTAGAGACTCTGCTTCCTTTTCAGAATACGCAGCCTTTGCTTGAATTTCTGCCACTTCCAAAAATGGTGAGTCTTCTCCCAAGGATTCCTTGATTGTAGCCAAATCACTTTCCAACTTGCTGATTTCATCATTCAGGTCACTGACCGTAGTTTCGTACTGATGACATATATTTTTTATTTCCGCTAGTTCCTTCTCAACGGCCATTTTGGACTCTTCCACTTGCCGATTTTCCTTTTGGACATCCTTTCTCTTTTCACACTCTGCAGCTAGCTGAGACTTTACCTCTTCCATTTCTTGCTCAATTACGCTGAGTTTGGATGTCAGCATTTCCGCATTTTTGGTCGATAAGCCCAACTGCACAGATGAAGATTTGGCTTGAGCCTGAATATTGTTTAAATCCTCCCTGGCTTTAACCAGGGATTCCTTGGCGGTTTCATATGCAGTCTTGTATTGTCTACATTCCTCAAAAACCGTTTTCTTATCTTCCAATGTTTTCTCAATTAATGTTTTGAATTCAATGGCTTCCTTTGTCTGAGATTTTAGTTGACTTTTGAGGCTCGTAATTTGTTCCCTTTGCTTTGTTTCCAGCTTTTTAAGTATGATCACATCGTTCTCTGACTGTTCAGCTCTCTTTTTAAATTCGTCATGAGCAATTGCTTTTTGCTTGAAGATTTCAAATTCTTCCTGCTGTGTTTCATAAGCAGCACTAACCTACAACAAGACACATGACAAAAAGACATATTATTAAGATTGAAATTACCTTATAAATAGAGTAAAATTAAAAAAAAAACTTGAAACTTTCAATATTACCTTCCATAATGATTTGTTAAGTTCTACAACTTTCTTCTTCAAAGGTCGAACTGACATGTAGCCTTCGATGAGGAAGTATGGCACACAAATCGACACTAAAGTTAAAGCGATAATTCCGGTAAATACTAAGGCATCATCCACGTCTAAAATTGTATCTTGAAGTGGTTCAGGCAGAAAACTGAGCAATGTTGAACTAAGGTGCTTTATAACAATAATTATAGACGATGTTTCGTTCGTAGTTTTGAAAAAGTCGTGGCTATGCCCATGATGATGATGGTGATGATGATGAGTATGGTCATGATCATGGTCAGGATCAGTGGTGTCATGAGTATGCTGTTCCTGAGGTGGCTCTTCAGGCTCACTGACAGGCGGTGGTAGCTCGGTGGATTCTTCCACTTCACCAGAAACAATCTGCTGAGCAATTTCCTGTTCCCTTTCCTCCACTGTTTCAACAGGCTGCTGATTTAAGAAATCAGGAGGAAAGAAACTACTCGACTCGGAGGGACCTTCTTCTGGGGGACTCTCTGTTGTGCTTGGCGCCTCAGACAACATTGCTTCATCTGCATACGAGTCAACTGTGGGAATTTCTGTTGTTTCTACTGGCGTCTCAGTTGTACTTGGTACTTCTTCGTCTGAATGACCTGTTGCGGGAGACAGTTCATCATCGCTTTGTTGATCTCCATGATCAGTTGGCTCATTTGAAGCGTCTTCTTTTGCCTGACTAGAAATAATTTGTGGAACTATTTCTTGCTCTCGATGCTCCATTGTCTCCACCGATCCTATTTTTTGTTCGCTGGACTGTCCCAAGGTATCATATGGATTGAACATAAACGGCTTGTCTGAACCCAATCCCACCAAAGGAAGCTCCGTTGTGGACGATGAAGATGTCTCGGCTTCGCTCGCATTTTGAACCTCTTTCTCAGCCTCCGACTCTGGAGATACATCATCTGCTTCATCTATATCTTCAGCTACGTTTTCAAAAGGGGGCGACGATTCGCTCGGTGTAGGTGCTTCGTTCACAATCACATCCTCCGAATCCTCCTCACCTAGAACACCTTCCGTAGACCGCTTACTGTTCATTTTGTCCTCTCTCACCATCCCCTTTGGAACAAGGCCAACTTTATCCCCAATCTGGTGTCAAAAAAATGTAGGTATAATACATACTACAACAACAAAAAATACAGACTAGTACTTCGTTGTGTACCTACCTTCCCCACCCAGTCAGGGAGATCATTGTCCCTAGGCTTCCCAACAATGTAGATATCTTCATTCTTTTTAAATGATAGGTGCTTATCCGTTTTACCAAAGTAAGTTAACAGCGTCTTTCCTTGGGAGATCCATTCTGTGTGAATAATGAATAAAAATTATGGAAACCTTCATCTTGTACATTCACTTTTAACTGTAAGAAGCAAATCAACTTACCACCACCTTCATCACATTCCCAGTCAACACAATTGTACAATGAATCCAGCTCATCACCGGAACCGGAAACCAATATCACTGGAACAACCGCCAACAACGCTAACGCCAAATAACTGAAAACCTTTCTCGACATCATCTTTCGTAGGGAACGGCAAACTTGCAACACAGACGAAACTCTAAAATCATTTCTTCATATTTAAAAATTGAAATTAAGGAAGGAGGTGCACGAGAAATTAATTATCGTGAATTTAACTTGATAAATATAATTAAAAGTCCATTAAATTAGAAGAGAGAAAGAAAAGCAACAGCAGATGTCAACTTGAAGAGGAGGTGTTCAAAAGTAAATACAAAACAGTTGTTCATTTGACACGTTGGAAGCGTTGGGATTTCCCACCTCACGTCTCACAGTGCCCCCATCTCCTTTCAATGACTTACTTTGTCTTCGACGTGGCGTCCATTCTGCTTTACATGATGAAGTGCTTTCTTATGACTTGTTTGCATTATGATAATGATGCAACGATGCAAGTAAATAAAGAGTGAAGAATAGTTCATAGTTAGATGTAATAGTTGTTTTGCAAATTTGCTGTTTTATTTTTATACCGTTAGTATTTTAATTTTTTGCAGAGGTTGGTAAAGATTTTGTTGATATAATATATTACTTTACTATATAAAATGTGTATCAATCGCAAGATTCTCAGTGTGTTTGATGATTTTTCTATACATATATAATATTTATAATCACATTATCATTAAGAATAATTAAAAAGCTAATAATACTTCACAATGACTACAGTACACACAAAAATCATTGGTGAACGGTACAAGTACCAGAAAACGTGGCCATGATTCTTCCACAACAATATAAAACATTCCAAAACGAAAAATGGTATGAAAATAATAAATGTTATGAATAGACAAAAGTTTAGAAACTTTTTAGGTCTTTCATAGTAATAATATATATAATGTATAAAAAGTAATAGCGTGACAGTAATGGTATTCATTAAAACGTTCGTTATTTAAATAGCATCTCATTTTATCAGTCATACAAAGTGCTCGTTGCAAATATTCTGTTAAAAATTATTTATTATTAATACATGATATAAAAAGTTGATTCGAAAAATGTACTAAAAAATGTTGGTAGTTGATTTGAGGTAATCCACGTTAACTTAGAGTAATAATAATAATAAATGACCGAGTATTATATCACAAGGTACTTGGGGGTTTTATTTTCCAACTTTGAGAATGTATTGGGATTGTGCAGTAAACATGTAAAAAATACCAGAGTTTTCTGATTAGCTGCTATACATTTTTTCTTCTTAATTAAACTTTTAAAGCGAAGCTGCTGTTGGCTCAATTTCCATGCAGGAGCACCTCCGTACTTTTTCGATTCGTACGCGCTTTCTCTTTTCTCTGTTTCTTCCACAGGTTAACGTCACCGTTTTGAAGGTGGATTTGGAGGGTCTACAAACAGGAAATGATTGAAACAAGCCAGGAACCCAAACAGAGACGCACTGGCCAAAGCACATTTTGTTGACAATTGTCAGGGGCTCACAGCCATCCCGCTTGATGACCTGCGAGTATTTCTGAGTTCTACAGCAGCTTCTCTTCTTGTTTTGTGAGCCTCCGTGTTCGGAAGGAATCAGATCTGCAGAGTCTCCAGACGAGGTGTAAATCATTTTCGCAGGAAGGATGATTTCACCATCGCCTCCACTCCTCACACTACCCAACGGTGACAATGAGGCACCTCGGCCACCACCTCCACCGCTACCCCCTCTTGAACTGGCGTCTTGATTACTATTCAACAAGTCCCAACTAAGTTTTGAGACCTTTTTCAAATCTATACCTGTACTGCTCGTTGTACTGCTATAATACGGCGTGTCACCATCATCGTAGCTCTCACTATCATCTAAATCTACGTCGTCATTATTTAAACTACTAGCAATATCACTGGAAATTAAAGTATCACTAAACTCATTATTATTATTATTACTATCTTTACTGTTTTTACTATTGTCACCCAGACTTCTTGTTGAGGTGGGCCCAAGAAACAGTGCTAAAAGTATTACTAAAATAATCAAAAATATAACAGAGATTAATCCTAATGTCACCAGTTGCTTCTTGTTAGGCCTTTCATTGCAATGAATGTACCTAATTATTAAATGCCTTGCTCCAGCGTCCTCATCATCACTAATACCATTACTGTGATAATGATTTCCACTCGAGCTGATATGTGAGCCGGTCGTGGTTGTCACCGATGTGGGTCCACAATTATTTATTCGGCTATTCGTTGTGGTTTTATTATTTATACTACTACTCGAACTATTATTGCTACTAATACTATTATTACAATTATTTTTGTTATTGCTATTGTTTATGTGATTATTGCTATTATTATTATTTTTGCCATGTTTTGTTGGTTTACTGTGGCTTTTACTCGTATTACTATTACTACTATTGTTAACACTATTATGATTATTTCTAGAGGATTTGGTTGTACTGCTCAAAAGTCCACTGTGGTTACTGGATGGAACGACTGCGGGCGGAGGAAGAATTGTTGGGGTATGTTTAGGATGTGCTGTCGAAGACGACCACCGGGTATTTTCATCCAACATGTCCAGAATTATATTGTTATTATTATTATGTACAACTATAATGGGGTTTTCCTCCGTTGGGATGGGTGAGGTTGATGCGGAGGATGAGGGACTGAAGGAAACGGCATCAGCTTCTTTCTTCGTCCTACTTGGTTTCTTTGGGGAAGGGATACTGGAGAAGGGAAACCATTTCCCCGAGAGTCCACCGGATTTAATTTTATTTGGGGCACCACCATTTGCAATGTGGGAAACACCGGAAAATGCAAATGGCTCAACGACTGGTCCTCCCAGAAACCGCTTACATCCACCACCTCCGCCACCACTGTCGTGGTCTATGAGTAAGTCTGGCTCCTGTATTCTCGTCATTTGGCCAGGCAAAAAGATCTGGAAAACACATCACAAAATAAAGTTGACTTTAGTTAACAACACTTTAACACAAACAATGCAAAATATAATATTATATTTGCTCCAGTCAATTATGTACATACATATGCGTATAGTTTTGAAACAGACACAACACGGCAAAATGAATTTCAGTGTTTTTCCTCAGAGATAACAAAATGGTGTATCCGCATGATAAACATTTTATTTCACAACTAAACATTTTCTGGCGAGTTGTGAATGGTGTAGAGTGAACAGCACACAAAAAATGGTACATACCAGAGAATAGTGGAATGCAACAATGTAATATGAAGAACCACTTTTATTATATGACCTACAGACAACAATAATCCCTGCTTGTGAGGAGCTGCCAGACAATGTGGAGACAAGTATTTTTAGCTTCTTCGCTGTTGTGTGTGAAATATAAAGCTTCCTCTTGAGCTCTAACAAAATACCCTTTTAGACAAATGTACATACATACTACGGCGCATTCAATCCTTTTTCAGAATGATTCATGAACAATATTTGGGTATAGTCGATAGTGCATGTTATCGTCCCTATCTGCTCAGACGAATCAATGACGTGAGCGTATATATTCAATTGTTATCATGATAATATTATACTTAATGTGTGGAATGCGGAGGATTTTTTTCTCTCCTCAACTGTGTATATATAAAACCAAGAGAAGGACAAGTCTACAGTTCTAATGTATATATCACTGCTACGTGCCATTGTTGAGAAACACACCTGTGAGATTTATGGAAGAAAACGTTCGTCTTGTAAGCCACCACTTTTCCTTTTGAATTTATATGACGGTGACGGGAATCATTGTTGTTGCATGATGTACTTTTGTGTTTCGTTAAATTTTAAAATGTCATTTAAAATGGTCGATTAGAGTGTGAAGAAGGTGAGAAAAAAGTGCTCTGGAACACCATGGTGGGTTTTTCTCACTTTGATGACGATGGCATGTGTACATAGGTACGGATACACGTTTTTGAGTGCACATTTCTTTTGCCCGAGAGAGAGAGTTCAAAAATCACTGCAGAATTGACGAATAAAACTTCCTGAGGTATTTATTTATTTAATCCTATGGAATGTGAAACATTCTCTGTTCAATAATGGGAGGGAATTGTGTAAAGAGAATTCGTTCGTTTTTCTTTCGAGTTAATGTATTCCTTGTTATGATTTTCGGTTCGTCATTGTGCTGCAGTAACCAATTATTAGGGAAGGAAAGGAACCTGTTTGCATTGATGATGGTTTCAGCTGAACACAGTATTTTAACCTTTATACAAAGCTGCGTTATTACCCCCTCTTTATAATGAAATTAAAATGACGATATAATTTCTATTTCACCTATTCATCACTATTCACCGCAGCAGCAGCATTTCGTTTGAACTTGAACCGATCATGGCACACAAGAATAAAATGTATAACTGAAACTAAAATCAAATTCGTAGAAACAAATTTCACTGTTGCTTGTTGAAATGTGTCATCAGGAATTTATAGTAATTACTTCCTGAACAATAAGCATTCAATAATTCACACAAAATGGATCGAGCACAATATCTTCTTTTGTGTAAAAGTACGCAGTTGTAGTTTCGACCCTTGAAAAAAGTTTTCTAGTTTGTATTTTTTTTATTCTATGACTAATACAAGCCTAGGAATACGTGCAATAATGCTGTAAGTAGAAGCTTTTCCTTCACACTAAATGACAAGAAGATTAGCATTGCTCAAAAGGTTGCTAGTTTTTTTAAGGAGAAGAGGATATCGAGATGATAAAAAGATGTGCTCGTTCATCGTTGCATAGACTTTCTTTCATGGAAAAGGATAAGAAAAATATTTAACATTTTACACCTCGACGTAGGTATATGTGTTATAATGAATGGTTTGTATGAATGGTGGTGGTGATAGTGATGATATTGATGATGATTACACGGTTGAATGCCTTCCTACATATTGGAACATAAATACCATCATAATACAGTATGTTTGTTTGTAATGTATGTACCAATGTACGCATTCAAACTCAACCCTTCAAACGGTTTGGTTATGTTTGTTTTTCAAGCATAACAGTCAGTGAGAAAGTCCATTTTCGTGTGTAATATCTTGACAAAATATCATCTGAATGTGTGCATGGAAAGTGTCATATGGATTAAAAGAAAACACTCACTCTCTCAATAACGTCAAAAATATTCACCGAGCAGCAGAGTATCAAATATTTATGTTGCTGCTACACACATTGAAATGCTTACCTACTTGTTGAAAAAATCAGCGAGAAGAGAATTCAAGATCAAAGAGTCATCATCTTAAAACATCTTACAGTGGTTTTCTTTATGGAACGAAATGCAAAGAGATCAACACATTTTCATTTCAAGCATAAATATGAGAGTGCGATTTTATGCTCTATCAGAGTTAATCCGTTGTAATTTTGTCGATGATGATGGCAGAGTTATTCTGTCAATTAAAACATGTAAGTTTGACTGTCCTTTGAAATTGGATATGACAAACAAGTTGTTGATTTAGCTTACGTATCGTATAAATAGGTTTAGTTTAGTTTGTTCTAGTTTTCAAGATGTTTACTTTGGGGACGACAGCGTGACAGCGCAGCAGGCTGTCTTGAATCGCTGGCTAGTTAGATCATATCTATTTTCAAACAAAAGTAGTGAAAAGCAGAGGAATGGCAACAATTGGAACTGTAGAGGAAATTCAACATGCCCAAATAATTTCAATAATAGTTTGGTATACTCGGTTATATCAGGATTAATCGATCAGAACACTACTACAACTCCCATTTCGTATTTCTGCTTATCATGTCTGTAGGTAGACTTGGAGCCATATTCTAATGAACTAAATTAGACTTATGAATTTTTACAGTCACGATCACGGATCTAAATTTGTTACATGTGACGCACGGAAAGAAAGTGTGCTATCGATCACGCACGCACATACGTAAAACAATTCTGTCTACTAGAAAGTTAAGGCATTTCAGCTCAAAACTCATTTTGTATTTTATAAATACATTACCTATCAGATATTTCCAATTTCCATTATTATTGGAACGAATGATTTCTCGATGATAGCACGATAAATGGAGCTTAAAACTTTTTGCTTAAACTTTGCACTTGTATACTTCACTTTTTGAACTTTCATCAGCTATTCTGCAACCTTATTCTGATTGATGATTAACAATAAAATAATAGCCAATGTAAACAAGAGGGTAATATATTTTGTTCATATTTACATTATTAACGAAGTGCCTCACACACATGTAGCTAATTAATTTATCCCTCTTCCAGTGATCAAGAAGCGATTTTCATTTTGTTTTTATAATGAGCAGCATCAATTGTGTATTCAGCCAGTTTCTAAAACTGAGAAGAGGGTATGAAATACACGTACCACCACCACCATGTAATCAACATCACGAATAAGAATGTCGTAATCCCTCCTCATCACCATCATCAAGCCAGCACACCTTCATCCCACTTTAGATGCAAATTCGAATCGCAAACAAGCCAAATCTTCTTCTTTGACTTGCAAAAAATGCGAGAAAAACACATCTTCACTTTTTTTTCCTCTCAGAGTGAGTACATCCATAATCATATCCACATTTCATTTGCATTATTACAAGACGGTGATGGTTAATGGAGATTTTTTTTGTTTGAATGGGATTTTAGAAGACTTGAGAGAGTAAAAATTTTGCATGATATTCACAAACTCCTCCAGAGAGTATTTTGGCAATGCATGAGCTTTTCACATGTATTAATAGATTGTATGAATGAAACTAGCAGTGAATGAATGAAATTACAAAAGTAAAAAAAATACCCACGTACAAACAACATAATAATGCGTGCATCTACTAATATGCTAATTTTGGACATTACATATTTTAGACTGACCACATCATCATCATGATCATCACCGTCGTCGTCCGTCGTCTATCGTAAATCGTGGTCACAGAACAGGACTTGCCGACTTTTATTATATTTCAGTGAACAACAAGTTGGATGAAGGGATGAATGAAAACCATCTTTCTAGTAAAATTAACAAATGATATTATGCGCGCTATACACAATACACACCATTATTCACAGTTTGGTCTTGGTCATCTCGGCTAACCAGCGCTACCATCATCACCACACATAGAAGACGCCTCACTTTTTTGTATAAATTACAGCACACCACTATTAATGTTTAATGTTTTTTCTCATATGATGCTGTTGTACTATATAACTTGCTGTTGCTGTTGCGCTGCTCCTATCTTTTACATCGTCTAATAATCATATGTCTAGTAAATTAGTAGGTGTGTTCATGCATTTCATGACCTTTAAGCAAAATAATTTAGCATTAGTCCATTCCATTTCTACAATGGGGTGGAATTTGGCTTATAAGACTAAATACACAACACACACGCTTCTCTCTGGTCCTGCTACAGGTATCGACATGGAGTATCATGGACCAAGTAAATTGTTCCACACACACACACAACATAAAAGCCGACCACCTTATCGTTTTGAGGAGCTGCAGCAGTCTACATGAATGAACAGCATGCAATCTCGTGTATTTTTTTCAAAATTTATGATAAGAAAAATGAACACCATATCACCATAATGAAATTATATACCTAGAAAATTCAACACTTTTGTCCTCAAGCAAGTAAGGCGATGTAATCATATTCAAAAATATTATTTATTCATTCATGCTCCTTTACGGATGTAATCTGTACCATTACAAACGTATATGCGTGCATACTGTGCGCACCGATACATTTTGTTTTTTTTCTAAATTGATCAGTAGATTTAAACTTGTTTGCGGTTTTGTTAACACGACATGGCTCGGTGGTAGTGGTGATACAAAAAGAGAAAGGGAGTAAGTAAATGCTGGAAAATTGTGGTTTTCCTTATCCCATTATTGTAACTTGCCGAACTCTATCATCGACAATTGATCTTTTATCTTTATTACATTTTACCTTTCCTCTTGTTTTAGGCCACCAACCACAAAAGGCAGGCAGAGATACACAAGATAACGTTATTACTATTATTGAGTTAAAATGAATTACGCCTGTTCACTGTTCAAAAATAAATGGGGAGAGGAAATGGGTAAATAAAGCTCATAGTATACAATCAGTATATAAAGTATATATAGTATATATATGGCCATTACTAGCGTGAAAATAATACGTTGATCGTACATACATAACCTATTAAAAATCTGCAAGAAATACAATGTGAATGGAATTACAGCAGGAGCCGCAACAACGACGACCAAAACTACAACAACTAATGCGACGAGGACGACGTCGTCATCAAAGAAGAGAAGTCAAACAACATTGCCAGTTTCAAGCTGCATATAATGTTTCATGAAAAAAAAGTTGGATGATGGAGAGCCAAACGGGCACATTTGACACATCATGTATGAGGGCTAGGTTAAGTTGTCGAGAATTTATCATACACAAAAAGATGAGGGCGAGATATTTCGCATCTCTCTCTCAACCTTTGTAAAAGATGTAAGTGAGAAGGCAGGCAACCATTATTAGACAAACAAGTCACAAGTAGCATCACTGGCGCTACTCTGACTGGGACAACGACGAAATGTTCTTAAAAAGATAAATACAAATGATACATGAATGTGAATATGGGAGTGAAGCCACCATGTACATGATGTACTGGTTACTCAACTGGTGTGTCTGAATGTACAAAAAATATTTATAATTTCTGTTTCAAACAATTGATCAAATTGTACAATAAACTTTGTCTCAATCATACTCTGTCTACTTGCTTCAGCAGTTACATGTATGCTTAATATTAATCAAAACAACAGACAATCTTCACTGATGGCAATGTCTCAGCAAAAATGTTCGAGACGGCGGGTGCATATGAGATATGATGATGATAATGTATGGAATGAATTAGGCTAAAGTGAGGCGAACCACGTACAGCCAAGCACATTTTTGTTTCCATCATCAAATAGTCAGTTTTCATATTATGTCTGGTGTCATATTCACATTAAACCTTTTCCGAAACATCAAAAAGTTGACATGCAGTACTAAAATATACTATCGTCAAAAGGGTTAAATTATTCCAAGTTACCCAAGGGCTAATGGATGGAGGAACGACCTGTATTATTTCAAACGATTCAGTTATTGCAACAACGCATGCTACAATATTCTCCTGTACATTTATGCTTTATATTTAGCGAGTGCATTGCCTTGCTCGACTTTGTGGTTGGTAGTAGACTCGCATCTAAAACCTTGCAAAAATATTGTTGTCCAAGAGCAGGACAAAACCCTCGCAAGTCCAAACGGTCGTGATTGTCCTTCGACATGGTGTGTACATATATTATGTATATATACCTACCTAGGAATTCATGGATTATGGTCAAATGATGCGGAAGTTGGGTATTGATATATTTATATGCACCTGTCTGTACTAGGGAATAAAATATTTATGTGACTTGCCTTACGGTTTAGCTCATTGTTCTTCACACACACACACACATTAGTACAACTTCAAATAGAAGAAATGCGACATGAATCTAATGATCTTTTATGAAGCAGTGCGTAAGTAATAAATGCAGGTGTACCTACTATTTCATCTATTTGAATAAAATGTAAAAAAAAGTTGTAGAAATGAAAAACTCTGTGATAATATGTTTGCGAGAATACCTATTCATTATAGATATACCTTAATTCATTCAATCACAACATGTGATTATCAACATTCCACTTGCCATTCACTTTTCAATCTTTCAGTAGCTCCTTGTTGTTGCGATACTTTTAGTGCAACTACGAAATAGGATGATGATTACCTACCATGTTTTTCTAGAATGCTGCTCGGATTAGGGAGACCCGGTATTTTTTCATGTCAAACAGCAAGCTATAGTGTATGTACCTTTTATTAGTTTAGGGTTTGTTATTCTTCTAACAAATAATTATATACTGAGAATTTGGTTTATACATTTATTCCAAGTGCAAAAATCTTTTTGGGTGTCTGGATACATTGTACGAACATTGCAACAGGAAAAATACAAGTTGAACTGCGACTGGTTTACATTGAAATAATAAAATAAATGCCATTAAGCACATATATACTCGGATTTGGAGTTGTAAAAATGAAGGAAGTGGTACACGTGCCAGGCAATTATTGTTCTCAAGTTACCTTTTCTCTTGTCTTCTATAGTTATGTTTTATCGGGCAATCGGAGTCGATTACAGTCGACCGGTTCTCATGTAAATATGAAAGTGCCATTTTGGTTTTATATGTCAGCAAGAAAGCATTAGAACAGTAGCTGTAAAAACATACTTCATATATGTACAGAATTGGAGCAAATTGTCGATCATATTTTTATTGGTGTAAAGAGCTCACCTGCCAAAACAGATCCAACATTCAACTGATGTATTATAAAAATTCCACACTAAGAAAAATGACTTCACACCGAATTTGGAGAGAAAATATACTTGATCAATGAAACAGCAGCCACTTTTCCCCTGCCTTTTTTCTATTTAGTCACATTTTATTACAATAACTGGTACTTGTGTTGTGGTATAGCTGCCGCAATGTTCAATGATATTATACATTGAGATTTTTTGGTAATCATAAATGGGAACAGTTATTCCGTGGCTGAATAAGATGCTCTCCTACTTCTATCGCCTTGTATTCTTCATCAAAACAGCAGTAAAACTACCACACATTTTTTTCAACTCGTTGCAAAGTTCAGGAAACAACAAACTGCAGAGGCATAACTTATTCTTTTTTGTACTTGTTCCTAAAAAGGCTGATAGATCATCATCGTCATATCAGTCCGCAACTCCGCCGCCGCCACCACCACCACAAAAATCACTTTTGTCCAAAAAACAAGGGATGTGAATCTGATGGATGATGATAATAATGGGGATGTTGGCGTTGTTGTTGTTGTTGCAGAGATGCTGTTTTGTTCACATTTGTTGTACGATGATGTTATTCTATTAGTTGTGTGATTTTATCTCTCTCTCTCTTTTGGTACGCGTGAGCCCACTTTACACTCTTTTCAGGTATAATGGAAAAATGATTATTGTACAGTTGCCTTCATATAAGACGCACACACACTCTGCTACACAGACTTTTAAGTGGTTACATGCAACAACGTCGCGCACGTATGTAACATAATATACTAATCGCTATTCATCGGTGTCGTCGTCTTTTACTTGTAGAGCTTGTATTTGGTAGTTAGTAGCTGTAATGCAGATTCAAACATCACACACCACCGCACCGACAACCATGGGCTCTCCTCGTCTTCTGCCAGTGATTGTAAATTTTGTACATTGATAATATGTGAGAAGATCAGTCTCTTGCCTGCGCGTAGTATAGTGGTAGTAGTAGTTTGGGAATACAGCAACTGCTCACCATATATTATACTGCACCTCCGCGTGTGTGTTGGTGTTTAATGCAATGTTGTTGTTGCCATTGATGTGATGACGATGTTGATTAGGACGGTTGATAATATTTAGAGTTGAGTAAGTTTTGTATATAGCTTATATGGTATAAGTATTATATGACAAGTAAAGAAGAATGGTGTCTTCGTCTTCTTCCCACAAGTGACAAATTATCTTTTTCTTTTCTGTGGCGCCTTCCAAATTGACACTTGTCTTTAGACTGTTTTTTTCTTCTTCTTGTTCTTCTCTTGCTTCCACAAAATGTCACGACTCATACAAACTCTTCTCTTTATAAGCAAGGGAGGAGGTGGTTTGTTGGTGTGATGTATTTCTATGAGACTGCTGCTGCTGCTGCTCTAGTCACGTCGGTTGCATGCATACAAAATGAGTGTTTTATATTTTCCTTCACTTGTTTCTCTCTCTCGTAAAGTTTTATAGTAAAAACTCAATTTAGTCAGCAGTATACCACACCACCTTTTATTCCTCTGCCTGACATAAATGAGCGGCTATTAAGTCTACTTAAGAGAAATCAGAAAAAAATGTTTTTTTTCTCTTCTATTGTAATGCACCTTTCTTGTAACTTAAACAAATGCGTAGTGGTAATTACTGGGTTCGTGATGAGGAACTGCCAAAGCTGTAGCTCGTTCCATGCATGCCCCTCCACACGAGTATTTCAAGCTGCCATTCATTACCAAGAAAACTCGTGTGTGTGAATGGACTGTTGCTGATTTCAATGAGAAAAATCAATCACGATGACTAGAAATGAAAACGATGTATAAATAAATGTTGTAAAAAAGTGTTGATAAGATATTTTTATTCTCTCTAGCCAGTAGGCACCAGTAATTTTTTCTACGCACTGTGTGTGTTTTTTATGATATTAAAAAAACGGCAACCTCAGCAGTAATTTGGAGAGAAGCCACTTTTACGTTTCACCTTTCTAATTATAAATGTACTCTAGCATTGACCCAAGCAACCTAATGACACTTGAACGCATTATTATTATTATTATTATTATTATTTGTCGGGCTTTTTTTTCAATCCGCTACAGTGTTAATCAGCTCAGCTTCTTTGGTCTGCTGTATTATTAGTGATGTCCAATATTTGTTTTTCTCTCTCTCCTTCAGCAACGCATACATTGAATAAAACAAGACACCAGTAACGTAGGTATAACATGTAGTCACTGAACCACACCGTCGTGCCGCCGTCGATAGTCTTGCTGTCGCGGTGAGAGCTCAATGTAGTATAATATGACCCGTCAGAATATATATATCTTCGTGGAGGCGGACAGGACGGCAACAGTCTTTATCTCCTGTTGTCTCTATTTTTTGATGATGATACGTGCATAATAAAAATGTCCACATGGATATAATGACATCGTTAAACACTATTACATGTACATTCAAAACAATCACCACAAGCAATCCTTGATCAAGTGGTAGCTTAATCAGAATAAGTGCACGACAGTGTCTATAAAAAAATTATTAAAAATTTTTATTTTTGTCTACCAATCACCAAACAACAGTAATTATACTGACGCAATTAATGGCATTGCTCCATGTCGATGAGGTTGGCGGTTTTATGATATATTCACACGTTGTCACACATTCATCTCTGAGAGATTTATTCACTTGCCACTTGGTTTTTGCTTGTGTAAGGTAATTTTAATAGCAAGATGAGGGCAACCACTAGGTCAAACGGAATGAATGAATAGTTGACGAATGAATGAACGGATGATGATGAAATTGGTAAATGTATAAACTGCTTCCGTTTTATACAAGTCTTTTGTTTGGCTTTCTCTCGAGTTTTAGTAACTGTAAAGACACATTTGTCGGCTGCTTTTATTTTGCAGAAAAGTTCATGAAAACAAAGAGAATCACATGGAGCTGGAAATAGACATTGTCTCCCTCGTGTTCTTCTCTCTCTTGTTCCTCTCTCGGAGGCTTCTATCCACAGACTGCTGGCTAGGGCAACTGGTTGAACTAAAGTGATTCCTTTTGCCTCTCTCAGAAAGAGAAAAGCAAAAATTTTGTGTAGTACGCTCTTGTTCAAGGTATTGTGTGAGTATGTGACTGGTGATGCGTTGTGCAAAGCTGCTTGTACAAAAACAGGCATCTTTTATTCCCACTCCATTTCAATACACCAAAATCAGCATTTAGTCGTGTTTTGTGCTTAAAAGACGTTCGTCACGTATGCATTCTACCACTCACTCACTCTTTCTTTACTCTGCTGGGTGACCACTTCTACTTCTACTACTACTAACTTCCATTCGTTTATTACGACACGATCATCAAACTGATTACGAATACTACATACATCAACATACAAAGTTATTATATTTGTATACTCTATAGCAGAAGCATCAGTTGAGAATGTTGCGTACTTTTATGTACAGTTTCTTCTTCCACTTCTTTATAACTCGGATCTTTTTTCCCTTTTTGTAATTTGATGAACTTACTTTATATAAAGTGCTATTTTCTATATGACCCAAAACTGTATATGATTATATATGTTTGTTGTATTTTTTCTCTCCCTCTCTCACTTTCTTTTAACAGCACCTTAGAACCATTATATAGCGTTATTCAATCTTTGCCCCTGTGTGTTTGTATTTTAATCTGCTTGTGGCTCCAACTTGCATCTCATATTTTCCTTTGCCACTCAAAACCTCTTCTTTCCATCTGCCATATACTACAGTAAACTAAAAACTATTTGGTTGTTTTTGTTGCAGGAAAGGGAAAATGTTGGACTTGTGTAAAGTTCCAATATATATGCTCTCCAAGTGCAGCAGCAGCGTAGTAAACAATTTTTGCCTTCTGTATAATGCACACCTGAATATTGTGTAAATAGCGCACATAATATAACATTCTCGTGGTATGTCATCATGTCACGAAATGCACACACAATGCTTCCAAAACTTTGTTGTTGTGATTATATTGTGGCGGCGATTGCTTATATATTGGAAAATGCTGGATTACATATGCTACTACTACTACTGGTTTTTCACCAAGAAACCTTTACTATTACATTTGTAGGTACATTTTGAAGAGTGTCCCTATACTTGCCTATTATTGGGTTTTTAGTATGTCGGAGTGAGTGGAGTCGTCTTTATTGTCATGCATGCATGGAGTCAGTCATAAAATAAACTTTTTGGGTTTTCTCTTATTACGACCGAGACTGTGTGTTGTAAAGTGCCTGCATGCAGAGAGTCCCATTTAAAGTTTAAATAAGAAGAATAACTTCAAGTTGGGTTGTTCTCGCTTATAATTGTGTGTGTATTGACAGTCTACCCATCTTCTCCACAGGAATAATTTTTTGGAGCCCTCCTGTGACGCATAAGTACTGTACATAATAAGTAATAATGATGATAATCATATTGATCTCTCTTGAAAATGCATGCAGTATTAGAGCCAGCATATTATTATAATACAAAATGTTTATTCTTTCTTGGGTAATGAAGGGGAGGACTTTATGTACATTAGTAACCAGCAATAATATTGTGCCGTCAGTCGGTATGTCATTATTAGTGTCCCCGGCTACTTCACAAATAATGGTAAAGCGTGTGGGTAATAATGATGCTCTCATCATGTCGTACATTAAAAGTTTAATGATAAGTCACATGTGCAAACACAAAATAATGTGTGTACTCTGCATACCAACATCCATCATGATGATGGTGACTTTGTGGAGACAGTAAATTGCCAAGTGTTTGCCGTTTGAATTATGCATTCATCCATGCATCAAATCCAATTTGTCCAATGTCAATGCGCTCTTTTCAGTCGTCTTGTACTTTTCACTCATTACAGTTATATACCACTCACATCATCATTACAATAACCCAATAATTAAACATCAACATCATACCACCACATTGTGGAGGAGTATTAGCACGTAGGTTAGGTTTTTCTTAACCGGACCACTTTTTCGTGCAACAATTATTTTCAGAATACTTGCTTACGTACGTGCTTTTCCAAGAATTTCCCTCGCTTGGCTTACTCACCCACCTGCACAATACATGAAGGTACAACGTGTGTTCTTCACACATTCATAATGTGTGGTGATGGCGAACAAATATTAGATAACAGAATGTAAATATTTTCCCATTACAATAATGGTAATAATTTACTAAAACGGTACAGTTGTAAAACACTTGCTGAGATGCATTTAATTTTCTATGTGTAAAACTGCAAATCCTTCGTTCTTATCCTTTTTTCAATCTGTTAATCAATAAATGCGAAATGTCATTGAATCCCGTAACATACACGAATGATAATGTATATCAATAAAAATAACACACAGGACATTGGCTGTAGACAGTTGGGCTAGTTTTTCAAAAACAAATTGTCGTAAAAGTAACAAACTATTTTTACGATTCCAATTTATGAGTAAACTTTGAATAGCATTTGAGCATTTACATGAGTTGTAAGACGAGCTGTGTAAAATAAACGTGTAATTATTAGGTTGATGACATATATGAGGTATGTTGTTGGGTTCTGATTTTGTAAATGCGTATCACCCATAAAATGATGAATTTTTTCCTGTGATGAATTGTAAACACGCAATAAGGACGAGCGTTTTCATTTTTCTCACGGTGCGATGCCTAATAATCTTATCTCTGTTCTGTGCAATGTTTTTGGAGACGAGAAATATTTTGTTTATTCAGCAAGTTAGAGTTATAGTGGAAGACCTTTTTTCCTCATTTGCAAACTTACCTAAGCAAAGTGATGATGGGTACATTGATAAAAATGCGATAAATTAAGTAATGATGATTATATAATCAATGCGTGAAAACCTAATCAAATAAAAAAAAACGTAGTGATAACAAAAAACATTCACGTTCGTTCCAGCATGAAATTAGGTTGTGTGCATCATTTACTTTACTTTCTTTGGTACAAATTAATGCAATCCATTAACTAGGTTTAGTAAATAATGTTATTGAAGCTTAAAAAGTGGATGCTTGAATGGGATTATTGCTTATGGTCAAGCACACAGAAATGATGATGTAATGTTTATTTTAAGCTTCAATGAAGTAGTTTTTCATCTTTTACGGGATGATTTAGAACCGCTGGTGGTACAAAGGGATTGACCAACAACAAGAAGCTAGCTGTTCGATAAACTTGTGAACGTGAAGAAGCGTTTTATGAATCTTAAATTCATTCTGCTGATCTTACAAGCAAAAAATAAGACCCTCTGCTGCACAGCGAATTTTATGTGCTTTGACTGAGGACGATACAGACGATGCTAAAATGCCACTTAAATGATTTAATAATATCACCATCATCGTTTATGTATAGGAAACTTGCTCCAATCATGTTCAAAGAGTTGCCGATACAACTTAAAAAGTTTAGTAGTAGCATTGGTGGTAGAGAAGTAGTAATCCTGTTGGTAGTAAAGTTGCAATGTGTCAGGAATTGTCGCTTTGCCCCATAAGATTCTATGTATGTATTTGTTGCTTTTCCTATCTTGTTTCTTTCTTTTATAAATGCGTGTAATTTAGGCGGTCACCACGCCGCAAAACGGTCAATTTTCTCTTTAGTTTGTGTTGCCTTTGCTTTTGGTTGTTGGTAAAAGGAAGAGAAGACGAGCAGTTCACTCGCAGCAAGCAAGGCACTCAGTTAGCACTTTTTATTCTTGTCCGATTTCTGTAAAGTCAGTAGTCAATTCTTACGTTTGTCAAGTCAGATAATTACGATTAAAGTAACTATTCTTGTTTTAATTACTGTAAAATCTATTTCTTATCGTTCAGTAATAATAAAGAATTAAAACTTAATCATTTTCGGCAATTAGCCACCAGCACATTATTGTAAAAGTGCATCGTTAAAAAAGGGACTTTTGAGGGAACAGCCGCAACGCTCCAGTCTTGCGGAACTCATTAGTTAATCATCGTCAACTCATCATCGTTTAACCGTGTCATCAGTCATAATTGCGTATTTCAAAAGAGTCTATCCAGCGATACGAACCTAACATTTATTATTCTGATTTTATTTAAAAGTCAGTGGCGAACCGTTGCGAAAGCAAGTCCATCCCCAGCATTGTGGCGAACCTGCCAGGATAGAGCTCATCTTTAATTTGAAACTGCACTTAACAGTGAATGACACGTACCCGTGCTAGGACAAAAGCACTGAAGACCGCCATGGATCAGGCAAAGAAAAATATGGAATTGGAGCTGGCGGAGGTGGAGCAGCAGCTAACCGACTTCAACACTGCCATCAAAGCAAAGCCAACGGTAACGGCAGATCTTGAAGTACTCCTAGCCACCCTTGACCTTCAAGTAGCTGATTACATGGACGCGTTAAAGATTTACCTTGAACACTGCACCCAAAACGACAAGGACGACGAGTACAAGGCTGCAGTTAAACAACGGAGCGACGTGAGGAAGAAGCGGTTATCATCCGGAGCAGAATTGTCCAAATTAATTGGAACAACGGCCAGCGCATCAACTGGATCGTCAGGAGGACACGCTGCTGATGTCTACCGTGTCAATATGCCAAAGCGGCAGCTCAAGAAATTCGACGGCGACGTTCGCAATTGGAGATCATTCTGGGCGTCTTTTAAGGAAATTGACTCCGACGCCATCATCCCTGATATAGAAAAATATCACATACTAGAGGAAGCCATGATCCCGGGAACTCGCCCACATCAGATAGTATCAAGCTATCCACCCGACGGCCCCAGCTACACACTCGCCAAAAATGAGCTGGAGGACAAGTTTGGGAGGCAGAAAACGTTAATTAAAGTTTATATGCGTGACCTTCTGAAACTCGTCGTGGAAAACGCGAAGGATAAGAAGACCTACGACTTCACCGGCATGGTCACCGCACTAACAGCACAGACGAGAAATCTCGAGCAGCTTGGAGTGACCCAAGACAAGTTCGGCGTTGTGCTGTACGCTATCGTAGAATCCTGTATCCCACAGGAGGTACTCAATCGTTACCTACAACGAACAGGAGTCAAAGAAGAGATAAAGAAATTCTGGATTTTCTCAACGAAGAAGTCAGACGTCATGAAGAAACGGAGCTAGCTCAAGGATCGTTTGCAAGCACGTGCAAACAAGAAGCCTCCAAGTCAATCAACTCAGGAAAGGGGAGGCAAACTACTCCAACAGCAGCAAGTTTCATTAACGCTGACAATAAGCCAGAGAAAAGCTGTGGATTCTGTGGAAATGGACATGCAACAACGGAGTGCAGACGAGCGGTCACCATGACCTACGAGCAACGGAAGGAAGCAGTCAAAGGCAAAAATCTCTGTTTCCGGTGCCTTAACGGTGGCCACTCCTCCAAGTTTTGCAAGTCAAAAGTTATTTGCATATTATGCAGGAAAAGTCATCACGTGCTGATGTGCTGGGAAGCGGCCAAGTCAAGTGAAAATAATCAACGCCAGCACAACAGCAGCAGTAACAATGACAAGATGGATCCAGATTCCAAGGAAGAAAAGAAACGTGACAACAACAGCAGCTCTCCTGTCAACACACCAGGAACTCAACTGTCGTCGCACTCGAATTACATTCAACGACCCGAAGTTCTACTACAAACGTTGAATGTAAGGATTCGTTTTGGTTGTGGTGAAAAGGTCATCCGGGTTATGTTCGATTCAGGATCGCAATGTACCTACATTCAGAAGACGCTAGCGGAGGAGCTCAAGTTGCCGTATCTGGGAAAGGAGCAAGTTATCCACCAGACATTTGGAGCAGTGGTATCCAAAACCGTCGAACATCCTGTCTACAAAGTTGAGATAAGTGGAGTTCATCAACCTTACCAGGACTGGTTCACCTTCAACGCGTCAGCCATTTCTAAAGTAGCAACGGAAATTGTCTCCCCTCCTCAAGGTCCTTGGATGACGGAATGTGGCGAGAAAGGAATTCGCCTCAGTGACGTGACCGGAACGCCAAGCGACATCGACATGTTGATTGGAGGAGACATCTCACCATATCTCACGGTTGGACTTCGTTCTTTTCTGCTCCCCTCCAACCTTATCGCAAGAGAAAGCAAGCTCGGCTGGTTCCTAGAAGGCAAAATAAAAGGAACTGAAAGTCGCCGAAGCAACAAAGCAATGATGTGCATTAATTTGCAACTTTCAAATATCGACGCCTCCAAATTATGGTCACTGGACGTGCTTGGAATCACTGACGCTGCCGAGTCGAGATCCAGAAAAGAATTGGAGGAAGCTGCGTTAACCCATTTTCGCAGCACAGTTGAACAGAAGGAAGACGGGAGGTACCGCGTGCACTTACCTTGGATTGAAGGTCATCCCTCTCTACCAAACAACAGAAATCATGCAGTAGCCCGCCTCCACAAAACAACTCAAGATCTCGTGCGTGATAACCGCCTGGAGGATTATCACAACATTTTCATGTCATGGCTGGAGGAAGGAGTCATTGAATTAGCGCCTCCAGTCAACCCAAGTGCAACGGTAAACTATCTACCTCATCGAGCTGTCTACAAGGAGAACAGCACAACGCCCACCAGACCAGTATTCAACGCCTCCTCTAAGCTGAAGAATCACGTCTCTCTCAACGAATGCTTAGAGACTGGCCCAAACCTCTTGGAAAGGATCCCCTCCATCATCACCGCATTCCGCATTGAAGCAGTGGGAGTAATAGCGGACATTAAAAAGGCTTTTCTCCAAATCGAAGTGGTGGAAAAGGATCGTGACAACATGCGCTTTGTTTGGTGGAAAGAGCTCAACAACAGAACGGAAATTACAGAATACCGACATTGCCGTGTGGTATTTGGAATTTCCTCCAGTCCATTTTTACTTGGAGCTACTCTTCAACATTTACTGGACAAGTACGAGAAAGAATTTGAGCACACCGTCAGTCTCCTTCGATCCGGATTTTACGTGGATAATGCTGTCGTCAGCCTACCGAGTTTGGAGGAAGCAAGAAAATTTCAAGAAGACGCTCAAGCAATCTTGTCCAAAGGCCAATTCGACCTTCGAGGGTGGGAGTTTGGACCAGTGGAGGAGGAAAAGCTAGTTCCAGTTTTAGGATTAATTTGGAACACGAAGGAAGATACTCTCCAGCTGGATATTTCGCGTTTGGAGAAGAAGGAGCATGCTAACCCAACAAAACGCACCGTACTCATGTACGCAAACAGCTTGTTTGACCCTCTCGGGTGGCTATCTCCTTTCACAATTATTGTGAAAATGCTATTTAAAGAAGTCTGCGTGGGCTCTCGCAAGTTCAATTGGGACACGCCATTGCCAGAAGAGTTCGCAAAGAAGCTGGGAAACTGGAGCCAACAATTGCCGCTAGTTCCAGAAATCAAAATACCAAGACATGTCGGACCAGGCTCGAAGGAGGATTGGAGTTTGCATTGCTTCAATGATGCAAGTAAATTGGGGATACGCCACTTGCATCTACTTACGGATAAACTCCTCCCCAGTTCGTGTCATCTTAATTCAGGCCAGAGCTCGTGTTACTCCAGAAAAAGTCCTCACAATTCCAAGAGGAGAACTACTCGCTTGCCTGATTGGAGCCCGCCTTGTCACCGAAGTCAAGAAGGATATGGGAATCCCCGAGATTCCAGTCACATTTTATAGTGACTCCACCACTGCTCTCACATGGATACGAAGGACTGATGCCGTGTGGGGAGTCTTTGTTAATAATCGCGTCAGTGAGATACGCCGCCTCACTGACATTTCTTCTTGGAAACACGTTCCCGGTTCCATGAACCCCGCCGACTTGCCATCCAGAGGAGTTACCTTGGATAAGCTCATTGAACAGAAATGGTGGGAGGGACCAACCTGGCTCTACGAACCAGAGTCCACGTTTCCAAATTCTGATCCAGAACCTGATGAAGAGCTCGTCGCCGCGGAAAAGAAGAAGACAGTTGTCTCTGCTCTCGTCAAAAGGACAACCCCTCATTTTGTGGAAGGACTACTGCGGCTGGGTGATTACCACAGGATTCTACGTGTTATTGCCTACGTACGAAGATTTGTGTCAAAGTTGAAGAAGCGCACCGCCAGCCAAGCAGTGGGAGAAATATCAGCTGATGAAATGAAAGAAGCAGAAAGTGTAGTTATACACTACATTCAGAGGTCATCATGGGGTCCCCGACCGCCTACAGGAGGATTTATTTACGACATTGACAATGGCCACGTTTTGCGCATTGTCACACGGCTCATCAACGGCAAAGACGGAGCGGATTTCCAGCGACCAGCGCTACTTCCGGGGGATAATCCATTTGTCAAGCTACTCATCTTCAAGGAGCATTCACTCGCCTCTCATGCTGGTGTCCAGTACATGCAGTCGATTTTACGAGAGAAATACTGGATCACTCACAGCAGGAGGTCAATACGTAACGTTTTACACAAGTGCCCCATTTGTCGGGTACACATTGCAAAAAGATGCCGAGTTCCAGAGGCCCATCTCCCTTCAAACCGGATCAAGACTGGACGCTGTTTTCAAGTTGTTGGAGTGGATTTGGCTGGCCCTCTTTATCTACGTAATGGACAAAAGGTGTGGATCGTCATCTTCACCTGTGCAGTTTACAGGGCGGTCCATTTCGAAATCGTTTCATCAGCATCAACAGCAGCGTTCATAAACGCACTCCGCAAGTTCGTGGCTAGAAGAGGAAGGCCGGAGACTATCTACTCCGACAACGGAACGAATTTTCGTGGATGTCAGAACCTGCTCACAAAAGTTAATTGGAAGCTGATTGAACAGCAAGCCGCTGTTAAACAGATTAATTGGATTTTTAATCCACCCACTGCTGCCTGGTGGGGTGGATTCTGGGAGCGACTCATTGGAATGATGAAGCAGCTGTTAAGACGCGTTATCGGGAAACGTACGGTGGACTTGGACGAATTGGAGGTCATCATTTTGGAAGCTGAAGCCGTCATGAATGACAGGCCATTGACGTACTTATCGGAAGATGCGCCTGATTTACGCCCGTTAACTCCCTCCATGTTCATGAAGGATCTACCTGTTTCCATTCTCCCAGACGTGGATTCAGCAGCAAAGGAATTAAATCGTCGTTTCCGTTATTGTCTAAAACTGAAGGACGACCTCATAAGACGTTTCCGCTCAGAGTATCTTGGACAACTCGTGAGCAAAGCTAAGTCGAAGAAAGTTGACCAACTTTCACCTGGGGATGTCGTTCTCGTGGAGGTGGACAACAAGAAGAGATTGGAGTGGCCCATTGCAGTCGTCACCCAAGTTTTCACTGGAGATGGGAAGAAAATCGCCTACTCCGCCAAAGTCAAAACAAGTCACGGGGAATTTATTCGCCCTCTACAACGCCTATTTCCGCTGGAGTTACACGGAGAAAACCTTGCCCTTCCCGAAGAAACTGGAGCTGAAACGAAGAGGAAGTGGTGGATGGCGACAAGGATGGAATTCTGTCGGAGGAGGAGGACTTTCAAGTTCCGGAGTCTGAGGAAGCAGAGCCTTTGGTCGTCACACGTGCAGGAAGGAAAATTGTCATGCCAGACAAATTAAAATATTAATTTTTTTCATTTATGTTTACGTTTTAAGTTTAATCCTTCCATAGTTAAGAAAGGATTAAAAGTGGGAGGAAATGTCAGGAATTGTCGCTTTGCCCCATAAGATTCTATGTATGTATTTGTTGCTTTTCCTATCTTGTTTCTTTCTTTTATGAAATGCGTGTAATTTAGGCGGTCACCACGCCGCAAAACGGTCAATTTTCTCTTTAGTTTGTGTTGCCTTTGCTTTTGGTTGTTGGTAAAAGGAAGAGAAGACGAGCAGTTCACTCGCAGCAAGCAAGGCACTCAGTTAGCACTTTTTATTCTTGTCCGATTTCTGTAAAGTCAGTAGTCAATTCTTACGTTTGTCAAGTCAGATAATTACGATTAAAGTAACTATTCTTGTTTTAATTACTGTAAAATCTATTTCTTATCGTTCAGTAATAATAAAGAATTAAAACTTAATCATTTTCGGCAATTAGCCACCAGCACATTATTGTAAAAGTGCATCGTTAAAAAAGGGACTTTTGAGGGAACAGCCGCAACGCTCCAGTCTTGCGGAACTCATTAGTTAATCATCGTCAACTCATCATCGTTTAACCGTGTCATCAGTCATAATTGCGTATTTCAAAAGAGTCTATCCAGCGATACGAACCTAACATTTATTATTCTGATTTTATTTAAAAGTCAGTGGCGAACCGTTGCGAAAGCAAGTCCATCCCCAGCACAATGCATTATTGGTGGTAGTTCATATAAGATAATTTGTTGTAAAAAGTTGCCGATGGCCATTAGTGAGCACACAAATCGCGTTTTTTTAAAGCTAACCCAACTAGACCGAAGAAGAAGGAGAGTGGTGACCAGAAAAAAAATGAAACAAGAAAGTAAAATGTAATCAGATAAAAATGTCTAAAGTGTGTAGGTATATGCAATCGTGTCTATTACATACGACATGTATCTATTCTCGGTCGGTTACTGATACACACACATGTAGTAGACGTTCATATTATATCGACATATATATATTCTTATTATGCATTTATCTGCATATATTGTGTAAATAGTACAGGTAAATCTCGAGAAAAATAGATAGAATCTCTTAATTTTTTCCGATTGCTGAATTAAACCCTTCATTAAACAACGAAAAAGGCCGTAAGGCATTTTTCTAAAAACACTTCATCATGTCCTTGTTGTCCATTTGAATTTTATGACAGGTTACAAACAGTTCCAAGAGTGATTGGGAGAGGCAGTCTTGTTGAGATCGTACATATGAAAGCAATGATAACGAAACACACGCAGCGACGAAACCAACCCAGCACCCAAAAAGTAGTTTTTGGTGCCATGTGTCACTGAGACTGTGACTGTGACTGAGGCTGTGACTGAGGCTGTGACTGCACAAACAGCGAGAATTGTGTAAAGAAAGAAGGAGGACGTGATTTATATCAGTGTTTATAGATCAACTATATTTTATTTTAACGTGTTTCACTCTTTTCAAGATGAGCCGGCAACGATGACGCCGTCGATGAAAGCAGGCAGAAGAAAAGATAGGCACAGCACAGAAATGCTTGTTGATTTCGCACTGCCCGTCTGAATATCCGTCAATAAATGAATTTTTTAAGGTCTGTATTTTGCTAATGATGCATTTTTATGATTTATGAAATATTTATAACATGGGGTTACATGGGACAGTGCATTAAGTTTTTTTTTAAATTTTTAATAAAGCCACAGCTTCAAGTTAATCACGGTACTTCCTTCGATGGTTCTACTAGTGACAGACGACGTCGCTCTGTGATGTCAGTCAGTCAGCAGTTCTACTAGTCGCGAGAGGAGTAAAAAGCCGTCTTTTAGTAAAGAAGATAATCCATATCTCATTATGTAGTAACACAAGAAATATTGCTTCAAATTTAGATACAAAATGTTGCAAAGGCTAATCGAAATCATCATCAGTATTTTTTTATCGAGTCACCTCAATTTTGTAGCCATTCCACTTTAAAAGGTGGCGACATTGGAAGGAAAACAAACACGACAAAACAAAATGATGAGACGGAATGAGAGTATATACTTTGCAATGGTTAAAAAAGTACATCATTTTGGAATGCTTTGATAGCGGGACAATTTGGCGACTTTGATGCTCTAGGGAAGTTGCGTCGTCGTGTCACTTTGCGAATGTACACACAAGAATATGAGATACATGCAAGATTTGTGGCAACTAGAATCGAATTGAGATCACAGCTAGCATAAAACGCTTCTCCTTTCATTCTTGCTATCTCTCTGTCTCTGTACCGGATACACTGAGGCACTATATGGCATGGTGGTGGCGACACACGGTTTACCTTGTCCCAGATTTGATCGTCTGGAGCCGGGTTTTCCATTGTACTATATAATAACAGCTCCTTTTCTTTATTTGCATTATTACAGTGAATATCAAAGCGTCCCAGACTTACTTGTAATTTTTAGCTCAATAGCACATGCTATTCGCACAACGACGTGAAAAAATCTTGTTGATGCTCCCGTTCTTTATGCACATGAATCTATACGATAATTTAACTTTCAAAATGAATTTGCACCATCATCATCATCGTCGTACCTGCTAGAATTTATCATTGCTTACATTTTAATTCATCTGCCGGCCTCTAATATCAAGTAGTTTTTGGCGCTGGGAAGCTAATGATAAAACACATTGGTGTTAATGGCATGTTTCACGTTGACCATAAATAGCGCTATTAAATACTTCCATCATTCTCCATACATCCTTCCAGAATAATGGAAACTCATTACAGCTCATTTGTTCAGCATGCTCATATTATGGGTTCATATAGAAGATGTATGAAGGTGTAGCTGTGTTACAAGTGAAATGAAAATCACGATTTTCCTTTCCCCTTTTGCTGCTACCAGAGAAGAAGTAGCAATAGCACCGGAGCTTGTCTGGGTCCATCATTTTAGAGCGTGATGTCGCCAGGCAGAAGATTTACTCGTACAATAATAATATCATGTATTTAGTAATGAACGTGACTTGGTGTTTTTGAGCTCGTGCTTGAAATGGTTGATCCTTTATTGATGTTCATGGCTTCTGTTGATAATTATATGATGAAGGCGGGTGCTGTGTTTCTTCTCCTTGTGATGCATATCATAGAAAAGTACAATTATACACATGCACGTCTATATGGAAGAAAGCCAGCACCATTCTTCTTGAACTTTGTTGTTGTGGCTTGAGGGGATAAAGGCAAATAAGCACCGGCACCACGTTGCAATGTAATGTATGTAGTAATGTGTACATATCCCCGCTCTTCCACTGTCTGTCTACTTTTAGTTTAATGATTAGGATAAGTTTAGGAGTTTACCAAGTTACAAGATGCTTATGGTAAAAATAAGTCTCGATGAATCTTGCGTTTTGGCGTGATGTCTATTGTCTATCTACGCGTCTTGTAAGTAAAAGAGGGTTAAATACTGGTTATTTTACCAGCATAGGAGTAGAAAAAATATCAATTCATTAGGTTTCCACGATATAGGATACAGTTTTTCAGGTTGATGTCATGACTGATGCCTTATCATAGAAAGAAAATGCTCCTTTTGAAATCTAAAATCCAAAAATGCATCTTTCTAAAGCCTATTTGTCTTGTATAACTAATCTATTTGTTTTCCCAGTACACACACTACCACCATACCAATCTTTTACTAAAGGATGGATGATGTATGATTTTTATGTAGGTGCATCCTTATTAATAATGACCAAATATACAAGTTGTAACACAAAATGTAAGGCATTGTTTATGGTTCATCGCATCATAATGAAGGAACGCGACCATCGAGTAGGCTCCAGCAGTAATAACGAATGGGCCATGGGTGTTGGTATGTCGATCTCCAAAGGGAAAAAAGTTGCTATAATGTATGGAAATTCTTTACACTGCTGCTGCTGCTGGTGATAGAGTAGGTATTCAAAGAATTGCACCATAGGCATTTAAGCATGATTTACGACCACTATCTGAATGAATAGTGTAACAGCATCATCGTCATTGTGTTGTTGAAATTACATAACATTTGGTGGATACATGCATGCATGAACAGAGTGCAACAAGTCAAGAGAGGATGAACAATTTTACGGCTCAGGTTCGGGTTGTCCCGTGTTCTTGTTGTTGTACACAGGACAGGAGTTGAAATGGTAAGTGGATGTAGCATATTTATGGAAGGATGCTGAGCTCGTGACAGCTTCCAGGTAAGAATTGCATAGTATGTGTATACCTTCTTGAAATATCATCATCACTGTCGACACCGTCTGTAGTCTGCGCCCATGGGTAGGATTGTTTACTTCCATGTCCGAACGAACGTCCACACACAGGATCCCTTTCTTATATGATGACGACCAAGAGACCATAATGATGATAATATTGACGACCGCTAATGAAGAACAGGGTTGGTGATTCCAAGAAATGAGGAATAAAAAAATCTTTTTATGATGGTACAGTGTTTTACTCGGGCAGAGTATACTACAGGAAAAGGTCCTCAATGCTTCCACTGTAAGTAAGTTTTTCTTCTTATTAATACACCTTTAATCTCTGAGAGTAGTTTGGTATCGCAAGGGCTAATTACTTTCCTAGATCAAAATCTGTATGCACTTTACACCCATCAGTACACGTAGGCAACTTGACTTGTGTATAAAAAGAATGGTGTCACTTCCTCATGCACTATGAATGATGAAGTAAATTGTGTGTAGGGTGCACCCTATTTCAGAGTGAACCGGGTCATTAGACTTATATTCATAATTCCAGGATCCATTAAGAAGAAAATGAAATGAAGGAAATCCACAATGCATGATTTTTTCTTTTGTTTTGTTTATTTGATTTTCTAAATATTTTCAGGTAACAAGAAGGAATATTTTTAACAAAAAAAAGAAAGATTTATGAGTAAAATTACTGTTTCTTCAAGAGGGGTAAAGGGTGTTTCTTCCTTTTTATCCTTTCAATCCCAAGTTTTGATTTTTTTCTTTGGGTTGTGGTCTCTTTTTGTAAACAAAATTAGTAAAAGTTTCTCTATGCATTCAATTTTAATTCTACTGATTTTTTTCTTGTTTGGAGAAGTATTCCATGACTAAATATTTGATTTTCATCATCCTCATAAATAAATATAGCATTTTTCATTTTTTAAGGTTTCACAAGAGCAGACGTCTCATAAAGTTCTATTCAGACCACTCAACTAACCAATTAGAATCGGACATACTCGCTGGTCATAATTTGTTATGTTGACTAAAAGTATTCATAAATTGTCGTACTTTATGCTCATTTGAACATTAATTACCTTGTTTAGGAAAAAGGATGAGTTCATTTACAGGTCGCTCGCTGAAACTTTTCTGACTTGAAACCACAATGATGAAAATATTCATCGTGAATTTTGTTGAACTAACTTGGGGTTAAATGTGCCAATTGATTATGATCAAATTCCTTAACGAAATATGGAAAAAGTGCCAGCAAGCAACATACGAGACCGATGAAGGATTAGAAACGATACAATTTCAATGTAGGTAGGTATATTTGTAAACTCACTGAATATGAATATCCTTTTTTCTAAAAAACAAAATTTTCATGACACTTGGCATGCTGTCGAGCTGTTGTGCAGTAGTCGAAAAAAACTCAAATTATACCAATTCTATAATCATCATCTTTTATATCTTGTAAGATCTCATTCATACATACAAAATGTTATTAAATCAAGAATGGAATTTTTATTTTACAATAATAATCACGATTAAAGTTTTCATATACAACACGGTAATTTCCTCGTACATCTTCTCTTTTCACTGCCGGGCATATCAATTCTGAGCATCTCGTTTCTGAAGGTATATGTGGAAGATGTGGGATCAATAAAAATATCGTTCTAAACGCTTTAAAGAAGTTGCACACTGGAATTTAATCTCATAATGCCCCATCATTTAAAATCATCATATTTTGTTGTCAGTTTAATGGACTTGAACTAAATGCTGATAATGCTTATTCTAAATTCAGACGGACTGACAAACTTTATACTGCAACAGCTTATACCCTAGAACACAACCTCCATTTCATTTCATCTTCACCAAGCAGTCCATCATAATATCAACAGGTTACATCAACTTCATTTCTATGAGCTTCATTTTTACAAAACCAACAGCAGTATTAAAAAGCTTTCATAAACACTCTCTTAAACGATCTGATATACACAGTTTAGTGGAATGGGACCTTTTTTATATTTTTTCGTCTTTTTGAAATAAGACCTAGTATACTACAAGGAATCATTGTATAACCCTTGTGAAAAGAAAACCAAGTCTGACGACGTCATTCCTCCTTCGCTCCGTCGTACAAGAAAATGATGATAAGTAATAAAAAAGCCGAAGAAGGAAGGATGTGCACAATAAGGAAGAAGAAAGACCAAGAAGGCGCCTCTGTATTTTCATTTTTTTTTGATACAGATAGAGATCTTTACGACTACCGCGACTATTATGTACAAGGAAGGATAAACACAAGTGGAAGGGAAAAAGTTTTTTTTATCTTTTCAAGAAGAAGAAGAACACGTAAAAACCGTTTCCTTTGCAATATTAACTTGAAAAAATAACGCTCGTCCTGACGATGATGACCAAGTGAAATGAAAGTCAACGGATGAATCCCTTTCAGTGAAATGCAACATTGTTTCTATTACTATATACGAGACAATGTTACAGTTTTCTGATGACGAGTCTAAAGAAATAATTGCAAGTAAAGCTGAGGGAGACAGACGTTTCTGAGTCACTGACAATTACACAGGCTGGAGACTTTACGTGTTACGGAGTGTTGAAACATTAAAATGGGAAAATAACGTTAATGTAGTTACAGAAAGGGAAGCACAATCACCACAATAGAGTCACAGCTGGCAGCATTTACTTTGGTTGATGGAAATGATAATGTAGACAGATGATAATTTAATGACGGTTTGACTCTGGCACTGGCATTTATATTTTCGGAAAGTGCTGTCGAGGATAAATCCCTACCCGGCAGCGATTTCGTTATTATTATTATTACATAGTTCAGTGCTGCGGTGTGGTGGAGCTTTTTCATGGCATGTGTTTGAATGCTGGGCTTTTGTTTTATCAATTTTAACTAAAATTTTACATGAATCACAATTACCAATGAACATGATAGCGCCATCGTCGTCGTAAACTTTTTCGTGATTCTGAGTGGCCGATTCACTTGGAAAATTACATTTTCGTTGCATATAGCCGCAGAGGACAAACATTTGCCACAGGATTTTTATCAGATAATTGCACAGATTTTATCATTTTTCCACACAAAACTTGTACATACGTGAATAATATACTATGTAGTATGTGAGCAACGGAAATCATAACTTGATTATTTTTAGCTGCAACAAATAGGTAAACAGCAGCAGGAATGAAAAACAGATCAGCAATAAATGCACAGGCAAACCTATTTCTATTACCCTTGAGCACTTTTAGTGATAAGGTAGCAGTACGAGAGGAAAATTTCCAAAAGCAGCCGCTTCAATTTTTTAAACGAAATAATAATTATTGTTATTTATTGCCCATTCACATTCTATTGTGCACAGCACAGTTGTGTAATATGCAATCAAAGTGGATGTAAAAATTCTTTGGTGGATCCAGTAAGCATTCTAATTCATATTTATAATCAAGTATAATTTACATGCAATGTGTGCAAGCCATATATATATATACCAGCGTAATAGAATGGTATGCTGCCTCTGGGGTCAATTTCCAGAATTCCAGCTTTGATTGTCTACTCTTTTGAATTTTTCTAGCATATCGTAGAATTAGAAGGTGTATTATTAAGATTATCAAAAATCATAATTTTCCAGAAAAAAAATGTTGAGATCACGCCATATGGGCCGAATAAAACATCTCATAAAACTTTTAAGGATCCTAGAGCAAAAGCAGAATAGTAATAGGGCAAATACAATGCACACGAAATTGGACATTACTTTCACTCTGAAAGATTTTCATGAAATGTGCCTATGAAGCGGAACTGTGTACATGTAAGCTTTGTTTGTTTATTTTTGTCCATCAAAGAGGAATGGATAAAAGTTTACATATCACCAGCAGTGCGTTTTACCTCACTCTTTACAGAGCGGAAATCAATAGACAAGTTCAAGGAAACCGAAAAGGAGCTAATTTTTAACAGTAATAATAAAGACACATACAAAGCAGCATAAACAGATTGGTTAGCAAGTTTACAATGTTTATTTGTATATATGCATTTGTCTACGTCCATATGCATATTCGGCATGTATTGTAGTAAAGGAAGCCATGTCTGAACTGCACTTTTTAGCACAATGCCGATAATTGTTTTTGAAGTATGAATACACAGGGATTTATATACTGCCAAGTTCTAATGTTATTCTCAATATCTGATATCAGTTATCATTACTACTCATTTTGATGTTCAATGTTCTAAAATCACCCCCAAATAAATCAACAGGAAGGCTGCAAAGGATGCGACGTTTGACAGCAACTGGTCTGGTGAACAATTTAAACAATCGTTTTAGTAATCATTTTGTGGTCAGTCGAGCCTACTTGCTTGCTGCTTACGGTGACATGAATCTGTCTTGCTCTTATAATATATGAATATAACAGGTTATTTTTTCCCAGGTATAATAGGGTATAAGGTATGATGTTTTATTTTTTACCTACCGTTGACACAATGCTTAATTGGAAAATGAATGTCTCTCGGTTGTGCACACGAGACAGACGACTTGGTCAATGATATCTACCGACTTTTGGGTTACTGCATGTCGTGTCGTTGGGTACATTACGTGTTCCTTATCTGATGAACAATTTTTAAAAACATTTTTCTTCTGTATGAGTAAGATTCATACCAGTTATGGTCAACATAAACTTACTATTATCGTCACCATCGTCTCTGAATAAAGTGGTTGGAGTCAGTCGGAGGTCGGCGTTAAAGAACGTATCATCAAACTCTACCCACTTTTAAAGATTACTGGAATTACTATTCTATTACATTATTACTTCTGTGGAACTCTGTTGGGAGCTTCCAATTTCCTCAGGCAGCAGAACAAACTGACGACGCCACTGATTTGACCATAAATTTCTTGCATTTTTTAGACAAATTTCTGCAAACTTTTGTCCCTCTTGCATACGTGAATATTTGAAACCCCTACTTTAAAAGCAATAAAATGTGTATTTGGCCATAGACTCAAGTGAAACATGGTTATTTTATGCCACTTTAAAAATGTGCATGGATCTTTTCACTTTCCATTTGCTGTGGATTTTTTTGCCAGGATTTCAAGATGATATACCATAATAATAAGCATATTTTATCTCTGTTTTCGGACTAGACACCAGACCAATTTACGCAAATAGATAAATACGGGAAATAAAGTAGCCAGTCATGATGTGATGTATAGGCTCCACCAATACAAAATTACAAAGAAATCACCATTTTTATCCTCAATCTCTCCTTTTCCCTCTTTTCTTTTCCATTTCCTCCAATTTAAAACCATAACAGCTGCTCCTACCATAATAACATTAAAAATTTACGGAACAGTCTCTATATCTGTGCCCTACTATCATCATTAGTGTTTTTTCACAAAAACAAATAAGTAAACAGGGAAAGTAGGGACTGTCGCCATTTCAAAAGACATCAGCAGAAAAGAATTGCGTAATGTGTCTTAAGTACATGTATGTATAGTATATATACTTTGTTGGGAGCACAGGAGACGCAGTATCATGCCACCACCGCCATCGCCAGGCGTCGTCGTCTCATTCCTATTTCGTATCTCATATATTATTATTACAGCAACAAGTACGTATTTTGTATAAGTTTTCTTGTGTCATTATCATCAATATCACCATCCTTTTTCTCATGCGCACATTATTTTATCATTCATCCTCTCTGTCCGTCGTATTATCCTTATTTTTCCGACTCCGTCGTGGCGTTCCTCTGGTCTTTCCCCACTTGTGCTTCTATTACACACTCCTTATCATCTCCGTCATTTTTATACTCGTCGCCTACAAAAGATTGCTCTTTAGTTAATTCTTTAACAACATTTACATGTTTGCATGGATGATGAATTTTAAGGCAAGACAAGAGAGAAAAAAGGTTTGTTGCCCTTTTGCAATCACATTACACCATTAAAGAATGGAGTGTTGTATTACTACAACATAGAAAAAAAGGAAGAGAGAGAGAGAGAGAAAAAACAAAGACAAGAGACGATAATCGGTCCGACGGATACGGACAGATCAGAAAGAGAGAGA
Organism: Sinella curviseta; assembly: GCA_004115045.4. NCBI lineage: Eukaryota > Metazoa > Arthropoda > Collembola > Entomobryomorpha > Entomobryidae > Sinella > Sinella curviseta. The sequence continues at coordinate 19,542,301 of CM023202.3, read as the reverse complement.
GAGAGAAAAGAGAGGATGATGAGAAGGAAAAGACGACGACTTTGCACAAAAGCATCATGCCATACACAACAAACAGACAACGAAATGAAGACTGACGTGTTTACACAGTAATTTAGAAAACAAAACTGTATTTCTCCCTCCGACTGCTACTGAAATTTGCTGTTACAATAGGCAGCAGCACTAATGTAAGTAGTTAGTTACAGTGTTATTGGGTTTCAGTTGTGTTAATGCTACATTATTTGTACAACTGTTTGCTTTTCCTCATCTTTTGAAGAAGGAGAAATGGTGTCTTGTCGGCAGATGATGATAAGCTTTTTTCTTGAAAAAGTATAAAATGGGAGACAAGATTATGATGATGATGAGAATCCAAAAAGCAAATGACGGCGACTACTGGTTGATGCAGATAAAAGATGCGATGAGGACAGCGGATTTTTGTTATGAGAAAATCATATAATAATGATGATATGAGATACCCTCTTGTCTTTCAGAGTGAGACGTCTGCCTCATCTCTTTTTTCTTTAAATTGTTATTACTTCTTGAGAAAGGATTGACGAAAAAGTACGTAATAACAATTTGTTATTTCTTGTGAAAAAGACCAAAAATTAGTCTAGTAAAAGAAAACTAGGGAAAAAAGAAGATTCTTTCATTTAAAGAAACATTTTTTCAGCAAACATACACTATACTGCTAACTATATTTACTTTATACCTACATATTACATTCTACAGAATCGTAACATTATCGGTTGGTTTATTGTTACTACTAAAGAATGAAATGGCACCTTATTCAATGATGAAAACTAACAAAAAAGTACATATTCATACTTGTATACATCATCACGAAATATAATGTGCCTCTTCTTTTTCTCCATTCAGGACTGGCGTCTGTCCCGTCGCCTTTCCTGATGTCTGACAGTCTAGGTCCTATGGCGTGGCTCTTTATTCTTCATTTTCTACGCTTCGCTCACTGGCTTCCTCTTTTTTTGTTTTCCCCGATTTTTAAAAACAAATGCAAAACATTACTTTTATATGAAACGTTGTAAATTGTCGGGTTTTAATTCAGTTGTATATATGCACTTTTAATAATTCCGTGTGCAGTATTAGCATCTTGTCAAACCAGGAAGGAAAATAGGGTTCAACTAAAGGTGACATTTACTCTTGCATAGAAAGTTTTTTTTGACCGATTTGAATTTGGCAATGCTTAATCATTTCGCACCGAACAGGGTAATTGAACCCAATTATTTATGCCTGATCTCAATTTTGATTAGACTATGAAATAAGTTATTGCCAAATTTGTTTATTTGCTTATTTTATGTCTGGATTTATTCGTACTATATTTTATTATCATCATTACAGAATCGCAAAAGTACTTTATAGTCGTTTCCTTTGCAAACTTCATCCAAGTCAATTGGTCACTTGAACAGCAAGATTAAAAATTGTAGAAACCCTACCATGGTTTGAATGAATGAAGTTGAGCGATAAAGGTGATACTGCATGTTCGTTTCTCCCAGTTCCTCTACTTTCATGTCTTGCGTAATGGAGTAGCTAGCGCTCCTGTTCCATTACCCATAATTTAACAAGCGTATTCAAGCTAATTATCCCTTCTAACGCACGGAATAACAACAGGACAAACATGCAATTTTCTTGCGCGCAATAAGCGAAATAATTTTTGTTGGCACCCATGCATAGAAAACAATTCCGACGTCTCTTTACTCAGAAATAATCGTTTTGAAGCCAAATTGTGGATGATGAGTTGTTTGCATGACAAAACATTGAAATTTCGACGCTTTTGGGCCGGAAAAAACTAGGCCATTGCGGAAAAATGCGTCGCACACGATAAACTTTTCTGCCAACCTTGCCTTTTACTGTGAACATTGCAAACGTCAAAATTTCCACAAACTCCACACAGTGTTTCCATCAAATGAATAAAAAGTCTTTACCTGTCAATTTTTCGATTGTAGGTTGTGACAAGGTGAGAAAAATTTGAAATCGTGTCAAGATTTTTTCTCTTAAACCAGCAACCAACTCTGCAAGGTTTATACCATGTAGTATGCATGTGAAAATAGAAATGTATAAAATGTAGGTTACAGAAATATCTTGACTTGACGCTGCTGCTTGTTGTGGGAAGCAACTTACAACTTACATAGTTTCATAGTTCCATACATTACTTCATGCGTGGCCAGCACAGAAAATAATGTATTCTAGATTTTTACCGACGAAGCGAGCAAGTAAAGTGAGTGAGTGCAAGGAAATGTATGTACATGTACTTGATTCCTGGTAGACGCATAAAAGCACAAAGCGTGTCCTCATCATTATACATGTACCTATCTGTTGTACGTACGTACGTAGTATATTACAGTCAACTTACGCTACATACATGTTTCATTGATGGCGCCTAGGCTCCTGGAGCCACCGGAATTTTTCTGCCTTGCCAAAAACCTTAATTGAGCCCATGCGAGACACCAAACAAGTCTGCATTTATTTTATAAGTAAATAATAAGTAGTAGTAATGCTAGTCGTAGTAGGAGTATTTCATAGTAAAATCTCAATATTCACAATCCGCTCACCACTTAAGTAATTCACGTAAATACAATATATCGCTCGCTGCTGCTGCCATTACTATTTACGCTACAGACAATCTTTTTTTCTTATCCTGGCATACATACATACTATTACATACTATTACACACTATTTACTTGTGTGCAATTATTATTAAGTAGACGAGTTGAGCAGAATATTTCGGGAACAGTACCATGTGTGTCTGTTTCTCAGGTCATCGGTCTACTACCAATCCAAAAGAAGAGTCCCCAGAGCAAATATCCGCACTTTTCTCACTTGTCGGTTACATGGTTCAATCATTAATCGTCATTACGGCAAGAGCAGCCAACAATACAGTACGCTAGCCTCTTTTTGTCATTCTTTTTCTCTCATTTTTTTTATAAAACTGTATATTATTATGAAGAAATAAGTGTGACCGTACGAGACGCTTGAATGATATATATAAAACGCACAACCATTACTATCAACTATATTACGCATCATGCTGTATATTATCTTAATTTGATCGTCAGTCAGGTGTCTGTATGTACTACGTTAATTTTATGGTTGGCGAAAGGCATATATTACAAGCACCAGCAGCAGCACAATCACAATTATTTTTTTCTGTTGTGCCTAAAGAAGTATAGGTGGTTTGTTTCCTTGAGTAGAGAGCTACTGGGACATAGAATATTATGTACAAACTAATGTTGGCGTTACTGATGCTGATTAGTATGATTATTGATGATTATGATGACTTGATGACGATGACGGCGTCAGGATGGTCGTATAGACGATGATGGCTTTCAGCTTCATGCTGTTGTTGGCTGCGCTGTTGATGATGATAATGCATTTATATTACACACATATACTAATACATTTTTTTTCCTTTTTCAGACCAAGAAACAACAACAGTAGCTGTTTTTTTCGACTAGGATGAGCAAAGGATGTCATTTTGAATGGAAAGGGTAATATATTTTGTGGTTCCTACACATCTGTATGGTATAGAATGCCGCTGCTGTTGCTTATTAAAAATGTATATTCGTCTCACAACAATCAGTCAGTCAGTGCCAGAAAGAGACGAGGAGACGAGAAGGATATTACGGTTTTTTATGAATGATATACTTACTTGACCAGAAAAGGTAGATTGCATGTTTCATTTAATAATAATAAAAGTGGATGTAAAATGTGGATGGCTAGTTCATGTGTGTATATATGGGCACATTAGTAGTTTGTCTTCTTGCACATTACTCGGAGGAGAAAGAAGTTGTTGGGGAACGTGAGTGAACGACAGTAAGTCATCTATCTGTCTCCTACAGGATGGTGGTTGCGACTTCATGTCGTCGATTTTTTTCTCGTGCTGGCTACGACCGAATGTACTTTATGTTTATAAAAATTGGTGCTGGTTCTCCTCTTGACTGCTACCGGATAGCTATGGTGTCTCAACTTGCATTGACTGCTAAAGCAGAAGGGAAGCGAATATATAAAAAATGTTGTATATTCTTTTAGGCATGCAAAGATAGGTACATACAATGATGTACAACTGTGAGCTATCATCAGTGAAAGACAGGAAGGAGCCACTGAGGAAAGCGGTAGTCTTTTCTACTCAGTTTGCTAAGACATTGTTTTGCTCAAGTATAGTAAAATGAAATATATTTAACCACTGATGTGGTGGTGGTGTGGTGACATGTACATTCCGGAAGAAAATCAGTTCAGCGACACCAGCTTCCGGACTCGCTACGTTATTGGAAATTATATATTTATTGGAAATGAGCATTATTTCTGTCAACAAATCCAAAACAATCCTTGATCCTTTTTACCTTTTCTTTCACGTTTACATGAGGTTGTTTTCTTCTTGTTTGTTGACCCAAACACATCATCCCATGTCTATGCCATCATGCTATGGCATTATTTTTATTAAATGAATACCTGGTTGGCTACTTGTATTCTCTGTCAGAATTAATCAGTTTCTTGAGAAATTGGAGGATGATAGTTATTACACCCTTTTGGATGGTCAGAAAGCAGGGAAATAAGATAGAATGGCCACTTATACCACGACTGCTGAGAAGTTGTTAATGCTAAAAACAATGATTTTCTATATGGTATCAATGTGTAAGTAGATTTTAGATTTTAGTAACAGTTGAACATTTTGTACATGAAACTATTGTATCGTGTTACAGTAAATCTACAATAAAAATCTTCTCTCTCTCTCTCTCTTTTACATTATCATCATTTCAAAATGATCTGTAGTAATAATTTTCTCCCTCCTTTCCTTCACAAGAAGGTTTGAACAACTCGATTATAATGAGACAGTAGAGCATTTCGTGTATTTTATTGGAGTCCTTGAGTGTTTGATAACAAAATAATGTGTACCAACCAGCAAGAAAATTGAAGATGATGATGAATGTGTATTATCACTACTTACAACAACTTACATAACAGAACATCATACGATAACAAACAGATGCTTGCCTGCTACTTGATTTCTTTTCTCCAAAACTCGTAACTTACATTTACCCCACATTATTATAAAATTAATGATCACTTGTATCCAGCTTCTGGTCTTGAGAAAATGCTGTTTTTATTTCTCGTCAGTAGATTATGTTTTTTAAACGAGCCTATACAGAGGATAAAGAGGAACAGAAAGAAAAAGCAAAAGAGAGAGAGAGAGGGATTGACTGTTGAGATTATATTATGTGCATTTTTTCTCTCCTTTTGTTGCGTACATCCAGTAGTCCGTCCGACAAGTTAAGTGCAATAAAATTTACCAATCGCACAGTCGTCGAGTTACTCCCAATTTCCTTCATTTACATTAATACATATGTAAAAAGTGAAGTAATGGTAATAAGTGTATGTTCGTATGTGTGGATAATTTCTATTTCCAGAACGTAATTTGTCTGATGGTTTTAATGGCTTTTAAATTGATATGTTATTGACTGCAAAAAGGGTTTAATGAAGTTGATGCATGCACTATCCCATTTTCTCGTACTATTATTATTGCCACCATCATCGCTATTGTAGTTGTTGCGTTTCAGCAGAGCTTGTGGTGGTGGAAGGAATATTACAAGTGCTTATAATATCTGTCTGATGGAAACCACATTAGTTTACTACTGCCCCTTTCCTTGTCATCGCCATCAAAAATGTTACATTTTTTCGCTTTCACATGTAAACGTAATCAGGAATGAATTTTGCGCAGGTAAATATGTGCACCAAGTTTTACCAGCAGTAAAAAGTTACCAACAGGCCCTTCCTTGTCGTGTACTTTACAGTTCCATTATAGGGAGGTGGAAAATGTGTAAAAATAGTGAGCATTAAAAGGCTCCAGCCTAAAATAAAAGAACATCTGTCGGCTAGACATTTTCCACTTTTCTCTACCTCGAGTTCTAGGTGTCATTTAGCCAAAGGTGTCTTTTTGCCTTTTTGACTGATGATGATGACTTTTGGGGGGCTAAACAACTACCACATTATGTAGAAAAAAATGTGGTAATATTTACAGCAAACCCTATTTTATGATCAATGGTTACGGTGAAAATTTTGTGTAATATGCTGTATACCTGTCAGACATTTGACGTTAAGGAAGGAATGACTCGGGATTAAAAGTAAACCTAGAGTGAATGAATAGCCCACTCCAAAACACTATAATTAAAAAGCATTAACTTTAAAATGGTACTTGTAGACTTGGACAGGAAAAAATGACCTCTCCCTCTCTTTTACGATACATACCTAAAAATGATGGTACCACTTACAATGTGCTCGAATACTTTTGAACACTTTACCAGTCATTTTTCTCTCCAAATGGACATGCACTTAAAAGGCATTTAGTAGCCAGGTGAAATTTAACTAAAGAATTACCAATTAGTAAATACTTTAACAAGGATTAACAAGTAGAAAGAGCACAATATGTACGTATTCGTACATTGATAGGTTAAAATTAGGTTAGTTTAAAGTTAGGTTAAAGTTAGGTTGCGGTTTTACTGTGTCGAATGTATAATTTTTTTTTGAATCAACAAAATTAGACCCGGTAGCATAACAATTTGCATTTTATTTGTTAAATTGACATTCATGAAAATGGTATGTGATTATGCTATGAAGAGCTTGAAACATTTGATGGTTTCACGAGGACAGACAAATGTCATGTCAAATAGTTGTCTGGATGTGTTTGCAGTTGTGAATTTGCTTCCATGTTACTTCCTCTTCAGATTACTTTTTAACATGATAATCCTGGTCAAAAAATCATCTTGTGCTAGTCAAAGTGGAAGTTACGTGCGGTTTTGTCTGGCTGAACAACATCTTCCTACTTCACGTGGTGCCCATGATTGGAGCCGGATTGACGCTACCTTGGGATGCACAATACACATTTTCTGTCTTGTTTATTACTGACCTCCCATAGTTCAATCCAATCATGACAGTATTATTACTCTCATTAAGTTGATGACCATTAATCTCCATATGCATTTAAAATGAAATGAACTCACTTCTACAGCACACCATTGAACTGAATCTTCACCACACAACACGAACCAAGTGTTTAGAACATCAAGCTATCAAGGTTTATTAGCTGTAGCTCTTATATTATTATTGTTTTATTATTACCCCACGACTGCATGTGCATATAGACTGGTAGACTTGAGTGCTGCGCTGGATTTATTTTGTAGATATCCTTCTCGGTCTGTCAAGTGAGCTTTTGATAGCACTTTCAAGGATTCTAAATATTATAATTTTTTTTCAATTGGGACTTTTTGTTTTATGAAAAATGTTGCTGGTATTTTTCTTTACAAATAACGTGGTATTGGATTCTAAATCGTTTTGTCACTCTGATTATAATATGTCCATATCAAGCGTGTTAAAACAATTCCTTATAGTTACTAGCTGGGTAGAGTTTCTGTGAAGGGAATCGATTTGGGTGGGTCGTGAGTCTACATAAAAGGTGCATACTGAAAACTAGAAAAATATAAAAAAAATATATAGATGCAGAGTTTGTGTGGGCTTCATTAACTCCTGGTGGCAATTGATTCTCACCTCTTCAAAAGGAATGATATGAATATAATATGAAGTACATGTGTATTTTATGAATCAGAATGATCAGTATGAAATGTATGTACAAATGCAATTCAATGCATGTGCTTGCGTGGGTGTTGGTTGGTTGTGAAACAGACGGCAGACGTTGTTTATAAAAATGGCCATTGCGCTTTGCTCAGTAGAAATAATAAAATGAGGATGGACCAAGCTGGCACCAGCATCCACTTCCAAATAAAGAACATTTACTCCCATTCTCATTAGAATTTGGAGTCTAAACGACAAGGCCAAGGGTAGACATTAAAAATAAGATCGAATAGGATGATGATAGGTGAGCACCATACATCATTGTGATTTTTTTTTATTAAAAACAAACTAATTTTTTCCTATTCGATTCATAATGTGTAATTCCCGATTCGGTTAATCTAATTATCTCGTTTCTGTAAATGCAAGCGTGGTTGAAGACTTTTGGGTTTACATTTTGCATATTATGCACCCATGTGGAAGTGAAAATGGAGGAAATAAAAAACACGGGAAAGTGATAATAAAGCAACCATTAGAGCAATTCAATACATTAAAAGAAGACTACGGGTTTGTGCACACAAGCCATGTATGTGCTACTAACAGTAAGAATCATTTTGACACTAAAATCACACACTTCAATACACTTTTGTCTGTATAAGCATTATAAATCTCAGCAAAATACTTTTGTCTCCTTCTTGTATATATGCTGTAGTAGTAGTAAAACATTAGAAGCAGTAGTGTAGTATACACGCACGGAGGAGTTGATATGTTTGGATACATGCATAACTCGTCTATGCCTACCTAAACCATCATACGTATTATGAGGAACAATAAGTATCGCTTGAAAAAAAAGTGGAGACACTGGCGGAAAACACTATATTACTGCATCCAATCTGTATGTCTCCATCCGTTGTAGTCGTCGTCTTATGTATTCGTCGCCGTTGCCGCCGCCACCGTTCACTGTTGTTCCCGTTTGCAAAGATTTTTTATGAACTTTTTCTCTTGGTATTCCGCTTTTTCTGCTTCAAGTCAAAAGCAAAGTGGTAGTAGTGCGCTTAATATGATGATGAGGAAAAGTCGCCAGTGGTGATCCCAGTTTCCTCCTCTTTCTCGTTTTTTCCTCTTTGGATAAAGTGCACATTATGACGATGTGACAGTTGGAAATCGTGATAGCCCCCCAACCCCAGAAGCCTTCCTATAACTTTTACCATTTATGCTCATTTATTTTGTTCCCCTTCTCGCGTTGTTATAAAAAATATAAACATTACGCAGTTCTCAATTGAGTAACCAACAAAATGGATAGTTCAGATGATTGCCGGTGTCGCCAACAAACTGTATACAGTCGCCTCCATTTTTTTGTTCATGAAATTCACACAAAAAATGGCAAAATTTATCTGGGGCCAGAATTGTAAACCCAGAGACAGTTGCGTCTGCTGCTCGTTCGTGGAAAAGTCCTTTCTCGATAACTACAAGAAATTGGCATGGAGGATTAAGATCATATCTTTGTTTGGCTTTGCCTTGTGCGTCGCCTTCTGTCTAAAGTGTCTGCCGCGATATGCATGCTTATGATGATCATTGGTGCATCCTTCTTAACATTATGGACATTTATAGTTTTAAATGACATCTTCTGTGGAAATGGAAACAGAATGAGCAAGTTTCTTACATATCGTTTTATCTGTGGCGTACGGACCATAACAAATAACTACTTTGTGGGAAATACGGTGATGATGATGATGATAAACTTAAAAAGAATATTTCCACTTTTTCTGAAAGAGGGTGCTCAACAAAAATATTGGGCATTGCTGTTACTGCTGCTGCTGGAAGATCTATATAGTAAATACATTTTTTCCTATTCTAGTGTAGAAAAGAATGAGCTGAAAAGGATTTATTTTATTACCTAAAAATGGGCGGCTCTGTGCATTGTGTTGGCAATTCTGCGGGAGAGAGTTGTTGCAATTAACAGTGATTTTGAGTTAGTTATGTGGCGACAGGAATCTCACAATTTCGACTTCTTTGTAAAAAAATCCTTATTCCATGCATGAAATGATGTAACCATACAATATAGTCATGATAATGATGATGATAATGTTGATGTGTCTGGACTTTTAGAGGAAGAAAGGTAAACCCACATTTATATTTATGGATAAGTTTCAAGCTAAATACTTTCTCAAGAATGATGGTTTGTTACTAATTGTTGTGAAAGGATATATGGTCATTCGCATCATTTGAAATGCAAAGCAAGAATGCCTACTACACATTTTTTGGTTTTAATACATCCATTACCGTTAATCTGAGAAAACAATAATTTTGGATTAATTTTTGCCCAGAATATATTCCTAAGTCAAATATGTTGTTCCGTGTTCGTGACCAGCAAAACCTTTCATTAGCAATTTGTCCAAGAGTATGGATGAAATATGCCAAGTCAAGATATAATCAAGTCTCTCCCCTACTAAAGCTAATTACATCAACTGCTAAATATTACACAGCTCTAGCTGTCTTGTCTATTGCAGTACTGAAGGCCAATATTTTCCAGATTTTTTCGGACTTGTAATCATAACAAAATAATTCATGTGGAGAAAGAAAGGCTGTAATAATAATCCAAGGCCTATGCGTCGTTATTGTAGCAAACTAAAGCTATTTGTTTGCTGATGGAATGTGATGTGTCGTGGATCGTGAATGAGCACCGAGAGTAGTTAGTGGTGGACGCATACGTTTGTTTGGAGGAACCAGTAACTCCATTATGCGAATGTATATGAATTGCCTGCATGGATAAGTGCATATTATATGTCGTGACTCTATCGATTACGTCTCCTCGACTAGTCGCCTTTTCGCCGCCACGCCGGGACCGGAATTATATAAGATGATTGCAAACGGCAACCACGCGGACTGGTGACTGGTAGGATGGAGGAGCTTATGGATAACGCTGCGCAGTATACTCCATATGCCATCTCATGATCATATAGCTGCGTTCCAGAAATACCTATAAGTGCCAGCCAAACACAATAATAATAGCAAGCCAAGAAAAAAAAGTCAGGCAAACACCCGGTGAATAATTTCATCCATTCAGTCTCCATCCCCCATCTTCATGTCTCCAGTGCAGCGTCTGCCGTTCCACTTCAGACAACTTTTTTATTTTATTTAAGTACTTTCTCTATACATATCATCATGCTAATCGAGTGCTTTTTGGGTGCACATAAAGGTCAATGATGATGATGATGATAATAGACAAAGTGAACGAGAGACAAAAGGATATTATGCTGATGGTTTATGAGTAAATAGAAACGACGACGACGATGAGAGACTGGAGCAATTCAAGCATTAAATAAAAATAAAACGATGAGCATGAACACTTCCTGTTAGACAAACAATAAGCTGATAAATGAGCAAAGTAATCTGTAGGAACAACGAAAATAACAAAATATACGTACATTTTCTCTAAAAAAAAGCAGTCAGTCTCCATAAGAAGCCTAATGATTGTTAATGGTCTACCTTTTATCCTGTTTAAATATCCATACTTTTCTACGACCATCATCATCATCCCTTTCTCATAAAAATACTCTAATAACCAAGTCAATATCATCAAGTCATGTAAAATGAGCGACAGAACCATGCAGAGTGCAGGGAGTAGGGAGGGAAAACATCAGTAGCTGGAGAAGCGAGACACACTTGACTAGCAGCTCTGCAGGATGTCGACATGACTTTCAGCTGGAGGATTCAACATTACTTGAAAACCCTCCATCAAACACAAACAATCAAGTAATGCATTAATCTAACATATAGGATTTTTAGGACTACATACATGGACCAAAGCGATGATGCTGTGATAATCACAGACTACGCGTAGTCGTGGTGGGGGTAATCAAAAAAGGAATATTCTGTACGAAAGTAAGTGTATGAAAGGAGGAAAATTATTATCATCATCTGGATGAAAGACACTCCAGCTGACAACTTATGCCACATAGTTCCTCCACCAGTCATCATCATCATCATCATGACACACAAACAAAATATCATATCGCACACAAAAATTGCCAAACACACAATAATAATATGTACGTGTACGAGTATGAGGGGAGAGAATTGATATCGAGACAAACACGAGGAGACCTCCATCTCCACTTACTACTTTTATTAAGCCAAGAAGTTGCAACATGGAACGGAGGAGTCGTCGAGTCCGGCCTCAAGACTCTCTGTTCTGTACACACTCTTGTATCTCAGAGTTGACTGACGAAAGTAAGTGCTCTTCTTTTACTTCTCCTTTTACACATTTACCAAAACTCTCATCTTTCTTGGCCAGACTAGGGAGAGCAAGCAGAAGCCTGGCACCATCAACAATGAACAGACAACGAGTCGGCGAGAGAGAGAGAGAGATGAGATAATATATTTTTTATATGTTTTATCCAAAGAAGAGTAGCAGCAGCAGCAGACCAGGCATACTTGTGAGAAGAAAAACTAGCCTGTTTTGCCATTGACTTGTTCGTATAACTTTTTGGCGGCTCCTTGTCGCCATCGTGGTTCTTTCTCATATCATATATTACGGAAGATGAGATTTTTGCTTGAAAAAAAGTTCTCATGTCCACATAATAATCTATGCTCGATTACAGGCTTGCCTTTTTCGAAAATGGTTGTAATAAGCAAAATCTGACTCCTGTAGTGGGGCCAGGGTGACTGGGCACTGGTCGATTACAACAGAGCGACATTTTTCATTGTTGTTGCTAGAAGGCTAGTATAGTCGAGAGATAAGCAGCTCGGTAGAGAATATTTGGGCAATAATAATATAACAAGAGTAGAGTGGAGGAGGAATGTAATCATAATGGGTGCTACTACCATATCACCACCATCACCTTCCTAAGCCATCTCTGCGTATTATTGCTGGTAAAAAGATGCTCATTATTATTTATGCAACACAAAAATTACTTGTTTTTTGGATGAAAGAGCTGCAAGCGGATTTGCTAGCTTTACGTCATCATCACTAATCATCAACACAAATAGATTTACGTAAATTTTCTAAATAAACGAATGAGAGCAGGTACATTTATTTAAATTGAAGAAAAATGTTTAAACAAAATGTAACAATTAAACAAACTTGATTTAAAACTGCCTATGGTATAGGTATGTACATTTAAAGCTTACATCAATTTCGAAACATTATTAAAACAGACTGTCAACTGTAGTTCTGATCGTAAAAATAATTTCCTGTACGATATATATATCTTATATATAATATGATTTCGATCAATAAATTCTTTGTTTTTTACATCATGACCTGATCCCGGTTATACAATTTCAAATTCCACAAATGTTTATATCCTACATAATAATATGTATATGACTCGATTAATGGGACAATCTTTGAATATTTATACAACAAAAAATAATTTTCTTATCGTAGAACGATTTCGCGCAAAATGTTCTAAATTCTGTTAGAAAATTATAAAGATAATTAAAAATGAAAAATATAACGGTTTACTTAACGTGTTCCGCCGCAAACGGATGTTTATGTGGTAGTCAAACAAACTTTCAATCCTTTTTAAGAAACGAGGGCGTGATTTCCTTTCTTGGCAGCAATTGGAAGCTTATCGCCTTGAAGGAATGGATTGATTTCCTACGGAAAAAATGATGCAACTTACTGTCAATCATATTCATAAAGTAATCAAAATTATCATAATTGTTCAAACGAACCGGTCTAGCTCCAGCCTCGTTTACAGCGGCAGCGGCTTCCTTGGCCATGGTATTAAGCCGACTCAGACGATCCTCATGCGACTGCTCACAGAAGAAGGGTGAACGAACAAAAATAAACAAAATTATTGTTTTTGTGCCATAAATCTTATAGAGATGCGATGCGGTAGAGGTATTTTCATGCAAACTTGATTGCGTGTCTTGTGTAAAAAAAGTTCACACACGATTTTTTGTTTCTTCCTTGTCAATTATATCCTAATACAGTTATCTAAATATTCTAAAATTATAGAAAATATGCGGATGAGTCATTCTTTTGCTATTTGATTTGATATACCTATTATGATGTAGCTATTAATCAACTTGAGTCTTGGTGTACTATCATTGGTCAACACTGTGCTCACGAGATGGATTTCAAAACAGTCTCGGTCTCGACAGTAGACGGTAGTAACGGAAAATAATTGAGTGTAACAGACAATAACAACAATGATGTGAAAACCGGATAGTACGAATAAAAAAGAATGCATCAAGGTACCTTGTTAACTTTGCAAGAAATAAACAGTCAATCATTTTTTAAAGAGAAACCTAAACCTTGAATCTTTATGTGCATTCCATCTAATGAATCGAAGAATTTCTTAACCATCATCATCAAAACCATCATCATAAAGGCACAAGTTCCAAGAAATATAAAAAGGTACTTGATTTTTACATCCCCTATTCACCCAAATTCCTAATACGGACAGAATAATGCATTGATATATGTAGGTATGTAGCTTCAGGGTGGACATAATATTATTTGTAATGTGATCATTAGTAAATGAGATTGTAAATTGGGAACAGAGCAAAACTAATTGTATGAAACGTAATGCAATTATGCATCCTTTGCCCTTTCTACCACATTCCTTCTAATCAGAGATATTCACTTTGGCTCGTTTTCGTAGAAATATTTTCATACCTTTTTATTGTAGAACTTTTTGGCGACAAGACTTTTGTGCTGACCCTCGACCTGAGAAAATGTGAAAGCAAAAACGTGAGTACATTAACTAATGAGAATGAGAAAGTCACCGCCTACTGCATTCCAACGATTTTTTAGTCAGAAAATGTGAGGTACATTTATATCTCACCTGTAAATCAGACAAAAGTTGTTGTCCAGAGAAATCCAACTCCTCATCGGCATCGTTCAACATTGGGCAGTCAAACATGTGCTCAGTGTCACACTATGGAATGAATTTATTTTTAATCAATTGAATTAAGGAATAAAGGTTTCTATATTAAAATTAACTTTCTTTACCATGCAATCTTGAGAAGCCTGGTACGCTCGACTAAATGCAGCAGTATTTTCAAAGGAGTGTGACTCAATGCAACCATCCTCTGCAGTGTAGTCCACTGGGCAGGGATTAGGAGGATTACAATATGCTGGAAGCACAGCATCAGTTTTTACGTCAGCAGAAGGAACTTTTTGGCCTTTCACCTTGAGAGAAGATTCTCCGCCGCCACCTGTGCAAATATGTATATGTACATAGTTGGATATGTTTTATAGATTGGTGATCAAAAACTTTTTAAATTTTACCTGAAATAACTTTGTGTCCGAAAAGGCTACTATGTTGTAGGTATTCCTGATCCCGGTTGGAAACGTGACCACCAGTTCCGAGCAGCATATCATAATCGCCAGCATCCATGAATTCAGCATCCTTTGTGGATCTTCCAGGTAAGAACAGTCCGGGGACAGGGCCAAATTCGTCCAATCTACGTAGTTATATGTAATGAATCAAAGAATATTAAAATGATGAATACCATTACAATTAAAAATTTAATATAAATGTGGGACTTGCTTGTTCCCAAAATCCAAAAAGGTTCCATCAGTGTCCATGTCCCTATTCATTCGTTCCATTACATCTTGCAAAAGAGAGGAACTCTTTCCATACACATGAGGTTCGGGCTATAATTATTAAAAATCCAAAAACATTCCCATACAAAATTACTGAATTTGAGAAAAAAGTCAACTCGACTAAAAAGTTGAATCACTTTTTACCTCTCGCAATGGTGCGTATCCGTAAGCAAGAGTGACAAACCCAATTAAAAACAGACCAACACCTTCCATGATGATAATTTGTTCAGTTACAACTTATCACACACTCACAAACTAAATAACTAAAGCAAGAATTTTATTTTGAACTAGTCCTATAAAATTATTAATTTAGCCCGTGTGACGTGAATGAAACTGGAGAGCGTAGTGAACTGAAGGAAACCTGTTCATTCACTGCTATTGATTTCTCTTGCTGCTACTCTGTGTGGGTAGACAAGTCCAAGGAATGAAGCTTTGATAACGACATTTGTAGGTGAATATCACAGATCAATACTGCTTTCTCTCATTTGCCCTTCTTTCTCCAAAATCTGGCTGATTATCCCTTGTACTACGACATTCAGCCAAGTTGCAAGCATTCGGCAAACATTGGCAACCTTCGGAGAAGGAGAGTAACGGTGGACGGCTGTTGGTTAAATGACATCTCGTAAAAGGGAATAACGTCAGTACATCACGGTGAAAGTCTTTCCACTCAACTTGCAAGTAGTCCGAAAGGAGGCAGCACGCTCACATTTTCTTATGTACGTTATTTATTCCACAAAAAAAGCTTTTAGTTGATGAACAGAAAAGTTAATAAGTACCTACCTAGGTAGAAAGGATATTATACAGTATCATGAGCAAACAAGTATAAGAGTGCCTATATTATTAACTTTCCCCAGATCCACAAGTGGATAATACAGTATAAATATTTATCTAACTTTCATTCAACATTCATGCAAGACATATGAGAGTGTTGTGAGAAGGTGAGTTATCCTGCTGGGGAAAGTAAATCAATACCACCTATTCACCAGTACACGACAGTCGACACGGGTTCTGGGCAAGAGCTAAGAAAATGGTTACTTCATGGCAAATTTATAATTTATGTACATGTTAAGAATCAAGAATTTACAGAAATAAACATTAAATAATGATAAACATTTTAGGATTTTCATTGAAATGAAATTGGAACGATTTCGGGAGAAAATGTGTTTCTCTAAAAAGCAATTTGCCGACACTCTGGTAAGTATTCAAAGGAAATTGCTAATCACTTTTTCATTCTCGTCCTTTTCGCTGAATCATAAATACCAAAAGTGATGAATGTAACTACACCTACACACATATTCTGAAATCTTCTTGTTGAAAACACGGATGGATTGTCATATTTAGCGGATGAGGAAAGCCATTTAGCAAGACCTACTTTTTTCTGCTCCCTTCATTTTGTATGGCTTCTCATAATATGTGCCTAAAAGCAAGGAAAATGGAAGCAACTTTCCTGCTTTTTCTATTTGGCATATTTCCTTTTTCCCTTCCCTCATATTTACAAAGAAAATGTCGTTCCGAATGTATCCCACAGAATATATTATTATGACGTTGTGTGGCACTAGTCAGATACAATTTTCATACATTAGTGTGATACAAGTATGGCTTATGTCATTATGTATATAAAGTTGGGTAGTGCGTTGTATCTGTACCAAATACTTGGAATGCATGGCAAGAAAGTTTCCAAGATTTGTAGACGTGGAGCTATGTGGTGGGTGTAGGTTACAAGAGAATATTATGTACCTACACATTTCATAAATAAATTTGATGATGATGTGTGTTCCCTTTTTCTGTGCTATAAAGTCATAAAAAAGAAAGGCAGTAACAATAAGAAGTTGTATACAATAGACTTGCTAAATGGTTATGTCAACTGATATACTTTACATATACCTAGTCTGAAAACCTGAAAGTCGCCCTCAATAATATGCACCTATGTCGTATAATGTTGAATATACCTATTGTAAAATAAGGGCTCCACGTGGGCGACCAAAAAAATCAATATACGTTGTGTAGGAGGAAAACTCGCATTTTCGTACGGCCCAGATTTGTACGACATTGAAAGGAAAAGAAAATATCATTGAATGGCTGCGTTTCACTCTCGTTCAGCTTAGGTCATTTATCTGTATATCCTAAAAAATAAAAAATATTTTTCATTCGCATTTTTTACTGATTTGGTTAACCAATTTCATAATTAAAATTCCCTTTAGGCCTTTGATGATAAATACAGAAAAATGAAAAAGGAACAAAAGTACGTACATCCATAAAATAACTTTTTGATGTATAATCCACGTGAAAGCCAATTGGAGATCAAATTTACTTTTAAAGGTTAATGCCCTGATCTCTGCTGATTTTTTTTACATTATTATTATTATAGATTCCATCTCTGAGATGATGATGGATCAGATAGGTTTTAGTTCATTGTACTCTATAAACTGCAGTTTTGGTGCCATGTACCAGCGAACATAGGTGAAAGTTTATGAAGGGATTTCCAGTAAATGTTCATATTAATTTACATTTTCACCATTTTCTTTTCTCCGTAAATGCTCTAGGTTCTTTCACCTTTCATGGATGAGTGTGTGGGATCTGCTGGGGCGTTTAATCTACAAACAAACTTGTCCTCATTTGAACCTACGTATCGTTTACTCGGATTTCATTTTAAGGGGATTGTTTTTGTTTCATGCATTAAAAATATTTTTGGGGTTAAATAACCAGAAAAAAAAACTTGTTATAACACTCGGCTATACATTTTCCATTTCCTACTTCATGTGCCATTAATAGAAAAGGCCAATCACAAGTGAACCAGAAAGTAAACAATCCTTTATTACGAATGAAGGCTCGTTGTTTTCAATTTTTGTAAATACAACCATATAAGGTTTCCTGTTTGGTCATAATGGAATAACATTTTGGGTTGGATAACACCTTTCACATAATATCAAGCAAAAATAAACTCCAATATGCAACACCATCACTAATCCTTGAGATGTTGTCATCAATGTCGTCTTATTGACTTTCTCTACGAAGGCTACTCATGACATCAATTTAGTAGGTGAGTGATGTAACTGATTATCATCATTCATCTTCTTACGTTTATTATTGTTATTAAAACAGAACCTACTAAAAGAAAATAATTGTAAGCTTATATATTTACGATGCATATGTACATTAGGTCAAGGAAAGTACAAAGGAATAATTGAGGCCTAGTCACAAAGGATTCAAATAATATTTAATTATAGCAATAGTATTGAGGGATTAGTGAAAGACGAGTATATCACCACATTCCTTACACTTTGGCTTACAGAAGCTAAGAAGTCTATTCCATTGTGTTGTCCATAGCCTTGGGTTAGTTTCCCATGTATAAAGGTTGCCCCGTACGTACGTCTTTGCGTTCTTATAATGACAAGTTAACAGTGTAATAAAAGCATATACTATTTTGTAATCACCTGACAAACTATGTTAGCAAAAAACGGCTGCTCTTTCTCACGGACATGCTTGATAATATCATAACCACAATGCTTCTTATTTGATGTTTTCTCGGTAAATTACGGATTCCCTTTATGCACTGTTGGTGACAGACGTAGTTTTTATGAAAATGCTAAGATGGAATTCGCATTTCTTATCATGACAAATGGGCAGAGTTTCTTGAGGTGGGAATGAAGTGGAGGTGGAAGCAGAAACGATGAGTTTTAGTTATTTTTAAGCTGCCTCAATGCAAGTAGGCTAGCTAACAGATTTTATTTCTACAAGTCAAAAAAGGTAGGTATGTATGTATATTTTTTGGACAAGAAGAATGAGAAGCTTTTTTGTGTTCACTTCTCCACAGTCAAGTAGCAACAAGAGATAATCGTAGAGCGCAAAGCTTATAAATAGCAATGCTTCACAACAACGGTATTGTACATGGATTTGAGTTTTTTAAGACATTTAGGTAATTAACATAAAGTAGTCATTCATAAAAGGCAACCATTATGGGTTTGGTGACTCGAACTGACTTCACAAAGGTTACAAAAGTTCAGTATTTTTATGACGCACGAAACGTGCATTGAACTTAAGGTTCAAACGTCAAACAATAAGTAGCTTACCCAAATTAGTTGATCGCATACAAATTAGTCAAATTAGGATTAAAAACACATCATTTACAAAAAACTATCTTTATGGTTCTCTGAACCTACACTGAACCAAACACCGCCCACCTTCGCATATCTTGCGAACAATACATATAATATTTAAAATTTACATCAAGACTTGATATTGACTTCCTTAAAGTAACTTGAATGACAAATGATGCAAAAATAATAAAAGTAAGGGCGATAACATTCTATTAATACAATTGTTTTAAAAAAAATGACCAGACAATGACACCACTACGTCCTCGGCGAAACGCTGGTTTCCACCACAAAAAGGGCGAACTGTTTGGGTTATTAGCCCGTGCCGACCCCACCCCAACCGTTCAATCTCCTTGAGGGATCCTTTCCTCGCAGTGACCTCGGTGGGCTGTTTTTTAATGTGGTAGTAGCAGCGGCCGCCTTGGAGATCATGGTAGCCATCGTTGTCACTGGAATAAAGGCAAAATACATACATTTTTAGTACATCGTCAATTCATAAAATAATTATTCATTCATCATTATTATGACATAAAATGGGACATAACTTAACAATAGGACGTTGTATTTCATTCGTTGCCGTCTTGATGGTGGCAACTCGCACAAGGTCGTCATGGCCCGGATGCGTAGCGATGATGCGGCCAAGTTTCCACTTCATGGGTGGAACGTTGTCCTCTTTCACGATCACAAGGTCCCCAGTCTGCAGGTTGTCCCTCTTTGACTTCCACTTGAACCTCTGCTGCAAGGTTGTAAGGTATTCTCCCCTCCACCGTCGCCAAAAATGCTGGAACATCTGCTGCGTATGCTGCCACCGCGACAGCCGAGTCACTTTGATATGCGTCAGGTCCGGTTCCGGAATTGCGTTGAGTGGTCCCCCGATCAGAAAATGACCAGGTGTCAATGCGTTCACATCAGCTGGGTCGCTCGAAAGTGCACAGAGTGGTCTTGAGTTGACACAAGCCTCCACCATGCACAGCAAAGTTTCAAACTCCTTCTTTGTTGGAGTGGCAGCTCCGATAACCCGACGGAGGTGATATTTCACCGCTTTCACACCTGCCTCCCACAATCCGCCTTGATGGGGAGCTGACGGTGGATTGAAGATCCAGGTTGTTCCTTCACTACCAAGCGCACGACTGACGGTTTGGTTATGCTGAGATTGTTGTAGCAGCGCCTTCAACTCATTGTCAGCTCCCACAAATGTTGTTCCATTATCGCTGTAAAGCCTCTGAGGAATCCCTCGGCGGGCCACAAAGCGTTTAAAACACGCTAAGAAGTCTGCTGTGGAAAGTGACTCCACACACTCCAAATGAATGGCCTTGGTCGCCAAGCAAACAAAAATACAGAAATAAACCTTTTCTGATTTTTGTCCTCGTCCACTTTTCACTTTTACGTTGAAAGCTCCTGCGTAGTCCAACCCACACTCAGAAAATGGTTTCGATGGGTTGACACGGGCAGAAGGGAGGCTCCCCATTAATTGGCTTGCAACTTCTGCTCGTTGCTTTCTGCACGTGATACACTTTCTGATGAGATGTCTTACGGTGTCTCGAGATCGTAAGATCCAAAATTGTTGTTGGATGCTAGCTAGGGTCAATTTCAATCCGCTATGTAGGTTTTTAAGATGATAATGACGAATGATTAGTGTGGTGAGATGGTGATTATGTGGAAGAAGAATGGGATGCTTAACGTCTTCCTTCTCCCGAGCGTGATGCAGTCTTCCGCCCACCCTGAGCACTCCGAAATTGTCAACAAATGGGTTAAGTTGAGACAACGGCCCACCTTTAACTGATCCACCAGACTTCAACTGCGTCAACTCAGACAAAAAATAACTGCTCTGTACGTTCCTAATTAATGCAAAGAGCGCACCGTTCAACTCACTAACTGAAATTTCACCAGTAGTTTTTGGGGTTTTGCACAAGTTATTGATGTAGCGTAATATGTATGCTACTATTCGTTGGAGGGTGACAAGTGTTGAGTAACGCTGGAATAAGAAATCCATGCTGCTGCTTTCTTTGGCAAGTAAGGTTATCGTCTTCTTCTCTTCGTAGTCATCTGGATTTTGTGTGAGTGGCGGTGGCAATGACGAAGGGAACAAGGATTCTTCCAATGATAACCACGACGGTCCACTCCACCACAGCTTGTTGTTGACTATTTCCTGTGCGGAAATTCCTCTGCTTGCACAGTCAGCCGGATTGTCCTCACTCCGAACATGACTCCATTTTTCGAAGGGGATGATTTTCTGGATTTTAGACACGCGATTTGCTATGAAGGTCTTCCACCTTCCTGGAAACGATGCCAGCCAATGCAACACAATTGTCGAATCTGTCTTTCCGAAAATGTCACATGTGAGTCCCATGCTTTCCTTCACATTCTGCACTAATTCACAAACTAACTCTGCTCCACATAATTCCAAACGAGGAATTGACAATTGTTGAATTGGTGCTACTCTTGTTTTTGCGGCTACCAAATTCACTGAAATTGTACCGTCAGCTGACAGAACACGTAGGTATACACATCCACTGTAGGCTTTGGAAGATGAGTCAGAGAACGCATATAATTGCATTTCTTTACATTTTGCGGAGACGACACAACGAGGAATACGAACTTTCTCCAATGATGATAATGATTGTTGATAAGAGTTCCACAAGTTGATGATTGATTGTTTTGGGGATTCGTCCCAATCCAATCCACTTTTCCACAATTCTTGGAATATAATTTTTGCGTTGATTGTTACTGGTGACAACCAACCGAGCGGGTCAAACACTTTAGCAAGTTCTGAAAGGATCACACGTTTAGTAACATTTTTGGGCGGAGAAGAACTGACCACAAATTGGAACTTGTCGTTCGCTGGATTCCACCTGACACCGAGGGCTTTAATAGTGCTGTCACTATCAAAGCTGATGCTTTCCTTCTCTCGTAGCTCCGGTTCAATAGCTGCTAACACTTCAGGATGATTTGTAGCCCATTTCCGCAAACACATACCCGCCTTCGCTGTAATGCTGTTGAGCTCATTAAATAGGTTAATGGCTTCCTCCTGTGAATTTGCACAGGTCAGTGCATCATCAACGTAGGTATTATTGATTAGTACTTCTGCTGCTGCTGGATAACTTTCACCTTCATCTTGTGCAAGTTGCTGAAGACACCTTGTTGCCTGGTATGGCGCTGATGCTGTTCCATAAGTCACGGTCGTCAATCTGTAGATTTTTATTGGATCACTTTCACCTTCTCTCCAGATGATGCGAAGATAGTCAGCGTCTTCCTTTGGTAGCCTAAACTGCCGATACATTTTTGCTATGTCGGCCTTCAAAGCGACAGGTTTTTCACGAAATCGTAACAAGATGGTGAACAAGTCATTTTGAACAACAGGCCCAACCAATAACGCGTCATTTAAACTAATTCCTGTTGAAGTCTTTGCAGAGCCATCAAAAACAACACGTAGTTTTGTGGTTGTTGACTCCTCACGAGTTACACAATGATGAGGCAAGTAAAACACGTTTTCGCTGTCAAGTTCACTCTCTGGAACCAACTCCATGTGATTTAATTCCAGATATTCACGCATGAATTTCAGGTATTCTGTTTTGATGGCAGGTTGCCGTTTGAATCGTTTTTCCAGCTGACTAAATCTGAAGAGCGCTTGCTGTTTAGATTCACCTAGGCCTGATTTTTTGTTGTTGAATGGAAGTCTGCACATGTATCGTCCATTTTCATCTCTGGAGTGAGTATTAAGAAAATGCTTCTCGCACTCCGTTTCTTCTGCTGTTAAATGCTTGGTTTTGGGAATGTCTTCTATCTCCCAAAATCTGCGTAATGTCTTGTCCACTTCACATGTTGACACATTTGTTGTCACTTCAAAAGTTGGGGCAAGTTGAACACAACCGAAGAGTACCCACCCAAACATGGTGTTTTGTGCCGTTGGTGAAATTCCTGGGATTCCTATCCTGATGCCATCTCGAAGAATGATTGCTCCAATCTCTGCTCCTAGTAAAATGTCAATCCTTCCTGGCTCTGAGAACTCTGGATCCGCAAGTTCAAGATCGTTAATGTGATTCCAGTTGTTGCTGTTGCATGTTACTTTCTGGAGATCCCTTGTGATTCTTCCCATCACTAGTGCATGGACGGGAACGACTTCTTTGTTGATACGAGATCTGGCCAGGAAATTAACTGAGTGCTTCAGCCTGGTAATGGTAGCACCTGAAATGCCATTTACTACGACATTTGCTGCTTTTCGAGGTAGTCCTAATGCTGTGGCATACGATTCGGTGATATATGATGATTGCGAGCATTCATCAAGTGCTGCTCTCACAATATGTTCTTTACCGATGATATCAGTAACAATTAATTTGATTGTTTTTAACAGAACCTGAGTATTGAATCCGGATGAAGATGATGGAACCGCCACTGCTGTTGTAGTTGTAGTCACTGTTGTGGTGTCAGATGACCCTTTTGCCTTAGAGTCATCCGTTTTCGATGATGAGGCTTCAAAGTGGAGTAATGTGTTGTGTGGCTTATGGCATTTTTTGCACCGATACCTACTTTTGCACTCACGTGTATTATGTCCCTTTTTCAAACAATTGAAGCATAATCCCTTAGTTTTGACGAAGGTGCTCCGATCACTCATAGCCATGTTGCTGAATTTGTCACAATAAAAAATGAGATGAGCTTCGGAACAGAAGATGCACTGTTGAGGCTGCTGTTGTTGTGAGGTGTGATGTGTTGACGTCTGCTTTGCTGTGGAAGCTGCTACACGCTGTTGAGGCTGTCTTCCAACGATGTTTCCTCTTGCTAGGAGGCTTCTGATATGATCCTGGAGAAAACTTTCCAGGTCGGCGTATGTAGGTGGATCTGTTCCTCGGTGGCACTTGGACCATTCTGCCCGGGTTTCAGCATCCATTTTATCTCCAATGATAATGATGAGCAAATCGTCCCAATGATCGATGTCCCTGCCTAAGACCCTCAGTGATCTTAGACATTCGTTGGTAGTGTTGAGTAATTGTTGTAATTGTGCTGCACTTTCAACTTTCACTGATTGTTGATTAACTAGTCGCCGTATTTGCGACTGCACAATTTCTTTCTTGTTGTTGTATCTTTTGTCCAGGAGGTCCCAAGCTTCCTTGAAATGACGATCGGTAATAGTGAATGATTTGATGAGCTGAGATGCTTCACCTTGGACACACGAACGTAGGTAGGATAACTTTTCAGCATCTGATATTGCATTGTTCTTTTTCACTGTGTTATTGAAAAGATCCTGAAAACTCTGCCAATCCTCATAATTCCCACTAAACTTGGGCAACTCTAGTTGGGGCAGTCTGATACTTGGTGGTTGGCTACTTGTTGATGATGAGGATGATGATGAGGTTGGCGTAGGCATTAGAGTATTTTTTAATTTTTGTAGAAAACCTTTTGCTGTAAAAATCCGCTTTGACAGGTCAGCATATGAGAGGTTGTATGGACCCAAATCTGCTGGCTTCGTGTTGATGATCCTTTTGTAGACGTCGGCCAGTTGGATCCGTTGCTGAACCATGACCTCCACGTACATTTCGCAATCCACTTCATTTAGAGGCGTTGCGGGGTGACCTGCTATTGCTGCTTCTACCACGAGCAGCTCATTCTCGAGCACCAATTTGTCATGCTCGGCCTTTTCCAAGTTGGTTAGCGTCATGATGATACAAACTAAACTGTCACTGCACTGAAGGTTCTTGTGTAAATCGCACAATATTATTCACTGAAATTTACACCTGGAAACTTATTCCATCCGTAGCTCGCAAGGACCAAATTTAATGTTGTTGACAGACGTAGTTTTTATGAAAATGCTAAGATGGAATTCGCATTTCTTATCATGACAAATGGGCAGAGTTTCTTGAGGTGGGAATGAAGTGGAGGTGGAAGCAGAAACGATGAGTTTTAGTTATTTTTAAGCTGCCTCAATGCAAGTAGGCTAGCTAACAGATTTTATTTCTACAAGTCAAAAAAGGTAGGTATGTATATTTTTTGGACAAGAAGAATGAGAAGCTTTTTTGTGTTCACTTCTCCACAGTCAAGTAGCAACAAGAGATAATCGTAGAGCGCAAAGCTTATAAATAGCAATGCTTCACAACAACGGTATTGTACATGGATTTGAGTTTTTTAAGATTCTAAGACATTTAGGTAATTAACATAAAGTAGTCATTCATAAAAGGCAACCATTATGGGTTTGGTGACTCGAACTGACTTCACAAAGGTTACAAAAGTTCAGTATTTTTATGACGCACGAAACGTGCATTGAACTTAAGGTTCAAACGTCAAACAATAAGTAGCTTACCCAAATTAGTTGATCGCATACAAATTAGTCAAATTAGGATTAAAAACACATCATTTACAAAAAACTATCTTTATGGTTCTCTGAACCTACACTGAACCAAACATGCACACTAAAGAATTTAATGAGTAATGACAGTGCTTTCTTGTGCAATGATTTCCTCGTTCTCATTGATATTCTTATTCTCCTGTAAAGCCACACACCAAAAGTAAAAGTGAAAAGAAAGGCTTGGGTTGCGATATTTCGCTTCAGGCTACGCGTACATACCAGCACGAGCATGGTTGGAATTTGAGCTATGCACAAAAATGTGCAAATGTTGGTTCATGTTCATTTCATGAAAGCTTTGCTTTTTGAGATGCTTTGATGTTTCCTTCTCGGTTTTTGGTAACGCTGAAAGTCTTTCATGAATAAATTGTATTTCGTTTTTGGTCAACGTTTTGTTGAATGCGACAAATACACATTTTACAACGATAAATTACCGTGATTATTATCATGATATCAACTTGCCTGTTGTTCTGCCTCCCACGTATAAAAGGGTATTGTGTAGTCCCAAGGGAATAAATGCCACTCTGTGTTTGCCTTTTAATTGATATAAAATTGGCATGTTTGTAGTGTGGTCGAAGGTATCTTGAAACGAGGATAATGACCTGTATAGCTAAGCACTATACAAACTGAATATTTTATGGGAAAATTCTATTTTGTGATATTTCTGAAAATACAATCACATTACCATAAGGAAAAGATATTTTTTTCCTTCTTGGAAAGATATTTCACAGTCCGTATGCCTCTAGTTTCGCTGGAATGTGGTTTCCAATAAGCAATGAAGTTTGTTACATCGAAAACTAGATATGATAATACAATTCAGTTGCAAGAGTACACGGAAGCATACACAATTTCTTGCAAAAGTGCCATTGCATTGATAGAATTCGCGAAACGATGCCTGATGCCAGTGAACGAGCTCATCGAAATTCTCAGAATATCCAGATTGAAATCTGTATGATAGGCAAAGTCAATAGGTGTAGTGCTCCTATAATAATTTGTAACCTTTCATGCCAGCCACTGTTACGGGAATTTGGTGGGAGTGGTAATGCGAATCCAACTGAATCTAAATGTGTTAAAGCTAGTAGGGAGGATGATCTGTCACCAAGAAAAGTGGGCGATTGAATGAATGGGTTTTGGGAAAAAGTGTCCGACATGGATACCAAGAAAAACAGTTAATACACACGCGCAGCAGGTAGTGGTTTACAGTATAAAAGCATCACATCCAAAACCAAATCCCAGTACTATTTCCATTTGCTATTTATTTTTATGCATGAATTCATGCTCATCCCATCACTGGTTATACGTTGTCATTAAATTTAGATCATTTCTGGGTAAACTGTTACATTAATCACTGCTGCTTTAGTTTTAATTGTGAAATGGAAACATGAAAGCAGGAAATGAATACTTGGGATTCCAAAAAAAGCAACAATAAACTCAGCAAGCTAACATGTAGCAAAGTGGCGGAGCAGGGACATGCATCTTTCAAAATGGTCAACTGAGTACCACTATAAGGAATCGTTTGTTAAAAACAGAATGCATATATTCCAATCCATTATCAAGTTAGAACACAAAAACCAAAAATCAGGTATTGCCGTTTAACGGTAACCGTTACAATTAAAATGCATTCGTATTTGCATAAAGAACACTCAGGGGAGTCGAATGATATGCCACTTGCCCTAATCGACTTTTAAAAATTTCGAAATCGTAACGGTTTCTAACGGTTACCGTTGGCCGTTATAAGCCTGCCAAGCTTTTCACATAAAACGCTTGTGGTGAGAAGCCATTTATCAAAAACTGAAGTCCAAACTTCAAGACCATTTAAACAGGACCATTTGAAATCGTCGTAACCGTTAAACCGTAACCGTCACCTTCAAAATGACCGTAGATCTGTATATTATGTTGTTAGACGAGTCGAATGATATATCACTTGCCATATGTTGTCATTTAAGTTGACCTCTTAACGGTTTCTAACCGTTGCCGTTAACCTTTGGAGCTGGTGAGCATGTCAGGTAAAGCCCATGTGATGACAAGTCGTTTGCCGAAAACAGAAGTGGAATATTCCAAACCACTTAAGCAGGAGAGCATAAAATGTAAAATTATTTAAAATCGCTGTAACCGTTAAACAGTAACCGTCAACCCCGGAATGACCTCATATCTATGTGCTATGGTCATGGACGAGCCGAATGATATGTTACTTGCCATATGTTAGGCTTTAAAATATTTGACCTCGTAACGGTTTCTAACGGTTACAGTTGACCTACGTATTTCAAAATCACGCTGGACCCTTCTCATGTGACCAGTTATCGATTGCCGAAAACAGATTTCAAAAAAGTCAAACCGTTTTTGAGTTAGAGCGCGCACAGACGGACAGACGGACGGACGGACGGACGGACAGACGGACAGACGGACGGACATCTCGATCTTATAAAGCGGCTCCGCCACTTAACAAGTAGTGCGTAGTAGTGGCAATCTTTGGAGCATTAATATATACACTAGAATACTGATGGAGTGGTGCTCAGCCTTTCAAAAAGTGACTATTTACGTATATTTGTAATGGACAAGGATAGTGAAAAGCCTTTTGCCACAGTGTCATTATTGGCTAAAGTACTTTAGCTGAGTGTATACTTGAAGTCGTCAACAAAGCTGCTTTTGTTTTTAGTTGTACCCCAGAAGAACCAACAACCTCGTGAGCCTGTCCGTTCATTATTGTTTCGTCTTTTCTTAGATCTACAAAAACTACTTTTGCAGATGAAAGCTTTATAAATACATACATTGTGCATATTGGCATATATACATATTATGAGTTTTCTTTGGGAAATTAAATCCCTAGAGTTTACAGTACTGACGTAAAAAGAAAGCATGCCATAACTTATAAAAGAAAATAACGATGAATTGAATGAAGCATCGCAACGCATACTCAAGTATCCATGAATGACTCTTTCACACGAAAGCATACGGATGTGATGTGATGGGCAATGTGATATAGCTGAGAAAGTTCTTGTGCTACTACATTGTCGTAAATTAAGGAGAAAATTGTCATCTTTTCCCAGCTTGCTTCATGAATGTACATATTATGCTTACTAATGGGCTTGGGCTCATTTAATTTTCAGCTAAACTTTTACAGTTTTCTTTTCCAAAGCTTCATTTATATGCAGCAAGTATTTGCCAACTCGGAAGATGATTTCCGCCGTGTTCTTGAATTTAATCGGCATCATGCTCATAAGTTGTACCACAATGATGGTAGGATAATGCAAAAGAAATTTTTGAATAATGTTGTAATTTAACAAAAATACGGGGAAAAATGCTACAAATTTTTTATTCCAGTGAATCCGTTCTGTAGCAAAGACGGTTCAATATAATTATTTGGGACCTTCTGCATTCGAAAGAACATGAAATTACGCAAGTAGAACATCTTTTACATTTTCAAAATTTTAATTTATTTTTGTATAAAATCAACATGAACTATGTATACAGGAATCATGGACATGTGCTTATGAATGCGCTTCATAAAATCGGTTTGTAGGTGCAATAATTTATTCATGGTGGTCACCTTTTGCAGCGTTTATAGAATTAATTAATTGATTAGCAAAATCATTATAATTCCAGTGGTTTACAGAATGCATCGAAATGTGCTCATAAACTTCACTGCAACAAATTGTATGAAGGTGAGATATCATGTGAACGGCAGTTGGCTGCAGCAACGATTATTATGCTAAATTAATTACTTTTTTTAAGAATTAGGGAATTGAATACGAATGTATTTGCTTTGTTGTAGTTATTTAAGTCATGGAGAATTTATTGGTAGAGATATGAATAATT
Organism: Sinella curviseta; assembly: GCA_004115045.4. Classification (NCBI taxonomy): domain Eukaryota; kingdom Metazoa; phylum Arthropoda; class Collembola; order Entomobryomorpha; family Entomobryidae; genus Sinella; species Sinella curviseta. The sequence continues at coordinate 19,512,920 of CM023202.3, read as the reverse complement.
CTTAGAGATATTACTAATTGGTAGAGATGTATATAATTGATATGTATAAAAATAATTATTTGTGGCATCATCATAGATTTATGAAATGACACTTCACATTTATGAAATTCGTAAAAATCAATTCACTAATACTCTTTATCATTACACGACTACCAACCAAAAAGTACAGAAGGTACACGGGCTGGACCACAGAAATGAGATTAATGCCTGACCCTGCATTCAATAATTAATCTTTCCAGGTTCAGTTAAATTATACTTCAACTGTTATCGGCAGTAGAGTATCAACGAAACCTTAATTCGACTAACAAGTATACTCATATACATGAAAATTACAAATTTCCATAAAAACGGTACACTCATATGTAGTTTTATGCGCTGATTAAGAATTTGGCGACCAAAACTCCATAAAAGTATCTTCAGAGTCAGTACGGCACAAAAACCGCAGCTGGAGTACAGTGCTTTTACAAAGGTGTGGTATTTCCCTTTACTATTAGAGTGATATATCCCTTAACCATAGACATGATATTGCCTTTCACAATAGGCGTAGTATTACGTTATACTACAGGTGTGGTATTACATTGTGGAATCGTGGTGTTAAGACCAATTTGGTCCTCCAACATGTGAACTTTACCTAAGGTAATATCAATAGCCTCATTTGAGTAATTCTTTAAAATATTACAATCGCGTGTTTTGGTCAAAAGGTATGTAACCCAAGATAAATATTTGTCCACTTATGTTCCATATTGGCTTTGGAATGACTTTTTTTGGGATTTTGGTTTTCGGATTCGGAATCAGCGTATAAAATTACATATATAAGTAGCAATTTTGTACAAATATTGAATTTACATGTATATGAGTATACTTGTAAGACCTGTTTACTATTTCACTAACAATAAGAACATTGAATACTTATCCTCAAAATTAATTGCCTCGAGGCATGTACATCCACTGGCTACTGCGAAAGGGTTTATTCGCAGTATCCTTCTCTTCGTCTATAAATACAAATTTGAGGAAGATATTGCATGACGACTGTTGACCCATATTCGCGTAGCTGAGTCCACAGGTTCTGTTGACAGCAAGATGAGAACTTTATAATCAAATTGTAAATTCATAAAATGTGTAGAATAAGCTTTCCACCACCTTGGACATTGCAACACAGTAATACGCTTTAATCAATTCCCTAGTTATTAAAAAAGTAATTAATTTGGTACAATAACCGTTGCTGCAGCCAACTGCCGTTCACATGATATCTCACCTTCAAACAATTTGTTGCAGTGAAGTTTATGAGCACATTTCGATGAATTCAGTAAACCACTGGAATTATAATGATTTTCTAATTAATTAATTAATTCTATAAACGCTGCAAAAGGTGACCACCGTGAATAAATTATCGCACCTACAAACCGATTTTATGAAGCGCATTCATAAGCACATGACCATGATTCCTGTATACATAGTTCATGTTGATTTTATACAAAAATAAATTAAAATTTTGAAAATGTAAAAGATGTTCTACTTGCGTAATTTCATGTTCTTTCGAATGCAGAAGGTCCCAAATAATTATATTGAACCGTCTTTGCTACAGAACGGATTCACTGGAATAAAAAATTTGTAGCATTTTTCCCCGTATTTTTGTTAAATTACAACTTTTTTCAAAAATTTCTTTTGCATTATTCTACTATCATTGTGGTACAACTTATGAGCATGATACCGATTAAATTCAAGAACACGGCGGAAATCATCTTCCGAGTTGGCAAATACTTGCTGTATGAATACTATAAAAGTGTGCAGTATAACAAAAAAAAGTCTAATTTTAGCAACTTGAAAAATTGTTCAGATGAAACGAATCTACGAAACAAAAATGTTGTTGAAATTGTCGTAACGTAATGCACTTGTGGTCTCTAATGTGTTTCTAGACGGACAGACGGGCTCACACTCGCCCATTAAAATATAGCCCGTGGCTGAACTTACCTGTGGATAAATTAGAGTATAACATTGACGCAAATGGCCATGGTGCTATTTTTGTAGAAAAAGGAAGGAAATTGTTCACAACAGCACTACTTCATATTTATCGAAAAAAATAGTTGAGCTTGATAAAATCTAACAAGTATAGTGTTTGGGGAAAGAAAAAAAAACAGTTAACGGCAGTACGGACGAAAATGGAAAAAAGAAAACTCATTGTCGTATTCCTAAACGATACTCAAACTAACAAGTAGGTGGAGAAAATGAATTTTGGTTTCTCTAACTGATTTCGGCAAGGAATGGGGAAGCAGGGTAAGGGAAAGTCATAAGGGATCTCCATTAGTACTCGATCCGTGCCTTTATTCCCTTGATCCTTCTCCTCGCTGTAGTAGTATTAAAATGAATTTCTATTTCTGTTCCCCTTCTTTCCCTATGCGATTCTATTTTTGTCAAATAGGTGTATGATACCTATATACACAACATACACACTCAAACAGAAGGACTCGTAAAGGAAATCATTCATTTATATTGTTAGTATTCCAAAAATGTTTGCTCGCAAAGAATGAAAGACCGGAGAAGTGGAGCGAGCGCTGGGGGTAAGGGTAGCGAGAAAGAATTAAGAAGTGGTTGGCTTGTTCTTACGACAATCTTTTGAGTGCAAGTATAGTGGCATCCTGAATGGCGTAACTCCCCTCCCACTTGACTGGAGAAAGTATAAAACATATGGCAAAGTTTGGGTTTTCACGATCTAAAAATAGAATTGGGAAAGCTGTGGGCTAGATAATATGGATGATATGAGTTGCTATATTGCGATGATACGTAGATCATGGCCCGATAGTCGAACACTATATTAATAGCAATGTCAATTTGAATATAGTCAATATGAAATTAATATTGCTTTACATATATTAACTGCAAATTGTAAGCATTATTCTACGATTTTATGAATTCGGACGCAAATCGCAACGACCTGTTATTTTTGGCATTACTTCATCACGGTGAAAGTAACGTGATTTTGTATTTACATTTGGACTGATTGTGTACGATTGAATTTTGCTATTTGCAAACTGATATCATTCTACATCACACATTTTATGTTCACATGACTTGTTACTTTGTTGTTTCTTTTTCATCACTGAGAGAATAGTAAAAGACTCAAAATGCAAGCAGTCCTTCATTGTGACGCAAGTCAGAACAAAAACGAACCACGGAGGAAACAATGAAAAGAGTTATTTTGAGACATTATAAAAGTTATACAAATAAACGAGGTAGCGACCTACGCTTCCACAAATATGCTTTGAAGAAAACATGTTATTTTGATTTTGCAGTTGGTCGAGATTACATTTAATAGTAACTAGTAAGGTGTAAACCTTTAATATATAACTACCGGAATAGTAGTGTATGCCGAACAAACTAATTTTTATTTGTATTTGACCATTAAACTAAATCTAATTATTTCAAATTGAACATATCCACCGATTTGTGCAATAAAATTTTTATGCATGGGAACCCCTATACATTCGAGACCCCCTCCCATCGCCAGGTCACCGATTTGACCCATGGTGCTTTGGCAAAAAATGTTCGTCTTGAACCCCTCTATCGATTCATCAATAAAAATTTTTTCACTCCTTTGTCACCCCCACCACCCCAAAGAAGTCGACCTCCGTACTTCCGGTCAATGACGAGCTGGATGGCTGAAATTCAATAGGGAACGTCCCCTTGGGCAAAGGTATCTCTATACCAAATTTGAGCCAAATCGGTCAACGTGGTGGGAAGTTAGAGTGTTTACGGACAGACAGACAGACAGACAGACGGACAGACAGACAAACATATCAATCGCTATAACTACCTTTCAAGCATTTCATGCTTCCGGTAGTTAATAATGTGTGTTGATAAGGTCCGTCGACATAAAGAAGCGAGTGAAATGTCATTCGAGAATATCATGGGAAGTTACTATGCTGTATTAAATAATGCGTTGTATTCATGGTTCAAAAGAATATAACGTGGAGCAAGAAATCTCATGTAAGCAACATATTTTGGAAAAATGAAAATAAAATAAAAAGGTAAACCTTTGAACCCATGTAACGAAGAATTGTAAAAAATAAAAAACGGTCATTAACCGTTAAACCGTTAGGAATTTTCAAAATCTGACATCAGATTCGGTGGTTTGGTGAAAAAACAACCTATGATCATGTGTAACACATGTAGGGTCGAATGTTAAAATTTTAAAGTTGTAACGGTTTTTAACCGTTAAAGGTAACCATTGATACTGTTATTCAGTATTCGTAGCCCTATGGTAATATGTAGTTGCTTGGAAAAATCGGATGCTGAAAATTCCTTTGTTTAGTAGTAATCGTAAAAAAATGAAAAATAGCCGTTAACCGTTAAACCGTTAGGAATTTTCAAAATCTGACATCAGATTCGGTGGTTTGGTGAAAAAACAACCTATGATCATGTGTAACACATGTAGGGTCGAATGTTAAAATTTTAAAGTTGTAACGGTTTTTAACCGTTAAAGGTAACCATTGATACTGTTATTCAGTATTCGTAGTCCTATGGTAATATGTAGTTTCGTATGTTGAAAACTCCTATTTGTTTAGTAGTAATCGTAAAAAAATGAAAAATGGCCGTTAACCGTTAAACCGTTAGGAATTTTCAAAATCTGACTTCGGATTCGGTAGTTTGGTGAAAAAAGACACCATAATCATGTATCATACATGTATGTTGCCATTTAAAAAAAATAAAGTTGTGACCGTTTCTAACGGTAAATGTTAACCGATTTGGCCCAATTTCAATAGGTAAGGTCCTTGGTGTCCAAGGAACCTGTATACCAATTTTGAGTTAAATCGGTCAAAGCGTTCGAAAGATATCGAGTGGACGGACGGACGGACGGACGGACATGGTCCCCTACCCCCAGGTCCCTTGTGTCGTTTTTATAATGTAACTTCGTTACATAATAAAATATGTATGATTTATTTTAGGAATGCGGAATATGGACGTGCGAATAATATGTTCTTTGGTGAATGAGCGAGAGCAGCGAACAAGCGTACTTTGATTTTAACTGGTTAGGGTGCATAATACTAGAGGTAAAGTAAGAAATGAGAAAGAAAGAAATTCAAAGTTATCTTATAAATAGACAGGGTCGGTTATTTAAAGTTAGGTTAAAGCTAGGTTAGGGTAAGGATATTTTATATTAAATTTAAGTTAGGTTAAAGTTAGGTTATTGGTAAGGTTGGGTTAAAGATGAGCCAAGGTAGATCAGCAGCATTCATTATGAATAAAGTTAGATTAGGATTGGGTATTGGTTAGGGTGGATTAAGTTAGGGACAGGTTAAGTTATTGGTTAGGTTGGTTTAAGTTTAAAGTTAGGTTAGGTCAAAGTTAGGTTAAGTTATTGGTTAGATAGGTTTAAAGTTAGGTTAGGCTATTCGTTAGGTTTGGTTGAAGATAGGCTAGGGCATTCAGTAGCATTCATTTGGGGTAAAAGTTATGTTAGGATAAGGTATATGTTAGGGTGGAATAAGTCAGGGGTAAGTTAGGTTAGGTTAGGTTGGTTTATAGTTAGGGTAAATTAAAATAAATGTAGGTTATTGGTTAGGTTGAAGCTTGGATAGGTTGCAGTTAGGTTAGGTTATTGGTGAGGTGGAAACTTGGATAGGTTACAGTTGGGTTAGGTTATTGGTTAGCTTATATATAATATTATGCAACAACCAAATTCGAGCTCGAGTTTCTGAAATGAACTTGATAAGGAGAGCGAAATGAAAAAAGTGGGTATTATACAATCTGTGGGTATCTTTAAATATGTTGGTAGTTTTGAATATGTGGTTAGTTTACAAAAAATGCAAGAAGTGAATTGACAAATATGAAATATAAAACACAAGAAAAATAAATTAATTCCCAACATATAGGCTAGGTTCAGTTATTTTAGGTTCGGTTATCCAGGTTAGGCTATATCGTTTCTCATAATAATTTGTATTTTGACCGACATTTTACGGCAGACACTTTATTTTCCTTTCTTAAATTTTGAAAACCTTATTTGAATTTTCTAATAGTAATAATTAATCCTATGTGTATCTGCAAAAATTGTTGAAACTTTGGCAGCCTTGAAGTTTCAGCCCACCTACACCTTGGTTTTGGGACGTAATATCTTTGTAAATGATGAGATATGGATATGATTCAAGATATCAGGTAGCACGTGATCAGCTTGCTGCATAAACCCTATTGAGTCACGATTAACAACTTTATGGTCATGTGCATTTATTCCCACAACCGGTGAAAGTATTTGATGAACATCTGGACTGAAAATTAGCAAACACGCGATGGTGGGATGATAAAAGTCAGGAGAAAGTCATTTGATTATCATGAACAGTCTCAGTTTAATAATAATTCATAGCCTCGAAAAATTACGAGTCATGCATATCATGCTGTTTTGTCTACAAACTGCAGCCATCTCTACCAATGAAAAAAGATGGAATACAATTAAGAAAACACTGTGGCAAAAAGTGAAAAACTATCTAACAAGTACCAGAAATAAAAGATTTCTCCAATATCCCACAAAAGTTTTCTTTAAAATATTAGTGGTTCATTGATGCACTTTATGTGCAATCTCAATCCAGTAGGTTGTTGCAAGAGGTAAACATTTTGTGCAGAGATGAGAAAGCTTTACGCTTCATATCTGAATGTAAATTTTCTAAATGTTAGCATTCGGCCGTTTACATTAGAATTCCTAGTAAGCTACTTCAGAACATGGCTCTTGACATGGACTTGGAGAATATAGCATGGCTCAATTTGTATATCACCATCATCGTCACCACCACCACCACTCGAAAGAATATTGTATTTACTCTGAAAATGCAATATAACGGGTTAAAGTGTGTCTGTAAAATCTTTAATTTCATTCAAAATGAATGGACTTGCCAATGAATGTGAGATGTGTGGAAAGCATTATTGATTTTGTATCCATCTTTAAAGAAACATCTCTGGGAGAAGAACATGTACTTTTATACCAAAACAGCACTCGTGTGGAAAAGTTGTTTGAGACTATTTGGGTTATTGACAAAAAACAGGCTCCTCTTCAAAGCATAATAAGCTTCAATAATGCGTTTCATTTTTGCACTGAAGCAGATAATATTATTATTATAAATTGTCTAGCTGGAATTTCTGTCGCCGAAGCCACTTGCCACTGGCGATGTGGTGGTAGACTTACTCATTTGCTTCCAGTGCTTGTGCAGCTGCTGCAGTGACAAAATTCCATGAACGAAAAACTCTATCCGACAAGAGCAGAATACAAATATTATGCCAAATATTTAGGTAGATATCTTGGTGGTATAGTGGTGTGGGATATCGCATTGCATATGTATATGGCAGTGTTTAATGGGATCCCGCCACTGGATATACTACTTTTTGTGGTGTTTTCATCGTTTAAATCTAGCTGGGATATGGTGGATGCCACAATATAAGGATCCACCAACCTATTGTCATTACTACAAAAGCAGTTATTCTCGTCTGCTACAGCTTTCTCCGCATTTCAACAGTACGAATTCTTTTGTGATGGTGATGAGATGAGGCTGCCGTGTATAACACTTATATAAGAGAAAGTGGGAAACTGGTGGGAAACTGTAGTGGAGAGACATTATATGAAAAATGATATCAGTCTAGAGTGTGTAGCTCAATGCCATTTGGCCCGGAAAAAAGTGAATGCTGGAAATGATTCTATTTTTGGACCAAGCAGTATTTTCCTCCCACACACGTATGCTGATGACTCTAGCACCGAAGTATAAAATGCGTCACAAAACCACCAACATTCCCGAAGAGTGTCGACGACGTAAAAAATGGGGACTTTTGCTGGCACACCAGATGCAGGAGAAACCATTTTGCTCTTTGGAGAAGCCCCGGAACCCCTAGATTTCATTCAGAGAAACTGAGAGAAAAGCATATCCCCTCTTTTTAGGCAAACCATATCTTTACTCTACCACTTCATCTATCACACTATAGTGGCTCTGGTGGTTCGCTCGCTCATTGCTTTGTTGGCTGGCAAGCCAATTTCTGCACAACCATGGCATTTCTCAACATATTGCCATCATTGCTGCTGGTGGGATACATATAACTTGAGCTTATGCACCTTAAGTACACTTATCCAGTATACTACGGACACTATGCAAAAAATGCCAGCTGCTGATGCTGGTCTCCCTCTCTGACGGTGGCTTTGTTCCTAAATTCTGTTGCTACACACAATCACGCAAAACACATTCTACCCAAAAAGCGTTCCTCTTTTTGCGCCGAAGCGTGCGTAGGTGTTGGTGGTGGAGATTTTATGAGATAGAGTGTTACGTCTAGCGAAAGCAAATGTGGTATATGAAAGTAAATAGTTTTATATATAACCATAATGTTATCAGTCTACAATAATGCCCTTCTTACAAAAAGAAATGTAGCGTGCATGCGATAGGGGAACGGGATATTGGTGTTAAAGTAAAAACATACTTGACACTCGCCAAGTCTGACGTAAATCATTTAATTTTGTTAATGAAATGACACCTATCCATGGATAAATTCTGGAAATATTTTTGTTGTTCCATGATACTTTCTGATACTTTTTTTCATTGTTTGTTCTCGGTAATCTACGAGTCCCTAACCTATGACAAATTTTACCACTGGACTATTCTGATAGTAATCATTTAAACAAAAGAGATTGATATCTTTTGGTTTTATTGTATGGATTTTTATGTGGGTGCATTGTGCAAATATCCATTTGTGTTTGCACTCATTCTAGTTATCGAATGACACTTCTTTCCCATTACTGTTGCAATTAATGGGTTATAATCGAATTAATGATTCCTAGATTGACCGTACCGAATTCCGGTTGACATTAAACTTGAGGAATACATAACTGTATCAACTTTGCAGTAAATGTCACAGAAAAATGACATCCTGACAGTTGAACAATTTCATTTAAATGTCCCCGGATTTGCTGATTGGAAATGTGCCTAAATATTTGATGGGTCTACAATTACAGTTGTTTTGTTTTCCTGTTTGTATGTATAAATACTGATACATCTTGTCCTTTTCGGTAATGGCATTTCAACATTGCTGTCGTCAACACTGGTCATCAACAAAAAGTTGTTTTCAGTGTTCGCTTACATCATTCCCATAATCGCATAAAGACCAAACTACTCCATTTGTATGTATGTATATGGAACCGTCCCGAATTCCAAAGAATAGACAGATACTAGGCAATGTCGCTAATCAGTAAAGAAGCAAGCAAGGAATCTTAATTTACAAGAGTCTACGTAAATATTATTCGCAACTGTTGTTGTAGTGGTATAGGAAAAAGAACGCAAAGAAACAACTTTTACCCAGGCAGGCAGCCTGCTCGCGGTGCGGTGATGGTGCCTTTCCAATCCTTTCCTGGTCCGCTCGCATTCGCTCTGGGACTCTTGAAGTGAGACAACGTGCACGCACTTTCAAGTGAAACTCACCGTTCTATCGTTGCTTTCTCCAGTTGGGGTGACTTGAGAATACAACTCTTATAAGAAATATACAAAAGTACTTTTGTGGATTGGCTTATTTGGATCAATATAAAAGGTAAGCTGGCTTTTATTTCTCTTACAAGAATAGATTAGTCTGAGAGAATCATTTCCATTATACTATACCAATCTTTTCGAGATTGGATTTCTTCAAGTTTTCAATTCAATTCAAGATTCAATGATTGGATTTGAGGTTTACAATTAAACGCAATAAGTTGAACTTAAAAAACTATTATAGTTTTCAGTACCACACTGTTCCATTGTTTTACGTCAACACTATTACGTTTCCAACTTTTGCGAAAACTCTTTGTCAATCACTTAACGTCTACTACGTCATCCATCATACGAACCAATAAATTGTCTGCCCATTTTGTTTACGCTGACGCAAGCACACGTCAAAAACCACACTTACACTACCATCACCACCACCGAGCTTTCTAATATCAATAAGCAAACCAACGCAAAATTGCTGGGCTGACTAATGCAAAGTCTTTACCCATCCGTAATTGTTAAATATTCATACTATAGGAATATATATTTAACTTGTTCGATCGAGATGATGGATGAATTAGTAATTCAATCTGTACAGCCATTCGAACTTTGTCTGCGAGCATTGCTCTTGGTAAAAATAGAATATGGTAAATTGAGTAATCGAACGAGATTGCAAAGAGCTTCCTATAATATCCATCCATTTCCTGTGATAATAATAGCAAGTTGGTTTGCTTTTGTTTTTTTGTATGCGTCATACAGCCTTCTGAACAGATTAGAGATTTTTTCACTTTCCCCCAAGAAACTTTTCACACAGAAAATGAAGTTTGTCTCATGGTTGACCAGATTCTATCCGATTAAATTAGTACAACGATGATGATAAAAGGATCATCATAATGTTCCCTGTTTACATTCAAATAGAGAAAAACATTATATTGCTTCATCCTCATTAGAGACATCATTATTATCAGTACATTTTCATGGCCTTGATAATCATTTAATGAACACAAAAGTAAATAATTAAATAACGACGGCATTGGCAAAGCCCGATTAGGGTAGTGTATCAAAAGGTATACAAATTAGCTCATTTATTTATTCAGATGCTCGATGAAAGGGTAGATTATAACACGTACAAATAATCTCATGAAATGGCCTTTCCCGCAGAAACATAAAATGAAATTGTTTAACTTTTTTTAATATTTTTGTTCCACAATTGGGAATCATTAGATTGCCCCGTTCGTTATTACAGTGGAAATCATTCTGCCTACAAAGTATTTCATTTGTGTAAGATTGGCTTATTTTCTCTACCACATTTACTCGTGCCCTCATCCGTTCCAATCAAATTTCCTTCAGGTAATTGTAACAATGTTCAGCTTTGTAACATCTTAGCTGTGCTAATGTTCACAAAGGAGGAAAGGCTTAATTTAATACGAGCTCTACACGGCATTATACATAAAAATCAACATGTAATCTTATTTGCTAGCATCGTCCTACAGTAGACATTTTCAAGAGACTCTTCACTTTGATTAGATACGACTATAATTTGCAAAGGAACTATACGAAAACCAGCTTACGACAACAACACAATACACGCAACAAGCAACCAGTAGCAGCAGCAAAACATGTTGTTCTACTCTCGACAAATATGATTTTTTTGGCATCTCCCTATAAAGTTTTCACGTAAACTTGATGCAATATAATAAGTTTCTAACAGGTATCAACACTAACAAGATATATCAGTAAAACGATCGATATCCAAGCTAGTGGAGACGGTGAAAGTCGCGGTGTAGTCCACTGGTGAAATAGCAAATCCTCCGCACGTGGGCGTATATAGACCTTTTCGCAACATTACATCTTTCCAACCCACCACCAGCAACATGAGCCTTTCTTTTGTGTGTTGTACTTGTAGTATATATAGGACATGAAAATGATGAGGGTAAACACGGATTTAAAATTGATACCGGTATAAGGATTGGGATCTGTGAATTTTGCATGGATGTGCACACGAAGCAGCCATTTTTTTACTTTGTCAATTCATCCACTCTCCATATTTTTCTCATTTTCGCTGAATTCTCTTGTGGCATACGTAGAAAAACAAACTAGAGTTCAAGTGGAAGAGATTTTAAAATACATCTTTCAAGCAAAAAGCCAACGAGTCAGAGAGCATTCATACATATTTTATAAATTCCATTAACCGAGACCAAAACTTTTTTGTATTTCCAGAGCCTTGTTCTTTATTTTATTCTTCAATGATCACAAGAACAAGCATAATGGCAAACGCGGCGGAATACAGTATCAGAGCAGCATGTTCCAGCAGTGACGATGATGCTTCCAGCACTTTTTCCTCCATCCTACCATCTGCATCAATAAAAAATGATGGCGCACTTTGTAATTGTCAGCAGAGAGCTGCCACAAACAACTGCTCATCCAGACAAAAAAGTATCAAAAGGAACATGATCACAATGTCAATAACCAGTCCTCTATTTCACATCATGATTATGCTAGTTTTCATAAGCTACTTTACCTGTTGCGTCTCAGCTTGGCCTATTCTTAATCACCGAAGAACCTACAACTACGCTCCACCTTCAGTAGTAATTCCAGATTATAATGAACTGGTCGACATTAATCAGTGGGCTTTGGCTGCACAACCAGATACGTATTATGACACCTTACCAGCCCTTCCTCTTCAGCAACAGCAAATTGATCAGGATGCATACGATGATGAACAGATTTACGACGATCAGGTAAGCCATTGTGGGGCAATTTGAGAATCCATACCTGGCTTGGTATCTTCATACACCATACCATTATTCATTATTATTAATTTATAGCAACCGGAAGAAGAGACCTACCAGATGCCGTTTTTTGGACCCATCGTGAATGATGCCCCTGAGCCTGAAGAAGAATTGGAACTGGAAGACCTAAAGCATCAGCAACCCTTTGTGTATGAGAAACGAAGACCTGTAACAGCAACGGCTGCATCCCCATCCACCACCTCGTCTCATCCCGCCACCACCCCTGCAGTATCAACGGAATCATCCCCATCCAGCACAAATTCCCCCAACAGCAAATCCAAAGTACCAGTCGCAGCACAGTTGCCCCTTGCACGCAACGGACAAAAGGAAATTGCCATGTTGAGACCACCGACAGCAGGAAAATCACATCATTTTAAAATGGACGAGCCAGAAGAACTCAAGATTTCCGTGGCTCAACGATCTCCCTCCAACGAGAAACCCTCGGCTTATGACAGACTTCGCAAATACTTGTCTCTGGATGATGCTTTGAAAAAGGTCAGTTGTTGGCAGCTTATTTACGTAATGACTTTTAGAGGATTATGCATGTATGCTTTTGCAAAGAAGCGTAAGCCTCAATTGCTTTCCCATTTTTGCTTTGCTCGTATAAATTGAACTTTGGCATTTGGCACTTTAAAAAACTGAAGATGAAAAATGGCAAAGGTAACAAAACACGGGATGTGGACATGTTTATTTTCCAAATTGATACGTTATTTCTGTCACCTTGTTTATTTCTCTGTCCATTAAAATCACCCATAAATAAATCTCTCCACCAACACACATCAGTTCATGTGATAAAACATAATGAAATGTCTTGAGCCTTTGCGTAGGACGACAACAAGGTCTAATGTTGGTTGACGTTCGTGTGTTGATCATTTTACACCCATGTTCCCATTACGCTCAATTACACTAGAAAAAACTGGAGATCAAAGAAGAAGAAGCACAAGATGAAAATAAAAGATTGAGTGAGAGCCCACACACTCTTGTTTAACAACCACATTCCAGTGGTGAAAGCAGGTGAAAGTAAAATTGACCAGAGCGAAACAGCTACAAAACCACAGGAAAGCAATATAGGTCTTAAAATAAGCAAAATAATCAACAGTAAAAGTACAACACGAGAGTATTATTTGGGCCGTCGTGAGCCCTGTCGTCGTGATGGATGAATGTTGTACACAAAACTATTATAGGACGGGGGCGTCTTGTTGTCTGCGGTTTTGTGTGTAGTTGTTATTACATTCGATATGATCAAAGGTGCATAGGTAACACAGAATGAAAGCAACAACAACAGAGACCAATAGCCCCCAGCTGCTTTCACATCCACTCACCACCACATCAACAAGGAACATTTTTTTATTCGCATCAAATAATATATCAAATGCTGTCTTGCCTCGAGGTAGATTTTGTACACAGTAGATAGACGTATGACAACACATTTATTCATTAAAGATGGCTGACAAAAAAAATTGCTCCAATCAACCATACTTTCATAATCGTGTGCCGTGTGCGGTGGATCGCCCACGATACGTATTATCCGTAGTTTGATCAAAGTTTGCATTTCTCATCATCCTGTGATGCTATGCTGTTTGCTCTGTACAAATATCCCATAATAATGGAGAAATGGGAGCTGGTTTAACATTTTCTCAAGACAAAAACAAGGCAACTTTTTTTTTGTTTGTTTTTGTTTCTTGGCTGAGCTTACTTTTTTATTATCGTGTCCTCTACTTTCTCCACCGCCACCTCCAACTAACCTCTGACCTTTTCATTATTTTGTAGTAGCAGAACAAGAGTATCAAATTGTTTATACGCTTGCTTTTTACAAGTTATTCACACGCCCACACAATAGGAAACGGACACCTCAGCCTGAAAGGGAAGTCACTCGTAGTTTATTATTGCTAATAAACAAGTTATATCCTTCGTAATGATGCTTAAATGAGCATCACGCTTGAGCGAGAAAAAAAATGGTCAAATATTGCTACGCTCAGCATTATTAGCATCATTATAGCCTCTTCATCTTCACACACTGTTGAATATATACAGCCTTTCAACAACTTTCTCTGTTGCTCTTTAAAAATTCATAAAAAGAAACGGCGCAAAGCTTGTCAAGCAAAAAGAGAAAATTGGAAGGGATGGATTGAAGAAAAAGACGTACACAAGTAAGCTCATTATAATTTTATTTTTACCCTCTTAAAACTTGTGTGAGGGAGATCGTGTTAGGTCAAAGGTTGCCGCCTTATTTTGTGGATGAGTTTTTGTTGATCAAAGAAATAACAGCCTTGGTCATGGATTACTGGCTGCGCATCATGCAAGCCTGTGTGGGATGAACATGGGTAGTCCCTTTCTTTCTCCACCATCCTGGCATTATTGGCAAAATGATCATGTCAAGGGCAGTTGTAGGTCATTGGTTTCGTTAAAACACTGCCAGTGCTTTGCGTATGACAACAAGTACTTGGTTGGTTCACTGCTGCACATGAGATGACGGATGGACGCAATGCTGGAGTTGGTCGTATAATCTTATTCCAATAGCTCCCACTACCACCCACGCACTAGCTTCATTTTCATGCTCTTTCATCTTTTATCTCCATGAAATACTCAAAGTCGAAAGTACACCCGAATGGTTTACTCATGACAAAAAAAACTATGGCTTATTTTATGTGCCTATTTTATTTGCCATTTTTTGCTATATATCTTTATCATGACACATGAATGCATTGTTGACTTTCAAAATCACATTATTCGAGTTCACCAATGTGTAGAAAGTAATATTTAACATTATCACACACCACATTAAGCCATGTTAGCTTTCACCTGTACTCAAGAATAACGATGTTTAATACACGTAAATAATGCGTTGCCACTATTAGGTTGGTTAACTAATCAGTCAGTGTTGATACTTGATATTATGCTTGTTAAGCATGAGTAATTATTTTTGCGTGGGCGCCCTTTTCCCTGACAAGACCACGAATCAACAATCAAATTGTGGGTGGGGATTTTGCAAAAGAAGCAGAGTCGCAGTCAACTTGATATTTATTCTTCCCATTTTACCTTATGATATCTCTGTTAAATCAAGCCAACTCATTAGTGAACTGTCAGCAGAAATATTAAATTTCTCTGTATGTGATGTGGGTGGATACGATGAAAGCTGGCGAGAGTAATTACCCAGTGAAAATATCAAAAGGATCGAGTTGAGATCCTTGTTTGTTGATACCCTATATAAGTATGTTTCACTTTTGTTTCATTTCATGCATTCAACCCATTAAAGTTTTAATCATTTCACTAAAAGCAAACTCGAGAGAGAGACTGTCGAATTTAATGCCATTCTTGGCTTTAATTTTTTAACGTGTGCTCAATTCGACACCCACGGTAGTCCTTGTTTAGGGAACAAGAATCCAATTTTTTTCCAGATCGCCTACCCTCCCATGTACTTGGCAACTGACTATGCCAAAGAACTTTTACCATTTCAAGCAGTCTAAACTTACTGCAGTGAATTTTGTCATATATTTATTGTATGTATGTTTGCGTGGGCGTGAAAGGCAGAAAAGTTTTTCGATAAAAAAGCCACTTTATAAATAGGTAGGTAAGCACTCGTCTTTTCCATTTTATTACGTGGAATTGAAGGAGCATGTATGTATGCACACTTTCATTAAAACATATTAAACGAAATTCTCTTTCGATTTTAATTAAAACAAGTAAATAAAAATAGCACACAAAAAAATCAGCGTCGTCAGTCCGTCTGGCTACGAAAAATAAATACACGAGCTTGACTTGATGCAAGACAATAATTTGGGCAACATGCTCTAAATTAATTGAAGCTTAATGTTGTCTCGACATTGGGTAATAAAATGTGTCGTGCTTAAGTAAATATTGGAATATCATAAAGCCCCAGCTTCCTTGTTTGCACTCACTCTCTCATCTCTAGTTGCTTTCGCTTCTAAGCTTGTCCTACTGTATGTACTTTAATTAAAGTGACATAATTAAAGAACAGAGCTTTTACTTGGATATTAACGTCTAATTTGTTACATTATTGCTCATGAAATTATTTTTTTCTTGTAGGAATACCAGCAAAGACGAGCAAACGCTATGAACCGTCACCATGCAAAGAGAGAATCGATCATTACGGACAGCGACAGTCTGACGGGGCAGCTGAATAATCTGAAAAAGAAAATGGATTAAACACTACATACAGCCAACTATACACCTTGATGATTGCAACTGATTGCATGTATACACTACTGCAGGGACAAAAAGATGCAACGTGTATCAAATGAAGACTTTCAATGAAAATTAAATATTCAAGTATCTACTACCCGATAAACTTAACTTCCTTTATAACTATCCTATCCTTGACACATGATTCATTCCGACTTTTCTACATGGTTTGGAAAACTGAAATGGCACATTAGACAGGGCCACTCCCACAAAAGCGCACTAAATGTACGAACACCTTAATACCTGAGAAGACAAATACGAAAACTACGTAAGCTAAGTTTTCAACCTTTTACATATATCCCCCCGTTGAACATTTTTGAAATACTTTGGATTGAATGGCAAATTGAGTTGTGGCAGAAGAAATCGTAACGGTTTCGGGAAACGAATTTAATACTGCTATAGTAAATAGTACATATTGATGATGATTGATTAGGTATAATAAGATTCAATGTGGAATGTATTGCATGCACTACCCTCAACTTTAATTTATGAATGTCGGCATAAATACTGACTGAATTAAGTGTAAGATATTGGTACTCATTATTTACCCTTAATAGGTAGTTCACTATGTACATATAATATCTGACTCAACTTTCAAACGAATCGCCAGTATGATACTATTTTAGCCAGCTTAAATATAATATGTAATTGTTAAATCTGGAGAAATTTAAAAAAGAAAAATGTTTTAACGTATCCCTTTGTAGAAACTATATTTTTTAAATAAATTACGTTTAAGAAAAAGATACAAAATACCTACATAAAGTTTTATTTGAAAGGTACATCATGTGATAATTTTATATTTATGATTTGAGACTCTATTAATTTTCAAGCATTCATTTAAAGGACTTCCCTTGTCGTGTGCTTATGTGTTACATAAATGTATATTATTATGCATAGTTATAATTAGTATACAATACATCATCGTATTGCCATTATTATACGCACATATCTCTACCTTGTTATCTATTAGCACCATAGATTAAAAGTAATTTTTATTATATATTTCATCAAGTAAGTTTTATTTACTCAAAAATTGATGATGGTACAAGGAGACATGTAAGACTTACTTGCTACATATTCACTTACTGTATGAAATTAACCTCGAATTTAGTCTCAATTGGTTTGTTCCTCTAAAAATGTTCCTGTTTGTTCCTGTTTGTCATAATATTTGTGATCCTATTTCTTGCTAAATGTTACAGTTTGTATGTTTATTGGTGACTATATATACGTACTCTTCATTAATGAATGATGATTGTAAACCAACTGTATTAAATACAAAATAATAATTGGCGATACCAAAATTGTTGAAGATTTAAGTACAAGAAAAATTAAACGAAGCTGTTACTTTTATTCAATGAAAACGGAATTCATTGTCACTTGTGTTTTGCTCTTTGTAAAAATAAAATGTTAAAATTGGCAACATTTAAAAAATAGTCGAAATCTTTTTTTGTTGTTGCATATACGAAACTTTCATAAATCATAATAATGTTTTATCACAGGTATGAATTGAAACTGCAACTCAAACGCAATGACGCGCTCCAAATCTGTGTTTCATCACAACAGCCTGTTGTTAGCTATTAAAATGGATAACCTTTGAACTGTGCGATCAAAGTCCAGTTTGCATTAAATTTGTTAGTATCGAATTTTGTTATCGTCAACTTGTACTACCTCACAATTCTATAAAAGGAAATATTTGCCAATCAATCGGGCAAAATGTGAATGCATTTTGACTTTGACAATTTGACAGTTTTGGTTGTAGTTTATATCACTGCTTGCGTCAACGACAATTTTTTCCTTTCTTTGTGTGATAATGAATTAAAGTTAACATGACTAAGCATTTTAAAAACTGGTCACTCTAAATATTTCTACCAACATCTCCTAAAATGTGCGGAATATTGTAACACTTGAATCATGGATGAAATGAAAGTGATGTCCGAATTTTGTGTGCTTATCACACTTGAGTTTTCCAAATCACTTATGTACATAGGAGGGTGTAATTGTAAATATTTTGCAATTCATAAAATACAAAAGTCACAGCTGAATGACCTATCAAACTACTAAAATAAAAACAACAGGTACCTCGTTTACCATGCCTTAATTCTACGTGCTCGTGCTGTGACGATATCAGATAACTTTCTGAACTGATAGTTAAAAGAAGGTCAACTGGAGACAACTGGACAAAGAGACAAGTGTTTTCAATGAGCACAGTGCAAACAAGCTGGAATAGTCTGTATTATGCATGCGTATCATTTTTATCTGCTTCTGCCCATCCTCCTTTTGATTGTGATTCATTAATTTTTATTTTCATCCTCAGCACACTTGGCGAAACGTGGTGGTCAAATTCATATGTAGTCTGCAAAAACAGACGCTGATAAGCTGTATTTATTTACAGTTTGTTTAGAAGTTTTAGAAGGACCAGGCTGATAGGTTAGCCAAACCGTTTAAAGTTTTAAAAATGTGAACTGTAAAAATGATGATGCTGGTGGTGGTGGTGTGATTAGTGAATTTCTTTATTGAAAATGATTTTATCTGGCTGAGAATGATACTGGACAACAGATGCAACGATACTTTAAAATAAATGATGTTTTAAAAACTGACAACTGGCTGAATTACTATTAGAAAATGAAAGTTAAATTTAATCAGTCAAAAAAAAAATGTTATCTCTGCACAAGGAGAACGTGATGCGCAGCTTGCTTCTTGAAGAATGGGCCACTATGAATAGGTGGCATTACGGTTTATAGTATTTTTTCTTGTAGGTAATAAAATATAAAAAAAGACGAGAAGCTTCTGGACGCTTGGGTCTCTACTTGGAAGAAAACTACTTACAACATGTAGTAAAAAACTTCCACGCTATTTCACCTTGCTTTACACATAAAAAGTTAAATGAATACAATCATATTAAGAATACAAACAGTCACATTCATTCAAAAATTAACATTATTAGGTATGCCTGATCAATACATTGAACTTTACTCTGATTGGTCATACGAATACATAAAATTGACAAAGAAATGAAGCTTACTTAGGTATGTACATAAAATCATGACTACGGAATGAACAGCGCCCGCCTTGAAATAATTATTTCAAATTTTAAAAATATACAATTATTAGGTTAAGATAAAATGAGTCTACACAGAGCTAGATCCAATCCACTCCCAGTTCCAAGAAAGGGTAGAAACCCAAGGACAATTGGTCGAGGTGCAGTCACCTGCAACTACAACAACTGCTTAACCTTGGCAGAACTGTTTGATGGTTACATCCTCACGCCCACCTCGGCCTTGCAGTGAAGAGCTGCGTTGGAGAAAGCCCCGTGTCCATTTCAAGGTGACCGGTCGTGAGAATGAAAATAACTCTGCGAAAACACAAAAAAAATAAAGAAGTCTTGAATTATTAAAAATTAAAAAAATCAATTGTCATGATGTAAAATTAATGGCGCTAGCTTAGTAATTGGTCGGACGAGTTCTCCTGTAGCTGTACGTAGCGTAACACATCGAACGAGATCATCGGAGCCGGGATGAACTGCAACAATTTTGGCTAATCTCCATTTTGTCAATGGAAGAAGGTCATCACGGATCACCACAACGTCTCCAACTTGTAGGTTGTCCCGCCTCTCTTTCCACTTGAAGCGCTGTTGTAGGGTTGTGAGGTACTCATTTACCCATCTTCTCCAAAAATGTTGGCTCATCTTCCGGACGAGTTCCCAATGACTGAGACGGTTCTCAGATATCATAGTGACATCTGGTTCTGGAATGCTGTTGATAGGTCCACCGATGAGGAAATGACCTGGAGTTAGTGCATCCAAGTCCTCTGGATCTGCTGATAAGGCACAAAGAGGTCTACTATTAAGACAAGCCTCTATCTTGCATAATAATGTCTGGAATTGGTCAAGCATTAATATGCTTGACCCGACGACTCTACGAAAGTGAAACTTGACTGATTTCACTCCCGCCTCCCACAGTCCGCCTTGATGAGGAGCTGCTGGGGGGTTAAAATGCCATTGCGTTGAAAATTTTGAAAAATGCTGTTGAATTCTGGATTCCTCCTTCTTGAGATACTGCTGTAGCGTTCTGTCGGCACCCACAAAATTTGTGCCACAGTCACTGTAGATATGAGCTGGCTTCCCTCGACGACTGATGAAGCGTTCAAAACACGCTATAAAATCCTCTGTTGTCAGTTTGTTTACTGACTCCAAATGTACAGCCTTGGTGGCTAAACACACGAAAATGGCGAAATATGCTTTTTCTGCTGGAACGTGTCTTCCCTTTCGCAGTTTGACTGGAAAAGGTCCTGCGAAATCCACTCCACAATGTACAAATGCTCGTGTCGCTGGTGTAACTCTGCCAACAGGAAGGTTGCCCATCAGCTGCTCTGCTGCTACTGCTTTTGCTTTTCTGCATACGACACATTTGCGAATGACTTTTCGGGTCCCATCACGACCCCGAAAAATCCAAAATTCACGTCTAACTGTTGCGAGAGTTAGCGTGAAGCCGCTGTGTAGATTGTTGAGATGTATTTGATGAATGATGAGGGTTGCAATTTGATGATCTCCACTAATGATGATGGGATGTTTGATTGAATTTGACACTGGGGCATTGTGGATTCTGCCTCCCACTCTGACGAGTCCTTCACTGTCCAGGTACGGATTAAGTTGTAATAGTTTGCTGGAACTTGATACTTTTCCTTTCTTCTGGAGATCATGAACTTCTTGCGGAAATGATGCGTGTTGTGACCATTTGATCAGCTGACTTCTTGCGTTTTTTATTTCCTGGACAGTGAGGGATGGAGTTAATGGTATTTTGGATTTTTTAAAATGTATAAACCTGATTAGGTAGGCTGCTGCTCTGCACAACTTGGTGAATGATGAAAATGCGTTGAATAGTATATCATGGGTTGAGTTGAGTGATAAGTGAAAGCAGGTAAGTTGCTTGCTGCGTTCTTCCTTCTTCACTTCATCGTCGTCACACTGCTGATAGGAAACTGGATAATTGTCTGATGATAACCATTGAGGTCCATGCCACCACAATGATGATGATGAAAGTTGTGCTGCTGAAATTCCTCTTGATGGAAGGTCAGCCGGGTTGTCTTCACTGCGAACATGATGCCAGTGCTCTGGTGGCACTAGTGACTGGATTGATGATACTCTGTTGGCGACGTACGTCTTCCAGCGTCTGGAATGAGCTGAGATCCAGCGCAGGGCGATAGTAGAATCGGTCCAACAGAATAATGAATTTTTAAAAATGATGGCTTTCTGTACTGCTTCAATTGTCTCTGCTAATAGTTTTGCTCCTGACAATTCTAACTTTGGAAGTGAGACTGCTTTTAATGGCGCAACTTTTGTTCGGGCAGTTAGCAAATTGACACTAACTGAGCCGTCAATGTACACACATTTCAAATAAACTGAAGAACTAAATGCTAATTCGGACGAATCACAGAATCCGTGTAATTCGTGTCTTAAAACTTCTTGAGTGATGACGCAACGAGGAATTTTTACTTTCTCCACTTCCTGAAGGTCATGTTGATACTGCTCCCACTGCTGCTGAGTGTCTGATGAGATCTGACTATCCCAGTCATAGCTCTGTAGCCACAACTTCTGCAGTAACAATTTTGCGTTTATTGTTACTGGGGAAAGCCAGCCAAGGGGATCAAAAGTTTTTGCTATTTCTGATAGCAAGTGACGTTTTGTTGCCTTTTCATTTTTTGTAATGCTCACTTTGAATCCGAAGCAGTCTGCTGATGGCTGCCATCTGATTCCAAGTGCCTTAATGCTGCCATGCTGATCATCATTAAACTCCAAATCTGCTTCTTCTTCCTTCAGTTCCGGTGGTAGCGCTGCTAATACTGCTGGGTTGTTGGAGCACCATTTTCTTATCTCCATTCCTGCTGTAGAAACGATGCCCCTCATCTCCTCCACTAATTTGATTGCTGCTGCTGTTGAGTTTTCACCTCCTAAAAAATCGTCAATGTACATATTTTTTAGGATTGCTGCTGCGGCGGCGGGGTACTTGTCACCCTCGTCCTTTGCTAACTGGTTAAGGCACCTGGTGGCCATAAATGGAGCTGATGCTGTTCCATATGTAACCGTGAGGAGACGGTATTCTTGAATCTGATGAGTTGGGTCTTCTCTCCATAAAATGCGTTGATAATCACAATCCTCCGGATGAACACGAAACTGCCGATACATTTTGGCTATATCAGCCTTTAATGCATTTTTAAAAAATCGAAATCTAAGAAGTAAGGTGAAGAGATCTGGTTGAATAGTAGCGCCCACCATTAATGTGTCATTCAGTGATAAACCGGAACTTGATTTTGCTGATCCGTCGAAAACTGTGCGGAGTTTAGTGGTTGTGCTATCCTCCTTGAGAACGAAATGATGAGGAAGGTAAACTGGTTCGTAGACTGCTGTAGAATTTACTGGAACTTTCTGCATGTGGTTTAATGATTCGTACTCCCTCATAAATTTGATATATTCTTGCTTGTGCTGCGGGTACTTACGGAACCTGATTTCCAACTGACGTAGTCTTGACATGGCTTGCTGCTTTGTATTTCCTAATTTCTTCTTGTTGGAGTTGAATGGAAGGCGGACTATGTAGCGCCCATCTTCTTGACGTGTGTGTGTGGAAAGAAAGTGTTTCTCACAGGTATCCTCCTCCATGGTTAAGGACTGCTGCTGTGGAACCTCTTCTTGCTCCCAAAACTTGCGGAGTATGTTGCTCAGCTCGCATGTGAACTGGTGACTTCTGATGATTTCCGGTGGTGTACTGCTCACATTGCCAAACAATACCCAACCAAATATTGTGTTTTGTGCAACAGGCGCGTTTTTGCTTGAACGCCTGATGCCGCTCTCAATTATGTAGGGAACTGCGTCTGCGCCGAGTAGAATGTCCACTTCTCCTCCCATGTAGAAAAGTGGGTCTGCTAACTCGATGCCCTCCAAATGATTCCAGGTTGTTGGGTTTCCAGCTGCCACAAAGTTAATGTGCTGAGTAACTGTGGGAACAACGAAAACCTCAACATCAAAGAATGATGAATTAAATTTTGAAAAAAGCCTTATACTTGACTTCCACTTGGACTGTGATGCTGTGACTCCTCCAACGCCCTTGATAATGACGTTAGTCTTCTGCTTTGGTAGACCAAGTCTATTAATTGTTTTTTCTGTAATGAGGGAGCCTTGACCTCCATCATCCAGAAAAACTCGTACTTGATGAATTGTGCTGTTGCTATCTTTCACGTCCACTACTGCTGTTTTCAGTAGTGTCGAGGATTGCGCTGACGAAACTGTTGCTGAGTGAATCCCGACGGATTTTCCATTGCTGCTTGATGGCTGTGTGCCGTTTCCTGTTGAATGTGAACTGTTGTTCACTGCTGGGGCTTGTTGCCCAAAACTGCTACTTCCTGCGGACCTGCTGTCCAAATGCACAAATGTGTTGTGCTTCCTGTTACATTTTCTGCACCTTGAACTGCTGTTGCATTCTTTTGCAGAATGTCCTGACTTTAGACAATTCATGCACGCTCCCGTTGACCTGATTGTGTTGACGCGTTTCTCATCTTGCATCTCTATCAGTTTGCTGCACTGATAAAGACGATGAGACTCCTTGCAATAAGGACATGTTACGTTGACTTGACTGTTGTAAGTTGAATGATGAGTGTTGATGTGGCGTTGCTGACGCTGATTTGATGATGATTGTGATGATTGCTGTTGCTTGACCGTACCCCTTGCATGGAGTGTACGGACTTGCTGCTCCATAAAATCCTGAAGTTCCTTAAATGTTGATGGAGCGGTGCCCTTGAGAGATTTTGCCCACTCTGCTCGGGTGTCACCGTCCATCTTGTCAAGAATGATGAAAATGATGAGATCGTCCCAGTCTGTAGGTCGGCCCATGACCTGCAAACTTCTGATGCATTCCACTGTTGTGTTGAGCAAAGTTTGAAGTTGAGTTGCTGACTCTGATTTCATACTTTGCTGTTGAACTAATCTTCTGATAAGTGAGTGGACGATTTCTCTTGTGTTGCTGTATCTGTCTTCCAGTAACTTCCATGCAGGTTTATAGTTACTGTCAGTTACTGTGATTGATTTGATTACTGAAGCTGCTTCTCCTTTGGTGCAGGCCTTGAGGTACTGCAATTTTTGTGATGGCGATAATGATGTGTTCTTTTCTACGGTGGCATTGAATAAATCGGCAAAAGATGGCCAGTCTTCGTATTTTCCTTCGAAGGCTGGTAACTGGATATCTGGAAGCCGTAGAGACTGCACTGGACGTGATGACGCTGAACCGGAACTTGCTTTGAAGTTAAGTAACTTTCCAAGGACGGCGTGATATTCATGATCTATTGTCTGCATGATGACTTCTTGAGCCTTGACATCTTTGTCGTCCACAAGCTTTCCAACTATCTTAAGATGAGATTCTTCAATCCTCCTTATGTAATCGTCGGCGCACTTTAAATACGCGTGAATTTGACCCTCGGTAACTGTTGCTGCTGTGATTGCGTCCACAGCTACTGAAAGCCGCTTTAATTTGTTGTAGTAAAGTTGTCTTGTCTCAGGATCACCCATGGTTGATGTTTTTTATTTTGAAAAATTTAATTTTCACTAATCACTGTAGTTAAAGTCACTGATTCAATCACTAAGATGTATGTATCTTGGCTCGAAGAAGACCAAAAAATGTTTAGAAGTTTTAGAAGGACCAGGCTGATAGGTTAGCCAAACCGTTTAAAGTTTTAAAAATGTGAACTGTAAAAATGATGATGCTGGTGGTGGTGGTGTGATTAGTGAATTTCTTTATTGAAAATGATTTTATCTGGCTGAGAATGATACTGGACAACAGATGCAACGATACTTTAAAATAAATGATGTTTTAAAAACTGACAACTGGCTGAATTACTATTAGAAAATGAAAGTTAAATTTAATCAGTCAAAAAAAAATGTTATCTCTGCACAAGGAGAACGTGATGCGCAGCTTGCTTCTTGAAGAATGGGCCACTATGAATAGGTGGCATTACGGTTTATAGTATTTTTTCTTGTAGGTAATAAAATATAAAAAAAGACGAGAAGCTTCTGGACGCTTGGGTCTCTACTTGGAAGAAAACTACTTACAACATGTAGTAAAAAACTTCCACGCTATTTCACCTTGCTTTACACATAAAAAGTTAAATGAATACAATCATATTAAGAATACAAACAGTCACATTCATTCAAAAATTAACATTATTAGGTATGCCTGATCAATACATTGAACTTTACTCTGATTGGTCATACGAATACATAAAATTGACAAAGAAATGAAGCTTACTTAGGTATGTACATAA